>OX463243.1:27343682-27943682 GCA_949820135.1 Sylvilagus floridanus
CTCCCTGGACATCTCTTAGCACAGTCAAGCTGACACATAAAATGAAATATTTTTTAGATATATTTATTCATTTACTTATTTATTTGAAAGGCAGAGTGACACAGAGAGATGGAGAGAGACCCAGATCTTCCTTCCACCAATTCAGTCCCTGAATTGCTGAAACAGCCAGGTCTGGGCCAGACTGAACCCAGGAATCTGGAACTCCATCCTGGTCTGCTCCATGGGTAGCAGCGACCTAAGTACTTCGGACATCTCCTGCTTCTCTCCCAGGTGTATTAAGAGGGAGCTGGATTAGAAGGGGAGAAGCTGAGACTTGAACTGGCGCTCTCTCTGATATGGAATGGCAGGGTCATAAGCAGTGGCTCAACCCACTGCATCACAACACCCACCCCAATATATAAAATGAACTTTTGCACTAGGCTTAGGACTATAGAGTCTGCCATGACTGAGAGTGCAGAGCGGAGTCTGATGCCAAATTCAGATCTTTTACTTAAAAGGATTCACCTGTGCATGACAAGTGCCACCTAAGAGACAGAAGGATACACCAATGAGGTCACGAACCTAGCACACAAATGGACAGGATGGGGTCTCAGATGACACCAGGATTGCATTAATAAGTAAATGTCCTTGGGTTGGCTTTGGCTCAGCGGTTCCGTCGTCTACTGAATAAGTAGACGTCCTTGGTCATTCCTATATAAGGCAGCTTGGGCAGGTCATCAAGGAGAGATCAATGTGAAAGTCCCAGTAGGGAGCAGGCACATCAGTAGCAGTAATGAAAAAGCCTACAAAATACTTTACATGGGGGTACCTCTCCTGCTTGATGATGAAGAGAAAGTATAGACAAATGAATGAAAACTCCCAAACTCAAAATCAGACGGTGGTTCTGTGCTAGCCACTCACGCAGACAGACATACAGCACTAGCCAGGATCTCAGTGGAAGCAGCAAAGGCTAGAATCAGAGTGACCCCATTAATGATGTTTATTGAATTTGGAATATGTGAAATTACTTAATAGCAGTTTGCTAAGTTTGCCTAGGATGAAGTGGCCATGTTCAAATAACGATGCACGTCTTGCATACGTCCACATGGGTAGGACTGTCCTGGAAAAAATGTGAGTCTAGAGGATGCCTGTGCATTGCTCCAGTCTTGTCTGGTCCAGAACACTGGCCAGGTGTTGTTACGGAAACCATACCTCAAAATAAGAACTCAGCCTACAGATGCTGTTAACTAAAACCTTGTGCGCATGAGCATCTTGGAGACAAACATACAACCGCACATCCTGGTTCTCCGCTGTCTTCTCAGTAGGTGAGGACAGGGATAGATGAGCTCTGGAAGGGTGAGAGCCCCAGGGCACGCTGTGCCCACAGGAACTCAGGACCTTCCCCTCCACCATATTTGAATCTGAAAGGTCCATACACTTATGTGTTCCTTTCACTGTGGACAGGTGCACGTTGATTCAAAGGATTAAGACAAGAACGGGTCTGACCTTTGGTGCACCCACTGAAGGAAGCAGAAATAGAAGCCCTGACCACAGACCCAGGCTCATTTAGATGGTTTGCAAACGTACAGCTAATCCAGACTATTATTACTTCCGAACTTTCAGCACCGCTTGTTATGTGCTATCACCACGGGGATTTTGAGACTGTATAGCCCAACCTGTAAGTGTTTAAAAAAAGGGGGTTACTGAAAACGAACTCAACCCACTAGTTACGGAGCTCTCGTCATTGATCTGCCTTGCTCTGACTTTGGGAAGTGTGGTGAGGTGGCTAGGGTGAGGGATTTTAAATGACTGTGAGGGGGTCTCAGGTTCTACAAAAATGAGAGTAGTAGTGTGGTGGAAACAATGGCTGAGTCCTTTTAGGCTGTTGCAAAAACTCACCACATGCAGGCTGGCTTACCAACAATGGAAATTCGTTTCTCACAGTTCGGGAGGCTCCGAATTCCAGGTCGAGTCAGCAGCAGAGGTGATGCCTGTTGAAGGCAGGCTTTCCTGCTCACAGGTGAGCCCTACTAAGGGAAGGAGGAAGGCAGAGCCTCTTTTAGGACACAGATCCCATTCACTCCTGGCCTAGTTATTTCCCACAGGCCCTACTTCCTAACATCATCCCACCGATGATTAGGTTTTCAGCATATAGATCTTGAGGGGACCTAAAAGTCAGTCCCTAACCACAGTGTGGTAATGATTCAGAACTGTTGTGTTGCTTTCTGGAGGTAACTGTTGTAGCTTTCTAGAAATAAATTTTCTATATATTCTGCAAGAGCGAAGTAAGTAGGAAAGCCACTAGCATTTGAGCCACTAGCCTGTCTTCCCCATGTGGGTGATGTCATTGACCTTGACTTTTGGGAATCCTTCCCATTGCCAACAAATGCTTCTGAGCGAAGCCTGCAGCAAACCACCCTGCAGGAGCACTCTCCCCAGACCCAACCTGCAGCAGTAACCAGAAGGTCGGAAGAGAGATTCCCTGGAGTGGGCTCCAAGCTCACCATCCTGCACCACCAGGGTCTATCAATGTTCCTAAAATGGATTTAGCCTAAAAAAGATCCTCTCCTATGGAGGTAGCCTGCCACCTAAAGGGAGCGAGAGCAGACTCTGGTCCATGGCTTCTTTTAAAATGGTGCGGGGAGGAGGTAGGAACTCAGGAGAGGCAGCCGTCATAGCTTCAGGTGAATTAATTACTTGCAGGTTTCTGATCCCCCCCACAACCAGCCACTACTTCACCACCGCCCTGCCCTGCCGTCCTCTTTCATTGTTAAAGGAAAACAATTGGCTGTGTGTACATTGTTCTCAGCAGTCAGAAGTTGACGTTCAAAGGAGTCATAAGAATCACAAAAGCCTGCATTCGACATCAGGGCTTGCTTATTTGTTTTAAAATGTTTGTTTGCTTGCTTTTTTGCTGCTGTTTTAACCTTGTGATGGTCACACAACATACACCTGCAATCTCAGTTCTCATCGGGATACATCAATGAGTCACTGCTGGCTCACGGCATACTTTCTCTCCCAAGGTCAGTTTTTCAAGTAAATATATGGCCTTGGTGTCCCAGAGGAGTGATGTTAAGCCTTGGCTTTGCATCTGAATCACCTGTGGAGTTTTAAAAATCCCTTTCCATCCAGCTGAATTAATTCAGTATCCCTGGGCATCAGCATTTTTCCCCTAAGCTTCCCTGATGAGTCTACTGGGCTGCCCAGTAGACCACTGTCTTCAGACTATCTCGAAGATGCTCTCTTCCAGCTGCAGACACAGAGGCAGCACTGAGAAGTGAGTGGATAGCAAGTGTCCTCATACACTTTGGAAGAAGCCCAATTTGAAGATAGTATCTGGCCGGCACCAGGGCTCACTAGGCTAATCCTCCACCTGCGGCGATGGCACCCCGGGTTCTAGTCCCAATCAGGGTGCTGGATTCTGTCCCGGTTGCTTCTCTTCCAAGCCAGCTCTCTGCTGTGGCCAGGGAAGGCAGTGGAGGATGGCCCAAGTGCTTGGGCCCTGCATCTGCATGGGAGACCAGAAGGAAGCACCTGGCTCCTGGCTTCAGATCGGCGCAGCACGCTGGCTGCAAAGCACTGGCTGTAGCAGCCGTTTGGGGGGTGAACCAACGGAAGGAAGACCTTTCTCTCTGTCTCTCTCACTGTCTAACTCTGCCTGTCAAAAAAAAATTAATTAATTAATTAATTAAAAAAAGAAGATAGTATCTGTGGTGTTGCTGGTGGGCTTTGAAGCTCCGTGGGAGGCCTACAAATCCGGCTTACTTCTCTGGACCTGGCTGTACCAATTTTAGACTCTATCTAGACATGTCTTTCCCTGCATCCTCTGTCCCTTCTTTTACACACTCACCCTGCAACCGAAATCCAAAGGATAAGGATTAGACGTTAAGCTCGAGCAAGGAAGGAATCTGACTCCTTCTGACTGCAGAGGGTGTGTTTCAGAGTGAGTGTGGCGGCAGAGAGAAGCAAGCTAGAAGCAAGGACATATAAGGGCAAAACAGAAGGGCAAGGAAGTTGGCTCAATAGCCTTCAACAGCCCAGCCCAACTGCATTTCAGCTCAGACCCTCAAAGCCTCAGCTTGGTTAGACCAAACACAGTCACAGTGTCTGAGCATCAATTAATATGCTAATCAACCACAACAAAACCTGTTATCAGGTTCAGGCTTAAAGTGAGTTACTTCTTTAAATGTGGTGTAGCCAGGGTCTTCTTTTGGTGGACTTCACACAGTGGCTTAGAAATGAATCTGCAACAGCAAAGGTGTCTTAAATTTGAATCAGGTTGAAAGAACTGAAAAGCCCAGCTTCCGTGTCTTAGATGTGCAGAGATTGGGGTCCAGGAGGGTGCGATGACTGTCAAAGATCATGCAACTGGTGGGTGCAAAGCTGCAGGTGGCATCGAGGTCCTGCAGCCCACAGCCTGCAGTGAGAAGGGAGAACTGACTGCCAGTCCTGTCCCGGATCAGCATCAGAAATCAAGATCAGAGGGCAACAAGAAAAAAAAGAGTGTTGAAGATGTTTCTGTTCCTTCTGCATATTTCTGGAAGCTCAGCCCCAGTTCCTAACCTCTAGTTTTGCCATCGGGGGCATTTGGTTGCCATTGCAGGTGTCCCGCTGGACTCTCTCTCCAGCTTGGACACCACACTGACCCCAGCTCAGCAGGACTTCTTCCACAGATTCCTTCTGGTCCACGTCAAACAGAAGACCCATGGGCGTGGCACAGGGTCCCAGCTCCAGGATCATGTGCCCCTCCCCCATTCTCCGTGTGACCTCCATAATTACTCCCTCATCTCTCTCTGCAGCCCCTCTCTTGGGTCAAAGCCTAATTTTTCTCAGGATCATTTTTTTCCTCAAATAATTTTCCCTGTCACATAGTTTAGGCATGATTTACTTATCCATCAGGTTCTGCCAGGCAGATCTGTACTTCCTGAGAACAGAAACTGTGTCCCTATCAACTCATGCTTTCTAGCATCCAGCATTATTGTTCGAGGGTCAGTAAATCACTGGACAAAGCAAAGAATGGCAGCAAAAATGACAAAAGTGAAAGGAGCTATTTTCCCATCTTTGGTTCCCATCTTTGGTTCTTTCTCAAAAGGAACCAGACCTTGTGTCCAGCTGTGTCCACAAAAGCACAATTAGAAAAGAATCCGTTCCAAGCATGAGGTTTCTTCCTGCTGCCCACACCAGATACAAGGACCTAAGGAGCATGCAGTTAACAGCGATGCTGACAATGTGTTTATGTGCCCCTTCTCGGGGACTGAGTCCCGCAGCCTCTAGAACGTGGGTGTTGCATTGATAATCACTGAGTTCTATTGGGAGGTGTTGAAAAAGAAAGCCCCAAGTGCCTCTGGTTCTCCTCCACCGGATCACTGCAGGGCACATAGGCATCCATGCTTACGATTCTTTAGATTTCCAAAAACAGCAGTCCTAGCAGCCATCCATTCCTGGACAATGACCCAGGAAGTGGTTCACCCACAGGCAGCGAACGCCAGCGGGCATGCTCAGAACCCTGCGGTTGTACAGTAGGGTCACCAACAGGGCACTGCCACCCTCTCACAGCCTGGGGTTGGGAGGGCCATGGGGCTACGCTGTATTGGCCGGCATTCTCCCGGAAGGAGCAGCTCCATCTCCGTTGCCTTTCCCTGCTGCCTTCTGTTGGAAGATCTGGGAGCCGCGTGACTTTTTCTGTTGGTCCTCGGAAGAAGAATTTTGTCTCCTTGAAAGGATCTTAATGAAAAGTAAAAAATTGTTAATTTATGTAAAAAGGCAGGGGGGGCGGCACTGTGACACGGCAGGTTAAGCTGATGCCTCTGATGCCCGTATCCCATATGAGTGCGGTTGGAGTCTCGGCCGCTGCACTTTTGATTCAGCCCCCTGCTAATGCACCTGGGAGGGTGGTGGAAGATGGCCCAAGTGCTTGGGCCCTTACCACCCACGTGGGAGACTCGGATGGAGTTCTAGACTCCAGCTTTGGCCTGGCCCAGTCCCAGCCATTTTAGCCATTTAGGGAGTGAATCAGTGGATGGAAACCTTTCTCTCTCCCTCCCTGTCTCTCCCTCTTGGTAACTCTGCCTTTTAAATAAATAAATCTTAGAAAAAAAAAGGGGGTCTCAGTGCAGGGGCAGCCACCCAAAGCCCTCAACAGGCACCTCTCACAACGCCAGACAGCAACAACTCATAATAACTACTTGATCTTTCCAAAGCTTAATTCAGAGTATGCATTTTGCCATATCTCAGAAGACACTTGATGGGGACATAGTTTTTCTAATACCATCGTGAATTCTATGAATTTTTCTGAAACGCCAAGGTAGCTGCATGAAAAATTCCTTCCTTTCCAGTTCTACCAGATATCTGTCCATTTTTGGTTACTATGATGAAATACCTGAGGCTGGGTACTTTACAAAGAAAACAATTCATTTGGCTCATCATTCTCGAGGTTCAAGGGCATGGTGCTAGCACTGACTCAGCTCTGGTGAGGATCCCATGGAGGAAGGACTCCCAGCAACAGAGGAAGGCAGAGACCAGGGAGGGTCAGCATGCGCCTTTGTGACAACTTGTTCTCCTGGGAAGTAACCCCCTCCTCTGAGACCTCCTGCAGTCCTCACCGATCCCTTCTGAGGGCAGTGCCCCCACAACTTGATCATCCTCTCCTTACCTCCACACTGAAAGATCCACTGCCCCCCACTACCATTGCTTTGGGGACCAAGCTTCCAGGACACGAACCTCTGGGAGACAAGTCATTCCAAACCACAGCATAAGGCAACTCGTGGAGGTTCTAGTCTGTTAATGACTTATCACATAGAATTAAAACCCTTTGGCCGGCGCCGTGGCTCAACAGGCTAATCCTCCACCTTGCGGCGCCGGCACACCGGGTTCTAGTCCCGGTCGGGGCACCGGATTCTGTCCCGGTTGCCCCTCTTCCAGGCCAGCCCTCTGCTGTGGCCCGGGAGTGCAGTGGAGGATGGCCCAGGTGCTTGGGCCCTGCACCCCATGGGAGACCAGGAAAAAGCACCTGGCTCCTGGCTCCTGCCATCGGACAAGCGCGGTGCGCCGGCCGCAGCGCGCCGTCTGCGGCGGCCATTGGAGGGTGAACCAACGGCAAAGGAAGACCTTTCTCTCTGTCTCTCTCTCTCACTGTCCACTCTGCCTGTCAAAAAAAAAAAAAAAAGAATTAAAACCCTTTGATTAAACCACGGGCAGTTCAATGTGACAGGTGCTACCTACATAATATCAGGAAGTTATTTACTTCCTCTAAAATGAGATTTTCCCATCTATAAAATGGGGATAAGGCCAAGCATCCCGCACAGTTATGAGAACTACATGACACGATCCGTATAAACACACCAGTGCTCTTTCTGACATCCTGTGCTTGAAAATGCTGGTTGTGTTTTCACTCTGTCCATTTCTTCTTTCATACACTTAGAGTTGTAATTCGAGAGACCTAGTGTGAGAAGACCATCATGGAAGCTGAGTAGGCAGGGGTATTTTCCAGTTATCTATTCTAACCACTGCATTCTACACATGAAGACCATGAGCCCAAGATCACAAACTCAGAGCTAATCTCAGACTCAGACTCAGGTTCCTGAGCCCCATATGTAGGGTCCTTGCCACTGCACTGTCATAAAAGGGATATCCATACATTCTCACTGATCAGTCATCAGAAATGTGACATGGAACATTCTTTCCTAGGCTGTGTCTTGGCCTTACAGTTGGAGGAGATGTGAGCTGGCAAAAGCACAAAAGATCCTGGGGGCCAAGAGCCCAATGGGCCAGAGAGTAGTAGGACAAGGAAGGTGGAAAGCTTACATACGTAAGAGAGTATAAAATTGCAAAGATGTTACTGAGCACGGGCAGTTCCCGAAGACAGAGTTCCCAGCGGAGGGAGCAAGAAGCCCAGGACCTAACAGGACCTGTCTTTGCTTCATTTGCTCTCCCATCTTTGTTGCCTGAGATGTGAGATGGGGTTCTTTGGTGTTTCAGAATAATCTGTCAAAATTCTCCAGCTTCCAGACCCCAGGAAATTAATATTAAATTTGCTCCCCTCCCTGCTACATGAGTTTTATTTTATTTTTTTTTTAATTTTTGAGTTTTAAGTATAAGCCCGTTTCATTTCAGTAAACTCCAAGGGACTGCTTTTTCCTTATTGTTTTAAAAATGTTGCTTGTGTCTAAATTATTAGGGCATCAAATAGGCTTCGAAAGCCTGTTTACTTTAAGTGGGCTTAAATGTCACTCCACTAAGAGGAGACCTCCCTAGAAGGACTGCTCCACAGTGCTCCAGGAAACGCTGTCTGGCCTTCCTTCTTTAGAAGTTATTCCTCCTCTGTATACACAGTTAGGATCCACGGGTTTTACGATGGCTGGTACTGACTCAGGCTGCAGAAATAAATAATTATTGGTAACCATGTCAACCTGCGGGGAGACTCAAGCTCCACTGCGCATGCACACACACACACACACACACGCACACGCACACACACACACACACACACGCATAGGACACTTTGAAGCTGGGGAGCTTCACTGTGCAGGCTATAAAACCCGAATTGTTTATTTAAAGGCAGAACTGTGATTCTGTGATTGTAAAGGCTAATGCAATTTCATGTGGTTGATGATTTCATCTGTTAGCTCAATGTTTGACAACCTTGTTAAAACAATTACTTTCTAGAAAGAGTGGACTGAGTTCAAGCTTTCATCTCTGAAAATCATCCTAAACCATTTCCACCAAGTCAGTTACTTACACAATCATTAAGCTTTGCTATAATGATTATATTCATGTTTCTATAAGTTTATTTATTAAAGATTTATTTATTTGAAAGAGTTACACAGAGAGAGGGAGAGAAAGAGAGAAAGAGAGATCATCTATATGCTGGTTCTATCCCCTGAGAGCCATAGTTCTATCCCCATGGCTGGGCCAGGCCTAAGCCAGGAACTTCTTCCAGGTCTCCCACCAGGGCGGCAGGGGCCCAAGCACTTGGGCCATCCTCCACTGCTTTCCCAGGCCATCAGCAAGGAGCTGGATCAGAGGTGGAGCAGCCAGGACACAAACGGATGCCCATGCGGAGTGCCAGCATTGCAGGCAGTGGCTTTACCCACTGTGCCACAGTGCTGGCCCCCTTATTCATTAAATGTTCTAAATGTGAGCATTAGTTTTAGGACACATTCAGAGGGATCAAGTACATAGAAATGAATTTTTTCTGAGACATGACTTGGGAAGTTGCACTTGAATGTTTCATTGGAACGCAAGTCCTAAAACTCACCCCAGCTCATAGCATCCTTCAGTGGGCATCAGTTCAGGGATGGTGCAAAATCCAACATCACTGCCAAGGTCAACCCTAGGAAAACTAAGCGGCACCTCTCAACTTGCCACATTCCCTCTCTTTTCAGGAGAAAAAGCAGCAAGTGCTTAGAACAATTTCCTGCCACAGGATCTTTCGCAAGACAGCAGTTCTCAACCATGGGAGAGCCTCGTGCTGAGATGATGACGAAGGCACAGGTGGCCGGGTGCCAGCTGCCAGGTCCTGATTCCGAGGTGTGGGGCAGGGTCCAGGAATCTGCATGTTCTACAAGCACCCAGGTGATGCTTTCTCCCAGGGACATGCCTCCAGGATCACCAAAAATCCCATATGTAGGTGTCTATGAGGATTTATATCCTGAACGTGCACACACAGTGCACAAATGTGGCAAAACGTCAACCATGGATGAGTATGAGAAATACGTATTTGCGAAATCTCCTGATGCCACATTTATCTCAATTTGAAATTATTTAAAAGTTAAAAAATGATATCATGAAACTAACACTTGATACCTAAAAAAGGAAGCTTGAGAGAGAGAGAGAGAGAGAGAGAGAGAGAGAAGAGAGAGAGAAGGGAATGAAGTGAGGGAGAAAACCAATATGAATAAAGTCTCTGTGGACACTTGTCTGGGTTTCGGTGATGCCCAGTACCTAACAACCACCTGGGCTTCTTCTGGACTCCTGACACGACCCGTGGTCTGAGTACACATGGATTTCAGGAGCGAATGCAGGTACCGTGCTGGCGACACAGGCTGTGGATCTAGGTAGCCCTGCATTTACCATGGAGTGGCTCAGTGACACTGGGACTTGGCCTGTAGCACTGGGCTCCAGGGAGAACTAAGTAAATGGTGCTCCCTGAAGCTGTGCAAGGTCATGGTCCCAGTTTACTTTCTGAACCTCAGTTTCCACCCCTAGAGAAGGGGCAGAATAACAGCTAGAGTAGATATGGAGATTAAGCAACAACCCATGCAAAGAGCTGAGCAGGAGCCCCAGAAACAGCAGCAGCATCGAGACTAGCGACCGTGGCTGCTACTGGGCACCATGGATTCCCCTATAGGAGAAATGGTCCCCATGGTCCCTTCCAGTCCCAAAGCTATGATCTAGAAGCTGTTCCATTTAACAGACAACACATACTCCTTCATTGTCACTACTTTTACTAATATTTTCTTCCAGAAAAGTCATGACTAACGATTATGTACATTTTTTTAAAAAAAGATGTATCTATTTATTTGAAAGGCAGAGTCAGAGAGGGAGAGAGGAGAGACACACAGAGATCTTCCATCTGCTGGCTCACTCCCCAAATGGCCACAACAGCCAGAGCAGGGATGCTCTGAAGCCAGGAACCAAGAGCTTCCTCCTGGTCTTCTGCATGGGTGCAGGAGCCCAAGCACTTGGGGCATCTTCCCCTGCTTTCCCAGGCCATTAGCAGGGAGCTGGATTGGAAGTGGAGCAGCCAGAACTTGAACTGGCACCTACATGAGATGCTGGCACTGCAGGCGGCAGCTTTACCAGCTATGTCACAATGCTGGCCCTCAATTACGTAATTTTAGATACTAACTTTTGCTTCTCGGCTTTTTGGCTAAGATCAAGCGTAGATGTTTAACTTTTGTCAAAGAGGCATGTTCATGATCTTTCCTGTTCCATAAATAAAAGCCACGCTTGCTTTGAAATATGTCTCAAGGAGGACCATTTTGGCAACATGAAGACGCCTGCACCTCACTGCCAGGACTCCGCGGGCTTTCTTCCTCCCATGACAAAGTGCACTGCGCATTTTTAGGAAATAATATATTACCTTGGTGTCCACCTGACTGTTGTTGGGAAAGCCATGCCAGGCACCAAATTCAATTGGCTAACTGGAAATAAGATTAGAGTACCAAAAAGCAAATGAAACTCAGCATGGGGCCAGGGTTGGGGAGCAGGAGAGAAAATGCAGAGAGCTCTGTCTCTGCAGAGACAATGGTACAGAGGACACCCTCCTGGTCCCCACCACTCCTCTGAGAACATCCCCCTGAGGCCATAGCGCAAGGCTCATGACCCAGCGCACCCCGTGTCATCTATAGAACGAGACGAGGGAGCTGGGTTATATCAGGGGCTTCTCCAACGGTTTTCAAGCCATGGAGTCCTCAGCTACAGTCAATTTTATGAGCATCTTTGGCTGAGAATCAAATAAACGCAGAGGCGCTCTGCGGAGGCTGGGCTGGAGGGTGCAGAAGCTCCCTCCACTCCCCTCTCACCTCAGGCAGCTCCACAGGGAAATCAGAGGTTCCGGCAGGGCAGACGGGCGACCTCGGACCTGCAGGAAGTGCCTCCCAGCCCCAGCACATCACCCCCAACTTTCATCTAGTTCCTCACAGGAATGACCACACTCGAAGCTAAATCCCACCAAGTTTTACTCCTCACAACCCTTCCCTGAGACTCTTCCGTCTTCTGACAGCACTGCATGGAAGCCATTATCAAACTCACTTTGTCCGTGGACAAATATTAAACCTGTCCGCCCAGGGCTCTAAGGGAGACAAGGTCACGGCCAGATTTCAAAGCAGCAAGCCTTGCTTCTGGATCACCCTGCAGACAGACTGGAGTGCACGTCATTTATCCCAGCTGCTAGCGCTGGAGCTCTTGCTGGTCTTGTTTGATTCAGGTTATTCAATCCTAACTTTCCATACAGGTATCTTTCTAGAGTCAAGAGCCACGCTGGGGAAACCCACCATCAAACATTTCACACTGCTTCATTTATTTGTTGCAGAGAACTTGCCGGAAAGCTCAGAGGGAAAACAGATGGTTAAAAATATTCTGTCCTGTGAATTTGAGGTTTTTTCCCATGAGACATTGCAGATCATTATTTTCCCTATTATACCTTTAGTCAGACAGATGGCACAGCCAAGGACCAAGAGTTCTAGAGGGTTTCCATGGCAATTGCTGGAGTGCTTTGGCCTGTTTGTAAAGCTGTGTAGGACATTATGTACGTCAAAGGTGAGGCTACAGGGATTCATTCTGCAATACCTACTGGTTTTAAGCTATTCAAATGGCATTTGTTGAGCTCCTTCATCTAAAAAGCAAACTCCTTATTGTTTTGTGGAAAGGAAGAGAGATGCCAGTGACAAATAAACATTACCTTTTCTTTCTATATGTAATAATATAAGATCACTGATGAGACCGATGAAAATATCATTAACCTAGGTTTTTTTTAAGTCATAGCTGTCAATTAAGCAGTGGCAAAAATATAATTCTTCCATTTTTAAAGATTCATTTATTTATTTGAAAGACAGAGTTAGATAGAGAAGGAGAGACAGAGAGACAGAGAGAGAGAGAGAGATCTTCCATATGCTGATTCACTCCCTAAATGGCCACAATGGTCAGGGCTGGGTGAGACCAAAGCCAGAAGCCAGAAGCTTCTTCCAAGTCTCTCACATGGGTGCACGGGCCAAAGACTTGGGCCGTCTTCCACTGTTTTCCCAGGCACATCAGCAGGAAGCTTGCAGGAATTGAGTAGCTGGGACAGGAATCAGCACCCACATGGGAGGCAGGCACTGAAGATGATGGCTTAAACCACTGCTCCACAGTGCTGGCCCCAAGAGTACAATCCTTCTAAACTGGGTGAAATATCAGCTCCTTTATTTGGATACCATGGAAGAGGTCTTACAGCCCTGTGGCCGAGAGCACGGGTTCTGAGCCATCCTTCAGCAGTGTGGTTCTACACAAGTTATTCAACTTTGTTGCTCTCAGATTTATCATCTTTAGAAGTAGAATAACAATACAATTTATCATAGAGTTGATAAGATGTTGAATTAATACATGAAAATGGACTTAGAACTAGGTAGCACTCAATGCTCGTTACGTATTAATAAAAGTTATAAACCCTCAATGTAACTTACTAATTTTCAAGAGACAAAACTCATCTGGCCTTAAGCAGAGACAAGCCGAGTGGTTACGATGCTACTGTCAGGGCTGGTGCTGTGGGGCAGTAGGTTAAGTCTCTGCTTTCAGCGGAGTCCTGGCTGCTCCACTTCCAGTCCAGCTCTCTGCTATGGCCTGGGAAAGCAACAGAGGATGACCCAAGTCCTTGGGCCCCTGTCACCCGTCCTGGCTCCTGGCTTCAGCTTGGCCCAGCCCTGGCTGTTGCAGCCATTTGGGGAGTGAACCAGCAGATGGAAGACCTCTATCTCTCTCCTTCTATGTATGTAGTCACGATGTATTTTTTCCTAGTAAATAAATAGTCACTTACCTTCATTATAAAAGAAAAAAGAAAAAAAAAGGATGACATTATCACCTGGAACAATGACCTTTGGCTAGCAACTTTGATGTGGGCATGGGTGTATTAATTTTACCCCAGGCTCCTGTCTTACCAAAGATGAGATTTGTAAGCACAGTCGTGTACCAGGTGCACAAGGTGCTAACAAAGTTTATTCAAAAGGTTAGGAAGTAAACCCCCCAAAAAATGCATGAGTGTCAGTCGCCCCATGGAGGAATATCCTTTACCAATGGACAGTGGGCTGGAGGACTACCAGAAGGGAGAAGGGGTTGGGGAGGAGAGAGTGCGTGAACCTGTGTAGCACTTCCAGCCATGGTCCATGGCAAAAGAGAACAAGAGAGCGAGAGAGTGAGCCACCTCGGATGCTGGCCTCTTTCATGAGGTGGGAGTGGTGCCTGCACACTCATGAAGCCACCTGGGAATTTTAGCATATCTCCCTAAGTTCTGCATGAAGCTTAATATCCATGTTTTAGTGGAGTCTTCTTTAGGTCCTGAGTGAAACAGGTGCAGCCCAGGAAAGGGGGTGTTTTGAATGACAGGTAGAGGGACAGCATCGCCCTGGGGGCTTGTAGGGACCTGAGGCTCCCCAGTCACGCCACATCAACTTCGTCTCTTTGAGCTTCGGTTTCCTCAACTGTCCAATAGCAAACTTGGTCCTTATCTGTCGTGGTAGAAATGAGACGGACCTCCTCACACAGAATCCAGCTTTAGTCACTGAACTTGACAATGCCACACAGACACCGAGAGGGATGGAAAGGCTTAGAACTCATGCAGGGGGGCTTTCTGCAAGGATCAAGGGGGAGTCTCAAGCAGGTCCAAAAATGGGAGGAGGAGCCAGGAGTCTGCCTTTGCAGTGAGAGGGTGGAGCTAGGGCGAGGGTCCCCTTGGTAGCTGGGCTTTCTGTGGTTTGAACTCCCCCCACCCCTAGCACTCAATGCAGGAGCGCCTGGGCTTTCTTTGCCAGCTCACCTAGCTGTGGGCCAGAAGGTGCATCTGGTGTGGCATTAAAGCTGTCAGGGATTAGACAGCAGAAGGAAGGTCAGATTCTTTCTTACATCACCTTTGAGGGTTACTGTGAGGATTTAATGAACTCACACACCTATGAAGGTACTTCAGAAAGTTCTTGGAAAATGCAATGAAAAGGTAAGTTTTCTGGTGCAAAATGTTTCTGAAATCCATGCACACTTTTTCTTAATATGCATTTCCATGAACTTTTCATACTTTTCAGTCACTAGTAAATAGCAAGTGCCCAGTAAAGGTGAACCTTTAAAATTCACTTTTCTTGGGGGCTGACACTGGGACATAGTGGGTAAAGCTGCTGCCTGCAGTGCCAGCATTCTATATGGGTGCCTGTTTGAGACCTGGCTGCTCTACTTATAATCCAGCTCCCTGCTAATGTGTCTGGTAAAAGAGCAAAAGATGGCCCAAATCCTTGGGCACGTGCATGCACATGGGAGATCTGGCTTCAACCTGGCCCAATCCTGACCATTGCAGCCATTTGAAGAGTGAACCAGTGGATGGAAGATCTCTTTGTCTCTCTCTCTCTCTCTCTGTAACTCAGCCTCTCAAATAAATAAAGTAAATCTTTAAAAAAAAAAACACTTTTTTTCTTAAGGAAAAAAACCCTGTACTTTTAAAATTTTCCCCTAAAAATACAAGAAGCAACACCTGTTTTTCTTCTTCTGTATGTTTATATGAGACGGTTGTTTGTAAACCTCAATATAATCCCACATATGAAGAAACAATTACCGTACTCCTCCGGCAATGAGAGGGCTGTGCCCTGGGCATTCCACTTGAAACTGATTGTCACTTGGAACACTCTTTCCCATGGAAACCACATTATAAATAGAGTTCAGTTCCCAGAGGGACATCAAGTCCTCCCAAAACAGTAATACAGCTAAAATAGCCCTCCACAGCGCCGGGGCTCTGAGGCCTAGAACACCACCTGGGCCCTCAGAATCCCAAGGTCCTCTGCTCAAGGTGTCCTTGGGTGAGGCTGGTCAGGAGGAGGGCATGGCGCAGGTGCAGACCTGAGCATGGAGTGGCCGATGGAGCTGGGCTGCCCCACTGCCTTGCGGGTGCAGGGGGACCCGCCCTGGAGAGAAGGGCTGCTCCCGTTCTCAGCTCTCCCAGGAAGGCGGCCCTCCAGGGGCAGGAAACAAGCGCTCCTGTGGGAGGACAGAGCTAGGGGGAGGGGAAGCATGCTCCTGTCTAGAGAGCCAGTTTCCGAGGTGGGGAGACCCCGAGTGAGCAGTAGGACAGAACGCTCTCTGGTCACATGGAAGAGGCCAGGCCCAGCTCACGAGCCAGCTTAGGAATGAGCCCAAAATGGGTGTGGACAAACCGGAGCGCAAAGTCACTGTGTTCCACCTCTCTGGTCTGTATCTCCACGTGCAGGGGCCTCGCGTGGTTCTTCTGGGCTGTGGGAACGAGAGGGACTGGGACAGTGGTGGCAAGAGGGAAGTGATCTGGGAGAGCAGACGGTGGCCTGCAGAGGGCAGAGTGGCTGCGGATGGAAGAGTATCAGCAGCTCACTGAGCACACACCACCTGCCAGAGACGTCTCTAAGCCCTTCATCTTGATCAACACATTCCCAACTCCTAATCACACTGAGATGCCATTATCCCCCATTTTACAGATGGGGAAAGTGAGGCATGAAGAAGTTATCTTGCTCCATGTCAGACGGCTACCACATGAAGAGCCAGAAACCGAACCGAGGCAACGTGGCTCCCAAGGCGGACTTTGAACCACCAAGCTTTATTTCTTGTATAGGAAGCATTCACCAGAGGTGACCCAGACGTTCCTGGAAAGGTACTAATTAATATGTAAATGAGGTCACGAGGAAGGGTTCAGATAGCAAGCTCTATGGATGTAAGGTATGAGATAATCAATAAGAACTCCTTGTTAATGTTGAAAATTTCTGACTAACAAAATGTTTAGGAATTCTGTTATCCTACATGCACTTCTAGCTGGAATATCTATATCCACCTAGATACTTTCCTTATGGAAATTGTTGCACACACTCAAGGGGCTGTATGCATGTCTAAGAAGTATTTTTAAAGAAATAATATCCAGCTGGCTGGAATTTTTAAAGTCCTGTCAATTTTTTTTAACGGGCACTGTCAAGAGAATTCACAGAACAGTGTAATAGTTCATGGTTCATGTTCCTCTGACGACGCGTCACCAAAGATTTCAGATAAAGACATCTGATGCTCATTCTTCTAAAACTATTTTCCTTACTTAGTCAAATAAACACATCACCAGAAGGCCGACATTGTTGCATTAAGTGCAGCTGCGTTACTCAAGCTTCCAGCGTTGACTGAGAGTAGTCAGGTGACCCACTTCCTTGTTGCCAAGTTGAAATGCCACATCCAAGGCCATCAGGTCTGACCCTGCCTGCTCCCACAGTTGTGCTGGGTGGTGGTCTGAGGAAGGGGGACCCTTGGAAGAGTGAGGGCTGGGACAGGCGTGGAACTGACTTCTCCATCAGCAGGTGTTGTGGGCCTTGTGTGCAAATGACAATACTGTCTGACTCACAGCAATCAATTGTTGTTGTTACTGGGATCCCCCTTGGGGCCAGCGGCCATCTACTCCAGATTGTAGGAATTTGTGTTTGTTTTCTTTACTGAAAGTCAAAAGTGCCTCTTACTGGTGCCTGGCATGCAGCCGGGACTTAATAAGTACCTGTTGCTTATGAGTTTCTGTAACTTTCAGCCAGTTACTCTTGGGCCGTCAGTGGAGCACACCAGAACTATCTGGACCTCATTCCCTTTGCTTGATCCCATTTCAGTTCAGTTCCTCCCAAGTTATGACCCTGACCGTCCCAGTAGTCATCCCTGTGTCTTTCTTTTGGGCTGATTTCCCAGGATTAGCAAGCCCAGCATAGCCTTGAGAGCAAACTCAATGCCTGTGGGTCATGTGTGCCCCCAGCACTGTGCCCTGGGGCATGTGGTGAATCAAGGCAGTTTCCCTGGTGGCATTTGTGGCACCAGGCTACCATTACCAGGGCATCTGTTCTGTAACTTACTAAGGCCCAGAGGCGGGAAGAGACAAAGCCATTAGCAAACAGGTCACAGAGCCAGCAGAGCGAGAGCCGCGGTGCCCAGCTCTGCTCTCTTCCCACAGCCACTCTAAGCAAGGCCCCTCCCCCTCCTTGCTCACCTTCCAGTTGCATGTCTCTTCTCCTTCCTGCAGGTCGTCTGGGCTGTGGATCACCAGCCACGACAGGATGACCAAGCTTCTGATCGTGGCTCTGCTTCTGTGGCAGATCCTCCATCTTGAGCTGCTGCCCTGGAGTTGCTAGAACAAAGATGCAGGGTTTTCGTGGTCAGTTGGGCCCCGGACACCTGGAAACTGGTCTCCCTAAAGAACTTGGTGTTGTAGGCTACACCTGTCCTCCTGGGGCCTGGAAGGCTACTGTATTTGTTTTCTTCAGGATGCAAAGGGAAGACCAAAAAGGGAGCAAACGATGTTCAACAGTTCCTTGTGTCTGTGGTCCTCGTTGGGCAGAATTACTTTTAGACAGATGTAATAAGTGAAATGACAATCCCTCTCTCCCTAGCTGGAGGCTCGACATTCCTGTGTCCTCTGGAGGTCACCCTCTCCGTGGTGGGGCCAGAGAAGGTGACTTTTTAACAAGTTCACTGCTGCTGCTGCTGCTGCTGTGGGGTGCACAGGGCCCTAAATCATCCCATTGTTGCCTGTTGCTCTCGAAGTGACAAATCCTGAGCCAACCATCTTTGCACGCTTGTTGTGTTGTGTCCCTGGGCATCCGCTATATGAAGTGTCCAGGGATGTGCTCCGTCACAATCCTTCTTAGAAAGTTCACCGATGCTTTGAGCATGAATACCTCACCCCTACACGTTCAGGTGACCTGCATTTCAGTTTGTGATGAACTGTGGCTCCTAAGGGCTTCACCCTCCAAAATTCCCCAGTGGGGCAATCACAGTGGATTTCTACTGGAACTGCATGATTACGCTAAAAGGTGCCCCAGCTTGTTTAAAGGTTTACCCCAATACCTTTGATCCCACTTTGTATTCCCAGACATTTGGATGTTTTAGGAGATAGCCTCTAATGTTTAACTCCTTGGCACTATACCCTCGTGAGTAAAATGCATGCTGTAAAAGCCCTTGGGTTTTTAAAAAGCTTTGTGCTTGGCAAATAATTACGGAGGCCATCGCCACAACTCCAGTCCTCTTCTCAACTTCCTGGGGGTGCCTGTGGGAGGGGTGGCTGGGGAAGCATGGACTCAGACTCTAAGCTCCTTATAGTCACAAACATAATCTGAATAGTAAGAAAAACTAGGTGTGACTAGCCATCCATCGCAGCAAACACGCCCCCATCTCTGCAGTTCCTTAGAACAGCACAAGTGCGGTGGAGCTTCTCCCAGTCAATCTATGGTGAGAAGTCTCGCCCTGCTTGTCTCTGCTCCACCAGCCTGCCTTTGCTCCGAAGGCACAGAGCCCCACAGGCGCGCGCCCTCTGACTGCCACGCGTCTGTGTGATGACGCCGACGCCGTGCAGTGCTCACTCAGTGCGTACCACGTCCCAGGTTCTCTGGATTCTCCCGACTCGCGAGGTCAACACCCTGGATCTTTACAACAAGCTCGTGAGGTGGGTCTTCATCTCATCTGAGCAAACTTGGGCTCAGAGATGTTCAGAAACTTTTTGCAGGGGCCAGCGCTGGGCCACAGCAGGTGAAGCCGTCGCCTGGGATGCCAGCTCCTAAGAGTGCTGCTTGGAATCCCGGCTGCTCCACTTCCTATCCAGCTCCCTGCTAACGTGCCTGGGAAAGCAGCGGAATATGCCCAAGTGCTTGGGCCCCTGCACCCACGTGGGAGACCCAGATGGAGTTATGGCCTCCTCAATTTGGTGTTGTGGCCATTTGGGAAGTGAACCAGCAGAGGGAAGATTCTCTCTCCCTCCCTCTCTCCTTCCCTCTCTAACTCTGCCCTTCAAATAAGCAAACAATTAAATACATAAATCTTTAAAAAGCCAGAAGCTTTATCCTGTCACATCGGTGGCAGGGGCCCAAGCACTTGAGCCATCCTCTGCTTCTTTCCCAGATGCATAAGCAGTAAGCTGGATTGGAAGTGGAGCAACCGGGACTTGAACTGGCGCCCATACGGGATGTTGGTGCCACAGATGGTAGCTTAACCACAACACAGGTCCCTCAAGTTTATTTAAAAAGGAGCCTTCTTGTCTCTACTGTAAGTAGAAAAGCAGATTACTTGCCATAGGTGGGATGTAACTACGCAAATGGATACAACGAATACAAAACAATGCTATTAAATCCTAGTTTGATTCTGTTGCCTGCCAAAGGCTGAGATTTGTACTCTGTTGGCTACAAGAAGGGGGAGCAGTGGAAGAAAGCACCTGTTCCAGAGGTGTTGGAGACATGTTAAAGCCAAAATACAACAACAGAGCAAAGCCAAGAACAGAAAAATAAAACAGTAATCTGCCTGAATATCGAATGAGACTCATTCCTTCACATGATCATAACAAATGAAAGATTTTTAAACATAATAATCTTCTCATTATGTATCTGTTTTCCAAATCTGACCCTGCCCCTCCCTTACCCAGTGTCATCTCGCTGCCTCGGACCCCAGTTTTCTATGAAAATGAGAATACCGTAGAGGCTTGGATGTGACACGCCCTCAGAACTGGCACCCAGAAGACTCAGTAAATCACGACCAGCAGGACCGAGGCAAGGACGCCAGGCGCCTTAGCTCTGGGCTCCTCACCTGGGCTCTTGTTTTGACCTAGAAGGATCAGCAGAGAAGGGGCAGCTGCTGGTGGTGTGTTGATCATTCACATTCAGCAGTGACTAGAGTGCTTGCAAGGCTGCTGACGGAGGGAACCTGCTCATGGGCTGGGAGTTCTGAGGGGTTGGTACAGAGACAGGGAACTCCAACTGTGATGATCTCAAAGCTAGAGGAAGGCAATGAACTCATGGAGCCTTCCCTGTCCACGGCTGAAGCCACAGAGCCTTTGGGCTACAGGGCCCTGCAACCTCATGATGGCCCATAAGCAATGGTGATGCAGGTGCATGGACAGGGAGCTGATTTAGGCCTTTTTGAGCTGGAAGCACCTGCAAGCCACTGTCTCCAAGTATTTTTGTCCTCCTACTTGTCATTCAAAATGCCCCTCTCCTGGGATGGATCTGCTTCATCCAGGACCTAAGGGGAACACCATGAAAATATGGATATTGAGCTCCACGTGGAACTTGTAGGGGTGCCATCTCATTCCCAGGTGGCTTCACACCTGGAAGCACCACCCCCAACTTCATAAAAGAAGCCAGCAACAGAAGCAACAGAGACCAGCAAAAAGAAGCCGTCTGGGGAGTAAACCAGCAGATGGAAGACCTCTCTCTTTCTCTCTCTCTCTCTCTCTCTCTCTCTCTCTCTCTGCAGTCCACAGCTGGAGGGCCGCCAGGTGTTCTCTGTCTCCCTTCCCCAGCCCCGTCTTCTTTCGGGCAAATCTGGCCCTGCCCACTCAGGACAGGTATTTCTCTGTGCGGGCAACCGATGCTGGTGTGTGTGTGTGTGCGCGCACACGCACATGTGTTCACTTTCCCACCTTTTAAATGTGTTTTGTCACTTGGTGCACTCTGTGTCAGCACTTAGAATGGAATGCTTATCTTTGTGCATGACCACAGTCTGCAGTAATACTCCCTCACCCACATCAGCTGCAGGCAGTGGGACCCAGCCCGGGGCCCCTGCGGCCACACCCTGACCTCATCAGGCTCCTCCTCCTGTGCCAGCCCACTCTATTCTGAAGTTGGAGGGTATTGCAGACCTACAATCCATATTTCCACAATTTGGGCCCCGGATATTTTTTAAAAAGATTTATTTTATTTACTTGAAAGACAGAGTTAGAGAGAGAGAGAGAGAGAGAGAGAGAGAGAGAGAGAGAGAGAGAGTTTTCCAAGTGCTGGTTTACTCCCCAGATGGCCACAATGGCCAGAGCTGAGCCAATCCAAGGCCAGGAGCCAGGAGCTTCTTCCAAGTTTCCCACAAAGGTACAGGGGCCCAGGCACTTGGGCCATCTTCTGCTGCTCTCCCAGGCACATTAGCAGGGAGCTAGATCAGAAGTGAAGCAGCCGGGACTTGAACCAGCATCCATATAGGATGCTAGCACCACAGGCCAGGGCTTTAACTCACTGTGACAAAGCACTGGCTCCTGGCCCCCAGGATCTTAACTGACAGACTGATTATTGGCTTCAGTACTATCTACTCATCTGCTGAAAGGATTGCAGCTTTTCTTAGGAAAACAGAAAAATGTGGCCTTCTTGCCAAGTCCTGATTACATCAATACTCCAAAAAAACACAAATCCATACAAAGCGAAAACGGTTCCACTTGGAGCTTTGGTCCGTCCCAAGGGAATTTTTCTTCCATGAGACACTGCTTGCTGAGCTGTGTGCTGTCGACAAATGGTGTGGCCTTCACAGCCCAGCCTGCCCAGAGGGCGGGGGTAGCAGGGATGGAAACAAAAGAGGAATCTGAGTGACAGGTGGAAGAGCCAGCCCCGAGGGGTGCAAGGACAGGCCAGACGTGCCAGGAATGCGAAGCCCTGGGTGAGGGTGCCCACGGATGATTCAAGAGAACAGTGGAGGCATCACTTGGTCCCATGAAGCAGCATCATGAAGTTGCTGTAGCAGTGACCAGGGTTTGAAGCACTGAAGCCCGTGCTCAGCCTCCTTCCTGGAGCAAGTTGAAAAGGACATTTGGATCCTTGGAGCTGGGGGGCCAGGGAGCAGATTTTCATAGAGGGGTAGTAAACCAGTGCCCAGAAGGGCATGATCAATGAGTAAGAGAAGCACAGCTGGGGGCTGAGTGACCCGAGAGCACTGTCCCTCTTCAGAAAAAGAGCTCATATGCAGGACCGGGGAGGCAGAAGTGCCAGGAGTGCCGCCACGAAGCCTTCATCCTCTCTCCTACATGCTGCTTAGCAATGCTGAGTTCTACCAATAGGGGGCACTAGAGAGAGGCTGGAGGGCGGGAGTTGGAGAGAAGGGATCTGCTCCTGATTGCTCACTGGACCCATCCGCACGCTGCGGGGATGACTTTCACAGGTGGCATCAGCTGGTTCTGTTTCTTGCTCCCTTCCACACTCCTCCAGCTGGCGTTACTGTGTCCCAGTAGCTGCCTCTCCTCAGTGTGCCAGCTCCAAAGTTCCCCCAGGGACTTCCTTGCATGGAAGGCAGCTACCTTGCCCAAGAATAAACCCCTTCCAAAGTGACAGCCTGTGGCCACAACTGGCAGATCAGGACAACAAAGGCTGGCCCCTGGCTTCTAAGTGGGCCCACCCACAACCTCCCGGGGCCATCCAGTCCCAGAGGTTCCTGCAGGAGGGGCAGCCTCCTGAGTCCACTCCTCTGTTTGCGCGACTCTGTCTTTTCCGGGTCCCAAAGGGTGGGCTCCCCATCTGCACGCACTTCTCCATCTCACAGTGGGTCTCCAGGGCACCCCATCTAAGGCAAGGCTGCTCAAGTTCCATATGCAGAGCATTGCCCTCAGAGAGGAGGCCTGTCTAGAAAGAGCCACAGAGCTAAGTTCTCCAGAGATATTCAACTGGAAAGAGGGGTGGTTGGAACGAAGAGCAAAGAGTAAGGGCCAAGTAAAGAGACAGGAAGAACACTGGAGTGAGTCTCTGTGAAATATTAAATGGAAGTGAAGCACAGAGGACCAGAAGCCAAGTGATCATTAAGGGTATAATGACTTCCCTGGGGCTGTTCCCTGGACCTCAGCAATGTACCAGTCCCGGAGCCAAGAAGACACAGCAGCCACTTGAGCCTTTTCTGGCTCCTCTGGTTGAAGGGACAGAGCAGAGGAAACACCACCAGGGACTTCATTCGCATGCAACATGACGTTGCTCCATTGGCAGAGGCTCCCCATGGTCTAGTGGGGGAATGAGCACCTGTTCAACATGCACACCTGACAGGTGGCATGGATAGCAGCAAGATGGCTCGTGCCCCCTCCCTGTTGGGCAGTGCTGGAGTGGCAAGTGAAAGAGATACAGCCAGAGTCCCAACTTCATGCCAGGCTTTGTCCACTCCTGAAACCTACCCATATGTGAGCTACACAGGAAGACCAGCTGCAGCAGGAAGGAGTCTACACTTCCGCTGTCTACCGGACTGGTTGGTGGAGAAGATGGACACTGGGTAAGGTTCAGTGGTGTAGGGCCTACAGATGCTGCACATGGACCTCCCAGGCCTGCCCCAAGATAAGTGTCTGAGAATGTGAAATTGCTTTTTTAGTAAAGTATAACATGTATTTTCCCCTGCCCCTTCCGCCTGCAGCTCCCCCTGTTTGTCTGAGCAGCAGGCTGGTCAGCACAAGTCAGATTCACGTCAGTAGGACAGGGGTTGGGAGGCAGGGGTCAACCACACTGTAATATTTAACTGTCCTATTGAAAAGCAACTAGAGAAACCTCATTTTAATTTTCAACTTCAAAGAGAGGCCATGGCCAAGGGGATGATTGGAACACCCCCTGGGGACATAGTGGGGATAAACATTGAAGGGCATGAAGAAGAAAATAAGCAAGGGCTCCATTATCAGAAGTCGGCACCCTTGCTGAAGGCTCCTCTGCTTGCAGGCCTGGCGTGGGCCCAGCAGCAGAAGAGACAGACAAATTATAGATGCAGGTGACCGTGCAAGAGAGAATCACAATGTCACGTGTCCCCAAGTGACACCTGGGAACGTGGCCTCGGATGAATAGGAATAGAGAGAGGTCAGAATGAGGATGAACCATTGTGGGCTACTACTTGCCAGAACCTCACTATCAGATGAGAATCAGAGCCCTGGCGATCCTGCGCTTCTGGTAGATGTGTGAGCTTCAGCTGGAGCTGTGAGTCCTTACCTGTGAGGGTCACCGGACCCAAACCTCCAGAATATTTTCACATGGCAACTGTCCACTCTCAGGCAATAAGGTGGTTTTTAAAAGTACAAAACTACGGGGCTGGCGCTGTGGCTCACTTGGCTAATCTTCCGCCTGTGGCGCCGGCACACCGGGTTCTAGTCCCGGTTGGGGCGCCGGATTCTGTCCCAGTTGCCCCTCTTTCAGTCCAGCTCTCTACTGTGGCCCGGGAGTGCAGTGGAGGATGGCCCAAGTGCTTGGGCCCTGCACCCGCATGGGAGACCAGGAGGAAGCACCTGGCTCCTGGCTTCAGATCGGCACAGCACGACAGCGTAGCAGCTATTTGGGGGGTGAATCAACAGAAGGAAGACCTTTCTCTCTGTCTCTCTCTCTCACTGTCTAACTCTGCCTGTCAAAAATAAATAAATAAATAAAGTTCAAAACTACCACTGGCCATCATAATTATTTCAAGAAATAGTGTGAAAACAGATTACTTTGTCTACTCAGACAAATGGTGATTGTCCCACTGTGCCAAGTTCCAGACTCTGGGCTTGGGGTTGTGGGTACCAAGGAGGAGAAGTGGGCAGACAGTCTTTGCCTTGGTGGAGCCTGGCATCTCAGAGGAAACAGAGGCATTCAACAAATGCATAATCACAGTTGTCCTGTGTTATACTGGAAGAACCTCATTTTATGCACTAGCCAAGGAGGGCTCCCTAAGGAGCAAACAGGCTACTGAAACTTTAACAGGGGCCGGAGCTATGGCGTAGTGGGTAAGGCCGCCGCCTGCGGTGCTGGCATCCCATACGGGCGCTGGTTCACATCCCGGCTGCTCCACTTCCAATCCAGCTCTCTGCTGAGGCCTGGAAAAGCAGTAGAAGATGGCCCAAGTCCTTGGGCCCTGCACCCACACAGGAGACCTGGAGGAAGCTCCTGGCTCTGGCTTTGGATTGGTGCAGCTCCGGCCATTGTGGCCAACTGGGGAGTGAACCAGCAGATGGAAGACCTCTCTATCGCTGCCTCTGCCTCTGCCTAGGTCTTTGCCTCTTACTCTGTGTAACTCCCACTTTCAAATACATAAATAAATTAAAAAAAAAAAAAAAGAAGCTGCAACAAACAGTGGAGGGCTGGATATGGGAAGAGACAAGGGGAGGAGAGAGTTCCTGGGAAGAAAAGCTCAGCCATGAAAGAGCAGTCACAGCCGAGAGGAGGGGGCGGCCTCAGAGGACAGGCAAGAAGGCTGGGCGGGAGACGGGCTCAGGGCCCAGCGCAGAGGGTCTGCCCAAGGTGGCCTATTGACTTGCAGTAAGTAGGGCTGTGACACGGCCCTTAGATCCCCATGTCCACAGGAGGAAAAAATGGGTTGGAAAGGAATGGAAGATGATCTTGGGAGGTGAGTTAGGAAACCCAGTCAGTGTCCAGAAGCAAGACGACAGTGGCTGGATCAGGGCGGCAGAATGTAGAGCAGAGTATCAGAAGGCATTTCAAAAATACCCACAGCGGGGGCGGGGCGGGGGCGGGGTGGGGGCGGGGATAGGGGAGGGGATGGGGGAGGCAAGTGCAGTTATCTTAGAATTCTATCTGTGAAATACATGCAATCTCTTCTGTTTATATTTAAAAGATTTTTTTTTTAAGAGAAATAAAACACCTTGGGGAAGGTGTGTAGGAGTGAAATCAACACACTCAGGAAGCTGAGAATGGTGGGTGTGAAGGAGACAGGAGGATGAAGAAAGCACCAAGAATCCTGCCAGGGTTCTAGTTCACCTACGTAGGAGGCACAATGTCTTCTAATGCTGGGAGCATAGGAGGAGCAGCAGGTTTGGAGTGCGCAGTAGGGCAGGAACGGGGCAAGCCTGAGAGGGATGGTGGTGAATGTAGCTTTAATTTTTTTAAAATATTTATTTATTTGAGAGATAGAGTTACAGACACAGAGAGGGAGAGACAAAGTAAAAGGCTGAATATCCACTGGCTCATTCCCCAAATGGCACAACAGCGGAACTGGGCTGATCCGAAGTCAGGAGCTTCTTCCAGGTCTCCCAGGCAGGAGCAGGGGCCCAAGCTTTTGAGCCATCTTCTACTGCTTTCCCAGGCCATAAGCAGAGAGCTGTATCAGAAGTGGAGCAGCCAGGACTCGAACCGGCACCCATATGGGATGCCGGCACCACAGGCAGAAGCTTAGCCTACTATGCCACAGTGCCGGCCCCTCTAGCTTTAATTTTTAAAAAAATGTTTTACTTGTTTATTTTATTTATTTGAGAGGCAGAGAGACACAGAGAGGGAAACAGAGAAAGACACACGAACACACAGATTGAGGTTGACAAACATGGACAGATAAAGAAAAGAAGAGACAGAGAGAGAGAGAGAGAGAATGCACACATCTGCTGGGCCACTCCCTAAATACCCACAACAGTCAGGGCTGCACCAGACCAAAGCTGGGAGCCAGGAACTCATTCCAGGTCTCCCCTGTGGGCCCCATGTAGACTCAACTACCTACCAGAGTGAGTATTACCAGGAAACAGGAATTGGAGGTGAAGCCAGGACTTGAACCCATGCGCTATGATATGGGATGTGACTGTCTCAAATGGTAGCTTAACGGCTAGCCCGCTCACCCAAGCCTAAATTTTTACTTGCTCTGAGCTTTCTAATGAGCAGGCAGTTGAAGACATGGCTTGGAACAGATATAGGGAGATACAGACACATACATACAGAATAGAAGCAGCGTTTCGAGAGTCATAGGGATAAATCAGATTACATACTTCTGTGGCTTTCAAACTTTTTGGTGGGGATCTACAATCTGGAAAGTGTTTTATGCCCCAGACACCAGAAACAAAAGTTATCCTGAATAATTCTCTTATTGCCCTATTCGACGTTCACTGATTCTCTACCCTTTCTTCTAAGCCTGCTCACAACCTTCTACATTGATTTAATGACCCGCCAGTGAACTGCCATCCACCAAATGGAGAAGAAGAAGTAAAAAGGGGCCAAAACAGGGCCCTGAGGAAGTCCAGTGTGTGGGTGACGACTAGAGAAGGCAGTACCTACAGGGGAGAACCTGGTGGAGAAGCAGGTAGAAAAGGCTCAAGGACCAGCGCATTCTCTCCTTAGGCTTGCGAGATGAATACAGCAGCTCCTAGAACCCCATCCTCACCAAGCAGCCTCCAAAGACAGGAAGCAGCAAGTCTCTGCCTTGGGCATGCAAGCCACCACCAGCCTTCCCTTTTGTTCCATTCACTGGGATTGGTTACGTGACCGGGCCCAACCTAATCCCTGACAAAGGACATAGAACGTCTATGGTTGACAAAGGGTGCATAGCATCCTCACCAAGGGGGCTCAGAGGAGGTTCTTCTCCCCGAGTACAGGCCAAGGCAAAGAGCCATGCAGTAAGGCTTTAATAACAAGGAAGGGGCTGGCTTTCTTGTGCACGAGAAGCTGTTGTTGCAACCCCTTGGCACTTACAGTGGCTCAGAACACAGCTTCGGCATCATCCAGAGAGCTCGTTAGAGACACAGAAGTTCAAGTTCTAGCCAGGCCTGCTGAGGCGGAGTCTGCATGCTCCTGGGATTCCCCAGGGTGATTCGTGCGGCCTGACGGTGTAAGAAGCATCAGCCCAGGTGCCCACAGTGCACACAGTCACCTTGTCCTATTCTTTTCCATTCCTCCCCTCCCACACACTCGGCGAGGCCATGCCCAATGTGCTCTGTTCACAAGGCTCTTGTTTGGGCTTTTGTACAAACTCAGCATCTTCTGGTTAGGACTAGCCCAAGCCAGGACTACTGTTCCCTCAGATCATCCTATTCCCATGAGGCATGAAATTAGAGCCCAGGATGACCATGGCACGTTTCTGCAGGAAAGTTCTGTATTCTTTAAAGCCCTAGGCAGGGTTTGGGGGGTTTTGCTTAGTTGTCTATTATTTTTTAGTAGATCCTCTTTTACTGAGTCCTCAAGATTGCATTCAACTGTGAGGACGCCCTCTCCCCGAGGAGCCAGCAAATGCTAAGTACTGGGCAAGCTCTCATCAGCAACCTCCATTCAGTATTTAAGGCTCTGAGACTCTAAGGAACCCACTAGGGGATGGAAAAAATGCAGGAAGAATGAGTTTGGCTAAAGCATTTCAAAAATGGGGAAAGCATTTAGCCCAGTGGTTAAAATCCTGAGTAGGACAACCACATCGCACATCAGCATACCTGGGCTTGGTACCCGGCGCTAGCTCCCCATTCCAGCTTCCCACTGAAGCAGACCCTGGGATGCAGTGGTGATAGCTCAAGTAATTGGGCTCCTGCCCTCCATGTGGGAAACCTGGATTGAGTTCCCAGCTCCCGGCTTCAGCCTGGCCCAGCCCCAGCTGTTGTGGGCATTTGGGGGAGTGAGCCATCACATAGGAGTTCTCTTCCTCTGTCCATATTTGTCTCTGTCCCTCTTAAATAAATAAATACTAAGAAAGAAAGAAGAAACAATTGCAGGACCAACCCAAGAGGCAATGTTAACAGGACTCACATACCCAAGGCTGAAAAAGGGAAGGATGAAGAAGAAACCGAATCCAGTGACATTTTACTGAGGTGTCACCTGAGCAGCTCCCTTCAGTAATTCCTTTGAAAAAAAAGCAAGTGTAGAATTTATCAGAACTTGATAAATTATGAGAAAATTAAGGTGTAATGCATTTTTTACTTTCTTCCTACTCATGCATTCATATTTATTGATCCCCTGTTATATAGTAGGTACACAATTCTGACGGTCTCGTTATTTTATTTTAATTGGCACAAGAACATATTCTTAAGAAACAATGTCTGGCCGGCGCCGCAGCTCACTAGGCTAATCCTCCACCTTGCAGCGCAGGCACACCGAGTTCTAGTCCCGGTCGGGGTGCCAGATTCTGTCCCGGTTGCCCCTCTTCCAGGCCAGCTCTCTGCTGTGGCCCGGGAGTGCAGTGGAGGATGGCCCACGTGCTTGGGCCCTGCACCCCATGGGAGACCAGGAGAAGTACCTGGCTCCTGCCATTGGATCAGTGCGGTGCACCGGCCTCAGCGCGCAGGCCGCGGCAGCCATTGGAGGGTGAACCAACAGCAAAGGAAGACCTTTCTCTCTGTCTCTCTCTCTCTCACTGTCCACTCTGCCTGTCAAAAAATAAAAAAAAAAAAGAAAGAAAGAAAAGAAATGAAACAATGTCTGATGCACAAGGGATCTTCACAAACCTCAGGGAACATACGTAACACAAAAAAACTATGCCTGGATTTCAAGATTTCTTTGCACCAAAATAAATTTCTTTGTTAATTTCACTTTCTCCAAACTTCTTAAGTACCCCCGTAGTTCTGATAAAATGCAGCCACGTCAATATAAAAGGCACTGTTTCCTAAAGGGCATGCAAACTTCCATAGTCTGTGTGCAAAAGGCCCCTCTGGTCTCTTGTTCCATTCCTGTTGTCACTTACCTGCCTCTCCTGCACCAGCAATCTACTTCCTTCCGCTGGAACAGACCGATCCTCCCATCAGCTCCCTTTCTCCCCACTCTCGACTGGTGCTTCTCTATCCCAGCATCTTATTCTCCTTTGCATGGTCCTGGGCTTGCATGCCTCGTGGCCAGTTTCCAAAGGACAAAGACCCCATCCTGTTTTGCATTCCCCCAGTGCCCAGTGCATGTTTGCTAAGGGGCAACTTACTGTTGCGCCCCAATGCTTCAGGATGCTCACGTCTCCTGGGTCTCCAGCAAGTGTACACTACTTAGCCCCTTTGGTTGGTTAGGGACAGGCAAGCCCGTTATTGCCAATGAATTATAACAAAGGGATGTGTGACGCCTTTGAGCCATAGGTGTTCGCTGGCAATGCAAGACCCTTCGGTGTCATCCTTTCTCCTAGCTATTGTGACAGTTAATGTTCAAGAGAACAGTACCCGTCTGCTGCCCCAAAGGGAGGATCTTCTCTCTCTCTCTTTCCCTCTCTTTTTTAAAGATTTCATTTATTTATTTGAGAGGTAGAGTTACAGACAGTGAGAGGGAGAAACAGAGAGAAAGGTCTTCTATCCACTGATTTACTCCCCAAATGGCTACAATGGCCAGAGCTGCGCCGATCCAAAGCCAGGAGCCAGGAGCTTCTTCTGGTCTCCCACATGGGTGCAGGGGCCCATCTTCAACTGCTTTTCCAGGCCATAGCAGAGAGCTGGATAGGAAGAGGAGCAGCCAGGACTTGAACTGGTGCACATATGGGATGCCCGCACTGCTGGCAGAGGATTAACCTACTATGCCACAGTGCCAGCCCTGATAATATCTCTTCATAGCAGAGCCCCAGCTGGCCTGTGATGGACACTGTGAATGAACGATCATTTATTGTCACTGAGATCTGGGGTTGTTTGCTACAAAGCTGATCCTTGTCTATCTTGACTGATACCCTTGTGTATGATAGGTGTTCAATAAATTTTGTGAGCCTTTAAAAAAATCCATAAGCAGCAGCAATTAGATTTATTAAATGAAATTGCCACCTTAAACTCAGCTGTTAGAATGCTGCAGAGTGGAGGGTGGAGACACAGGTGTGGGTTACACGTGATTCCAAATGACCTTGAAGAGGTCACAACCACCCTGCTTCAGTCTTGCTGGGAGCATGTAATATTCACCTTGCAACATCATTGCAAGAATTACAGGTGACAAATGCAAACAGCTGGCAGCAGTGTTTGGCACGTATTATTATTACGGTTGTTTAAATGCATTTTTCACATCAGACCATGTGAAAACTAAGAAATAGTACATATTTCATTTTTATTTTTAAAATGTGATGTATTTAATTATTTGAAAGGCTGAGAGATGGACAGTCAGACAGGGTGTAAGTGCTCTGTCTGATGGTTCCTTCCCCAAATACTTGTACAGGGCAGGCTGAAAGTGAGAGCTGGGAACTTGAGCCAAGGTCTCCCTGTGGGCATGAAGTTTCCAAGTACTTGAGCCATCACTCAATGCCTCCTACGGTGCCCATTAGGGGGAAGCTAGAAATGGGAGCAGAGTCGCTGGGACTCGAACCCAGGGACTCCAGTCTGGAATGTGGGTTTCCCGACTGGTGTCTTAATTGTACACCAAATACATGCTCCAAATTCCAGTATAGACTCGGCTCTTCATAGCTACTTTGCCCTGTATATCAGCATCAGTTTGATGCTTCCACCCTTCTTCGTGGTATCTTCCAAGAAATAAACAAACATGGGCCCCTTGTGATTTTTTTTAAATCTGTGAATTTAAGCTTGGATATGAAGAGCTAATAATTTATGTCTCAATTCCATTTTTTATTCAGAGAAAGAAAAAAAAGTAATGAATTATTCAATCCCTCCTTGCTATACCGCAATGACTCCCTTTACAAAGACACCTAAAGAAAAGAGAAAAAGCGACCCAAGACTTGATTGTTTTGTGGAGGAAATGGGAATCGGCCTTGGCGGCTCTGAATTACAGTTATCAATTTTTTAAAAAAATCTCGAGCTTAATGATAAATCTGCTGTATGAGTATGATGTTGTGTTTTACCTTCTTATTTTGATTTCCATCACTTGTTGAAGTACAGCAAACTATTCCTCCCAACAGGCTTAAATAACGGCTCCTAACAGTCTAACTCCTAACAGTCCCGTGATAGTTTCTGGTTACTGTCACGGCATTTTCAGGACCTGGTTGTGCTCCCGGCTGTGGGGGACGGAACTGCAGTCCCTCGGCATAAATAGAGGGTGACTCAGCCTTCCAAAGCGGTAAATAGCAACCTGGTGGATCAACAACGTCTCCCCACCCCCTAGGCCCCCTGTAACTTAGAAACTATCCCCTCAGACACACTTTGTGCATACTGTGAAATGTGCTGGAAACAAAACAAAACAAAACACTCTGTTCCAAACATATGTTCTTGTCTCTAGGGCTTTTTTAAAATACTTATTTATTTATCTGAAAGTCAGAATTACAGACAGAGAGGGAGAGGCAGAGAGAGAGATTTTTCCATCTGCTGGTTCACTCCCCAAACGGCTGCAAAGGCCAGGCCTGAGCCAGGTTGAAGCCAGGAGGCTGGAGCAACATCTGGGTCTCCCATGTGAGTGGCAGGGGCCCAAGGACTTGGGCCATCTTTCCTAGGTGCATTAGCAGGGAGCTGGATTGGCAGTGGAGCAGCTGGGACTCCCAACTTGTGCAGATGATGGCTTAACCCGCTGCGCCACGGCATCGGCCCCATTTGTGGGGTTTTAACAAGAGGAGTGTTACTATATGAGGGCAAATGGACGAATTCTTTACTTAACACATGCTAAATCGATCACATGTATACAAAGAGAATTGAAAATGAATCTGGATGTGAACGAAAGGGTGGAGGGAGCGGGCAAGGGGGGAGGGTTGCGAGGAGAGAGGGAAAATTTGGGGGGAAAGCCATTGTAATCTATAAGTCGTACCTTGGAAATTTATATTCTAAATAAAAGTTAAAAAAAAAAAAGAAAGAAAATGTCAACACCTACATTCCCTACTTGCTCGATATTTTCATTATTTATTTTTGGATCTAGATACTTCAAAAAAGTTTATGAAAAATGGCATTAAAGGATGTTTATTTTGATGCAAAAAAATGGTGAGATCTGTACATTCTTCCTAACACACATTTTCATGAAGCTTCCTTGCATATGCAGATATGCATATAAATGTATGTTCCCTTCTTTTTTTCACTCTATAAACATTGTTGTTTACTTCTGATCAGCAAATCCCAACACTCATTCTATCATAACACAGAGCCAGGCCTCATTCCCTTGCACAACTGCAAGGCCTTTTGTTCTGTGGGTGAACCTCAGTTATTCAACCGGTCCCTTCTGTGTGGTCACTTGAATGTTCCAGTCTTACATAACCACAAACAGTGCTGTGGCAGTGAGAAGAACTGCTCATTCATAATTTTGCATTTTTCCAGTATGTCTTTGGGACAGATTTCCAGAAGTGTGACTTCTAGGTCAGGGAGAAAACACAAACTTCATTTTGTTAGGTGCTGTGTTTCTTTCTTTCTTTAAAAAATTATTTATTTATTTATTTGGAAGTCAGAGTTACACAGAGAGAGTAGAGGCAGAGAGAGAGAGAGAGAGATCTTCCATCCAATGGCTCACTCCCCAATTGACCGTAACCACTGGAGCTGTGCTGACCTGAAGCCAGGAGCTTCTTCTAGGTCTCCCATGTGGATGCAGAAGCCCAAGGACTTGGGCCATGTTCTATTACTGTCCCAGGCGATAGCAGAGAGCTGGATCAGAAGTGGAGTAGCCAGGTCTCGAACCGCTGCCCATATAGGATGCTGGCACTTCAGGCCAGGGCATTAACCTGCTGCGCTACAGTGCCAGCCCCAGACACTGTGTTTCTACCAGCAAATGACTGCATTTTCCCTATAAGCTTGCCAACACAGAATGTTGCCAAACTTCTGAAGTTTCTGCCCATCTGATGGGTGAGAAGCTGTATTTCAGTGTTTCCCTTCTTGTAAGTAAGGTTGAGCATCTCTGTGTTGTTTATGGGTTGTTTGTATTTGTTTTTCTATCATTTTGTATGTTTGCATATTTTGCTTATTATAGTATCATGTGAAATTTCTTATTATTTGGAAATGAAAGACAAAGAGAACACTGTAAAGACATTTAAGATTTCGGTCAAAGTGACACACAGTAGAAAATGTATAGCCCTAATTATATTTGTAAAAAATTAAGAAATAAATTATGCATGTCACAGAAGACACTACAAAAAGAATGACCCCAAACATCATCAAAAGAAGACTAAAGAACTTACTGAAGATAAAAGCAAAAATTGATGAAATATAAGACTAATGAAATAAAACTATAAAACAGGCCTGATTTACTGCGGATAGTACCAAAAGAATGAACAAGACAAAAATCTTTCAAACTAAAGGGATCATCAACGATAAAACCAGGAAATTGTAAAATATAAACATGAAATAAAGTTCTTTTAAATTTTTCTTATTCTTATGCTTATTCTTATATATATTCTTATTCTTATTCTTATTCTTATTCTTATTCTTATTCTTATTCTTATTCTTATTCTTTTTGGAGTCAGAGGACAGATGGGGAGGAGCTCTCTATTGGTTACTCCCCGAATGTCTGCAATGGCCAGGTCCTGACTGGCTAAAGCCAGGAGTGGGGAACCCAATCCCGGTCCCCTCTGGGAGTGGCAGGAACCCAGGTCCCTGGGCCATCAGTGCTGCCTCTCCCAGGGTCTGCACCAGCAGGACGCTGGAATCAGGAGCCAGGCTGGGACTCGAACTCAGGGACCCTGAGCTGCTATGTCGGCAGCAGCTTAACCGCTAGGCCAAATCCTGGCTCCTCTCTGAACTAAAAAAAAAAAAAAAAAAAGGCCGGCACCGTGGCTCAACAGGCTAATCCTCTGCCTTGCGGCGCCGGCACACCGGGTTCTAGTCCCGGTCAGGGCGCCGGATTCTGTCTCGGTTGCCCCTCTTCCAGGCCAGCCCTCTGCTGTGGCCCGGGAGTGCAGTGGAGGATGGCCCAGGTGCTTGGGCCCTGCACCCCATGGGGAGACCAGGAGAAGCACCTGGCACCTGGCTCCTGCCATCGGATAAGCGCGGTGCGCCGGCCGCAGCCCGCTGTCCGCAGCAGCCATTGGAGGGTGAATCAATGGCAAAGGAAGACCTTTCTCTCTGTCTCTCTCTCTCACTGTCCACTCTGCCTGTCACAAAAACAAAACAAAACAAAACAAAACAAAACAAAAAAACGTGTGGAAGGCGCCGCAGCTCAATAAGCTAATCCTCTGCCTTGCAGAGCTGGCACACCGGGTTCTAGTCCCGGTCGGGGTGCCGGATTCTGTCCTGGTTGCCCCTCTTCCAGGCCAGCTCCCTGCTGTGGCCCAGGAGTGCAGTGGGGGGTGCCGGATTCTGTCCTGGTTGCCCCTCTTCCAGGCCAGCTCCCTGCTGTGGCCCAGGAGTGCAGTGGAGGATGGCCCACGTGCTTGGGCCCTGCACCCCATGGGAGACCAGGAGAAGTACCTGGCTCCTGCCATTGGATCAGCATGGTGCGCCGGCCGCAGCACACTGGCTGCAGCAGCCATTGGAGGGTGAACCAACGGCAAAGGAAGACCTTTCTCCCTGTCTGTCTCTCTCTCACTGTCCACTCTGCCTGTCAAAAAAAAAAAAAAAAGTGTGACTAATAAAGTGAAATACTGGCTCTTGGGAAATACCAATACATGCACAAGTCTTTTTTAAAAAAAAGATTGATTGATTTATTTGAAAGGCAGAGTTACTGGGAGGGTGGGCGGGGGGAGAGTATGTCAGTTTTCCATCTGCTGGTTCACTCCCCAGATGGCTGCAATGGCGGAAGCTGGGCCAATCTGAAGCCAGGAGCCAGGAGCTTCTTCCTGGTCTTCCTGGGAGGTGAAGGGGCCCAAGCTCCACAGACCATCTTCTACTGCCTTCCCAGGTGCATTAGCAGGGAGCTGGATGGGAAGTAGAGCAGCTGAGGCTCCACTGACACCCACATGGGATGCTGGCACTGCAGGGAGAGGCTTAACCTGCTACTCCACAGTGCTGGCTCCTGCGCAAATAACTTTAGAAAAACAAATAAAATGGCTTTGGCTAATCTCATCAAGTTAAAAAAGTAAACACAATGGTGATGTGAAAAATTAACATAACTATAGAATCATAGGAGATTTAAGTTCTAAGTGAAAACATACAGTATATGTATAATATACACACAAAATTTTAGGCAATTAAGTAGAACGCTTTCTAGGGAATTATAAATTTTTAAAAAATTGGTTAATAAACAAAAGGTAACCTTAAAATCCCTAGAATAATATTTTTAAAGTGATCAAAATTTACCCATTTAAAAGATGGTTCCAAGGGGCTGGCACTGTGGCGTAGTCCCTGCCTTTGGCATTGGCATCCCATATGAGGTCGGTTCAAATCCTGGCTGCTCCACTTCCTATCAGCTCCCTGCTGATGGTCTAGGTGCTTGGGCCCCTGCACCTGCATGGGAGACCAGGATGAAGCTCCTGGCTCCCAGTTTCATCCTGGCCCAGAGCTGGCCATTTGGAGAGTGAATCAGCGGATGGAAGATCACCCCCGCTGCCTGTAACTCTTTCAAATGCATAAAAATAAATATGTTCTAAGAACTGGTGCCAAGCATGTCCCACTTCTGTCTTGGATGCAGGAAACCGGAAAGAGTACTGCTCTCACCCTGAACACAAGAAAATGCCGCATCGACAACAAAATCATAACTGTTCTCAGCTCCACCAGAAACCCCAAGCAGAGCGCCTGATATCTAAGGAAGGACAGGGGCTCCCGAGGGCGGCTGGGACACAAGCCCCGCAAGCCCCGGCTCACCTGGGCAGGCCTGGGAAGAAGAGCATGAGTGTCCTGCAGACCTGCGGAAGAGTTCAGCTAACGCTTCTAATGCATTGTCAGACACCCATGTGGACAAACGGCGTGCAGGCACAAGGGGAGCTTGCACTCACTGGAGCGCGTCCCCATGCACCTCCACCGAGCTGCTACAGGAAAGCGTCAGAGCCACCCAGACTCGCTTAGGGTGGCCAGAAGAGCAGCAAAGCCCACGCGGCTGGAGCAAGGGAAACTGAAGGCCCCTCATGTTTTAGGGGAGGGCCAAGAGCTCATCCTGAAGCCAGACACTTAGCAGCAGCCATTACTGGAGAAAGGGTAGGCTAACTGAGAAATCCTCCCACCCCAAGACCCAGGATCACAGGGCTGCCCTGAGGCTGACGTGGACCAGGACAACAGAGAACCTCCTGCCCTATCATCAAGTCAGCAAGCCCCAAGCCTCAAGCCCCGAGCAATTGCTGTACTGCTGAGGGCATAGGCAGGAGTGTTAAGGTTCCCTATGTGGTATAGGCATCAGTGAAGTGGAAGGGGAACAGGAAGCAAAGCCCTCCAACAAGCCAGCCCTCCCCCAAGCACCAGTTAACCAAAAGGAATTTGAAGCCCATAGAACACTGGAGGTAGGCATAGTGACTGTAACAGCAAATCCAAAAGCAGCTTAAATCTTGACCAGAGTCACTTAGCTCCCTGCACGGATAGGTGAACACCAGCGAGGCATGATGCTCATACCACCGTTTATCTCTGGCTCTACTGTTCTACACATAGTATCTGGCACTACGATACTATGCAAAAATGCAAGAAAAAAATAAAAGATCTTGGACCCAGGGGTTTTATGAGTGAATCCTATCAAATTTTGGAGGAACACATATTTTTGCAATCATTTAAGCTATTGAAGAGTATTAAAATCTGAGAGGTAGGAGGTAAATAGCCGAATTTCATTTGGTGTAAACTGAGGCAGTCAAATTCTGCCTTGGCTTGGGGCTTTTGCTCCAACCCAAAGTGGCCATGCAAGTGTGTTCTCCTTTCAATTTTCCAAGGATCCCCAAACAAATGAGTGGTCCTGGGTTATTTGTAGATTAAACTGGAAGCTGCACACTCTCTAGAACAGAATTTGTCTTTTTTTTTTTTTTTTTTGACCAACGTACTCAATTTCCCCACCAAAACTATTAATGCAAAGACAGCTGGCTCATGAACCAGTGTGGTTTGTGAAAACATTGCTCCAGAACATGACGTAGCTTCATTACTATGCTTTTTGGCATGCTTCCCCCAGCAGGTGGTGCCTGGAGGTGAGGGTCTCCCAAGCCCCCAGCTTTGGCCTTGCTTGGAGTTCTCTGTGCCAGAGCTGGGGTCAGTGCAGGGAGAGAGGGAACTCCTAGGATGCTCCCGAGCCAGTTTATCTCATCTAACCGTGCATTTTCTGAGAGGCTATTTGTCCTTTGCCAACCTTAAAAAAAAATCCCTTCATTTAAATCTTCTCCTGGGTTGGGGAGCAGAAAGGTGAGTGGGAGTAAAAGTTCAAACGCAAAGAAAACAAGGAGAAGGAGGAAGTGGTCAGGGTTCAGCGAACCCGCAAGTGTGAAAGGCTAAGCCAGCAATCACTCAGTAATCACCACCCGAAAAGCAGACGGCGCTGGCATCTCCTCTTACGCAGATACTCACCTTCCTCACCTCCCTGCAGGCCTCGCTTCCTCCTGGGCCCCAGCCAGTCTGCCTCAGCTCCTGGCCCTGTGCCCCGCCTATGCCTGGGCTTCTCCACATCACCAGCTTCCTTCCAAAGTCCCCAGGGAGTTCTCGGGCAGAGACATTTGCTCTTCCTGTTTTCTGGCCCCTGTGCTCAGCAAACCGAAACGGAGTAGGTAGGGCTCCGAGGAGCTCCCAGGCGTTCACGTGTTGCGCAGGGCAGTCTGGAGAGGGCGAGGTTCCGGGGGGCCTTGACGTGAATGGAGTGCTCCACACAGTGCCTGCAGTCCGGCTGCACTCAGCGTTCAGCACAGAGCTCGTGCGTCTGTCATGCTCCAAGGACCGTGCTGAGAGAGCGAGCACGCTTTGAACTAGTCGGGCCGATGCCCAAACAGCGTGTCGCTCTCTGCTGCCACGGCCGGCACTCCTGCAGGCTGCTTGCGGGGAGGCATCGTTTCCTCAGGGGGCTGCGTGTGGAGAGGACGGCACTTTGCCTTGGTTCTCACTGAGTCCCACAGCTTCCCTCTCCCCTCACCCCACTACCGCCAAAGAAGCCCTTGTATTTCTTTTTTTCTTCAAAAAATGTGTTTACTGCTTGTGATTGTGGGAAAAGAGGGCACACCACAGCACAGCCCTCAGGGACACCACAAAGTGTAGCAGTCTTTCAAACCACAAGCCGCCGGGTGTCCTCATCCTTGGCCATCGCTGAGGCTTACAGGGCAATGATCCAGAGTGGAGGCCAGGACACGGCAAAAACAATTGCAATTATTATTGAATAACTTACATTTAATGATAATAAGCACAAATATGCTAAACATCAGTTTAATTTTTTTTTTAAGATTTATCTATTTATTTGAGAGGCAGAGTTACAAATAAAGAGAGGGAGGTTTTCCAACTGTTGGTTCACTCCCCAAATGGCTGCAATGGCCAGATCGGGACTATTCCAAAGCCAGGAACTGGGAACTTCTTCAGGGCCTTCCACATGGGTGACAGGGACCTAAGTACTTGGGCCATCCTCTACTGCTTTCCCAGGCCATTAGCGGAGAGCTGGATCAGAAGTGGAGCAGCCAGGACTGGAACTGACATCCATATGGGATGCCGGCACTGCAGGAGGAAACTTAACCTGCTATGCCACAGCTCCGGCCCCTCGCCGGAGAGCTGGCCTGGAACAGGGGCAACTGGGACAGAATCCGGCGCCCCAACTGAGACTAGAACCCGGTGTGACGGCGCCGCAAGGCGGAAGATTAGCCTGTTGAGCCACGGTGCCGGCCTGTATTTCTTAATCACTATGAAGGAGACGTGTGAGTCTCAGTGATATTTTATTTTTCCACATTTTCCCACTTAGTTTACCCATGTTATTCAGATTTGCCTATACCTTTCCCATCAGTGACTCATCTCATCCCAAATAAGCTCCTTAGATATGCTGATCCTTAGATATGCTGATCCTAGGAAAGTCCTCTTTATTTTATTTTATATAAATTTTATGGGAAGGAACTGAATCCCTCCATCCTGCCACTTTCAGGGTTTTCCATTTTCCTACCCAATTTCTCACCAAAAAGCACCAGCACCACCTCCAGCACCACCAACAAAACACTTCTGCCGAACGACAGGAGCCTCTTCCAGGTGCAAGGACATGGTTGGCGAATCCGCAGTGTCCTTTATTGGTACCTGTGTCTGTCAGCCTTCCGTTACCAGAACAAAAGCCCGAGAGAAGCTGCTCATTAGGAAGAAGTATATTTTGCTCATGGCATTGGAGGTCCGCAGTCCACACTGAGCAGTCCCTGCTGGTGTAGCATCTGCTGAGGCTATAGGGCAGTGACGGTGGAGACGTGCAGTGGGACAATCACATGGCGAGCTAGGCAGCAAGAAGAGACTGGCTGGGCCCACTCAAGGTTGCGTGAGCAACCCTCTCACACGAGCGCCTTCCAAGGATGCCCCCTTACACTGGGGCCCTCCCTCCAGGCTTACCGCCTGAACACCGTGACGGGCTCAAGCACTCTACTCTCCTAGCACCTCCAAGCAGTGACTTAGGAGTTTTAATGTCTGCATGAGGGGGGGAATCAAGGCCTGCTCAAACCACAGCAGTCCTGGAGGGAGGAAAGTATAGACACTTGTTTGCATAAACGTTCTTGTGATCACAGGAACTCTGTCTGATTGGTCATAATCCTCAGTCTAATTCATCCCTCCATTCTGACTTCAATCAAAGAAACCCAACCCTATGTGTGTGCGGTTCTCATGAGGGTCCTGTCCCTCCTTAATCTATAACTTCATTGTAGCTCTGGGGCTATCTCATGCAATTGCTAGCACAGAGCTTTCCACTGGGAAACCTGGGTCTTTTGCAACTTTTTGGAATTGCAGCATTAATGACAATAACAATAACGGTGGGGATGATTAGAGCTGATTCCAATAGGGCACTTTCTCTATGCCAGGTACAGTTATAAACACTTAACTCTGACAATCTCCTTTGATATCCAAGTTCTAATGGAGCTTTTAAAATTCTTTGTTACGGCCTATCAAGTTGCTGCAAAACTTAGCAGATTAAAACACAGCCTGTGCTGTGGTGTAGTGAGTTAAGCTGCTGACTGTAATGCCGGAACCCCATATGGCACCAGTTCGAGTCCCAGCTGCTACACTTCCAGTCCAGCTCCCTGCTAGTGCGTCTGGGAAAGCAGTAGAAGATGGCCCAAGTGCTTGTGTCCCTGCATTCATGTGGGAGACCCAGATGAAGCTCCTGGCTCCTGGCTTCAGTCTTGTCCAGCCCTGACCATTTTGGCCATTTGGGGAGTGAACCAGCGGAAGGAAGAATTCTCTCTCTGCCTCTTCCTCTCTGCCTTTCAACTAAATAAATACATCTCTTAAAAAATGCATGTTTTTTATCTCACAGTTTCTGTGAGTCAGGAATGTAGATACAACTTAGCTGGGTCTTCTATCTGGGTCTGTCAATCAAAGTGTCACCTGTGGGTAGAGTCATCTCAAATCACAACTGGACCAGGGTTGGAGTCCACGTTCACACGGTTGTTGGCAAGGTGCAGTTCCAAATGGGTTAACTGACTAGGGGCCTTTGTTCTTCACTGACTCTTTTTATTTATTTATTTATTTATTTATTTACAGGCAGAGTAGACAGTGAGAGAGACAGAGAGACAGAGAGAAAGGTCTTCCTTTTGCCGTTGGTTCACCCTCCAATGGCCGCTGCAGCCAGCGCACCACACTGATCGAAAGGCAGGAGCCAGGTGCTTCTCCTGGTCTCCCATGGAGTGCAGGGCCTAAGCACTTGGGCCATCCTCCACTGCACTGCTGGGCCATAGCAGAGAGCTGGCCTGGAAGAGGGACAACCAGGACAGAATCTGGTGCCCCGAACAGGATTAGAACCTGGTGTGCCAGTGCCACTAGGCAGAGGATTAGCCTATTGAGCCGCAGCGCCAGACCTTCACTGACTCTTGGCCAGAAGTCCCTGCCCACACGGGTCCCTCTAATAAGGTAGCTTCCATCTTAAAAAGAGATGAGCCAAAGGACAAGAGAGACAGTCTGCCAGCAAGATGAAAGTCATAACTTTTCATAAACCAGCCATGCAGGGGATATCTTATCACTTTCACCTTATCTTATGGTTTCGAATAAAGTCACTAAGTCCAGGCCACACTCGGAGAGAGGGCATCACTTAATTAAGGACATTGATACCAGGAGGGAGGGATCATTGAGGGTCTTTTTAGAAACTGGCCCACTTTAAGACCAACTGGGGAGGGAGGGAGAAAAGGTTGTTGTAAGACTGCAAAGATAGTATCAAGATGCAAATAGATCAGAGCCAGGATCGGAGCCAATCAAGTAGGGGCTACAGGGTGCAATGGGGAAGTGCCTTCTTGCATTTTGTTCCACTGTGTCTTCCTCTCTTGTTGCCCTAACGTGAAGCTGAGGAGATGGTGGGTAGGAGGCTAATGGTGGACATGGAACTACTAGGGCATTGCACACAGAACTGCTTTTCCCACCGAGGAATCCAATGGAAAATAAAGGCAATGGAGGGGCTGGTGCTATAGCACAGTGGGTTAACGCCCTAGCCTGAAGTGCTGGCATCCTGTATGGGCTAAGGTTCGAGACCCGGCTGCTCCACTTCCAATCCAGCTTTCTGCTATTGTCTGGGAAAAAAAGCAGTAGAACTTGGCCCAAGTCCTTGGGCCCATGCACCCACCTGGGAAACCCAGAAGAAGCTCCTGGCTCCTGGCTCCAGATCAGCACAGCTCCAGCCATGCAGCCATCTGAGGAGTGAACCAGTGAATGGAAGACCGACCGATCTCTCTCTTTCTTTCTCTCTGTCTCCCCTCTCTCTACGTAACTCTTTCTAATAAATAAATAAATATTAAAAAAAAATAAAGGCAATGGAGTAGCAGGGTAGAAGAGAAGCAAAGAAAAGCTGTAGATCAGCTCTCTAGGTATAAGGGGTCCAGAATCTTTCTGGGAAGGAGATTTTGCAGGGACACACCAAGGCATTGAATACGAACGGGAGGGATCAGGTCCTGAACCAGATCTGGAATAAGGTCTCATCAACCAAAGACAGTTAAAACAAAGGAAACACATTCTATCAAAAAACAAAACACTGGTTCTAGAAAGATTTTTTTTTAAGGCAAATCTATATACAACACAGATTTGGGAGAAAGGACAGAGAATTTTTTTAGCAGCATCTACTGAAAGAAATATCATTCACTATGCATTTTATTAGGAGGGAAGATTTCAGGACTTCTCAGAACCTTTGCTATGCTAGTGCTGCTCTGTGGGCCTCTAGGGTATGTGTGTGCATGTGTGCGGGGATTTAATTTGTAGCTGTATGTTTGGCAACATGCTTTGGTGATGCTCTCCTATTAAATGCCTATGGCTTCATCTGGAAGAAAGACGAAAGAGATATGTTACAAATACTTCTCTTAAGTCAGGAATGATGGCCAGTGGTTGAACAATGAGCAAAAATATTCAATGCAGCGGACACCTATGTATTAATCAGAAGTGACCCCAGATGACAATATAGAGATCAGACAATGGGAAAGATTCAAAACAAGAATCAGAGCAGGAGTCCCCACTTCACCATCTCTAACAACGAACCCCAGAGATCTCCCAGATTCCCAAGGCTGCCTCTACTGCAGTCCTTCTTGCCAAGACTCGGTTTCCTCAGCCACTAATGCTGATCTCCTGGTCCACAGTGAAGGGAGAGTCACTGAGGGAGATCCTTGAAGAATGCCTTCAGGACAGGGGCCAGCGCTGTGGCGCAGTAGGTTAATGCCCTGGCCTGAGGCATATGGGTGCCCAGCTGTTCCACTTCTGATCCAGCTCTCTATTATGGCCTGGGAAAGCAGTACAAGATGGCCCAAATCCTTGGGCCCCTGCACCTGCGTGGGAAACCTAGAGGAAGCTCCTGGCTCCTGGCTTCAGATCAGCACAGCTCCGGCTGTTGCAGCCAATTGGAGAATGAACCATTGGATGGAAGACCTCTCTCTTCTCTTTTCCTCTCTTCTCTCTGTGTAACTCTTTCAAATAAATAAATAAATCTTAAAAAAAAAAAAAGCAAGACAAAGGAAAGAAGAACTGGTTCACTGCCAAATCCCACACCCCCACACACATTACTCTTTTCTGTTTTAAGAGGAAATTACCCTAAAAGAGATCGGCACCCTTTTAATCAAAGTATGGAGGAGCTCCCCTCCAACAACTGGGAGCAGCTGAGGGTCTTGCCCAGCTCAGAAGAGCAAAAACAATTATGAGAAGCCACAACACTGCAGGTTAACCGTCCAAAGACATTGCAGTAACTTTCAGGGCTTAATAAATAGCTTCTAAGTGCGCACTTGATTTAATTGTCCAAAGGCCAGTTGGTCCCGAGGGCACATAAAGCTGGGCGCTGGCTCATGAGTGAATGCATTCGCTTGGAGCCCAGCTGGAAGCCGGGGAGCAGCAGGGGCAGGGGCAGAGGCTGGGTGCTCCAGGGGCAGGATGCAGAACAGGACCAGCCTGCTTCTTGGGGCTTTTGTCCTCCTCACGGGTTTCCTGATGATCTGCCTGGGCGCCTTCTTCATTTCCTCAGGCTCCGTTTTGAGCTGCTGGGGAAGCCAGATCTTGGCGTATTTGCTCCTGCCTCTGGGGTTCGCAATCCTTCTGAGTGGAATTTTCTGGAGCACCTACCGCCAGGCAAATGGAAGCAAAGGGGTGTTCAGCTGCGTGCTCGGGGAGCACCTTGCTCAAGGGCCCCCGCCCCTGGCCACAGTGGACAGGTATGTGCTGAGGACCAGAGGGGCAGGCAGGGTGGAGGTGGGCTGACCTATATAAGGTGGAATGGTACCTGATTCTACTGAGCAGTGATTTGCAGCGATGCGGTTCTAGGTCTAGCCCTGGAGCTGTGCTGTTGGGAATCTTCCCTAGGGCTGGACATCAGGAAGAACGGTGCCACCTTTGAAGGAAACCACGAGCCAGGAGAAATGTGCGCAGACAAGCGCCATCAACAACCCAGGCGAAACCCACCTAGGCCCACTGCAGAGGCCCAGCTCTTGTTCTAGCCTGAGACTGGTCCTTAGTTAGAGGCTGGGGATGGTTAGTTATTCTCCATAAGCTGGCTACCAGGTTATTAGGAAAGTAAGTCCTAGACCAACTTTTGGCATGTAATAAATGAGAAAGCAGACTTAACACCAGTCCAGTAACTTCCATGAATTCAGGAAAGCACCAGTTTAGTGCCCTTTTAGGCGCTGTGATTTTACCTTGTATGAAAGACCCACTCAGGGCCAGGTGATGGTATTCTAGAGGTAAGGCAAAGTTAAGCCTGCAACTCGTCCTCGCACTTTAGGATAGCTACGACCAACGAAACAGCACAAGGGTTGGCAGCAATGCCAAGAAGTTGGCACCCTTGTTATTGTTAGTAAGAAGGTGCAGCCACAGTGGACAACTGAATGGAGGGTCCTCAAAATATTCACAAACTACCAATTCTTGATTCTTTTTTTTAAAGATTTATTTATTTACTTGAAAGTCAGAGTTACACAGAGAGAAGAGAGGCAGAGAGAGAGAGAGAGAGAGAGAGAGAGAGAGAGAGAGAGGTCTTCCATCCACCAGTTCACTCCCCAATTGGCCACAATGGCCGGAGCTGTGCCGATCTGAAGCCAGGAGCCAGGAGCTTCTTCTGGATCTCCTACTTCAGTGCAGGGGCCCAAAGACTTGGGCTGTCTTCTACTGCTTTCCCAGGCCACAGCAGAGAGCTGGATCGGAAGTGGAGCAGCTGGGTCTTGAACCGGCACACAGATGGGATACCTGCGCTTCAGGCCAGGGTGTTAACCTGCTATGACGCAGTTTTGGTCCCGATCCAGTCATTCTAATGTTGGGTATTTAGGCAAGAGAACAGAAAGCAGGGACTCAAACAGATGTTCATCCATCAGTGTTCACAGCAACATTATTTACAATAGCCAAAGGCGGAAACAACCTAGATGTCTCCCGGTGAAGAAGGAACAAACAACATGGTATATCCATACAATGGGATAGTACTCAACCTTGAAAAGGAACGGAATCCTGGTTTGTGTTACAACATGGAGGAACCCTGAAAACATGAACACAGTCCAGTCACAGAGGACAACAGTACATGACTCCACTGATATGAGGATACAGGGTAATTCAATTCATAAGAGACAGGAGCGCAGTAGTAGTTACTGGGGCTGAGGGAGTTTTTGTTTAATGCGGAAAAAGTTTTTGTTGATTGGGGACCAAGTTTTTGTTGAATGAGAATAGAGTTTCAGTTTGCAATGATGGAAATGTCTTGGTAATTGCTGTGCGACAATATTAATATACTTAATGTCACTTTACTATACACTTAAAATAGTAAGTTTTATGTTACATATTTTACTCTAAGGACGAAGACTCAGTAAACCCTATGGCCAGTATCAGACAACAAGACACCTGAGTCTTGGTTGGACACAGGCCATTTGAGAATAAACCCAGACACCATTCTTAATCTTCCAAGGATGATCCATTTTTTATATCCCTTATGCCAATTACAGCAACCAAACCCCACTTCCAACATTTGTTAGGCTAACTAGCACGGTCTCTGGGCTTGATTCATTATTATGGTAACTGAAATGAAGGTAGAAGCTGCGTCTAGAGTGAGGATTTTATATGTACATGTGTCAGATGACAACTACTAGAGTATGAGATCCTGATAAGGTTATCCGAAGACCTTAGTGTGCAGCTTACTAGTACAGATTACACTACCTGTGCTAAAATAGTGGAAAGTGTACCTCGGGCATCAGGGCACCCCCACTCTATCACCTCTACCTCCCCCACCTGGTAGATGGCAAGGGAGTCAAACTGGGAAGCTGCCCCTCTCAGAAGCATCTGCACTCAAAATGGGCCCCTGTGGGAGGTTTCAAAAGCACACTGGGTCTGCACCAGTGACAGGGCGCTGGGAATGTGACTGGTAGTAGGGAGAAGGTGGGACTGGAGAGGCAGATGGGCTTGGGGCAGGAGGCAGTCGCACTGGAGCCTCTCATCAGCCCAGGAAGAGTTCACCTCTCTGCCTTGGGTGCCGCTGCACCTGTGCCCAGTGACTCAGCCGTGGCTATTCTGAGTGAAGGCTGAGATTTGTGCCGTCCAGTAGGCAGCTCCTTCAGCTTTCTGGCTGTGGGCCTGGCAACATTTGGAATGGAGCTGAGGCCTCAAGTGGCAGTTCCCGTTCTGTTGTGGTTACACACCATAAACACTCTTGGTAGGCGACGGAAGGGCTCCTGGTACAGATACACGGCTCTACCAGGCTCACCCTGGCTCTCCCTCACCGCTAGCCACTCCTGATCCTGTTCATGACGGAGAAGCCCGAAGGACTTAGCAAGGAGTGCTTCTGGGCAAGATGACCAATGCCTTGTATCACCTTGGCATGAATGGCTCCTTCAGCCACTGGCCTACTGACAAGGAAAGGGCTACAACCGAACACTGCATCAAGTGGCCAGCTGACCGAGCTGGAGAGACCTATGTTGTCTTTGAAACTAGCCACTGAGACGTGAAATGGGTGACCCCAAAGAGTGGAGGCACCTGGGATACTCCAGGCGTCCGCACGCTGTGGGTTCTCATTCGTCTCCTTGGCTGTGAGGATCCGAGACAGTGAGGAGGGCAGTGGAGCAGAAGGGTGTGTGTGCCTAGGGCAGCAAGGGTGCGGATGGGCTGGGAACTGGGCAGAGCCAAGTTACACAGTAACAGCCCTGGCCACCGGCACTGCATGGCCGGGTTTCCAAGCGTGAACTTGGAACAACCCCCTGGGAAAGCCCACCTGGGGATGCTAAGGAGGTTCTCCCTTAAGAGCAGCATATTATCATTTTTTTTTTTTTTAATCTGGGGATGCCAGGGAAGAAGTACATCTGTTTGCATGTTTCTTCACAGCTTAACTTGGCTCAATGGGAGCTGAGAGCGGCAGACATATGTCTCGTCTGGCATTGCCGCCTCTGTAACGTACGTGTGTGTGTGTGTGTGTGTGTTGTTGTCTTCCAGGCCAGACTTTTACCCTCCAGCTTACGAAGAGAGCCCTGATGCGGAGAAAGCGAGCTGTCCCGCCCAGGGAGAGGCCTGGCACGGCCCTCTGCCTTGGTACACAGAGACGAGCCTTGAGTTCCAGGACGAAAACGATGCCCAGCCAGAAGCCCCGCCGGCCTACGAAGAGCACGCGCAGGCCTGGCAGCTGCTGCAACGCGCGAGGACGCCGCAGGGCCATGCAGGGAGCAGCGCCTGCAGCGAAGCACTCCAGCACCCAGCGCACACGCCCGCGGGAGTCGGCTGCTCAGAGGACAGGCGGCGCATGCCAGGGGAGGAACCGCCCCGCCTGGGGACAGGCCTGGGGGCGCTGTGTGTCACAGCCACGCAGGCTGCGGCTGGCACCGAGCTGGCCTTGCGAGGATTCCCGCTCCTCCCAACCCAGGCGAGCCTGGGGGCCCCTCGGCCCCACGCGGAGGAGCAGAGCGGGCCAGCCGCATAGCCGTGCCTCCTGCCAAGGGAAAGGACGCAGGCCCGGTGTGGCTGTGCAGCACAGCGCTCTGTTCCTGTCCTCGTGACCCTCGCCCAGCAGCCCAGCATGCGAACAAAGGGAGGCGGGAAGGCACACATGCACACCCTTGGAGCCCAGGCGCGCTGTTGCACACCATTGTGTTATCAATTAATTTTGTTTTCTATAACCAGAAGTGAGTATAGTACTCCTTCAATATGGTTAAAGCACAAAATGGTAAACGAGCCATTTCTTCTCATGCAAACGGGCACGGTAAGATTTCTCATTAGAGACTCACGCTGAATGACAGAATACTAAATCCCAAATGCACAGCATTCCCAGGGCAGGGGGCAGCTGTGTGCTAGCTCCACCTGGTATGATATGTAGGTAGGTGTAAGTCTTTGTAACTGAACGGCTCCCCTGTCATTCTACAGGCTTTGAGAGAGACTGTAATGACGGGCCTTCCCTGTCAGCAGCAAACTCTGTGTCTCCAGATTTCTTGCCTTTCAGACCTCAAGTATTTGCTTTCGAATGTGAAGGTTCCTCCTCTGTTTTGCCGCACGTTATGGTGTTTTTCAGGTGGGGCGGCCGGGTGGCTTCTGCACATGGGTGGGGCTGCTTCCTCCTCTGCTGAGTGTGGACGCAGAGCTGTGTCCACTGTCACTGGCGCCTTTGAGGGGGCAGCTCTGGCTGTGAACTGCCCCGTGCATGCTGCTTAGTCCCCGCCCCATCTTTAGGAGATGGGTGCTACAGGTACTCCTGTTTTCAATGCACAAAACAGACTTTGAGAATTTAAGAAACGTGTTCAGGGGCACCCGGTGACTTCCAGGAGGTTGAAGAAGGGTCCACAGAAGGACAAGTGGGGACCTGCGTACTTGGAGCTGTTGGGCCAGGCTCGCCCTGCCCACCGCCACCCCTCCCAGGAAGCCCCTTCAGCTAAGGGCCACGCACACAGTGGAGCCCCCGGCTGCTGTGATAGCTCAGAGCCCTGAGAGAAGCAGCGAGGCTGCTTTGGGGTTAATTTGCTTCTCTTGTAAAATGTGAAGAACCCTGCCATGTTTCCTGTGTAGGGGCTGGGCCCTCACTTCCCCGGGTACTCTCCCTCAACCTGGTCATCACACTGAGTGATTCTAGTGAGTGACAGCCATAGAACTTGGACACAGGAGTGACAGTGGACAGCTGGAAGGAAGAATGCAGATCCTTCAAAAAGGGCAAGGGGTGTCGAGACGGGATGGACGTCCCTGTGGCCTCGTCTTCCCCAGCACTGCTGACAGCACAGATTAACCACATCCTCACCCATACACAAAAGGCCACAAGGTCCACAAAGCCTGAATTTGGGAATCTGTGCCTTGAACCCCTGGCATCGAGGGTATAACTAGATAGGAGTCACTCAAGGTTACCCCACAGGAAGGTGATTGCTTATTAGTGATGCAATATATTGTTCCTCTCTTGACAGCTCTTTCTGTCCCTTCACTTAGGAATTTTCCCTGGGGATCTAAGTGCATTCACTGACATAGACAAGCAAACTGATTGGGCTTCCATCCAGTCTGCATTTGTAATAGCTCCTCCAACTACTGTAGTCAGGTGAAGAAATGTTGATTTTGGTTTACCTAAGAAAATGTTTTAATCTCTTTATTGCAATAAATTTTGTATTTAAATTTCCTTTTTGCCATTTTTTTCATATGAGAAAAACATTAATAAGTCAACCTTTTATTCTCCAAGCGAAACCAATGCGGGGTTGGGGCTGGCACTGTGGCATAGTGGGTAAAGCTGCAGCCTGCAGTGCCGGCATCCCATATGTATGCTAGTTTGAGTCCCAGCTGCTCCACTTCTGATCCAGCTCTCTGCTCTGGCCTGGGAAAGTAGCAGATAATGACCCAAGTGCTTAGGCCCCTGCACCCATGTGGGAGACCCAGAAGAAGCTCCTGGCTCCTGGCTTCAGATCTGCACAGCTCTGGCCGTTGTGGCCATCTGAGGAGTGAACCAGCAGATGCACGATCTCTCTCTCTCTCTCTCTTTGCCTCTGCCTCTCTGTAACTCTGCCTTTCAAATAAATAAATAAATAAATCTTGAAAAAAGAAAAAAAAAATCAATGCAGGGAATTCATCTTGCTGCAAACCCAAACACTACTGGATACTAACTGTTGATTCAGAAAACAATATGAGTGCTTCTTTTTGAAAAAGTATCAGTCCCTTACTGATACTTTAATATCTTAATACTCTGAACCAAGAACATGGGTGTTATGCAGAGCAAATCCTACAATTATCAAGTCCAACAGTTAAAATCCATCGGGCAAGTTAGATGAAAATGCCATGTGGTGGTCGATACTAGCATGCTGGTCATTCCTTGGAGGACTCACTCAGGGGAAATAGACATGACAGCTCCCCTTCCTTCTTCAATGGCAATGGCGTGGGAACCCTAATTCCATGAATGGAGGGTAGATCACTTAGACAGTAAGAAACCCGAAGAAGGAAAATCTCCACTCCAGGGAGTCTTCACTCACTTCCGCCTCAGCTGTGAACACAGACTCACATGTCAATGGGGAAAGGAACTTCTCAGAGCTGATCAGCCTCCAGGGTTGATCTCACTGATGTCCTTTTGAGTAGCAAGTTTAAAAATCCACCACCACCACCTCAGAATACGAGAACGACGGGGTCACACACAGAACAAATTAAACTGAATCATTTGCATATCTGAGATGTACTGGATTGATTTATTTACCCCTCTGTGTAAAAACACATAAATGCTTTTACTGATACACTTATCCATCCTTCAAGCTTCTCCATAAAATTTTAAATTTTATTTTTATTTCTACTTATTTGAAAGAGGGGAGAGGAGTAGGGGACCAGGCTGTAAATGTGGCTGGCTCAGGCAGCAATTAGGAGCCTGGAGCTCCATCCAGGTCTCGCAGAAGCACATGAGCCACCACTGCTGCCTCCCAGGGAACACATTATCTGGAAGCTAGATTGGGAGTGCAGTAGTTGGGACTCGAACCAGACACTCTGGTATGGAATACAGGAGTCCCAAGTGATGTCTTAACTGCTGTGCCAAATGGCAGCCCCCACGATTCTACTGAAATATATTCTGGTGAAGTATCACTCTAGCTCACCTGCACTGCAGGGCATGAGCTAGGTGCTAACATACACGGAAAAGATAGACATGCCTTTATAACTCGCATCTTCACTGGGTTCTATGACATTCTGTGACAATTCGGGCTGACTCATATACCAGTGGGCTGTCACCTGCACAAGCTACTTCTCCTGACTCCAGCTGGTTGAAGTAGATCAGGCACTCTGCCAAGCCCTACTATCTTGGATCATCTCTTGCTGTCTGGAGCTTTTCAAGGTCCAAAGACTGATCTACCAGCAGTTACACTGTTTCACAAAGTGCACAGTTTCTCAGACCCTTCTACAGTCTGGTACAGAAAGATCCAGACAGGTGTCCTGGATTTCCATGCCCATGCATTTTGAGATTATTCGGTGCATGATCATGCAATGGAATGGAGGCACCCTGTTATCACAGAACTGTTATCACAGTTCCCACAAATGCTTTTCAAATCCCATGCCACCTGCCACAGATGATGGGTCTGGACACCAAAGAAAACCCCACACCTTATATCGACTCACAGGCAGCCACTTAGATTTGCCATACCACCTCCCTTACATGGCTCAGTGTAATCAACACTCAATCCAATGTGCCACGTGGACTGTGTACCAGTCCAGGGCTTCCTGTGCAGAAAGCCCAACCCTTCAGCCTCTAGGGTCACACACCTCCACTTACTTGTCTCCCAAATACTATGGACATACGCTGCACCTGGGATCACTAAGGTGTGACGAATGACCTTGTTTGAGTAACACAGCCAGTTTTTAAGGACAGCTAATTAACTCAAGAATCCTAGGAGAGAACCCTCTTGTTGTTCTGCAGGACTGGCTGACAGCTGGTGGGATACTCAGCACCCTCGGTTTCTGCCCACGACACACCTTCCTGGCACAAAGACACACACACTTCCAAGCCCTGCCCAAGGGCATAGCAGGACTGCCCTTGAAGAGAACCACTGCATTATGTATCTTATTGTGTGGCATTTTTCTGGAGGTACATGTTACAGTGAGTGAACCCCTATCAGCAGGTCATCAGTGAGGCGCTGAGAAGTCACCATAAAGTTCTCTCAAAACTTGTGGACCCCTCCGGTCATTTCCTCTTAAGGACTGATGGCTGGAGCTCTGTCTTAGAATACAACAGGGGGCAGGCGCTGTGGCATAGCAGGTGATGTCACCACCTGCAATGCTGGCATCCCTTATGGGTACTGATTCAAGACCTGGCTGCTCCACTTCCAGCTCCCAGCAAATGCACCTGGGAAAACATGGAAGATGACCCAAGTACTTGGGCTCCTGCCACCAACATGGGAGACCTGGATGAAGCTCCAGGCTTTGGACCTGCCCAGCTCTGGCTGTTGCAGCCAACTGGGGAACCAGCGGATGGAAGCTGTGTGTGTGCGCCTGTGTGTGTGTGTGTGTGTGTGAAAGAGTTTCGATGACTCTTTCAAATAAACAGAGAAATCTTATTTTTTTAAAAAAATACAACATTTGCGGGGCAGGGAGAACTTCGTGTCATTCACCTTTCTTGAGAATAAGGCCAGAGGACATGCATATGCAGTTGACCTTGGGAAGCCTAGAGTTTGTGTAGAGCAAAAATAACAGCTTGGCAATGTGAATGTGAGCAGGCTCCAGAGAGAGACTATGTCTTACAGCCACTGAAGGACCTTCACTTTGGCAACACAGCTGAGAAAAAGCTCAACCAGGTGACCCTGTAGCTGTTTCTTTGTGTGGAAGGGCCCAAATATTTGCCCTGCCACATTTTCACACCCCTGTGTCTGCTTCAACCCCCTCAATCCAAGCCAAGGTCTCGCTGGATCCAAATCAAGCCTTCTCTCCAGCCATTCTCTCCACTCCTAGCCTTTCTTCTTGCTTAGTTCACCTACAGAGATATTTTATAAATAGTTACAAATCCCAGGACACTCTCTGGGAAACACCCCTGGGCCTAGTTAGTACCATCTCTGAATCACTCACTCTGGCCGGGCACTCCCTAGCAGGTGTCTGTGCCCTGATTAAAACACTTATGTCAAAAGGGGTGAGGGGGTTGCAGCCAGTAGTTTAAGCCTCTGCTTCCAACGTCTGCATCCAGTACCAGAGTGTCAGTTCAAGACTCGGCTGCTACGCTTCTGATCCAGCTTCCTGCCAACCTACCAGGGAAGGCAGCAGATGATGGTTCAAGAACTTGGCTCCCTGCCACCCATGTGGGATAACTGGATGAAGCTCCCGGCAACTGGCTTTGGCCTGGCACAGCCCTGTTGTTGAGCACATTTGGGGAGTGAACCAGTGGATGGAATATAGCTTCATCTCTCTCTCTTTCTCTCTCTCTCCATCCCCATCCCCGCCGCCACTCTGCCTTTCAAGTAAATAAAAATGAATAAATCTTTAAGAAAAATATTTGCATCTACTGGATTACGTGTGTGTGTTTGTCACAGTTTCCTGTTTCCAATTACAAATCTACAAGGGCAAGAATAATGTAGAAGTTGCTCTATCAGTGTTCGCTGAAGAATGAGTGAATGAACAAATTGATGGATGGGTGGTGTCTGCATATTTGGACTACTGGACATACATGACTCCACCTTGCAATACACACAGAGATTTTAAAGCGAGGAGAAACTCACATTTGAACTTTTTTTTTTTAAAAAAAAATTTATCTTACTTGAAAGTCAGAGTTACACAGAGAGAGGAGAGGCAGAGAGAGAGAAAGGTCTTCCATTCGATGGTTCACTCCCCAGATGGCTGCAACAGCTGGAGCTGTGCCAATCCGAAGCCAGGAGCCAGGAGCTTTTTCTGGGTCTCTCACACAACTGCAGGGACCAAGGACTTGGGCCATCTTCTACTGCTTTCCCAGGCCATAGCAGAGAGCTGGATTGGAAGTGGAGCAGCTGGGACTCAAACCAGTGCCCATATGGGATGCCAGCACTGCAGGCAGCGACTTTACCTGCCAAGCCAGTACTGGCCCCCACATCTGAACTTAAAGGTTAGAGATGACTGGAAGCTCAGCAACTTAAGAAGAAATGTCACACTGTGGCAAAAAAATGGCCTACATGAAGGATCTCCGTGAGTGAGATCCCAGTGGAAAGAAGGGGCCATCAAAGAAGGAGGTCCCTTTCTCTGAAGGGAGGAGAGAACTTCCACTTTGATTATGGCCTTGTCTAAATAACGTCAGAGTTTGTGGACTCAACAGGCTTCTATAGCCTTGGTAGCACATAACAAGAGCCTCGGGTGATCACTGATGTCATAAATAAGAGTGCTAATTGTAAAATCAACAACAGGAGTCACTGTGCACTTACTCCCCACATAGGACCTCTGTCCTTAATGAGTTGTACTATGAAAATTAATGGTAAAACTTGCCTTCAAACAGCACTTCATACTTTGTGTGTCTGTGTGGGTACAAACTATTGAAATATTTACTTAGTATAGAGCTGATCTTCTGTATATAATTAAAAATGAATCTTAATGAAGGATGGGATGGAGAAGGGAGTAGTGGGGGTGGGAAGGCAGGAATGGGGGAAAACACCACTATATTTCTAAAAGCTGTACATGAAATTTGTATCCATTAAATAAAAACCTTTAAAAAAGAAAAGAAGAAATGTCTGCGCCTAGAGCTGATGCACCTGTGAATGCAGCTGCTTATCTTGACCAATGCGTCGACAACCAGTAAGTGGAGGAAAAGCTGTCATGGGCCTCCACTAAAGAGGTGGTGAGAAAGACAGACTGGAGACAGACTTCATAACTGATTCTTTTTTTTTTTTTGACAGGCAGAGTTAGACAGTGAGAGAGAGAGACAGAGAGAAAGGTCTTTCTTTCGTTGGTTCACTCCCCAAATGGCTGCTATGGCCGGCATGTTGCAGCCGGCACGATGCGCTGATCAGAAGCCAGGAGCCAGGTGCTTCTCCTGGTCTCCCATGGGGTGCAGGGCACAAGCACTTGGGCCATCCTCCACTGCACTCCCAGGCCACAGCAGAGAGCCGGACTGGAAAAGGGGCAACCTGGACAGAATCTGGCGCCCCAACCGGGACTAGAACCCGGGGTGCCGGTGCCCTAGGCGGAGGATTAGCCTAGTGAGCCGCGATGCCGGCCATAACTGATTCTTAAGACTCTCAGCTCAAAGGCACCTTCCTGTTCCACTCAGCTCTCCATATCCACAGGTTCCACATCCACAGATCCAACCAACCACAGATCAAAACTATTTGGAGAATAAACTGCACCTGTACTGAACATACTGCCTTTTATTCTTGTCATTGTCTCTAAACAATACAGTCTTACTACTTAGCTAGCATCCCCACCACCTGGGTTTTACAAGTAAGACAGAGATGATCTGAAGCATGTGGGAAGATATGCACATGCAAACTTCATCATTTTATAGAAGGGACTTGAGCGTCTTTGGGTTTTGATTTCCTCGGGGGTTCTGGAACCAGAGCCTAGGGATACGAGGGATGACTGTATTTTGAAGTGAAGGCAGTGACGATGAAAGTCTAAATGCCATTATAGTTTCTGCTGAGTCCCAAAGGCAGTTTTGCACGATTCACTTTTTCTGTTTCATATTTTAGAAATAACTCCCCTGGGTCATAATAATGAAAAAGAGCCCTTGCAAGTGTTCCAAAAGGCAGACTTATCAGTCAGGTGAGCAGCACTGGAGTTTCTCAGAGGGCAAATCAGAGGAATAAACACGCACACACACAATCCGTAGATAAGGCTGAAACGAGGAATTCGGTTTTTATTGACTACTAAATGTCCTAGCAAGTTTCTGACAGAGCACAGATAGAAAATGGAAACAAATGCCTTCCCGGGAATGTTTCCTTGCTTGTACTACCTTTGCCTACAGCAACAATGCATTGCTCAGCAGTCCAAGTGCACCAGGTCATCTCTGCCAATGACATGAGTTGAATGTGTCGTTCCCAAGGAAGCAAAACACACGCAAACAGGGTCCAGGTTGGGGCTGTTCTGCCTGAGGCGAGGCAAGGCTGTTGGCGTCCTTTTCCTGGGCACAGGGAAGCTGGCTGTGGCCCTCTGCTTCCCTCCCCGCCATCTCTTCAGACCCACAACTGTACCGCCAGTAATGTTTCCTCCCAGCAGCCACTTCCTCTCCCCTCCGCCCCCGCATTCTGCAATCACAGGTGTATAAGATCAGACTTGTGTTCAAACAAGTGGGTTAAAATAGGCCCTCCTGGGAAAATCAGAGTGCACATGGGTATACTTCTGTCTTCTCAGCAGAAACTTGTATAGATCCTCTATCTGCCCATGGGAGGCAATCCCGGGAGGGCCTCCAAGCTGTAAGCATTTATTTGTCAAGTCTTATCAAGAAACTCTTTCCCACCTGGGCAACAAACTACTGACATTTAAAGGAATGGAGCCATCAAAAGAGCTAAAACAACATTTACAAAACAGGGGAGGAAAAACTCCCCTTTGATATGCTTTGTTGGAAATGTGTCATTGTGATTCGCAGAAAACTCTGGAAGACATGAAGGAAGGTGGCATGGGCTGGGTGGGCTGGCAGGAGTGAGGTGGGCAGGCTGTGAGGAGTTCGGAAACCTCTCCGCTTGCAGGGCTGACTGACGCTGGGCAGTGCGCTCCGCCCATCCAGGGACACCTGCCGCCCAGGATCAGCCGCACTCTAGCACTGCTCTCTCCTGTTCTAGAGCTTCTCCTCGTGAGGCACCAAAGGTGCCCAGAGGCTGTGGTGAACAGTTTCCTAGGCCACTTACTCTTTCTCCAAAGGGAGGTTTCTTGGTGTGAGAAAGCACAGATAGCAAAGGACAGTGCAGCTTTAACAAACAACTGAAGACAAGACCCTGTCACACTTGGAGGAACTGGATAAAACCAAAGCAAACTGAGATTTACCCTTCCCCCACCCCACCCCCCTCCCCCCGCAACAGCAAAATCTCTTGTTTTTTTCCGAAGTCATAAGAGGCACAAACAGGTAGCAAGAAGGCATGGGTGACGCCGCTCCCGCCGAGCGCTCTCTTTGGCCCTGGTGAGTGGTCCTTGCCCATTCAGGTGATGACAGTGGGTCCCCTCCGGCCAGTTCTCTCGTGAATCTGGGATATTTTCAGCGCAATGGCTATGAGCGGACTCAGCACTGCCTGGAAAAGGAGGAAGAAAGCCTGTGAACACCTTGGCCCATCACGGGATGGGGCACTGGGAAGGTCTCCACCGCAAGCATTGAGGCTGAGACTGCTTTGCTGCGCAGGGGGGGAGGGGCCACCGAGGCAGGGCACACCTGCCCTCTCGGCCCTGTGTGCCCCTCCACTGCAGAGGGCTGGGCGGGGGAGCAGGGGAGCAGGGGCAGCACATAATCTCCAACGTCTCCCGAGCTCCAGAACACGTTTACTACAGGAAAATGCATGACCTGAGAGCATTTCACGCAGAGCACTGAGGATTCGGGAAAAGCAGAAAACCCCCATTTTCCTCTGCACCACCCTATCCTCCCTTTCTCCAGCCTAGGACCATGGTCTGAAGAGTCTCTAGTCCTGGTGTTACAGAGAAGACACAGGGAGCCGCTGGCTAACCTGCAGAGACAGTAGACCTTTCTCCCCGTGATGCAATTTGGGGGCTCATGAGGAACCTCAGTGTTCCCAGGCAGACGCAGAGGCCAAGGGAAAAGATTCTCGGAAAGGTGATGGACGTGAAGAGGAGAGGAACCACTTCTTGCCCTTCAGCTGCTGTAGCTCCGGTGCAGCCTTGAGAGCTTAGAAGGGAGATGAAAATCTGGAGGCATTTCACAGCCATACAAGTCAGTGGCCCTGTCCTGTGGTTCCACACCCACAAACTTGAAATATTAACAACACAAGGGTTTTTCTTTTAATAGCCCCACTGGCGCCAGGAAAACTTCATACTGGCACACTGTGCTAGGACATGCTCCACATGATGACCAGATAGGGGCATTTGGAACCTCCGACTGTGATACCGGGCAAGCCTTCTTTCCTGATCGCCACTGAACCCTGCAGGCTAATGCACGCCTTCCATGACATCTGTCAAACTCCCCGACTCACGTCCACAGCACGCGGGGCAGCCGTGACCAGAAGCACACTCCCTGATAGGCTCATCTACTTCCACCTTCAAGGGTTCACCCATGTAAAGTCCCCATTTTTAAGGATAATAATGTACTTTTTCTTCCGTGAGTGTATAAAGTAAATGAGGAGACTTCAAAAGTTTGTGGAAAACAGAATGAAAGAAAGCAAATAAAACATATAAGCTTTGTTTCTCAACATAATAAGCTCTATCGGCTTCAAACTATCACGTTTCAATCATGGGGAAGTGCTGACAGCAGCCATTTATCCTACCCCTAAACACCTGAGGGTCCTGGGAAATGAACCAAATCAGCGCAGGTTGTTTGTTTGTTTGTTTTAACATTGCTAACTGAAGAAAAGTGAGTGCTCTTTAAAGAGTCTGTCAGATTAGGAACAAAAAGAAGTCAGAATCTGGGGTGGGTGTTGCGGTGCAGCAGGCGAAGGCAGCACTTGAGATGCTTGCCTTCCACACCAGAATACGGGATATCGAGTCCTGCCTCTGCTTCTGATCCAGCTTCCTGCTAATGCACCTGGGAGGCAGCAGGTGACGGCCCACATACTTGGGTTCCTGTTACCCATGTCAGAGATCCAGATGGAGTTCCTGGGTCCTGGCTTCAGCCTGGTCCAGGCATTTGGCTGTTGTAGGCATTTGGAGAATGAATCAGCAGATGGAAGACATTCTTTTCTCCTTTTTTCAAATAATTAAATAAGTAAAATTTGAAAAAAATAACAAGTCAGGGGCTGGCGCTGCAGCTCACTTGGTTAATCCTCCACCTGTGGCGCCAGCATCCCATATGGACACCAGTTCTAGTCCTGGTTGCTCCTCTTCCAGTCCAGCTCTCTGCTGTGGCCCGGGAGGTCAGTGGAGGATGGCCCAAGAGCTTGGGTCCCAGGACACGCATGGGAGGCCAGGAGGAAGCACTTGGCTCCTGGCTTTGGATTGGTGCAGCGCCGGCTGTGGCAGCCATTTGGGGGGTGAAACAATGGAAGGAAGACCTTTCTCTCTGTCTCTCTCTCTCTCACTGTCTATAATTCTACCTGTCAAATAAATAAAAATAAGAATAAACAAGTCAAATCAGGACTGTAAAGTGAACGCCTAATGACTTCCCATCAACATTGCCCATCTGCCCTTGTTTAACAAGAGGAATGAGCTGGAGCACGGTCGTGGTGGTGAAGGCCTCTTCAGGGGAGGGTTTCCCAGACACTCTTTCTGCTAAAGCTTTGGCTTTCTCAAAACACTCCCCTGACAAGGTGTAATCATTGTTGGTCTTCCAGAAAGTCAAAAGGCACAACGCCTTGAGCATCCCCTTTGCTCCTGAATGGTCCCCTTCAGCTTCGACTCCTCACTTCCATGGGTGGCCATTGCACCACTGCTGGCCACTGCTCTGACTGTGCTTTGTCTTCAAGAATCACACATGCTAAAGTCATGTTTCATCTCTTATTAGAATTCTTCAAAGAAATGACTCGGGATACTGAACCCACTAGTTTAAAATTCCCATTGAAAGCTCTGCTCTTATCTGCAGCTGGTCTGGGTACAACAATTTTAGCACTGACCGAGCAGAAAATTTGCTCCACTTCCGTTTTTCAGTCAAAATTACGTAAGCTGAAGCAATTGAGAAGTCTATGGCATCAGCTATTGTTTCTGTGGTAAGTTGTTGGTCCTCTTCAATAATTCCAACAGGTTCCTTAGAAACTGACATGGAGCACAGCTGCTATAAGCTGTATCTTCAGTACCTCTTACCACCACTTAAAACAAGGTGTCCACTTGTAAACTGCTGACTTCTTCGGGGCACTATCCCCATTAACTTTCTGTAAAGATTTCACCATTCATTCATCCAGGCCTCCCCATGAATTTGATGTTTGTCTTGTTCAACTTTAACAGAAATCCTGATGTTCACTCTCCAGTTGGCTGTAATAGCTGGACTGGGCTGATCCGAAGTCAGGAGTCAGGAGCTTCTTCCGGGTCTCCCATGTGGGTGCAGGGGCCTAAGGACTTGGCCATCTTCTACGGCTTTCCCAGGCCACAGCAAAGAGCTAGATAGGAAGTGGAGCAGCCGGGACTTGAACTGGTGCCCACAAGGGATGCTGGCACTGGGGGTGGAGGCTTTATCCACTATGCCACAGCACCGGCCCCTCTATGTTAATATTTTAACTTATTCTTAACTCCTTGGAAAGACAGAGAGCATTTCTCCTTTTACTTTGTTTCCTATCTTCTCTCTGGATTTATGCTGTTGGTTTAATCCACGTTCGTGTAAATTAGAGTCACACACAAAAGACCTAACAAAACATTTCCCACCCTGATGGCAACAGAGAGAAATGTGAATGATCTGATGTCACAAGACTCAGCTCACTGGTATTGGGAGGAAAACAAACCCTAACCAGAAACATAACTACTTTTTCAGCCAGACAGGTCAGATGTGTGGTGAGGACTCAGCTCTCCCTTGGTCTCCACAGGAATGGATGTTCTAGAGTCAGGGAAGTTGGGGGTTGGGGAGGCATGGAACCCTGGGCGGGGGTTAAGAATGACAGCACCTACTACAGAGAAGTCAGACCACCCAACAACAGAAAACACTGCTATTCTAACTTCCATAAAACAATGACTTATAACAAATGTCACTTTCTCCTCACCCCTGGTAATAACTCATGTCAACAATCCCATTTTAATTAAAACCTACTAAACCTACAATGCCAGACTTCTCCCCATGATATCATTCAAACATCCATATGCAGACAGTGTGCCATCCGCCTGGCTGAGGCGGTAGTTCTCAACCTTGACCACGCAGCAAGTCACCTGGAGGGTCTGTTAGCGTGCAGACTGCAGGGTGCCTCCTTCGGAGTTTCTGATTCACAGGGTCTAGGGTGAGGCCCGAGAACTAGCATTTCCAGTAAGCTCCCAAGTGATTCCGGTGCTGTGGTCCAGGAAGCTCAACTTCCCTTAGGGGTGCGGATTAGTATGCCTGCCAGGCGCTTTGCTGAAGCTGAAGTCTGCATTGCCATGCTTGTATCATATCATCCCAACCTTGGCCACAGCTGCTGGAGCCAGCAGCGACTGCCCCAGAGATGGCCATGCCATAGGCTGCTAGCAACTCACAATATATCCTGGAGCAAAAACTTAAAGCACTTAAATGGACTCTTTCTCTCAGGGATTTTAACTGGAAAATAGTTCAAGAACAGGGGGTTATCAGTGGGAGCTAAACTGGGAGATTAGCACTAACCAGAAAGGCAGAACACTCCAAGCAATGAGAGTTATGAGAAACCAACAACTGTGAGAAAGATGACAAGATATTACAAGAAGAAAGAATTAAAGGAAGCAGACGGAATAAAAATGTCATTAGAGATAAAAACCTGGCAACAACCAATTCTCTCTAAAGTAAAGACTCGTGGGATGGGCATTTGGTCTAGTGATAAAGATGCCCAAGTCCCACATCATAGTGCTTGGGTTTAATTCCCACCTCTAGCTCTTGATTCCAGCTTCCTGCTAATGTATACCCTGGGAGACAGCAGTGATGGATCAAGTTCTTAGGTCCCTGTCACTCACATGGGAGACCTGGGTTCAGTTCCCGTCGCTGGCCCAGCCTTGGTCTGGCTGCTGCAGGCATTTCAAGTGTGAACTAGGGAATGGGAGAACTCCCTCTCTGCCTCTCAAATACATAAAATAGAAAAAAATCCTTAGACATTTAAAGACCCATTAACTCCCCTAGGTGGGCCTGAGTCTATCTCTACACTACAAGTCTAAACTTGGGCTGCAACAGACTTCCCTTTTGGATCTCTTGAGCTAACTTTGGTCTGTGAGCTATGATAAGCCAAACCTTTAAAATAAATTACAACAAAGTCATATCAATAAAATAAAATTACCTAAAGTATATATATATTTTTGATCATGATGAGGAACCATCATTGTCCAGCTTTCTACCACCAGTGTGTGGTGTGCGGTGGTTTGTTAAGGCAGCCACATGACACAAATCACCTTTCTTTCTACTCTTCTTCCCCAGTCCCAGGCCTGTTCCTCCTCTACCTCCTGCCCCTCAAGTGGTACCCTCCCAGCCTGAGATAGCCTAACTCTCCACTGCTCTTTCCAATACATCGGCCTTTCAGTTTGGGACAATTTTAAAGTTTCATCCTTCTTCACAGCCTCCTTTGTGAAGCTTGTTGGATCTCCCCACCCCCTCTAAGGAGGATGTATTCATCCCAGGCCCCTTCATTGGCTTCTCTGGTTATTCTTTCTTTTTGTTGTAATTTGTAGGGGAGGGTTTCTCATCCTCTAGCACATTTCAGTTGAACTCTAAGCTACTAGAAGGTAGAATTTTTCTTCAAAGTCTTTATTTCCTTTACAATATGTGTTTTGCCCATAGGAAATGCTCAAAATGAGAACTGGTGGGTTTGGGATGCCACAGGAGGAATTACTGAGTGATTAATGCAGTGGACTGGTACACTGAGAAACCACCTGGCACACTGCATTCCTCACATCAGGGAGAGTCATCCAGAACCACTAGGAAGAGACGATGCTATCCATCCACTACCTTTCTGCTTCCCCTCATTCTGAGTCAGGGTCTGGGCCCAGGAAGGCTCAACAGGCTCCTGGGTGGTTCTGGTTAAGCCACTCACTGAGTGCTAATGTGGTGAAAGGGCTGGATCCATGGCTTCATCATTCCAGAGCTGAAAGAACAGGGAAGCTGGCAGATCCATGAGTCCATGAATGCAGAAAAGAGAAAAAGATTGTTGAGTCTGGAACCGGTGAGAACCTGGGCACCTGTGGATGCAGTACTGCTGAGGATGGAGGGAGGCTCTGGAAGATGGGCGGCCCATGCATAATGACAAAGACCACCATGGAAAGGATGCTGGACACAAGCCCAGTGCAGTGTAGCACACTGGTGGTGGGGGCAACACTTAGTATAGCATCACCCACCAAGCAGCATGGGTTACCACCATAAGCACAAGGACCTACACTCTTGCCAGGGACATGAGTTCTCCCCCTGCCTCCTACCCCTCTTGACTGTCCCAGATGATCTGGAAGAGAGAAGGCAGCCCCAGTCAACCAATACTGAACTTCCTGACAACTCAGACGTGGGGCGGCTGGGCTAGAGATTGCTTGCTTTATGCAATGCAGAAATGTGACATTTCGCACATCCCAAGAGTCATGGAGCAATTCATACCTGTCATCATTATAAACTTGGATCATCCTCTGGGTTCATTTCCAGTACATCTCAGTTCTGGAGCCAGTTTCTGAATATACTGCTCTTCAAATCCTGAGCACTCACACAAGGTTACAGAGAGAGCCCAGTACCAAGGTCTGCAATCTACACAGCTGTTTTATAGAGTCCCTGCCCAAGAGTCTCGGTGAGGATGTGACTCTATCCAAAGCTCTTTTTGCTGGCTGGAGTCCTAGTGAGGGGCTTCCTCTTCCTAGATGAGGGCTGCTTTTGTCTTCTCACAAAGATGCCGACCCCCAGCCTCTTAGCACTACGCAGCCCTGCCCAGGGCACCTTTTCCTAATTTGCACAAAAGTGCCCTCTAGGCTAGAGTCTGCCTGCTGTAGCCCAGATTCTAGGAGGTGAAGATGAGATGAAGAACTATTTTAAATCCACTTGAGAGGCATAGAAAGGAGAAACTATCACTAAAAACAAAATCAAATGCATTTTCGCTAATGGAAGGGTTACATACTGCAGACACATTGGTCTTTAATACAACATACACAATTGTGGTCCTTTCATCCCCTTTGCCTGTCATAAATTTACTGATCTATCTTGATCCAAAGTACGCCTAAAATTAACCAAAATAGACATATGAAAGATAACTATAGATAAATATGAATTCAGAGCTCAACAGTAAGAGAATTCATGTATCTTATCCTGTCAGAAAATACGTCTCCACAAAAACTCTGCTGGGAAAAAAAAAGCCATTCTAGGAAGTAGATGAAATATTCCCAAGGAGGGTCATCAAAACCAGCGTGTGGAGAATGCAGTGACCCATCTAACAGAAACCAGATGGCCTCTTTCTCTGCCACCCTCCCCACTTTTGCAGCTGACTTGAGGGCATAAGGAGGTGAAGGACAGCAGAGAGATTGCAAATCCAAACCAAAACAGAGGGGTCACAAAGCCGACTTTCCTATTTATTCACATGTGAGCTCCATTTGGCTCCACATGTGGGGACATCAAGGGGACATCAAGGGGACGAGGGCAAATACACTCGCCATCCTCTGAGGGTGCAGCTAGAAGGCATCAGGTAGGAAACTCTGTGCCCTTCCAGTGTCCTGCTGTATGAACTAAGAATAGCATGCACAGCTGGTGCGAGGCTCAATAGGCTAATCCTCCACCTTGCGGCGCCGGCACACCGGGTTCTAGTCCCCGTTGGGGCGCCAGATTCTGTCCCAGTTGCCCCTCTTCCAGGCCAGCTCTCTGCTGTGGCCCGGGAGTGCAGTGGAGGATGGCCCAAGTGCTTGGGCCCTGCACCCCATGGGAAACCAGGAGAAGCACCTGGCTCCTGCCTTTGGATCAGCATGGTGCGCCGGCTGCAGCGCGCAGGCCGCAGCGGCCATTGGAGGGTGAACCAATGGCAAAAGGAAGACCTTTCTCTGTCTCTCTCTCACTGTCCACTCTGCCTGTTCAAAAAAAAAAAAAAAAAAAGAATAACATGCACGATTTACCCTTTAAATTACACAGCTCGCTTCCCTGCCAGTACCTCTTTCCTCTCTTCTTTCTGTGCCCCTGCTCCCTGCATACACACATTCTGCCACTGAAAACATTGCAAAAGGATAAGGAATTAATGCCTAATTGGTTCACAGAACCATCCAACCAAATGTACCTGTCCCATCGTCACATTTCTCTTCATTGGGTGTAGTCTTAGTATACTTTAAAGTCTCTCTCTGTGTGGAATATACTTGCCAGTGTAAAAGAAAACTATGCTCCCCCTTATAAAACTGTTAGCAGCAATACAACTGTAAGATCAGATCCAGAGGTTAAAAAGCAAGAAGGCCATTGTCTCTCCTGGTGACATTACTCAAATGTCTCTGCTGCCTCTTTCTCCTTTTGTTCTGAAAAACTTTAGAAGCCAAGATCTAGGTTATCAGTCCTCATTGGTTTTGAGAAACTGAGTCCCCATGGTTGGAACAATGATGTGATTCAGCTTGGCTCTTTGCTTACAGATCCTGAGAAGCCTTGCTCCTTAGAGATGAATTAAAATCTCCTGGAGAAATCTCCCAGCAGACTGCCACCTGAGGCCCGGGTGAGACTTACCTGGGATACTGGTTGTGGGATCCAGCCATAGAGATGAAAAGTTAATTATACTCATGGAGCCAGCAGGGAACACTTAGTTCTGACATGTGCTCTCTATCCTGGAGCAGGCAGTGTAAGATCTTGGTTAGATGCATAGACTCTGAAGTTAAACTGCCTGGGATCAGAGCCTGGGCTACTGCTTATGGACTGTGATTCTGGGTAAGCTATCTAACCTCTATAAGCATTCATATTCCTTAAATGAGACAGGATAAGTTCTGAGAACTAATAAGCTAATGCTAGGAAACAGAACAGTGCCCAGCACTCAGGGTGGGTGCAGAGCCATTTGCTATTATCATACAAATCTGATATTATTTTAAAAACATTTATTTATTTATTTATTTATTTATTTATTTATTTATTTATTTATTTGAAAGGCACAGCCAGAGAGAGAGAAAGTCTTCCATCCACTGGTTCACTCCCTAAATGGCTGCAACAGCCGGAGCTGCGCCAATTGAAGCCAGGAGCCAGGGGCTTCTTCCAGGTCTCCCACGTGGGTGCAGGGGCCCAAGGACTTGGGCCATCTGTTTTCCCAGGCCATAGCAGAGAGTTGAATCGGAAGTGAGCAGCCGGAACTTGAACCAGCGCCCATATGGGATGCCGGCACTGCAGGTGGCAGCTTTACTTGCTACGCCACTGTGCTGGCCCCAAAACTGAACATTTTAATGAAATACTCAATACTAGCTGGCTCAGAGCATGAAGATATGATCCAATGGCCACTTGCTCCATCCTATGATCTTTCACTTTAGCTGGCACAAAATTCTGAATTTGCAACCTCAATGTCATCCTTAACCTCCTTGTACCCTCAAGCCAATTACAAAAATAGTAGAGGAGGCGGCCCATCTGGTTTCTGCTAGGTAGGCCACTGCATTCCCCAAATCAATCAATCATTCAGTCTCTCTCTCTCTCTCTCTCTCTCTCTCTCTCTATATATATATATATATATATATAAGACATATTTATGTATTATATAGGTTTAATTATGTGCTGGTTTATATAAATATATAGAGACACAATGAATGTCTTTAGAAAGCACTCCAATTAAAACCAATTTTTTATAATTTTTTTAAAAAATTAACACAGAGAGAGAGAGAAAGGGAGAAAGAGTGAGAGTGCATTCTCACTCACTGGTTCATTCCCCAAATGCCCACAAGAGCTGGTTGTGCCAGGCCAGGGCCAGGCTGAATCTAGGGGTTGGGAACTCAACTGAGGCCTTCTAGATGAATGGCAGGCACCCAATCACCTAAGTCATCATCACTGCCTGCAAGGGTCCACATTAGCAGGAAGGTGGAACTGGGAGGTAGAGCTGGGAATCAAATCCAGGCCCTTCAATGTGGGCTAGAGGCATCTTAACCAATATCGTAACTACTATGCCAAACACTTGCCCCTATGCCATCAACCTTCTATTTCAAACACCCTGCTGTCCTACTCATTTCAATGAGTCATTAGTCTATTGTTTGGATTTATGAACACCCAGGGTTTGCTATGGAGTTATATAACCTGCCGTCACTCCAGCCTTTTCATAGGAAGTTGGCTCCTGTAGTGATGCAAGGAGTGCTCCTGAGTGACTTCACAGGGGCATGTGCCCAGAAGGCTCCTGACCAAGCTTCTAGCTGTGCTTTAGCCAGGTAGTACACCCTCCACATCTAGAAGAGCGTCTGGTTTCATGAGCAGCAGCCCAGGTTAATGCTTGGATATGGTGTGAATTTGTCCATTATGGGTTAACATGTTAACAACACAACCTCCAAGGTGGTGGACCTTTAAGATACTGCCTTAGGTAACCAGGAGCTGTGCCACTGGGAAGGAGTATAAGACCTCAGTCTCTTTGGCTTCCTGTCTGGCAATGTGATCCTTTCTTACACACATGCTCCAACCATGATGCATCTGCCCTTGGGCCCTCACCTTGGGCTGAATCAGTGCAATCACTTGATAATGGACTTGCAGACTTCCAAACTCTGAACCAAACAATTCTCCTTCATTCAGAATTAACCTGCCTCAAATATCTCACTACAGTTACCAAAAAACTGATGATTGTAGTCTGGGGCTCAATATGGAATTTACACAAAGACTAAAGGGTATCCATAGACCAGTGATCTTTTTTTTTTAACAAAAGATTTCATTTATTCAAAAAGTAGAGCTACAGAGGGAGAGACAGAGACAGAGATTGGGGTGGTGGGAGGGATTGATCTTCCATCCATTGGTTCACTCCCCAAATGGCCGCAACAATCGGAGCTGAGCCACGTCAAAGCCAGGAGCAATAAATTCCAGCTGGGTCTGCCATGTGGGTGCAGGGGCCCAAGCACTTCAGCTATCTTCCGCTGCTTTCTCAGGTGCATTAGCAGGGAGCTGGATCAGATGTGGAACAGCTGGGACACAAACCAGTGCCCATATGGGATGCTGGTGTCACAGGGGGTGCCTTAACCTGTTGTGCCACAATGCTGGCCCTAACCAGTGATTATTTTTATTTTTAGCATTTTTATGTAATCATTTGAGAGGCAGAGAGGGAAGAAGGGAGAGACAAAGAGGGAAAGACAGATGTCATTCTGCTGGTTTACTTCCCATATATCTGCAACAGCTCGTATTGGGTTGGGCTAAAGCTGAAAACTCAGTCCAAGTCTCCCATGAGGGTAGCAGGAATCCAATTACTTGAGTTATTACTGCTGCCTTCTAGGCTCTGCATTAGCAGGAAAGTGGAGTTAGGATCCAGAGCCAGGTATAAAACCTGAGAATTCATCTATGAGAATGTGGGCATCATAGCTAGTGTCTTTTTTTTTTTTTTTTTCGTTTTTTAAAAGATTTTATTTAGTTGAGAGATAGTTATGGAGATAGAGGGGTAAAGACAGAGAGGAAGGTCTTCCATCTGCTGGTTCACTCCCCAAATAGCTGCAATGGCCAAGGTTGGGCCAGGTCAAAGCCAGGAGCCAGGAGCTTCTTCCCCAGTCTCCCACGTGGGTGCAAGGGGCCCAAGCACTTGGACCACCTTCCACTGCTTTCCCAGGCCATAAGCCAAGACCTGGACTGGAAGAGGAGCATCGGGACACGAACTGACACCCATATGGGATGCCAGTGCCACAGGCAGGGGCTTAGTCTACTAAGCCATAATACCAGCCCCCTAAAATTGGAGTCTCAATCCCTAGGTTAAATGCCACCCTGGACCACTGACTGTCAGACATAGATGCCAAGGGTTTTCCCTCATGGAATACTTCAGAGGCACAGAGTCAGGCTTATAACTTTAGCCAGCCTCCTTATACTTCCTCAAATGGTTTTGTGAATTTGATTTTTGTGAAAGAATCTGATCACATTCATGCAGTACTTCATATTCATCTAAACTAACTTACTTACCTTTTTATAGTTAGAAAAAATGCATAGCAAATACTGGTTTCCGAAGCCCCTGCCAGGTCTAGGCTAGAAAGACTGTTCAGAATAAGAACCCTTAGCTCCCTTTTTTCTACAGCCCCATTTGATTGCTGTGGTATCACAAGTGCCACACATCAAAACTTACTGTTCCTGACATGGGGAGGCAGAGCTTTGAGATCCTCTCACGGTCAAGGGCCGTGGTGGGGAGTGGACGAGATATGGTCATTTTTAGCCTTCTCCATAGTAACCCATATAGCTGGAGGCTAGAGTAAGGACAACACGAAGGCCAGCACCAGCTTAAAACGTGAGCATGTAACATTAACAAGAAAGAGACTGTCTCTTCAGTGGATTTAGGCCATTGAGATTTTGGAGTCACTGGTTACTATGGTATTATTCAGCTCACCCTGGCTGATGAAAACACACTTCAGCAATATGAAGTGGGAAAAGCCATTTCAAAAACAATTTCCAAGTCAGGAGATGTGAGGAAAGAGAACAGATTCCGGAGACTCCATGCTGCTGAATCATCTTTTGTTTTTAAGACATGGAGTCATCTCTATTATATCAAGTATTTTGAAGTCAATGAAAAGGGTAAGAATGGTGTAACAGTTTTAAAACACAGCTGTAAATTCTTTGGGATTCCCTCCATTAAGAGGTGAGGGTGGAGGGGCAGGTGTTGTGGCACACAGCAGGTTAAACTGCCTCATCCCCTTTAGAATGACAGTTGAAGTCCTGGCTGCTCTGTTTCTATGCTAATGTGCCTGGGAATCAGCAGATGATGGCTCAAGTACTTGAGTCCCCACCGCCCACATGGGAGACCCAAGTGATGTTCCTGGTTCTTGGCTTCAGCCTGGGCAAGGCCTGACTGTTGTAGCCATTTTGGGTGTACACCAGTGGATGGGAGATTTCTCTCCCTTTGTCTCTTCCTGTCATTATGCCTTTCAAAAAAAGGAGTTGGGGTTTATTCCATCTTTGAAACTTGTAGGCTTGTGAATACCACCAGTGGAGGTTAGCAGAAGGGAAGTTGTGTGATTCCTGACACTCGATCACAGAGTACCCCACAACTTTCTTGGAGAGCCCAAGAAGCCCTATTAAGAAGTTTGGCGACCCTTAGGCCAGAAAGCACCAGTGTGAATATGAAGAGGCCTCCAGAAGATTCCAGATCCAGCCAGTTGAGCCTCTCCCAGTCTGAGACTCCAGGCATCCTGGAGCAGGGCAGGGGTGAGTATCCAAACTCCTGGACCACAGGACCCCCGAGCACACTGAAATCACTGCTGTGGGCTGCCACTAAGTTTTCAGGCAGTTTTTCCCCCAAGATTTTAAAAAAAACTTTTAAAAAAATTATATAACAGGAACACATTTAATATATTTAATATAATACAATTTTAAGAGTATAATGATACTTTCTACCTTCCCTTCCCGCTCACTCCTACCCTCCCTTTTCTTATTTTTAATTTTAAAAAACATACTTTCAATTTACTTTATAATCACAAGCTTAATCCTCTACCAAGTAAAGAATTCAACAGGTAGTAAGAAAACCCACTGTTCCTCAAGAGTACAGACAAGGAGTGTAAACAATAATCAATCTCAAGAGCAAAGGCAGTCTCAACAGTGCTCTTACCTCATTTGATGCTTGGCTGTGCACTAGCTAGGGGAAGAAGTTTAGGGCTAAATGACTTGGGAGACCATACAAGATGTTGTGTAAAAGTACGAATCAGTGGGGCCTGAGTTCTGTGCCCATCTTTAGCACTCACTAGACTAAGTTCTTAATCTCAATATGCCTCATTTTGAAATAGGGTGCTAATCATAGAAGCTAAAGGGTTGTTGTAAACATGAAATAATAAATATAAAGCAAATTGCAAAGTGCTGTCATGTTGTAAACACTCCGTCAATGACAGATATTGACAGTGTTATTATCAAATGCTCCAAGTCCATTTCAGCCATAATGTTTTCATTGCCTGACTGTTGTATAGGTGTCAATCAAAGCAACTCTCAGAATCTGTGTGGCTGGCTTGTGTCCCACTGGACCAGCAATTAGAACCCATGCATGAAGACCACGACCCATCTGCCCTTAAATGCCACCAGGCCACATTCAAGGCTGTTCTTGCAAATGAGTGTGAATGAGCAAAGGAGGGATCTTTCACTCATCACGTCACAGGGCAGGGGGTTGTCTTCCTGCAGGCATTCCACAGCTGACAACAGCATCCAGGCTCACACCATGCTATCAGGCCAGCCCTGCACTCCGGCTGTCACTGAAGGCTTCCAGGAGGCCTCAGCCTGGTAATTGGGCAACATGTAAACATGAATACCAAATGCAGATCTCTCGCCTGCCTAAGCAAATATAAAAGCCAAAAACTGTTATTTCCTGGCTAGGTTTGAGTCACAGACAACCCAGTGCTCCACAGCAAGATAAATCACTGATTTACTGGCGTGCAAAAGTCGTGGGAAGAGTCAGTAGCTTCTCTTGCTCTCACCTCTGGTTTGTGCCTGAGGTTCCAGTCTAGCAATTTTTCACAGCTGACACTGAGTACTCATTATGTGCTGAGCAAATTCATGGCCTAAGTTACCCGTGGTAACAGTCTATGAGGTAGGTGGTATCATCCACATCTTGCAGATGAACCTGAGGCTCAGATGCGGTGCATAACTTGCTCCAAGTCTCACGACCAGTGGGTGGCACTGCTGGGCCCCGAGCCCACTCAGTACTGTGATTCCAGCTGTAGAGCTGCGTCTATCATTACCCCAGACTGTCCTATAAAGAGGGCAAAAGCTTCACTTTCTAAACGTTAAAACCGTATTTCCCTATTACCTTCTCTTTAAAGGGTTTCTGTTCCATGTACACTCTTGGAAAACTGCCTTTTCAAGGATTACAAACAACAATAATTACAGACAAGTGTATAAAATATAACGAGGCAGGGGAGAGAAGATGGGGAGAGGCTGGTGAAGGGGTTCAATGCTACAGACAGCAGGAACAAGTTCTGGCTTTCCACTGAGCAGCAGACTGGCTGTAGTAACCAATAATGTAAGTATGTACAAGGGTACCTCAAGGAGTTTGTGGAAAATGTGTTATGAATAACTGGCACAGCACCAGTTCAACTCCCAGCTGTTCCTTTTTGGATCCAGCTCCCTGCTAATGCACCTGGGAAAACAGCAGAAGATGGCCCAAGGACCTGGGCCCCTGCAACAACATGGCAGACCTGGAAAAAGCTCCTGGCTCTGAATCGGCCCAGCTCTGGCTGTTGCAGCCATTGGGGAGTGAACCAGCAGACACGATATCTTGCTCTCTTTTTCTCTAACTCTGCCTTTTAAATAAATAAATAAATCTTAAAAACAAAAAACTATGAATGGACTTTGAAAATATTTGGCATCAAAACAAATTTAGTTTTTAATTTTGTTTCCTACAAACTTTTTGAAGTAGCCATGCATTTCTAAATAGCTAAGAGAGAATTCTGAATACTCTCCTCACAAAGAAATGATAAATGTTTGAGGTGACAGAGATGTGAATTATCATGTTTTGATCATTACACAGTATGCAGAAATATCAGATAGTCCTTTATAAATATATACCATTATTATACATCAACTAAAAGAAAACAAATGTCTTTAGGAAGGAAGTACTTTTCTCTGAAGGGAGGAAAGAACTTTCACTTTGCATATGGCCCTGTCTAAAAACCAACAGAGTCTGTGAACTCAAAAGGCTTCCATAGCCTTGGTAGCTCATTACAAGAGCCTTGGGTGATCACTGACGTCATAAATAAAAGTGTCAGTTGTTAAATCAACAACAGGAGTCACTGTGCACTTACTCCCCACACTGGATCTCTGTCCTTAATGAGTTGTACTATGAGAATTAATGGTAAAACTTGTCTTCAAACTGTACTTTATACTTTGTGTGTCTGTGTGGGTGCAAATAGTTGAAATATCTCCTTAGCAAAGAGTTGGTCTTCTGTATATAAAGTCAGTTAAAAACAAATCTTAATGGAAAATGGAATGGGAGAGGGAATGGGAGGTGGGATGGGAGTGCAGGTGGGAGGGTGGGAATGGGGGGGGGGGAAGAAATAGCATATCCCTAAAAGCTGTACATATGAAAATTTGTATTCATTAAATAAAAATCTTCAAAAAATGTCTTTAAGAGGCCAATGGTGTGGCGTAGTATGTAAATCTACTGCCTGCAGTGCTAGCATCTGTGGGCACTGGTTTGAGTCTTGGCTGTTCCACTTCCGATCCAGCTCTCTGCTATGGCCTGGGAAAGCAGTAGAGGATGGCCCAAGTCCTTGGACCCCTAAACCCATGTGGGAGACTTAGAAGCTCCTGGCTTCAGATTGGCTCAACTCTGGCTGTTGCGGGCATTTGGGGAGTGGACCAGCAGATAGAAGACCTCTCTATCTCTGCCTCTGCCTCTCTGTGACTCTGCCTTTCAAATAAATAAATAAATTTTAAAAAAATAGTCTTTAAATTTTAACAGATTTTGGGCAGATGTTTGTTTGTTGCAGTGATTAAGCACTACTTTGGATGCCTACACCTCCTACTGCCATGCCTGGGTTCAAGTCTCAGTCTGCTCACCACTCTGTTTTCCTGCTAAAGTGCACCCAAAGACACAGCAGGTGATGGCTCAAGTAAGTTGGTTCTGGCCACTCACACATAAGACTTCATAAGACTTTGAATGGACTCTTAGCTCCCAGCTTTGGCCTGGCCTGGAAGTTGTGGGCATTTGTGGGCAAATGGGAAAGCTTTCTCTGTCTTGGTCTCTCTGCCTTTCAAATAAAACATAACATATTTGAATTATATGTAAATCTGATGATTGTATTTCTGAAGACACAGCTTACTTTAGTTCTAAATGAATGTAACTCTTATTAGCAAGAAATATGAATCAGTACACACCCTCATAGCTTGTATCTAGGATTTGTCTTCAGCAATGTTCTTTATGGGATGCAAGGACTTCCCTCTGATTCCCATCTAATGAGAGACTATAATGAATGATGTGCTCTGCCATTTGACAAATGCTTTGTTGTATCCATTTTGTCTTTCCTTTCTAAATTAATTGCCCTTATGATAATACACTTTAGTATTTAATTTCCAGTACACAGTTGATTTTTATTCATGTTCCCTGTGGCAAGAAAGGAATTTATGTGTTTTTTGGGTGTAATGTCTATATATTTCCATTAAGTTGAATACATTAACCAGATTGTTTAGTCTATATGCCTACCCATTGTTATTACTTACTTGTTCTAATAATTAGCTGGACAGTGTTGAAATTATTCCAAGATAATTGTAGATTTCGGTTTTCTTCTATTTTTCTCATTTTTTATATTATAAATTTAAAATAGTTATGTCTTCCCGAAGGAATTAAACTTTTTATCTTTTGGAAGAGTTCCTTTTTATCTTTAGCAATGCCACTGATCTTAAAATTTACTTTATGTGAGACTCATAGAACTATTTTTTATTATATATATTCTATTCCATATATATTTTTCTATTATTTTTGATTCTCAAACTTTCTGTATTTTTTAAAATACTTATTTATTTATTTGAAAGTCAGAGTTACACAGAGAGAGGTGAGGCAGAGAGAGAGAAAGAGAGAGAGAGAGGTCTTCATCTGCTGGTTTACTCCCCAATTGGCCACAACGACCAGAGCTGTGCCAATCCAAAGCCGGGAGACAGGAGCTTCCTCCAGGTCTCCCACACAGGTGCAGGAGCACAAGGACTTGGGCCATCCTTTACTGCTTTCCCAGGCCATAGCAGAGAGCTGGATTGGAAGTGGGGCAGCTGGGTCTCTAAACTGTGCCCATATGGGATGCTGGCGCTTCAGGCCAGGGTGTTAACCCGCTGCACCACAGTGCTGGCCCCAAACTTTCTGTATTTTCATGAATATCTTTTATAATGAGCTTATATTTGTCCATTTAACAAAGTCCAAACTTTGTCTTTCTCTTGAAGCATTTACTTCATTAACATTTAAAGTAACAACCAATACATCTGAGTTTAAATCTATCCCTTTAAATGCTTTTTATGTGATCTACCTATTTTTCTTTCTTCTCCTGAATTTATTTTTAAATTTTTAAAGTTACTCTATGTTTTCTTCCATTACCTAGAAAGTTATCATTTTCTCCTATTTCTTATGGTTATCTAGAAATTATAACAGGAAGTCTTGACATATGAGATAAATACCTCATATTTATCTATATCTTTACTTTCCTCCAAGATGCATAAGAATCTTAAGTATGATTATTCTCACAGTGTATATGATTACTATGATTGTATATTTTGGTTTTCTAAAATGTTAATATTATGCATATTTTCTGTACCACAAGAAATAATTGTCTTATATAGCCAATGCTCATTTAAATCAACCTTTCTTTGTAACATTTGTTTTTATTCTTTGCTACATTTTTATTTACTTATTTTCATTTTATTTAGAAGTCAGAGAGGGGGAGAGAGAGAGAGAGGGAGGGAGAGAGAGAGATTTTCCATCACTGGCTCACTTTCCAAATGCCTGCAACAGCAGGGGTGGGCTAGGCCAAAGCCAGAAGCCAGAAATTCCATCCTGGTCTCCCACATGGGTGGCAGGGACCCAAGTACCTAAGCCATCAGCTGCTGCACTCGCAGGTGTACATCAGCAGGAATGTGGATTGCAACCACAGCCAGGACTTGAACCAGGCACTCCATATGGGATGCAGGTGTCCCAAGCAGAGTCCTGACCACTGCACCGCATGTCTATCCCTTGTCATTACATTTTATTCCAAATATCCATCTGAGATAATTTTCTTGCTATCTGAAAGAATATCTTTGGGAATTTTTGAGTGGGCTGGGAATACGTCTTCCCTGGGAGAGAGTTCAAAGGCTCTCTGTCCAACTACCACACCACAGCCCACTTGATGTAACCAGTTAAAGGTAGTATTGGGGTGTTCTCCACCTTCTAGAGGCTATAGCCTTCTAAGAGAGGGACAGCCTTTGGGAAGGATATTAGGATGTAAGAGGGAGTAGGAGGTATGAAAGAGAGACATCAAACCCCCACTAATATGAAACTGTGGGGCTTGACAATTGCACCTGGGAACGTTTCTTGGAAGGTGCACTAATGATATGCCAGCATGAAGATGGGCACCCTGAGCACTCCAGTTTTTCACAGGGTGGTGAGCATCCTCTTATTTTTACATGGTACATAGTATAGCACTATGATTAAGACCATGGACTCTGAGGCTTGAGTCTAAATTCAAGCTTCAGCTATTTATATTAAACAGTACGTTATTAGGTCCAGAGCTTTCTCATTTGTAAAATATTGATGGACAGCATGAGTTCCTATAGCATGGGATTGTCGTGAGAATTAGACATATGATACACAAACCATGTAGTATCCAACCTTTCCTATATACAGGCAACCATGTGACATTATGCTAATTACTATAATTATTAAGTGAGAGGTAGAGAGACACAAAGAAACAGAGCAAGAGAGTTCCCATCCATTGGTTCACTCTCCAAAGGCAAACAACGGCCGGGTCTGGGCCAGACAAAAGCCAGGAGCCAGGAATTCAAAAACCAGGTCTCCCACATGGGTGGGAGGGACTTAACTACTTAAGTCATTACCTACTGCCTCCCAAGGTATGTGTCAGCAATAAGTGGAATCACAAGTTACAGCTGGGACGCAAATCTATGCACTCCTATGTGGGATGGTGCCTTAACTGCTAGGCCAAACGTTTGCCCCATATCATATTATTGAAGCAGGAAGTCTGGCTTGCTAGAAAAACAGGGCGGGAGTGAGTGCACCCCCATTCTAGTCCAAACAGACTGGCATCTGGTAGGCAGACCCCCCCCCCCCCCATTTAAGCTTGTTTGTCTATAAGGTTAAGTTCATGTTATCTTTTCTGATGGAAGACAAAGAGATTAAGACTGCCAAGTGGATACTCAGAATGACTCAACCTAAGGCAATATCTCTGTGCATCAATAAATCATGGCCAGCCCAGGAAAGTGGGTGCACTGGACCAAGACTCAGCTGGAGTACACAGACTGCAGATGGATGAGACAACCGCTGCAAACGAAAGGGCCAGACATCACACCCTTACGCCACATGTCCAACGGGCGTATCAGTTTCTAGCGCAGCCAACGAGGACTGCCACATGAAGCAGAACTGAACAGCAGAGGCGAGTAGCAAAAGTCAATTGGAGAGCAAGAGAAATTCTGCTCTGAGGCTGAGTCTTAGGGAGGGGACACAGACTACACACTAGAAGAAGAGTCATTAACACCAGGTACTAAAAGGTTGGAAATGAGCCTCTGCTCGAAGTGAGACCCTGCCCTGCAGTCTAAGGACCATCAGTGGAATTGACTGGCAGTTAGTGCACTTTGATGAGTACAGTTTGACAGAGGAATACGTTCTTTTATGGGCCTTGTTTTTAAGTACCAACTGTCCCAGTACCCTTAGATGTTTTAGATAATTGACCTTTTCCTAGGAATTTAGATTGTGGCAGACTATCTGCCCACATTTTGAGCAAGTTTTCACGTCGTGGCAAAATAAAATTAGACCTTTCTTTTCTTTTTCCATTCGTTGTTTCAATTGCTCAGCTTAACTAGTGTTAACTGTGTGAAGACTACAGTCTAAAACTGCTGAGCTGATACTGAGTAGGGTTTCTATAGCAATGCAAAGGGAAAGTGATTTTCTTATTTTTCTTTCTGTTAACTGACCTGAAAACCAGTACTAATTCTTCAAGGGTCTTGTAATATTTGTATGGGTTATTTTCAGTACTTTTGGAAATTTTCCCAGAAGGGAGAGGGAACAGCAGAGGCCAGTTAACACTATAAATTCATCCCAGTTGATGTGGCGTCAACAGATCTGTCTGTCTGGAAAGCAGGGCAATCCTGCTAAGCAGAGGTGGAGATAAGGATCCCAGAGGCTGTCTGAAGCAGAGCTTCTCAAGCTGCTGTGTGCACACAAGTCACTGAGGAGCTTGTTAGAAGGAAGAGTCTAGTTCAGCAGGTCTGGGATGGCACTAGAGACTGTGCAGTTCCAAGGAGCAACCCGGTAAAGCTAATGGGGTTGGTCCAAGTACCACCCTTTGGGAAGTACCAACTTGAAGTACAGTTAGAAGCAGTATGAAATACAGTCATCTTTAAACTTTATATAATCTCTTCCATTAAAAGTGAAGTCAACTCATAATGACTGCAGATTCTGAGCAGCAGTAGCATAAAATACACCATGCTTACATGAGAAGGAGTCAGTAGCTTGGTTCACTAAAAATCTTGGTATATCCCCAAGGTGTCAGAGCTTTGGTTTTTTTTTGTTTTGGTTTGTTTTTTTGAATACCACACTGACCATCCTGACTATAACTCCTAATGACGTAACTCAGAGAAACAAAGAACAGACGAAAAGCAGTAACAGACTTGTTACTTCCCAAGAGCCAGAGAGTCCTTGGACAGTGGGTTTGAGGGCCACAGCTAAAGCACTGGAGATGCCATAGTGCCTCTCTACAGATTCCTGGAAGCCACATTCACCCCAGGACACAGCATTCTCATGATACAACAACTGCTGACGAGGCACAATTTTGTTTTTCACTTGTTCTAAGTATTCACCAGGTCTCCTGTGCAAACTTTCCTTTTCCCATCCCATTTTTTCTTTAACATTTTCCTTTTTTCTTCTGACATGGTTATAGTGGTACTCATCTAAACATCATTGTAAGGAACTGCTTTAAAGAGACAAGGGTTGGGGGGCAGGCGGGCAGGAGACTGGTGCAGCACTGAAGAGGCTTCTCGGGATGCCTACATCCTGGAGGAGAGTGCCTAAGTTTGAGCCCTGGCTCTCTTCCCTTTCCAGCTTCCTGCCCGTGTGTGCCTTGAGAGGCAGTGGTCTTAGCTCCAGTTTTTAGGGTTCCTGCCACCCACATGGGAGATCCTCCAGCAGGAAATCACAACCTTGACAAAGGAATTTAATATCATCAATACAAACACATTCTAAGACATTTCCCTTTAATGTTTGGTTGCAATGAAAAGCTAAGGAGTTCAAACTTAGAATGCTAATTTTGGAGATTTTCAGAGACATTTCATAATTTTTCTAAAATTTCAAATTCACTTGTATATACAAATACACACATGAATGTAATTGTAATTCTTTTACAAAGTGGACAAAACCATTTTGATATATGCTTCTCTGAATGTGAAAAGAAACTGGGCAAAAGGTATCAGATTCAGAAACCTAAAAGGCAAGGCAAGGGTCAGCAAGGTATAATACTTAGGCCAAATCTAGTTCCCTACCTGGGTTGAGTGCAGTCCATGAACTAAGAATGCCTTTTAAGAGTCTTTTTTTTTTTAGAGCCTTATTTATTTATTTATTTGAAAGTCCGTGTTACAGAGAGAAAGAGAAGGAAAGACAGAGATAAGGGGCCGGCTCCGTGGCTCACTTGGTTAATCCTGCGCCTGTGGCGCCAGCATCCCACATGGGTGCTGGGTTCTAGTCCCAGCTGCTCCTCTTCCAGTCCAGCTCTCTGCTGTGGCCTGGGAGGGCAGTGGAGGATGGCCCAGGTGCTTGGGCCCTGCACCTGCGTGGGAGACCAGGAAGAGGCACCTGGCTTCTGCCTTCGGATCGGCTCAGTGCCAGCCATAGCGGCCATTTGGGGAGTGAGCTAGCGGAAGGAAGACCTCTCTCTCTCTCTCTCTCTCTCTCTCTCTCTCACTGTCTATAACTCTACCTGTCAAATAAAAAAAATTTACAGAAGACAGAGATAAATCTTCCATCTGCTGGTTCACTCCCCAAATGGCCGCAATGGCCAGAACTAGGCTGGTCCTAAGCCAGGAGCTTCTTCCAGGTCTTCTTTGTGAGTGCAGGGGCCTGAGCACTTGGGCCATCTTCCACTTTCCCAAGTGTACTAGCAGGGAGCTGGATTGGAACTGGAGCAGCTGGAACATGACCCGGCGCCCATATAGGAGGGATGCCAGTGCTGCAGGAGCTGGCCTACCTTGCTAAGCCACAGTGCCGGCCCCAGTTTTAAGATTCTTAAATGGTAAAAAACAAAAATCAGAAGATGTTGTGGCATGTTAAGCTTATATGAAATTCCAACTGTAGTGTCTATAAATAAGGTGTTTTAGAATACAGCCTCATCTCTTGTTGTGTATTACCTGTGCTACAAGGTCAGTGGAGAAGCTATAACATAGAATGTATAAGGATGCTGTAAGTTGAACTGTGTCCCCTCCCAAATTCCTGTGTAGAAAACCCAACCACCAGTACCTCAGAATGGGACCTTATTTGGAGTTAGGACTTTATAGAGGTCATCAAGTTTAAGCGAGGTCAGAGGGTGGGCTGTGATCCAATCTGACTGATGACCTCAGACTAAGGGGAATGTGGGACACAGACACATATGCAGGCAGGACGATGTGAAGACACAGGGAGGAGACAGCCATGCAAACCAAGGAGGGAGGCCTGAAAACACCCCTTCCTCCTGGCCCACTAAGGGAACCAAGCTTGCTGATGCCCTCAGTTTGGACTTGCTACCTCCAGAGCCATGAGACAGAAAGTTTCAGCTGTTTAAACAAGCCACCACATGTGTGGTTCTCTGCCCTAGGAGACTAAGGCAGCTGCAAACCCTGAACTATTTTTTTAAAGATTTATTTTATTTAAAGACAGTTATAGAGAGAGGCACAAGCAGAGAGAGAGAGAGAGAGAGAGAGAGAGGTCTTCCATCCGCTGGTTCACGCCCCAGATGGCCACAACAGCCACAGCTGAGCTGATCTGAAGCCAGGAGCCAGGAGCCTCCTCCGGGTCTCCCATGCAGGTGCAGGGCCCCAAGGACTTGGGCTATCTTCTATTGCTTTTCCTGGCCATAGCAGAGAGCTGGATCGGAAGAAGAGCAGCCAGGACTAGAACTGGCGCCCATATGGGATTCCGGTGCTTCAGGCCAGGGCTTTTACCTGCTGCACCACAGTGCCAGCCCCAAAGCCTGAACTATTTACCTTCTGGACCGTTACAGAAAATGCGTGTGGAATCCTGCTCCAAGGGTGTAATATTTGTGTTCAGCACCTTGAAGCCAGCAACAGAGACTCTGCAGATCCTTCAATCAACTTCCCTCCAAGGCACACCCATTCTTAGTGCTGGAAGCCCTTTTCCCTGGCAAATAAGCTTAGAACAGCCTATAGACTGCACCTTATCTTAGGTGAAACAGGATCACTGAAGAATCCCAACTCAGCAAGTGTTACTCCAAGCTGGAGAGGAAACAAATTTGGGCCATCCCATTCACGGATGCAGGGATTCTGAAGGGTGGAGGGGGTGAGAACACTGTGCAGTGCACCTAAAACACTGTGTTACAAGGGCCCTGGCAGCGCCCTTAGAAAAGGCCCAGGTTTGGGGCCAGTGCTGTGGCGTAGCAGGTGAAGCTGCTGCCTGCAGTGCCAGCGTTCCATATGGGTGCTGGTTTGAGTCCCAGCTTCTCCACTTCCGATCCAGCTCTCTGCTGTAGTCTGGGAGGGCAGCAGAAGATGGCTCAAGTCCTTGGGCCCTTGCACCCACATGGGAGACCTGGAGGAAGTTCCTGGCTCCTGCCTTTGGATCAGCATAGCTCCAGCTATTGGGGCTATCTGGAGACTTAAATTTTAATCCACTCTCACAGCCTCATCTGCAGCCCATTCCATATTATGGAGTAAAAGGGCTCCAGACTACCACTCAATGCCTTGTATGATGATTTCTACCAACAGAAACTGTCAGAAATGCAGGACACGTGTTCAGCACAGCAATAAGGAACCCACTTGGGATGCACATGTGCCATACCGGACTGTGTGAGCTCGAGTCCCACTCCACTTCTGATTGTAGCTTTCCACTAAGGTGCACACTGGGAGGCAGCGGTGATGGCTGAAGTACTTGGGTTCCTGCCACTCATATGAGAGGGCTGGATGGAGTTTGAGGCTTTTGGTTTCAGCCTGGCCCAGTCCTGGCTGGTTAGGGCATTTGGGGAGTGAATCAGTTGATGAGAGCTTTCTGTCTCTTTCTTTGTCTGTCTCTCTGCCTTTCTAATCAAATTAAAAAAAAAAAAAAGAATGCTTAGAAATGAGAACAAAAAAGGAAGAGAAAATCAGATTTCCATAAGCCTTTCAATGCTTTCCCTATCACCTACCAGAGGCCTAAGCATGCTGCCCTCCTGGCATTGATCATATCTCCTGGCATTCTTGGGAGGCAAAAACAAAGGATGAGGAACTCTCTTACCTGCATCTTGAGCTGGAGTTCTCATTCTGGAACTGCGGTGTCAAACTTGAAACCAGCCAAGAGTGGACAGGAGAGCTGCCCCAGGCACATTTCTCCCCTGGGGCGGTGCAGAGCCCATGCTCTCCACGCAGACACAGCACTGCCGTGGGGGGGGCCGGGCAGTGCTGCTGCCTCAGTCCCCAGCTTTCTTCTGCAGGTCACAGCCCACCTCCAGGTTTACCATCAGCAGGCATTTGCTAGGTTACACTCTCATTTATGAGCAAAGCAAATGATTTACTCTCCACCAATGAAGGGCACTGCTTCAAAGAAAGCCTGAACTGTTACCAGTCCACCCAAGTTGGGTAACTTCGTGCTGAAAGGCACGGACACTTGGTTGCATCGTGCATCTAGGCTGACACAGAGGAAATGCTGGGGAGAGTAATACAGTGCTGGGCACAGCTTGTCAAACCCATTTATCTGGCCAGAGGAGCTATGACCAATGACCCTCTGTACTCGTGTGACCAAGATAATCATTCATTCTCCCTCTTTCAGGCTGAGTAAACAAGAGGCAGCAAGACTCAGTAATCTGTGGACATAAACAGTTTTGGTTAACTAACAGCTGGTTAACCAAATGCAGCCCCACAATAAAAGTAAGTTAAAAAGAAGCTTACTTTTATCATTTTAGATTATCAGAATAGCATCATAAGCAAAAGCATAAAAAATTTGTTTGACTTCTTAGTGCTTTTTAAATCTTATTTTTATTCTGCATTGCATATGGGGAAGTGAGTAGAAGAAATATGCTTTGTTTTGTGTTTAGGTTCTAAAAATCCTTCATCCAAATGTGATTCAGAATCAAGGCACAGACTTAAGTTCTTTCGTTTCTTAAGAATGCTAATAGATTTGTGGCATAGGCTAGCAGTGACATTCTTATATTTGGGAATGAGGATCTCTTTTGTATAGGATGCCATTAAGGTGGATTTCAGTCAGGCTTGGTGTTTGGGGCCAGCACGAGTGATTTACAGCAACAGTCACATACTTCTCCCCAAGTCCCCCGTGCAGTATGGGTGGACAGGCCCTTCACTCTGCATCTGCAAGGCAGTTCTGATCACACTGGCCTGCCCGGAAAAAGGGCCACTGTTGTCAAAGCTCTCAACAGCTCTGGTCTGCAACAGACACGAACCCTTGAGAAACCAAATCTGAAACTCCCAAGAGTTTTTCACAGGCCCTCAAGTGACTGACCATTCCGGGAAGCGTTCTCAAAGCCAGGGGAAATCAAGCACTGTAATGGCAGTGTGGGTGCAAATTTCAGTATCATAAATGAGAGAAAGAAGCACTGTTGGCCCTGGCTGATTCACCTAAATGAATAGAAATATAGAAATTGGAGACATCTTTGCCTCTTTCCCAAGTTCAGTTGTACTTCACATGAAGGATTTGTAAAAACACAGCTGGACTAAATTCCTGTCTACACCACTAGGGGGAAATCTAACCCACTTGGACCAGAATTTTATTTCTTGGCAGCTCACAGAACCAAAATTTTAAGACTAAAACATATTTTTAAATATTATATTGCTTAGTGCTTTCCACCTCTGCCTATATTTAGAAAGTATCTGAATCTATGTAGTCATAGAGGCTTTCAGAAAAGCCAAACCAGTCACTGGGCAGGAGCCTTCACAACTGTTTGTCTGAATTCCTTCCAAATCAGCTTGAGTTTATTTCCTCAAATTCCATATTCATTAGTTATGGAGAACAGCTGGTCATCTTTCTCTACCTCCTGTATTCTTAAATGCCCAAAGGCCTCCTTGTCTCACCTCTCATCCCAGCAAAATCAGCCAGCACCTTAGCATGGCCACAGACTTCAAATCCCAACCAGTTCACCATGTGCATCTTTTTCACACTCTCCTTCCACCACTCCACCCACCCCCTTACAGTTCAATACTGCAGCACCACAAAAAATAAAGTATTTCCTCATGGTTTTTCTTGCATTTATGGCTACTAAGATATTCTCTGCAGGTTACCTTTTCCAATAATGGCACAATATTTGATATATTTATCTAGTGGAATTGCAAAATTATGCTCACACATGTATGCACATATGTACACATGCATACACACATATTACATAAAATTTTCATCTCGCTATTAAAAATGAATGACAAACACCCATTTATATGTCTCTTTGGTTCATATTTCTGATTCTAACTCTTTCATATATTATTTCCATTTCTGATTTTATTCTCTAAGTCTTTGACCACTCATTCAGATACCTTAACATTAAAAAGCATTAATAGTGCTTAGCACATTATTCTTTTTATTTTAAAAAATGATTTATTTATTTGAAAGAGCAATGGGAAAGGGAGAGGGAGAGGAACTCCATCCCAGTCTCCCACATGGTGGCAGGGGCCCAAGTCCTTGGGCCATCTTCCACTGCTTTCCCAGGCCATTAGCAGGGAGCTGGATAGGAAGCGGTACTCTGATATGGGATGTTGGCAATGTTACAAATGACAGCTTAACTCGCTACGCCACAGAGTTAGCCCCCATACATCATGCTTTTAATAAAAACAAGGAAGAGAAAACTGGTCATTTTGTAAATGTGGCTCTTGTGGGTCTTGAAACAGCTTCAGGTTGGGGACTGACTGCCAGAGAAACAACTAGGTCATTAGACAGGCAGAACTTCCAGCCTAGCCCCTGACTTCCAGGAAGGGAAGAAGAGCTGGAGATCAAGTGCAAGCAATGGTCAATGAATTAACCAATAGTATTTCCATACAGACTTTCATAAAAACCTCTCAAGAACAGAGCTTGGAGAGTTCCTGGGTTGGTGAACACATCCAAGTGCTTCGGGGAGGCCTGGAAGCCCTGCCCTCCTCCCCATACCCTGCCCTAGACGTGCTGTTACTGTGCTGTATCCTTTTTAATACACCAGTAACAGAAGAGTGCTTTCCTGAGTGCAGTGAATGGTTCTAGTGAATTGCTGCACCTAACGAGTCATGGGAATGCTCACATTTGTAACTGGCCCCAGAAGAAATGGGTAGCCCGGGTACCTAAATCTGCAGCTGGCATCTGAAGGAAGGGCAGTCCTGCAGAACTTAGCCCTTCACCTGTGGGTCTGGCCTAATTCCAAATGGTCTCAGAAATGAAGTGAACTGATTTTCTGCTGGTATCAGAGAATCAAAGAATTGGTTTGGTTAGTATATGTGAGAAAACACTCTCAACAATGATCCTGAACTTAGGCACCAGATGCAGTCTTGGACTGAAGTGCAGGTAAGAAGTCCTCTCCCCTGTGGACTGCAAGCATTAGCATGCACAAGGTGACTTCTGTTAGAACAAAGATCTACTTTGAATCTAAGGCCCAGAATCAGCAGCTTCATGAGATGAATCTACTCTATGGCTCAGCTTCCTTGGAAGTTTCCTTTTCCTTGGAAAAGGGGCCAATGAAATGATGAATGAGCTAATGGATATATATGAAATATCCAGAATGGAGCCTGGCACACTGTGTAGATAGACCTTAAAAATGGCAACTTATTTTATTCAAACTCTCCTTGACTGGAGGAAACCTGATAATGAAACCTGATCAGGGTTCACACTGCATACAGAATATTTCAGTTTTCCATGTCATAATTGGTCTGAGATATTTTAAAGTAATTAACACTCATATTCCATTAATTTGGCAAAATTGCATTGGGCATTTGCCATTTACCAGGTACTGCTGTGTGCACTGGAATACAATGAAAAAAAATGGACATGGTCCTACCTCCTGTTGCTACCATTCAACTACATGGAGATAGACAAATAAGCAAACATGGGAGCCAGCATTGTGGCATAGTGAGTTAAGCTGCCACCTGTGATGCCAGAATCCCATATGAGTGCCAGTTCCAAGTCTTAGCTGCCTCACTTTCGATTCAGCTCCCTGCTACTGCGGTTGGGCAAGCAGTGGAAGATGGCCCAGCTGCTTGAGTCCCTGCATCTATGTGGGAGGCCGGGATGGAATTTCAGGCTTCCAGCTTCAGCCTGGCTCAACCCCAGTTTTTACAGCCATTCGTGGAGTCAACCAGCAGGTAAAAGTGGTTCTCTCCCTCTCCCTCTCCCTCTCTCTCTCTCTCCCTTCTTCTCTTTCTCCTCTCTTTCCCTCTCTTGCTGTAACTCTGCCTTTCAAATGAATAAATAGATTTTCAAAAAAATAAATATTTGAGTAAGGTGGAAGAAAAGTAAAGCAGAACAAGGGAAAAAAGAGGTGCTACATGCGAGGGCTTGCTATAGTTTGGGCCATCTCCCAAAGACCCATGTGTTAGAGGCGTGGTCCCCAAAGGCTTCTGTTAATGTTAATGGTCAACAGGTTAAGGGTGAAAATCTAATTCAATTATGGGATCTCACAGTGGGGCCTTTGGCTGCTGGTGGAAGCCAGGTGATTCCATCACGGTGGCTTTAGAAGGAAAGCCCACATACACATAAATGAGTGAGTTCCTTCTCTCTGCTTCCTGGCTCACCATGTGATTCTGCCTCTGCAGACACTCTGCATTCATCAGACAGCAAACACATGGGCTGCCTGACCCTGGACAGTGAACCTCCAAAACCATGAGCCCAAATAAACCTTCCTCTGTCAGTGGCTTCTCTCAGGTAATTAACAGTAATGATGAAAAGCTGACCAATACAGCGTATTTCATATAACCTAGCCAGGGAAGCCTTCACTGAAAACTGACTTGGCAAACCATGCAGATATCGCAAGGAGAAGCACTCCAGAGGGCACAGCCATTTTATTTGCCACAAGGCAAATCATCCTTGGCACACTCATAAGATAATGTCTGACGTGGAAACAGAAAGATGAAGTGAGATAGGAGATGAGGGTGCCTGAGGACAGGGAAGGGATTTTTGGTTCTTCAGTGTAAGAAGGAGAATGGATTTCAGCAGAGCAAGGAGGTGGCTGCTGTGCTGAGAACAGGGTAGCAGTGGGCAATGAGCAGAAGCAGAGAAGAGACGGTTTTTAAAAATCACTGCAATTGTCTGCAGTAGAGAATAGTGGCTTGGCTCTCGGTGGAAATGGGGAGGTGGTGAGCCAGGGTCAGATTCTGGATGTATTTTGAACGTCACCTTGAGAGGATTTACTGTTAGCTTTGAGACAGAGAAAGGAGTAAAGAACACATCTTAAAGTCTTATTGGCTGAACCAATTAGAAGAATTGAACTGCCATTTACAGAGACAGAGAAGCAGGATGTTGGGGCTGGGTGTGGGGTGGAACTGAGAGGCAGTTTTGCTTGTGTCAAATCGGTGATGCTTATAAGACATGCATATGAAGTCCAACAGGCAACGCAGATCAAGCCGAGGAGGACAAGAATCAATACCTGGAAGGACACTAAAAATAGGTGTCATTCATGCTGTGGTTTTTAAGAATTCACAGCCGTGCTACTAAGGTCTCACTGGTTTCATCTAACCCTTTGCTATTCCAAGACTGACTCCTTGGTCAGCAGACAAAATGGCCTGGTAGCTTATTAGAAATGCTGAACTGTCTGGCCTTCTTCATAGCTGAGTCAAAAATACACATTTTTTTTTCTTTTTTTTTTTTATTTTTAATAACGCTTTTATTTAAAGAATATAAATTTCCAAAATACAGTTTATAGATTACAATGGCTTCCCCCCCATAACTTCCCCCCCACCCGCAACCCTCCCCTTTCCCACTCCCTCTCCCCTTGCTTCACATCAATATTCATTTTCAATTCTCTTTATATACAGAAGATCAGTTTACTACACGCTCCCCAATTAAAATCATTCGAGAAACTCTAAAGCTACAATTCTCACCCAAGAATAATTAAACTGGGATTCCTGGGAGTAGGCCCAGAAATGGGTATTTCTAACAAGTCCCCCTAAGAGGCTCTGATGTGCAGCCCCACTGAGAACCACTGATTTAACTCTATTTGCTACTGGCACACTCCCTCTTGCCCCTCAGCACACACTGAAAGTTCTTTTGAAGACCATTTCTAAAGACATGCGCAGTTCTGTGACAGAATGAAGGTGTGCACCTAACAAAATCCCATCTCCTCGTTTACTGGCGATAACTTCAACATAATAGTGCCTGTTTTCATTCTCTGAAGTATCCTGCTTTACATAACTAATAATACAAGTGTACTTCACAAAGTTAAAGGAAAATGGAATTAAAAGATAAGCTTATTTTGAAATCCATGCACTTTTTTCCAAAATATGTATTTTCATAAACTTTGATGTTCTCTGAAAATAAAATGGCTCTGTACTATCAATTTCTGAATTGTAAAATCATGAAGAGGACAAGTAGATCAAAGTGACAAATGGACTTTGGTTACAAATGAATCAAATATACAGGGGCTCGTGTTTAGATGTTGTCCTTAATGTCTTCTAGGTACAGCTTATGAGATATACAAAACTTCTTCAGCTGTATGGAAGGCTCCTCCCTAGGACTGGAGAGGAATGGGGGTGGTTACACTTCCGGCTGAAAGCACTGAAGCCAAAGGCTCATCAGTCAAGGCAGATTATCTGTCTGTGATTACCTTGCCCTGAACAAAAACTTCCTTTTACTCTGGATTCTTCTACTGTTGATTAGCTACTCCACCCTTGGGCTCCAAGAGACAAAGGAGGAGGCCAATGAAAAGTTAGTTTAGCAGTCCTGCTGATAAACCAGGCGGGAAAGAAGATGGAAACAATTGTACTATTTCGGGTTACCTGTGAATTTCAACTCTTTTGGCTCATTCCTGCTTCCAAATTATTACCAGCTGGTTTGAAGGTTCACTGAAATCCTACAGATTGCCAGCAAAATTAAAGCAATCTTGTATCTTTAAAATGATGTACTCTTCCAGCAACAGGCCTTCGGACACTTTCCTTCCTGACTGACCAAGGACAAACCCCTTCTTATCTACTCAAGGCCCTCCCCCTGTCCTTCCTTCCCTACCACCAATTCACAGATAAATATGGATCCAAGTTTAAAAAAAAAATACTTTTGATGTGGGTAAGAAAGAGCACAACTGATGTTGGAAAAGTCAGGGAGATAGATTAAATTCATGAGCTGGAGGCTACACCTACCCCCACCCCCATGTAATCCTCTCCTGCATCAGATGACCCTTCCCTAAAATGCACCTCCCCTTACCTGGGACCACTCCCCTTTTCAAAGCTAATAAAAAGCCTGGGGAAAGAGAGGAGGCTCCTCTCTCTCCCTACCTTGTAGACCAGGATGAGCAGGACAGAGTATGAAATATCCTTTTTTATCTTTCCTGGCCCACTCTCCCTAAATGAAGCTCACATGTGCTGTGTATGCTCACTTTCTAAATAAACCTTATCATACTGCATGTTGTGTTTGTGCCTGTACTCAGAATTCTTCTCTAAGTAAAAGGCAAGAGCCCGGGATATTAATTTTGGCCCAACCTAGCCCACAACACAATCACTTATACAAAAGGACCAAAGTGGAAAATCTATGTATAGGAGCAGAGATTCATGTGCATGTAAATTGTAACACAAGTCTTCCCAGGTGCATCACAATGGTAGTCAAGAATACTTCCACAAAACACTCAGTGTAAATGTTTAAAACCTGCTCTCTCCATTTGTGTTTAAAATGTCTGGAAAATACTGACCCATGTCCAGAGTGAAATGGCAAGACACTGATCAGACAGTTAGAGGGAACTCTGTCCTCTTGCAAAATCCCTTGAATGTAGATAGCTATTGAGTTAAGATGGGTGAATCAATAAAAACTACCTGTTGAGTCAGAACTGATTCTCCATGGGATCTCTTCACATTGGACAGTATGGGTGTCTGAGCGTGTGTGTTGCAGGGTGTGGGAAGGGTGGGAATGTTCTCTTTTTCCTGGGCTATACATAAGAACAAACTGAAAAGGTGGAAAGGGTTCTATGTGAAGCTGAGAAAGCCACATGCTGGTCTTCACCTGCCAGGCCCTGCATCAGTAGTGACACCAGCAGCTTGAACACTGTCTTTGATCACTGCTAACAGTTAACCAAAGGCTTCTCCTTCTGGAGCTCACCAAAGGCAGAAGCGGGTGGTCTTGGAGAGCAGTGCTCTAAGGAGCCCCTGCATGCTCCCAGGAAAAGGCCTCAGTAGATTTGAGTAGTAAGCGTGACAGGGGGGCCTGCCGAGAGGATCTTCTCTTTCTGTAGGGGTTTAGATTTCTTTTAAAATCTTACTGTGTTATGCCACGACCTGAATGTGTTACACAGTAGGGTTTAAATTGGCGAGTCAATGATGTACAGTATTTCAATAAGGAGTTCTACTGTAATACAAAAGTTTTAGTTCAGTCATGTGCTGTGAAGCCCACTTAGAAGGGTCAGAACAAACTTCTGCTTATCATTGGCAAAGGAGAGAATATCAGCTATTAGTGATCGAGATAGCAGTATCAACAACGAGAGACCCCAACCATTCAAACTGGCAAACTCTTTAAACCAACAAGTGTTGCTTATGCTTTCTGTACCCACACAACCTTATAAAAGCAGCCCTACGGGGGTTCTGTCTTCAAAGGAAGCTTTGCGAAAAAAGGAGCACTTTGCCTATGTGGACCACCTCAGAGAGAGGCCCAAACACTTACAGGGTTGCGTCCACACACACATGTCTAATGACCTGGACAAAATCCAGGGTGGAAGGTAAATAAAAATAAGCAAATATCACAACCACTCACCCTGTGCAAATAGGGAAAAGAATGTGAAGAAAAAACAGCCTGGAGTCAGAATGAGTCAGAGCTGGGGAAGCCAGGAACATCATTCCTCACTCCGGACGCAGCTCTGGACTTGACTTTACTTACCCTTCCCAACAGGACACGTTCAGGAGTTTTATTCGGAAAGAGAGGGTAAGCCTCCAATTCTTGCATGGCTTGGCACTATTCTGGGTGAAATGTACTCACTCATGGATTATTCTGGCAGAGCACAGCCATCCCCTGTATGGAAAGCCTGTGCTGCTGAGAAGGGGCCAGGGCTGGATGCTGGCCTCCTGCTTCGCCCACTCATGCTGCTGGTGACCCTGAGAATGGCCCTCAGGCCTCTACTTTCATATCACGGATTTTACCTGAATTAGATCTTGTTACAGAGTCGGGTGTAAGGATTTTTGGTGCAATTTTTACCAAACTCTGAGATGCTCCAAAAAAGATATTATGAGAAAAAACATTCCACTAAACTACTGCCAAAGAAAGAAAACCTTCTGTGGTATCTTAAACTGTCCAGGGCAAATTAGAGCTGGAAATCCTAAAATGAAAAGTTACATTTCTATTTCCCTACTTTTCCACAGAAGTAGTGCTGTGAATGTTTCAGGTTAAGGAACCATCCATGAGGACCCCAGAGAACAAGTACACACTGAGTGAAGACCCGGGAGCTGGCAGCGGCCAGTAGTAGAGGGGCTGTCTCTGGCACTAGTTAACATTGGGTGGGTGAAGAGGCTGCTGTGGCAACCTTAAGAGGAAACCCAAAGTTACATCCATTTTGGTACCTCAAAGTCATGTTCCAACCTAGGATTTTACAATCATAATTTATACGTAAGTAGTCAACGCTCTGAAGAGTATGAGTCTAACTTAAACTTTCCTTAACTTGTCTATGTAAGATGTCTTGTCTTAGTATCACCTCAAGTGAACTGCAAAGTCATTATGTTAGGGAAATGCTGGTGAGAACTCAGATGTGAGACAGTGGTTTTCTGTTTCAAACACTGCAATGAATGAGTGAAACTTACTTAGAGTCACGCTAAGCTTGCCTTTCAGCTGAAGCAATCAATATACCTCTTCAGAAAGTAAAATCACTCCCACTAAAGGCCCACGGGAGCTCTGTAAATTTGCCAGCAGCAATGAGACACACAGTGTTGACAGCACAGCTCTGCTTTTGTACCTGTGGCTCCTGGTCATGACCGCTGGGATCCCTCTCGTAACTCTCTGCGTACAGTCTGATGGTGGCCCGCACACCACTGGAGGAACTGAGCCGAAAGACGAGCCGTGATGCGTCTGAGAAAATGATCCTCAGGCCCTGAGACCAAGAACACCAGGATGGGTCAGTGAACATCTAAGTGCACAGATAATAACAGTTAACACCTGCTAAAAAAAATTAACATCTGCTAAAAAAAGTGCTCTAAAACCACTCAGGGTGATGGCAACTTAAAATTGGCTCTGGACACTCACTGAGGTAGGACAGTATGGTCAACCTAAAAGCTATTTCAGATGATCCATTTGTCTCTGCATTCTTTTTTCACTATTGCCTTGTGGTTAATGTTAGGGGAGGATTGGGAGCAAAACTATTAACAGATGCTCGAGTTCCTGGGGTCTGGTGAACTGAGAATCAGAAAGGAGTGTAGGTAACAAGGATAGGATGATGTTTAATAAATGTTCATGGGGCCAAAGTTTGCTTCTTATATATCTACTCAATGCAATGGGAGCAATTTATCTCTGACAGTAAGACAAATGATGCCCACCTGGCTTGTAATATTTGCTTTAAATTTGTATTTGTTTCTTTCTTCATTCCCACATCCTCAGGTACCAACAGCTCCCTACCTCAAAGTGCTCAGGGTGGGGCCTCTGCTGGGTTCTGAGGTTGCTAGGTACATCTTCATCCCCCTGGCCCTCTCCTTCTGGCTGGGAAGTTACGGCCACCAGGGTGGAGTGGAGGCAGAGCTATGGCTGCACAGACCAGTCCTGCCCACAATTAACTCTATACTGGCAGAGAACACTTCCACTCTTTCATTAGTGGCAGGGATATTTAAAAATTATGACCATAAGATAATATTGTGACTTCTGCTGAAGGAAACTTGATCTTTGAAGACAAGTGATAGAGTACTTGCTGTCAGTGAGCATGTTGGCAGAGACTAGGAAAAATGTCTAATGATTTGGTACTTCTGAAAAAGCAGATGCCTCAGGGGACACTGGCATCAGACATCTTCCCTACGCAATTCATCCTTGAAACTTCTCTGGCCTCACATAGTGCACGTGAAGAATAAGCCCTTATTAAAAACCTGGCATACTTGGTGCATGCATCTGTTTGCCAGTTCCTTGCCCCACCCCCACCTGGTGGCATCTGTTGAGGGGTACTATCTTTCCATCTGAATGGTTTTCTGCTTTTCAAATTTTGACATATTTTTTTCAGTCTGCATATAAGATAAGCTTTAGTTTATTTTAGAATGTATCAAGGAAAAATGAAAGGGTGCCATTTCTCTTCCCAACAACCAGTAATTCTACAGGTTTCACAAATAGAATGATATTATCTAGGATATACCCACTGGACAAACATCTTTGAGTGTTTAGGTACTCAGGGGTTAGCTACTGGGTTCATTAAGATGAACATGAAAACGAAGACGCAGAATTTGCCCTCCTAAGCCTAGAATAGCTTATTACAATGAAGAGAAACCATTTTCTTAACCATCCAATGGTGCTGAACAGATGACTAGTTAGGAAATCACAAATGGCACAGATGAACCAATCACCTGCTATCCAGAAAGCACTCTAAACCAAATTATGTTCACACCTGTAATAGTCCCTAAAGTTCCACAGGTGTGATCACAGCTATGTTTTTATAAACTCTGTAAAGCTGTTACGTTTAAGCTTACATTCTGGTTGTTGCTATACATGGGCATGCGAGTATGTAGTTATTTGCTCAGGAGTATGGCTTATCTATAAATTGGTTAGAGTGAAATCTTTTTTTTTTTTTTAAAGATTTATTTACTTGAAAGTCAGAGTTATACAGAGAGAGGAGAGGCGGGGGGGGGGGTCTTCCATCTGATGGTTCACCCCCCCAATTGGCTGCAACAGCTGGAGCTGCGCCAATCTGAAGCCAGGAGCCAGGAGTTTCCTCTAGATCTCCCAAGCAGGTACAGGGGCCCAAGGCTTTGGGCCATCTTCCACTGCTTTCCCAGGCCATAGCAGAGGGCTGGATCAGAAGTGGAGCAGCTGGGTCTCAAACTAGCACCCATATGGGATGCTGGTGCTTCAGGCGCTGTGCCACAGCGCCGGCCCCTGGAGTGAAATCCTATAGCCGAGGCCTAACCCACCTGTTGATTCAGATTCCAAACTACTTGAAACCACCTCTTCTGATAACATCCCAAATCAACTCTTTATTAAAACATTTTAAAAATCTATTTGAAAGTCAGAGAAAGACAAAGAGAGATCTTGTATCTGGTGGTTCACTCCCCAAATGCCTATAACAGCCAGGACTGGGCCAGGCCAAAATTAGGAGCCAGGAACTGTATCCAGGTCCCCACATTGTTGGCAGGCACCCAACTACTTGAGCTGTCACAGCTACTTCCCAGGATGCACATTAGCAGGAAGCTGGAATTGGGTATGGAGCCAGGATCAAGCGGCATCTCAAATGCTGCACCAAAAGTCCACTCCAGCTCACCTCTTTAAAGCAGCTCCCAGACAGGCTTCCTGCCAGTGGGAGGCCTTAAGAATTCAGGTCACAGTAAGTCATCAACACACAATATGTGCTCCTAACTAAGCTTTTGACAACAAAATCATGTTATTTTTTCCTGATGTTAACTGTGGTATCTTTGTACTACATGTTATACTCACAGAATACTGTTTAGAACCTGTATCTGACAGCCTGGAATTGATCTTTTGCAGGAAAAAAAATGGTAAAGAAATCCATAGTGCACGGAAACCTACTGGAAACAGCTCAACATTTCTCTCTCCTAGGAAACCACCATGAGCTCTCAACTGAGAACCCGGTTGCCTGGCAGGATTGTTCCCAGTGAGGAACACCACAATTCTCTCTCTCCACACGAACACAGGGAGTTTTAGACCCAGCCCGCTTCTGTGCTCCAAAAATTCCAGCTCCATGTCTGCTGAGTGCTGCTTTGATGTGCGAACTGTTGTACTGGGTTGCCTTGAGATCTGAGTTCCTGAATGAACTTAATGAGTTTGCAGCCTTAATATGAGCTGTGTTCTTTCCAGCATTTATCATCACTATCATCAATTTCAACTTGAGGTCAAAGTTACCACTGACCAAGATTTGCCCAGTTTCTGATTGTTCCCCAATTTCCACAAAAGAATATTGACAGTATAGTTTGCTTTTATTTTGTAGGCAATACCAGGGGTTGGCAATTTCCAGGAAGTAGGTTAAACTGACTCGTTACCTGTTCTCATAAATCACGTTTCAGTGGGACACAGCCATGCTCACTCACATTTGTATTACCTGTGGCTGCTTCTGCACTACAGTGTTAAGAATAGTTGTGACTGAGACTGTGTAGCCCATCAGACCTAAAATATTTTGTATTTAGTTCTTTATAGAAAATGTTCACTGAGCCTTGCTGTAAACCATTGTGTTATCCACAGCACAGAACATTTACCCTTCAGTCCTTTATCAGAAAACAGAAAATATAACCATATGCCCAATGAAAATCCCAGTAGAAGCAAATTATGTTTATGAAGTCTATTGTAGCAGTATCCAATTTCTTCATTTCCCAGGTGTTCCTGCTTCTAGCCATAGATTCATTTGGACTTTGGCCCAATTCAATGTATTTCTGACAATTTAAGTCCTGACAGAAATGGTTTTATCAAGTTGCATTTTCATTTTTTATTTACCTTTTATTTCATCATGCTATAGGGCACTTTCTTACAAAATCATTTTGGTAGTCAGTACAGAAACATGTGTAGAGACTGTATGAAGCACCACAGGAGACTCTTCTGAACGCCAAGCATGAGAAAAGCCTTTCCCTCCCTGAGGAGCTAGTATCCTTTTCCTTTCTGACAATAAGAACTTTGTAGCAAACCATATCTCCCTTTTCAAAATGGCTGCCAGGATGCTTAATGCCAAGTTTGCGGTTCAACCCAAGTGAAGCCTTATGACTTGCCTAACTATGAACCTCATCCATTCACTACCCTACTGTTATTTATATATTCCCTATCCTTAGTTTCTGTTTCTTATTTATATTCTAACTTTATTATGTGCTACAAATTCTCTTACCGAAACAAGGCCCAGTACAAATAAAACTAGTTCCTGAGACAGCCTTAACCCTACAAGGCCAGAACTGCCCAGTTTTATCATTGGGTCCTTCCTTAGCTGACAAGCTCTGAGAGGGTACAGCCTTATGCATTTTGTTCACCACCATCTCCTCCACAGGACAATGCCTGGCACACAGCAGATCCTTCATAAACACTGGGGGAAGGAATGTCATTGCAGATTCAACATGTGCAGTAGAGTGCTGGGGTCTCCACTGAGGCAGTCTCACAAGGCCTCCCTCCCTCTGCCAGGCCAAATGAAACACATGCACATTCCTCATGATGGGTGGGGCTGGTGTGTCCTTGATGGAAAGCTGTGTAAGATAACAGTCGGTAACTCTGACTTTCAAATAAATAAGTAAATCTTTAAAGAGACATTCTACAGGGTCACTTGAGCACTGAGCTTTAAAAAGCTTCCCAGGTGATCCCAAGGTACAAATGCAAGAACCATTGCAGTAGCTTCTTTTCTCTGGTTTATCTGACTTATCTATCCAAGTGACTGGACTATGGTACGTGCCAGTCATGAGAAGGGTCTCTAGGACCTGTGGTTTCATGTTTACACCCCTATCAGATGGCGGTCATAGGAGGCCACAACACAGCAAGACTCATAAAACAACACCTTGCTATGCAGTCAGTCCTCAAAGTTTCCTCCTGCTGCTCTGTCAGTAGCAAGACCATTACAAGTACCCCACCTGAGGCCTCTGACACTATTTTTACTACAATATTTTAAGAAATTCCCAGAGCAACCCGGAAGCAATCCTTGGTCTCTCCACAGCCACAGTAACTACCATAGCTGGACTGTCCAGGATGGCAGAACAGCCACGAGTTTATAAAGGGAGTAAAGACACCCTCCTCTGTCAGAAGACAGTATCAATTAAGGAGGAACGACAGGGCATCTTCAGGTACTTCTTGAATTTTCTTTCCTTTGAAGTGCCCATGGTATGTTCCTCAAAAGTGAAAGTGAGGTATTGCTCACCATAGCTTTGTACCAATGAAGTCCAATTATTTAAGGGTTTCACGTCCTTTGGTTCACATGCAACTATCTCCAAATACCCTTCAATCTTCTTCCAATTATCTATCACTGCATTTCTTGGTCTCCCCAGATCTGCCCCGGCTTTCATTTAATGTCCCTGAAGAGTCATTTTGGAAATGATACTGTAAAAACAACTCAGTAAGTCTAGGCTAGAATGCTGGCTTGGCCACTAATTGCCTGGTGGTCTTGAGTAAGTCACTTAAGCTCCTTAAGCCTTAGTTTCCTAGAAAGCAGATAAAGCCTTCCAGATTTTGCAAATGATTACTTAATAAAGTCTTAATGCTGACAGTTTGTGATGCAATGATGCAAACTTATTTTTAAATCAATCAAAATTGATTGATTTTAAGGACTTTCACCATGCCCTCTGAATCACTGCTTCACTCGTGGACCACTCGCCATTTATCTTTGCACCTCTTACTGAGCTGACCTCCCTGGCAATAAAATAATCCTTCATAACCAGTCAGTTCAGACCCTTCGTGTCCTGAAAGGAGGACCTTAGAGTCACCAAGGCCATTTCCTCCCTTTACTGAAAAGCAAGAAGAAGTTAAAACACTTGCTCTGTGTGACACCCTTTAGTACGATGGAGGAATTAGGACACGAGTCTACATCTTCTGCCTCCAGACTTGTAATCTGAAGCTGAACCACATGAAACTGCTGATGGCCCACAATGCTCCTCATGTGAGATGTCTGAACAATGTCTCATATGTTTTGTATGGTTCTGAAAGCTGGCTCAGGGCTTTATGTAGGGGAGGTATCAGATAAATGTTTGATAAATGAATGTTGGGGATTTTGTTTTTATTTTTTTTAAGTCTTTGTGTAAATCAATGCAGAGAAATCTCCAAGTTGCTAAAGACATGCAGAGCTGCCAGATGTTAGTTTGGAGACTATAGGACATGTTGCAGCCAGGCGGGGAAGGAGGAGCTGTACATTACCCATGCTTATTTGGCAGTATCCAATCTAGTCAAATACCGACTGAAGATGAGTTCCAGGAGAAAACAGCACATGGCCCTGAAATCTGGTACAGCATTGTACATACAGTCAGTTGGCCACACCAAGCATGTGAACCTGGACACGGACAGCCTTGGAAAAGACAGACTCTGTGAGCCTCGCTTGGATATTATCCCCGTAGAAAATCCCAACAATTTATCTGGAAAGCTTCAAGGTGAAAATATTGCTACATAGCATCTGAACCATATTTTGTTGAGAGTATGCAGCCTATAAAGCAGGACTTTGAACAGACATCTCTCTCCACAGACACAAAAATATTATCTAGAATTACTCATTTTTCTTTAAGTCATGCAGTTAGCCACAGCACAGTTCAAAAGCTGTTGAGGAAGGCAGTTCATTTGGTGCCTTTTTGTGACTTACAAAAAGATGCCGTCTCCAGGTGGACAAATTATAGAAGCATCTTTCTTCGTGGCTGCCTGGGGTGTTCTCTCCTTCCTCATTAGGCTGGTATTTTTGCGCAGTGTGCTGACTGCACAGCTATACCCAGCTGCCCTACTCTTGCAAGTCATTCCCATCCAGCTTTTTAACGACTAACCAGCCCTCTTAGGGACGAACAGTTACACAGAACTAGCTAGGGAAGTAAGTCAAGTGACCCTTTAGTGCTCTTTTAAAGCAACCACTGGTAAAACCCTCCTCTGACGATGGGCAGGCTGCTTGGAGAGTGAAAATTTGAAAGCTACACCTCACACAAATGACAAATCTGGAACAACAGTACTAGGTCATACATGCTCTATTTCCTCTTTTCTTTGGCCGAAGGATGGCTTATTTCTGTCCATGTAACACCTGCCCCATTTCTGGCACAGTCTGGAATCAGATACACTTTATCCAGGCAATAGTACAGCTTTCTCCCTTAGCTTCTGGTGAGAATCTGCAGCTTTTTTCTTTTTCTATGTGCTTCCTGGTGAGGGTCACCCTCCTGAGTACACAGACATTAGTATCTAATAAGATACTGGTGCCATAATAACTGGTGCCATTCTAGAATGCTTAGTTTTCTTCCTGTGCATCTTAGTATAATTCTATTACTGACATTATAGTCCTAAAGCAACGAACTTATGCCAGGAGAAGATGATTCATTGTAACAAAACCCCAATTAATGAGAAGCAGGGGAACAGAACTTTCCAAATAACCAGAAACAGTGTCTGCCTCACTGCATTTTCAAATCAGGGGAAAGGTCATTAGCAAGCACTGGATGGGGCAGGCCTTGTGGTGTAGGCTGCGAAGGCACCACTCCCAACGTTGGCAGCATCTCACACTGGAGCACCAGTTCAAGTCCTGGCTTCAACGCTTTCAATCCAACCTCCTGCTAATGAGCCTGGAAAGCAGTAGGTACTGGTGTTCTTGCCACTTGTGTGGGAGACCAACATGGAGTCCTTGGCTACTAGCTTCAGCCCAGTCCAGACTTGGCTGTTGTGCCCATCTGGGGTGTGAACCAGTGTATGGAAGAGATCTCTCCATCTCCCCCTCTCCATATGTTGCTCTGCTTTTAAATAAATAAGTAAATCTTCTTAAAAAGAGGATGGAAGTTATCTTATACCAAAAAGCACTGGAGATGTGTTCAGTCCTGGGAGGAAAAACAGCAAAAATCACAGGAAAAGTGGCTACTAGAAAAAAAATTAAATATAGTTTTCAAGATATCCTATCAACAGGCATACACAATGTTTTATATTGCCCAACTGTCTTTATTTACCACAACTACAGTGTTGTAGAATGATCACTGAAGCTGAGAATCATAGTCATAGGTACACCTCACTGAGACTGCCTACAGGAAATTTCCCCAGCTCTTATTTGGAAAGCTCAACAAAATATGACCACATTTGATGAACAGACCCATTTTAATAAGATGGTTTCAACCAGGGTCAACTCCTGCTTATTCTTTGAAAGAAAAACAGAGAGAGCAAGAGCGAGAGCGAGAGCGAGAGCGAGAGAGAGAGAGAGAGAGAGACAATATGGTATCTTCCATCCACTGGTTCACTCCCCAAATGCCCACAAAAGCTAGAATTGGGCTAGGCTAAAACCAGGTCATGGGAACTCAATCAAGTTCTCCCACATGGGTGGTGGACACTCAAGTACATGGGCCATCATCTATTGCCCCCCAGGGTGCACATTCGCAGGAAGCCAGATTAAGACTAGAGCAGAAGACTCAAAACAGTTATTCTAATGTGCATCTTAACCAATGCACCAAACATCTACCCACCCTACATTTCTGTTAATCAATGTACAAGGATTGTGTGTAGGTACTAACTTTCAGATTTAATTAAATTCTGTAGGTGGGTTAATCAGCAGGACTGAAATGATTTTGAAAGTTCTAGTTTCAGGATACAAACAACATTCTAGCAAGTAGCATATTACAGGGACAATGAGAAACTGTTACTCCTATAGTCGTTCACATTGATCAGGATGTGGTCTAAGTTAAGATGGAATAGAAGGTTGACCAGTTAGCTCTGGAGGAGAAATGGGTGGAAGTGTGAAGGAAGAGAGAAAAGGGGAGAAGGGGGTAAGAGGGAAAAAGAAGAAGATGGGGAAAGGAGAAGAGGAAGAGAGAGAGAGAGAGAAAGAGAAACAGTCAAGATAGAAGCTCCAAATTCTTCAGCTAACAACACTCATTTGTCTTTATATGATGCTGTAGATGACACTACCCCATGAGCTTCTCTGTGTCTATTGGCCAGGGGTTGGTAGCACCAGCTACATATTAACGCACCACATAATGAAACTGAAATGTGATTTAACATTGCCAATTTGCCTTCTTTACTATTTCTAAATGCTGAAGTTGAAGAGTGCAGACCCTTTCCTGCATATTAAAATAATAACTCTAAGAGCAAACTGATTTAACAATCAGTCTTCAAAGTGTGCTTTTTCTCTGAACTAATTTCAAGTAGTCTTTTTTCCAGGTTGAGGACAACATCAGAATGTTTCCACTCAGCCTGCATAACTTGAAGAGGTATTAATAAGCTCAGAGTTAGCCTGACATAATCAAATTGGATTTGGTTTTCCACATCAGCTAACTGGTATGCATTTATTTACATCAGGTCTTTTAATATCAGCTGAACTGTTACTTAAAAATGACTTCAGCACTGGTAGAATTTCATGATTTTCAAGTGTGTTAAACAAAAATACAGGAGTTGGATGAGTCATAAAAAAGGATCAGTTGTTGTGATTTTGCTCCTGAAGTATCAAGGTTTCTCATCTCAAAGCTGATTTTCTAAACACAGGTCATGGCTGTGGACTGATGCCCACCATAGTGGCAAAGTGCCATTTCTCAGTGTCTGGTGCCATTACTGACATATTCTTCGTTGTTCACAGTACCAGGGCTGGGCTAGAAGCAACCTGTCAATTGTGGTCACTGAGTGGAATTCTAGGACTTAGGCTACAAGTTGGAGAAGACAGAGAATAAAGGTAACAGACATGGTTGGGACTGATAATGTTCCTTGGGATGGTGACAGTGAAAGCAGGAGAGCGACCAAAGCATAATGGAAACCCTGGATATCTGCACGAAGATTCAGCTTTGAAAAAAGCCTGGACTGGGGCTGGCGCAGTGGCTCACTTGGTTAATCCTCCACCAGTGGCACCGATCCCATATGGGTGCCAGGTTCTAGTCCTGCATGCTCCTCTTCCAGTCCAGCTCTCTGCTGTGGCCCAGGAAGGCAGTGGAGGATGGCCCAGGTTCTTGGGCCCCTGCACCTGCATGGGAGACCAGGAGAAGGCACCTGGATCCTGCTTCGGATTGGTGCAGCACCGGCTGTAGCAGTCATTTGGGGGGGTGAGCCAACGGAAGGAAGACCTTTCTCTCTGTCTCTCCCTCTCTCACTGTCTAACTCTGCCTGTCAAATAAAAAAAAAAAAAAAAAAAAAGAAAAAAGCCTGGGCCATCCTTCAGGTCACCCAGAATCACCTAACTTCCACCCATCCTTTTCATCCCGTTACACAGCATAAACTGTGAACTTCTTAGATGGTCAGTAAATTGGACGGCTTGACTCCACTACTCTCATAGTAGCTATTGGTTTATTTTTCCCATTTATATCTGAAGAAACCAGCATTAGTCAGTCACGTGACAAGACTTTACTTGAAAACAGACAGTTGCCACACCCTCACGGGAAGACAGAGGAAAAACTGGAGTGGTGTGACCACATTTCATTAAACTGCTATTTCTAATCAGTCTTTCTTGGGCCCCGTTCAATGGGAAGCACACACAAACTTTTCTCCTACCACCCAAGGTCCCAAAATATGCAGCCATAGCAAATCCCATAAAACCACATAAGCAGCAATGCAGCCAGAGGTCCCAGGGAATTCATGCCAGGGGTCGGGTACTTTAGGGGTGTATTTCTTGCTTCTTGGATGAGCCCCATAACATCTCACAGGCAATGGGGTTGGCTGGGGGCCTAGCAAAAGCACAATACTGTAACTCCATTTTGGAAGCAGAGCATTTCTGCTTTATTTCTAGCGATGTAGGGAAATAGCCTGGCTCTGGTCAGTTTCCTGATCTGACCTCAAATCAAGGACAAAAAGACGACTAAGTTGCCTTGAAAAACCTTTTCCCTTTGGAAGCAGAATGTGTGAGTGCTGGGATGTGGCGACTTGGGAGATCAGAGAAATGCAAGTTTGAATCAATTCACAGATGGACTCAGTAACAGAGGTCTCTTATCTTCACATGACATGCCTCTTCTCTGCTTCCCTTATCACACATAGTTCATTAGATGCCAAAATCTTTCTTTGCCATGAATGCTCTTTTAATCCAGGTAATCCTAGTGACCCATCTGCTAGCATTTGGTGTGTGCTGATTGGTATCCACAACTAATACTCCTGTTTCCACAGCCAAGGCAAGGAAGGCAGAGGGAGGCTGAACAACTTGCCCAAGTTAACCAAGCCAGGAGGTGGTGGAATTGGGATGCAAACTTAAGACTTTTGGACTTCAAACCTGTACACTTAAACGCCACCCACACACATGGTAGGAGTGTCATGAGGCAAGGGTGATTTGAATGAATGAATGAATGTTGTACTTGATGGTAACTTATGGATCAAACAAGAGTAGCAAAAAATATGTATAACAAATTTGGTTATTGGAAATCATGATTATTATCTACTTACTTCCTTAGTAAGTAGAATTTAACCTGAACAAGAAATAGCTGGGGCTCTCCCACTATGTTGGCATCATATCTGAACCTCAACTTTCACAATGAGGGATTTTAGGACAGAATAAAAAGAAGATGTGGGTGAATTCTTTATAATCCTAGGGCATAGTGAAGATTATTTTCAAAAACATAAACCTGATAGTTTGTGCATATGTGAAAAAAATAGACATCCAGTCAAGTTAAGGATTTTGGGGAGGGGGAGGAGAAAAGCTAGTTTTTTTTTTTTTTTTAGATTTATTTATTTATTTGAAAGGCAGAGTTACAGAGAGGCAGAGGCAGAGGCAGAGTGAGATCTTCCATCTATTGTTTCACTCTCCAAATTCCTGCAATGGCCAGGGCTGAGCCAGGCCAAGACCAGGAACTAGGAGTTTCTTCTGGGTCTCCAATGTGGGTGCAGGGGACCAAGTACCTGGGTCATCTTCCACTGCTTTCCCAGACACATCAGCAAAAGAACAAATTTTTAGAAAATATTTATTTATTTACTTGAAAGGGAGAGTGATAAAGAGGGAGACACAGTCAGAAAAGAATTTCTACCCACTAGTTTACTCTCCAAATGGATACAACAGCCAGGGCTAGCCAAGCTGTAGCCAGAAGTCAAGAATTCCATCTGGGTCTCCCACATGGGTGGCAGGGGCCCAAGCACTTGTTGGCAGGAGCCCAGGTATATTAGCAGGGGACAGACTGGACCAGAGCAGTCAGGACTTGAACCAGTCCTCAGATACGGGATGCTGGCAACACAAGCTGCAGCATAGCACACTGCGCCTCAAGGCTAGCCTAAGAACTAGTATTTTTCTTTCTTTCTTTTTTTTTTTTTAGATTTATTTATTTATTTGAGGCAGAAATACAGAGAGAGGGCAATGGAGAGAAAGGTCTTCCATCTGCTCATTACTCCCCAAATGACTACAAATGCTGGAGCTAAGCCAATGCAAAGCCAGGAGCCAGGAACTTCTTCCGGGTCTCCTACATGGGTGCAGGGGTTCCAGTACTTGGGCCATCTTCCACTGCTTTCTCAGCCCATAGAAGAGAGCTGGATTGGAAAAGGAGCAGCTGGGACACGAATTGGCACCCATTTGGGATGCTGGTGCCTCAGGCTGAGGCTTAGCCCACTATGCCACAGCACTGGCCCCGAGAACTAGTGTTTCTTGAGCATCCTTTAGGTACCCTTACATACAATCCACTGTACCCAAGATTTTTTTTTTTAAATTAGTTCATGTATTTTATTAACTACTCATATTCAATTACTTGTCTTCTGATTTACTGAAGCAAAATGTTAGATAACATTTGCCACAGTGATGTCTTTCAGAGTGGTTGGCCATAAACACTCCAGGAGCACAAAGAGCACTCACAATAAGATGATTAATCAGGCCATTTTCATCCACCTTATACTACTTCAGGACAACCAGCTTAACCTTTCTCTCAAAATCACAACAACAAAGGTTAGCAAAGGTGTGGAGAAACTAGAACCCCAATATTCTGCTGCTGAGAACATAAAGTGGTACAATTGCTTTTGCTGAGTGTATGGAAGTAGACTGAGTTAACTCTGTGTTTAATTAATTAATTCCACTCCTAGGTAAATACCAAGAGAAATGAAAATCTGTGTCCGCACAAAAGCTTACACATGAATATCCACAGCAGCACTATTCATAATAGTCAAAAAGTAGAAACAACCCAAATGCCCATCAACTGAGGAATAAACAAAATACTTTCTATACACACAACTGAATATTATTCAGCAACAAAGGGAAAGAAGTACTGATAAACGGTACAATATCGATGACAACATTACACTAAGAGGCCAGTCATGAAGAAACACAAATTTAAAAGACACCATTTACGTGTCCAGAACAATCAAATCCATAGAGACAGAAAACAGATCTGTGGCTGAGGTTGGAGGGGTAATGGAAGAGAAATGACAGCTTAAAAAGCACAGAGTTCTTTATGGGGGTAACAAAAATGTTCTAAAATCAAGTGTGACAATTGCACAATTATGCAAATATATTGGAAACTCATGAAGTATATACCTTAAATGGGTGAACTATGTGGTACATAAATTATATCTCCAGCTGATACACACACACACACACACACACACACACACAGAAATTAATGTGCTGTACATTGTGAATTAATACTATAACTAGTACTCCAACAGTATTTTCACTTTGTGTCTCTATGTGAGGGCAAACTGTTGAAATCTTTACGTAACATGTACTAAACTGATCTTCTGTGTATAAAGAGAATTGAAAATGAATCTTGATGTGAATTCAAGGGGAGAGGGAGCGGGAAAGGGGAGGGTAGCGGGAGGGAGGGAAGTTGTGTGGGGGGGGAGCCATTGTAATCCATAAGCTGTACTTTGGAAATTTATATTCTTTAAATAAAAGCTTTATATATATATATATATAAAGAAAATGTATGTAAAGATATATATGAAACTGCACCATGAAAAACAGCCCCATGTTATGTGTTTGCTAGGTTCTTAATAAATATCTACTGAACAAATGCATTAAGGTACTTTACGACTGCTTAAAAATACTAGCTCTTTTAAGTTCAAACATTCTTTTTAGGCACCTAGAGTTCAACAAATAAGCTAATTTTGCACAGTGTTATTTGAAGAGCGCCCAAGTCACCCACCCCGGAACTGAATGCTATTATCTGTGATATCTGCAACAGCCTGCCACAGGGATTCTCCAGGTACCCAGCACAATCGTCTGTGACTTCTTACAGTGAGATGGCATGGGGTGTTAACTGACCCCTCCTCACTTTCACTGAGCCAAACCCAGACCTGCAGGAAAGCTCCAGTGAAACTCAAGACCAACAGCCAATGCAGATGTCAGCTGGGTCCTGAAATCTGGGAAACTGAACAACGAGCTCCTTTCTTTGGGAGAAAAATTCTCAAGAGGAAGTCCCGATAGCATTTATCTATTTATAGTCACATTTGAGCTCAGATGCAGGAGTGTGGAAAGGAAAAAAGCAATCAATTCCAGAATAAAAATGGAAACCAATATTCAGGGTTAAGGGGAAGCAGGGAATAGAATAAATAGATGTCAGAACTTGAGATCCAGTTGATGAATTAGACTGACTGGTTAAAGAAAATCTAAGAAAAAAGTATTCAAATGCTAGGTGCACTGAGAAAGAAATAAGGCAGACTAACAGAGCAAAACAAATGAGCTCAAGAGTCAAGCTCCGATGAGTAAATTAAGTCCAGAAGGTGGCAATGAGAAGACTGATTCCTAAAAGGGATTTTTTTTTGGTTGGTTGGGTTTTTTGTTTGATTTTTGTTCAAAAGTTTATTTACTTATTTGAAAAGCAGAGTTACGGAGATAGTGGGAGAGACACAGAGAGACAGAGAGTGCCTCCATCTCTGGTTCACTCTCCAAATGCCCACAAAGCCAGAGCTGATGCAGGCTGAAGCCAGAAGCCAGGAGCTTCATCTGGGTCTCCAAATTGTCTGCAGGAGCCCAAGCACTTGCACCATTCTCCACTGCTTTCCCAGGCCATCAGCAGGGAACTGCATCAGAAGTAGAGCATCTGGAAACTGAACCGCTGCCCATATGGAATGCCGGTATTTCAAGTGGAAGCCTTTATCTACTATACTACAGTGCTGGGCCCAAGGGGTGGTTTCTAAGTCTTTATCATCAGTGAGAAAATACCTCCCAGGGATACTTTATAGTTTACATATCTCTTGAAATCTATAGCAACAAAATAAAAATGAACCTTGGATTTCTGAAAACCATGTTCTGAGGGTTCCTATTTAAAGTATGCACAGGAATGTGGTACCCATGGAAACAACAGATGAGGAGCCCAGAGGCTCAAAGATGCCACCTGAGCCCCTGCCTTCACATCTCCAAGAATTGATCCGCAGGTGCTATTTCAGGGTGAATTCAATCCAGTCTACAAGCTACCACCATCCTTGAGTGAAACAACTGCAAAAATGTAGCGTGTGTTCCCTATGGAAACAGAACAACCAGCTTAACCTTTCTCTCCTAGTTATCTATTCTTCTTGGGAATGGTCTAAGACTTTTTCCTCCTTTTCTTGGCACCACCACGAAGTCTCAACACAAAATGATGAGCGGACTCATCATCTTATTTCATTCCATTTCTTAAAAAGTCCTACAAGACTGGTATTTTATAGATAGGAAAGGAACTGTAGCTGAAAGAAATTATGCTACTTTCCCAAATTCACCCAACTTCTAAGTGGGCGTGGTAAGATTTGATTCTGAGTCATCTTCTTACCCACTATTTTCTCTGTTATCAATTTGCTGCACCAAGGAAGGCCTTGGAAAGACCAACACTCTAATAGCCATGAAAGAGCGCTATAAAACCAAGCATACAAGTGGAAGGACATCAAAAGAAAAAAAGAGGGCACTGGGATTTGGAATGTCTGCAATTCATGGGATTCTAGGATAAGCAGTCTATAGGAAATACTAGTCAAAATAGCACATACAATAGCAAATATACAATACTACTACTACTATAATATCTAATAATATCTAATAATATCTAATCTGAAAATACCTGTAGCTTCTGAATTTTTTATTGTCTTTATAAAGAATGTATAAGTAGATAAGAATTTGGAAATTTTAGATTGGGACTTCTCATAATATTCCTCAAGGTGTGTTTAGATTGCATGCATTAGTATGTGCTCTCAGGGGGAGCAACAGTTTCCATGGCCAATAAATAAACAAAACTGAGGTGAAAAGTAATATCAGTAGCTATCAACCTCTCTTACACAATTCCCAAGATCTACCATAACAGAAGTTTTTGTAGATTTTATAGATTTTGCCAGTCACCTATGATAATTATTCTCAATCATAAATCTTCCTCTTGGGTTTTCTGGGCAAATTTCCCAGGGCTTTCTTCCCTACCAAGGGAGCCAGGGTCATCTGGCTGAACTCCTGTGATTCCTCAATGACATCAGATAAAAGAAATCAAAAAATCCCTACAACTTAGTCCCAGGGACAGGAATTTTTTGCTCCTGTAAACTTCTTCCAATCCATTGATAATACTGTATTGCCACCACATAAAAGCACCTCACAATGCAAACATTTTAGAAGGAAATTTGGGGTCTACACCTATTGGAGGTATTGGACCATCCGTTACCAAGTGGAAACAACAGTAGATAGAGTGGGTCCATGTTCTAATCCACCCTCTGCCACTAGCTAGGCGAACTTCATCAAGCTTTTTCATGGCGACCGAGTTAACTACAAACCAAAGGGCTCAGAACAGATCGTTCTGAAAGATCTCTCCAGTTCTAGGACACTTTGGGCATGAGTTATGCCTGATAACCAGTTTTGGTGATTCTGCAAGTACCTGTTTCTTGGTCACAGTGCCATCCACGGGGTCCACATATTCAAAGCTATCTGTCTTCGCCACACTGTAGACTTGGCTCCCCACAGCAAACTGCTGGCCAATGAAGGATTTGTCTGTGACCAGGGCCTCCAGATCCCTCATGATATAATACGTAGTCTTGGGCTCCAGCCCCTCATAGTCAAACCTAGTGAGGAAGGGCAGAACACAAGGTGAACCAAAACCTAAACAGGATAACAGCAACTGTTTGGACCTCCCAAAGTTCTGTTTTCAGGGAAGGACAGCCCAGACAAGTACTCTCATCTTGTCTCCCCTTCTTCCACCTGGCCCATAGAGTTCACTGCCCACACAGTGGCCAGAGTAGGCTTTTAGAAATCATATCACATTGCTGCTTTCCTTTAAACCCCTGTAAACACACTCATCACTTGGAGAACAAAAATCAAAACCCCAAGCACAGCCTATCAAGTGTTGTGGGGGCCATCCCTGCCCACCTCTTTGATTTGAATGTTTTACCCTTTGTGCTCTTGTTTACTTGTTTCAGCTGCACTGGTCTCCTGTCCAGTTTCCAGTGACACTTGACCCTTTCCTGCCTCTGGGCTTTTGCCCTCACTATTTGTTCCTTCTGCCTCATGTCCTTTTCCCACACCTATCTAAACAGCTGGCTCATTCTCTTCCTTCAATTTTTAAACCTATCACTTCCACAAAATGACCTTCTCTGACTCTCCACCTGAGGTAGGTCCCTACCTCAATACCCTCTGTATTTTCTTTTGATAGTTAATCTGTTGGTGCATTTGTGTACTTGTTTGCTCTTTTCCCGCCAGAATGAGTGCTCCCAGGGCAGAGACCTCAGCTCCTGTATGTCTTCTCTACTACTTCTGGAGCATAGCACAATGCTATGAAATTAGTTTGGAAAAGATGGCAGGAAGGAAGGGAGGTGTGGGGGGGTAGAAATCAAGGGAGGAAAAGAAAACAAGGAGAAAGGGAACTGAATGTACTATAACACTCTCTTGGGAACTTGGAAAAAATGTCACATTTGTTCCATTCAAAAAAGCCCTCTTAGCCAAGAGCATCAAATATAAGAAAGGGCTGGGAGGTGACTTGAAAAACAAAAAGACTAAAAATAGTACTTATCTCATTTGCTATTATGGGTTTAAAATATGACAATGCAAACCAAGTAACTGGTACAGCACCACACACCCATGCTTAAAAACTATTAATTAGTTTTATTCTTAAAGAAACTGTTCAGACTTTCCCAATACCAAAGAGTTTTGACCAAGACCTCATATCACACCCGGTGGATCTGTTTAAGAAGGAAGTCCTAGGAGGGGCAGCAGTGCCCGAGGGGCTGTGGAGGAATCTCTGTAGCACAGAAAAAGAATGAGAGTCTAAGGGTGAACTGAAAGGACAGATGCTCTGGATAGTTGTGACTACATTTTCCCCACTCATCATCTTTTAAGATGTCCAGTAAACACCTGGGTAGCAGCCCGAATGGAGAACACAGACTGACAGCATATCCAGTGATGGGTCCCCCACATCCATATCCCTTTCTTTTACTTTCTTCCTCTGACACAAGATGTTTCTTCCCCAGCCTTAGAAACAAAAGAGCAAGGAATTAGAACATTTTCAGCAGTGCGTAAGTTCTGAGACTAGATTCTCTTGACAAGTTTCAAATTTTTTCTGTTTAGTTTTTTTTTTTTAATTTACTTATTTATTTGAAAATCAGAGCTACAGAGAGAGCAGGAGAGACAGAGAAGGAGAATATCTTCCATTGGCTGGTTTGCTTCCCAAATGACTGCAAGAGCCAGAGTTGGATCAGGATGAAGCCATGTGGGTGCAGGGAACCAAACACTTGAGCTATCTTCTGCTGCTTTTCCCAGACCATTAGCATGGAGCTGGATCAGAAGTGGAGCAGCGGGGCCAGTGCTGTGGCTCAGTGCATTAACGCCCTGGCCTAAAGTGCTGGCATCCCATACAGGTGCCAGTTTGAGACCTGGCTGCTCCACTTCTGATTCAGCTCTCTGCTATGGCTTGGGAAAGCAGCAGAAGATGGCCCAAATCCTTGGGTCCCTGAACTCATGTGGGAGACGAGGAAGAAACTCCTGGCCCTTGGCTCTGGATGGGCACAGCTCCAGCCGTTGTGGCCAGTTAGGGAGTGAACCACAGGGTGCTAGCTTTGCAGGTGGTGGCTTTACCTAAGACTAGATTCTCTTTAAAGTTGGGCATTTGGAGGAGGTAAAGACACAACAAAGCAGAAGAAGGAGGAGGATTTGGATAAAACAGTCTAGTAAGAGAGACAACAGCAAGGAAAGGGATTTGAAAGTTGAGAAAATCTACTGATGTGATAGAACATGTTCGGTTTATTCCTGGTCCTTACGTCAGCCTACCCAAATGGTCTACATACACAAGCAGGTCATACGCTATCTTGCCCTCACTGACCAAACTCAGCCCCTCTGATCACCACTGCCACTAATATACTTTCAAGAGTGAAACCTTTAAATGGAGAATTCTGTCTGGGTTCTATTTATACAAAGAAAACCATCTGGGAGATGTTCTCAGATAAAACTTCAGACCCTGTTATGAAATTGTTTTATTATGTCCCTCTCTGCCAAGAAAACTGTCAGGTTAGAAATCATTTTATTTCACAAGTACCTTTCAACTTGCTATGCGCCAGGGGTTGAAGGAAATATTTATTTCTCATCCTACCTACTCCCTCCTCCCTGTTTCTTTATCTGTGATCTTCTTTGGGCAGAAGTATGAAACATAACTCAATGTCCTACAAGAAACTCAATCTCCATGGCATATTATTCTCTAATATGGTTTTTATTATGAAAAAACCAATTAGCATGTAAACTCTTGGCCACAAAGAATGAACTATATTGTAAATATACTTTTCATAACACTATTTCTTCAAAACACTGGCAGAAACCTATATAATCATTGCACAAATTATGAGCAACACATCTTCGACTCAAAAAAATCTCCCTATGCCAGAGACTGGTAACAATATTGTATTTTTTCAGGTTGGACTTTTTGGAAAGGCTTCATGCAATAGAAAAATTTCAGGCCAGCACTGCGGCTCAATAGGCTAATCCTCCGCTTATGGCGCCGGCACCCCGGGTTCTAGTCCCGGTCGGGGCGTCAGATTCTGTCCCAGTTGCTCCTCTTCCAAGCCAGCTCTCTGCTGTGGCCTGGGAAGGCAGTTGAGGATGGCCCAATTCCTTGGGCCCTGCACCCCATGGGAGACCAGGAGGAAGCACCTGGCTCCTGGCTCCTGATCAGCATGGTTCGTCGGCCGCAGCATGCTGGCCGCAGTGGCCATTAGGGGTGAACCAACGGAATAGGAAGACCTTTCTCTATCTCTCTCTCTCTCACTGTCCACTCTGCCTGTCCAAAAAAAAAATTTTTCATGTTCTGTTTAGCCCTTGGTAATACACACAGGGCAATCAGGAGGATTGAACACTTGTTAGATATACTAATGAATAAGGCAGGTTTCATGACACAAAGAATAATCTGAGGTGGTTTGCAGGCTAGCGTTTCCCTAGCCTTCTTTACAAATGCATCAAGAATATTAAAGTGTTGTCTACATTTTCCACAGCATTGTAGTCTGTCTGATGTTAATGAGTGCCATCACAGGCTTCCTTATTCTCCGATATTAGTCTGAGACATTTATGACTTTTTAAAAGAAGAAACAATCACCATATAAGGGAAGCATAAAGCTCAGTTTCTGTCTCTCAAGCTCTGGAAACACAAAACAAAGTTAACTATTCATAAGCAAAGCCAAGTGAGTCACAACCTCTCTGCTTTAAATACACAGACTCTCCAAGGCTACCCCAAATTCCCTCACCCTGTCCCACACTCTCCAGAGTGAACATGCTCTTCCTTCACCCCTCCCCTCACACCTGATTTGGAGCTAGGCACACACACCCACTCAGCTTACCCAGGCTCACAGCAGCACCCACGCATCAGATCATGCTTCTCTCCTTCTACACCAGCAACAGGGAAGTGAGAGACCCTCACTGGCCTTTCTACTGCTTAACATTTCCCCTTCCTATACCTGCTTTCAGGAGAACAGAACATCAGCAAAATCTGGGGCTTCCTGAATCATGTGGCCCCTCAAGAGTATCGGCTCAGGCATCTTGGACACCACCCAGACCATCAGTGAAGAGGTAAGACAATGGTAGGGAAAGACTTACAAAAGTTCCCTAACCTGACACAGCTTCTGTATCTATACCCTGTCCTTGACAAGCTGAGGTGGAGAGCCAGGGAGAAGAGCCTCTGGTTTGAATGCGTGACTCTCAAAGTCGCCAAAGTTTCCAAGAGACTTTTCAAAGCTTTGAAGTTCAGCTTTCTTCTTAGAATGGCTGCTCCCCTTAAAGGTATTGATGAAAATATGACAGGGGGTTATCACAAGAGGGAAGAAGTGTGTACCTTCCTGCTTGATGGCCTTTAACACACACCTCCCCCAAGAAACTGTCAGGAGTGACTGGGTTCCAGATGGTCAGATCTTCCTGAAATATGCTTCCTTTCTGAAAATTCTAGCCCATTAGTTTTAGAATCCATCTCTAAGATTTGTCTCTCAGGGTCCATGAAAAGGCCCTTCTCCTCACCTGCAAAAGTAGTGGCGGCCATATTTGGCCCAGTGATCCCGGACGATTTCCTCCACACCTTGCTTCCGGGCAGCAATAATGGACAGCCAAACCAAGACCGCCCAGAGGCCATCTTTCTCTCGGAGGTGATCAGAACCTAAAAGAGGAACAAATATTCTGCTGAGAATTTGCAGGGAGGATTTATGGGCAGTTACAGCTAAAGGAACTAAAATCAGACAGCAATTGTGTGATACACTGAAATGGCTAGATTTGTTTATACTCTATGTTAAATATATGTCCCATAATATATTTGTATTCTCAAAAAATATGCAAATGAAATTCTAATAATATAAGTACTACTAAAAATAAAGTAAAATCCTGAAAGGCTGAAGACTCAATTTAACATTAACTAAGACTAATAATGTCATTAATTCTGCCATTTATTTAGTAAATATTCCATGATCCCTATACTATACTAAGCACTGTTTTACATCCTGGGGATAAAGCAGTGAAGTAGATAGCTCTTTACTCATAAAACCTGAATACAAGTAGATGGAAACAGATAAAAGAAAACCAGACAATTAAGAGAACAAGACAGGTAAGAGAACACACCCAGTAAACCCAAGCACTATGAGGAAAATCAGGTAGGCGAGGATGTCATGGCATAGGGTCAAACAAGGCTGTTTTACCCACGGTTGAATGGTTGCTTCTCAAATGGTATGTTAACCAGGATCTGTGAATATGAAGCTAACTGGGGAAACAGTTTTTGTAGATGTAGTTATGTTTGAGGCACAGAGATGAGATCAACCTAGACTGTTAAGGTAGGCCCTCGAGGTAATGACAAGTGTACTTCTAAGAAGCAAAGACACAGAAAAAGAGAAATGCAGAGGACTAAGCCACGTGACAGAGGCAGGGATGGGAGAGATGGAGCCACTAGAATCTCTAAGAGGCAAGAAGGGGCCTGCCCTTTCAGAGGAAGCATGACCTTGCCAACATCTTGGTTCTGGATTTCTGGCTTCCCCAACTCCGAGAGAATCCTTTTCTGTTGTTTTAAGCCACCCCATGAGTTGTGATTTTGCACGGAAGCTCTAGGAGACGATACAGGTCACTAGTATCAGCCTCACTAAGCTGATGACATCAGAGCTGACTCCTGAGGAGAGGGAGTCGATCACGCCAAGCCTGGGGATGAAGTATTCCAAGACAAGGGACAGCAAATGCAAAGTCCCCAAGGTAGGAAGAAATGGGAAAGCTAAAGGACACTTACTCAGAAACAGAGGCATTTCTTAGTGTGCTATTTACATAAATAAAGAGTACAGTCTAAACAGCTAGCTTTCTGTGCAACAGGAAACCAAGGGAATATGCTGCAGACCTACTAAAGCATCGATTGGCCATTTTTAGGTTCCTTCTGAAGTGAACAAAGTGCTAAAAACAGAAGAATGTGCTATAGTGTGAGAAAAGCACGGGGAAGGCTTCGGAATTAGGGTTTCAACCAAATTCCATTACTCCTTTTTAAAGAAAACACAGAGATTTATTTATTTTGAAAGAGCCACAGAGAGAAAGGAAGAGAGACAGCTGGGGGGAGAGGGCCCGAGAGGGATATCTTCCATTTGTTGGTTCACTCCTCAGATGGCTGCAATGGCCAGCGCTGAAAGCAAGAGCCAGGAACTTAATCTAGGTCTCCCACATGGGTAGCAGGAGCCCAACTACTTGGCCATCATCTGCTGCCTTTCCTAGGTCATCAGCAGGGAGCTGGATTGGAAGTAGAGCAGCTGGGACTCCAGCCAGTACCCATATGCGATGCTGGTATCACAGGCTGTAACTTAACCCATTGCGTCATAATACTTGCCCCTCTGTTACTTCTCAGGTGTGAGAAAAGCCATTACAAAGCTGTTCTCTCCTTTGAGGGTCGGATTCTCATCAATAAAATGGGGTACTTTTTAGTGCTGTCCTATGATTTTTTTAAAAGATTTATTTATTTACTTGAAAGGCAGAGTTACAGAGAGAGAGAAGGAGAAACAGAGAGAGAGTGAGATCTTTCATCCTCTGGTTCAGTCCCCAAATGCTACAACAACTGGGGCTGGTCCAGGCCGAAGCCAGGAGCTTCTTTCCAGTCTCCCAGGTGGGTGCAGGGACCTAAGCACTTGGGCCATCCTCTGTTGCTTTCTCAGGCACATCAGCTGGGAGCTGGATCGGAAGTGGAGCAGTGGAGACAAAACTGGTGCCCTTATGTGATGCCAGCACTGCAGTGGTTCTAAACCACTGCACCACGGTGCCAGCCACTGTCTTGTGAATTTAATCAAGTTAAGTGGGAAGGCTCTAGAGACGGATTTCTCACGTTCAAGTCCTGGTCGAGCCACTTACCTTTATTTGCTGCACTCCTCTGTAAGATTAGGGACAGTAACAGCTCCTCCTACATGAGGTTACTGTCAGGATTAAGTAACTAAATATACCTGGGTATTTAAAACCCTGACTGCAATACTACAGGTTGTTTTTCCTGCTGATCTGGTTGGTAATTCACATAAAGCACCACACAATGCCAATTATTTAAAATATACATTGACACAAATTTTTTTCAGTTATTCACATGTATTTATCATCTGAATCTAGAAACAGTAATGTTAAGAAATTAAGCTGGGGGGCTGATGCTGTAGTGTAACAGGTAAAGCCGCTGCCTGCAGTGCCGATACTCCTTTTGGGTGCTGGTTCATGTCCCAGCTGCTTCACTTCCAATCTAGCTCTCTGCTATGGCCTGGGAAAGCAGTAGAAGATGGTCCAATTTCTTTGGGCCCTGCACTCATGTGGGAGGCCAGGATGAAGCTACTGGCCCCTGACTTCAGATTGGTGCAGCTCTGGCCATTGCAGCCAATTGGGGAGTGAACCATCAGATGGAAGACCTCTCTCTCTCTCTGCCTCTCCTCTCTCTGTGTAACTCTGACTTTCAAATAAATAAATAAATCTTTAAAAATAAAAAAGAAATGAAACTGGGACCAGGGGATGGGCCATTTAATTTTTCAATACAGTAATGAGAATAGACAGTAATATTCTTGGACTAAGAAACCTATATGGAAATCAACAAGAGAGAGTCAGTGTTACAGAGCTGTTAACCCCAAAATGGAATGAAACATTAAGTTAAACATCTTTGACAACTTCTCACTGAAACTAAGGACTATTCACTGTTCTTGTTATATGTACTCCTTTTAAAAAATTAATTATTTAATCTGAAAGTCAGAGTTAAGAGAGGGAAAGACAGAGAAAGAGAGAGTTAGAGCAAGATATCTTCCATCCACTGGTTCATCCCTAGATTGTTGTAATGGCCAGGGCTGAACCAGGAGCCAGGAGATAGGCGACAGGAGCCAAGAACCTCTTCCAGGTCTCCCACATGGGTGGCAAGGGCCCAAACATTTGGGCCATCTTCCACTACTTTTCCCAGGCATGTTAGCAGGGAACTGGATAGGAAGTGGAACAGCCAGAACACAAACCAGTATCCATATGGGATGCTGGCAACACAGGCAGTGGCTTAATTCACTATGCCACAATGTGAGCCTCTATATGTACTCTTATATGCTAAGTATTTTCCCTCAAGGGGGAAAACACATAGCTCTAAGAGGGCACTGAAGTCACTGCAATGAAAAGGAAAAAGGCCAAGTCTTTTAATTCTTCCTATACACTGATCAACAGTCTGCTGCTGATATTGTTAGATGTCCAGTTGTGCTTGCCTGAAGGCTAAGAGGATATCGTCATACTACGGAGTGACTCCAGTGTCATCCTGTGGATTCTTTACATGGCAACAGAAATAGAGGAAGCTGGATGACTCTGGGTTAGATCTATGGCCGACTGCCAAAGGCATGTCTAGGAAACCCTGCCCAGGGGGATCATTTAGGAACCTTTTGTCTTTTCATAGTTGAAAAAAATAGTTATAATTTACTGGTTGGAGAAAAATACCCTTTTATTGTAAAACACAGGCTTGCATACCTTGACTCTCCAGCTGGATTACATTACCTATAGATAGAACCATCAGATGCTATTAAACCTGTGAGATAACATGTTATAATTTAGTCATAGAGAGTCACAGAGTTCTTTTAGCTGGATTTAAAAAAAATAACCACCTCAATCATTTACAGTAAATTGTCAGCTGGCTTGGATTTCCTGGCCTACAAGTTAAACATTTGCCAAGATTCATAAGGGGCAGATGATGAAGTAAAATTATCCACACTCTTTATCATTCTTTGAGGTAAGGATAGACATTAATGATGTTAGATTACACAGATGTTTCCACTGGATGATCACAGTGTACTTGGGAGGGAGGTTTGGGGATACAACTCTCCTTTTAATAACTCTTAAAGGCAAATGAAATATAATGCCACACCGTTAACAGGTGAATTGAACAAGAAATGCAGAAAACATAAAAATATCAAGCGGTCTTCAAAAACCTCAGTATACACAGAGTAAACAGTGGAGGATGGCCCAACTGCTTGGGCACCTGCACCTGCATGAGACACTGGGAGGAAGCACCCGGCTCCTGGCTTTGGATGGGTGCAGCTTCAGATGGGTGCAGCTCTGGCCGTTGCAGCCATTTGGGGAGTGAACCAGCGGATGGATGACATCTCTCTCTGTCTCTCCCTCTCACTGTCTGTAATTCTATCTCTCAAATAAATACACAGAAATCTTAGAAAAAAGAGAGAGAGAGAGAGAGAGAGAGAGAGAGAGAGAGAAGGTCCAAAAGATAACTGTGTGAAAGGGCATAAACAAGCAATGTTCAAGCGAAAAATCCTCCTAAGTCAGTGAACATTTGAGTGGATGTGTAGTCTCACTGCAGTCAAAGAAAAGTCATCAAAATGGGGCACCATTTGGGAGCCTCTTAACTTATGAAAGGCTGGCTGGGGAAGCAGAATCAGCAAAGTACCAATGCAAGTGAGTATACTTTGGTAGATGAATTTGGCATTAATGATCCATAATTTTAAAAATCACTGAGCTTTGGACCCAGTTATTCTATCTCTTCACCTTTAGTCACACACAGCTAAGAGAAGAGGAAAAAGGTAAAAAACTAAATATTAATTGTTGAATAACAGGATAATTGTGGACGATCCATACAAAATTTTGCTGGTAAAAAGTACTGGATAAGAATCTTTAATGATACAGAACAATGTTCATTCAATCTTAATAAACAGAAAAAATCATTTTACCAAAAAAAGAATACTCAGTATACTTTTTATAGATATGTGAGTATGTGTGCATGCATGTGCATAAACAACAAAGGTATACACAGCAAACTGTGAACAGCAGTCATTGACCTCTGAATCAGGAGAATTGTGTTTTTTCTTTCCTGTGCAGTATTTTATAATAAATGTATAATTTGCATAAGAAAAAATAAAATTTTTAGGTTGTTAATGGTGTGCAGAAATCTCATATGAAAAATACCATCACCAAAATGTCATACAGTTGGACTCTTCTGCTATGTAGCTTTTTTTTTTTTTTTTTGCCAGGCAGAGTTAGACAGTGTGAGAGAGAGAGACAGTGTGAGAGAGAGAGACAGAGAGAGACTTATAGACAGAGAGAGAGAAAGGTCTTCCTTCCGGTGGTTCACCCCCCAGAATGGCTGCTATGGCTGGCACGCTGCATCGATCTGAAGCCAAGAGCCAGGTGCTTCCTCCTAGTCTCCCATGCAGATGCAGGGCCCAAGCACTTGGGCCATCCTCCACTGCCTTTCCTGGCCAGTGCAAAGAGCTGGACTGGAAGAGGAGCAACAGGGACAGAATCCGGTGCCCCAACTGGGATCAGAACCTGGGGTGTCAGCGCCGCAAGTGGAGGATTAGCCTAGTGAGCCGCGGTGCCAGCTGCTATGTAGCCTTTTGAGCTTGGCTTCTTTCACTCAGTAACATGCATTTAAGTTTCTTCCATATCTTTTCACGCCATGAGTGGTCACACCTTTTTAGTGCTAAACAATACCACCACAATTTTTAAAGCTTGCTTCCCCTTGGATTTCTGGCTATGTGTGCGGCCTGAGCTTGCTACCGGTTTCAGAACATTGCAAAGAGAATTTACCCATATCCCCAAGGCCTGTAAGTCCCCTCACTTTGCTCACGTCCATCCAGGCCAGACCAGCCTAAAGCTCACTCAGTCCTACTCTGAGCAGTGGAATCTTCACCCAAGTACCAGAAGGGGGGTACTCAACTTTCCCTAGCAATGACTCCAGCAAAAATCAACACCAAAAAAGAGGGGGTCTATTTTTTTCTCATCTGAAATATCACTATTGGCCCTCTCCCTGAACGAAACTTTGAGTTTTCCCAAGCTTTAAAATCAAGTGACTTGAGCTGGGCAGTACACCAGTAAGAATGCTGCCCATCCAAAGAAAAGGGGAAAATAAAGAGAACACTCGATCATCTAAAAGGAATTCTCTCCAAATGGAAATCCCAGTGTAGATCAACCAACGCAATAATGTGTCATACACGTTACTAACAGATCAAGTCACCACAGTGGAAAATCAGAGGAGGGCATTCAAAATGTGTCAATTAGGAAAAAACAAGCCATTTTTGTACCTGTTGGTAACTCCAAGATGTAATATAGGTTACCATTCTCAACTTTCAACCCTAGACTGTACACTAGAATCACATAAAGATCTTTAAAAAAAAAAAAAATTCAGGCCCCACCATGTATCAGTAAAACCAAAATTCATTTTTTTTTAAAAAAAATCTTTTCAAAACTTTTTCTCTGTGACACAACAGTTACCTATTTAACTGAAGTGTAAAAAAATTTTAAAGACCAAATTAGGAAGTTACATAGTTGAAAAAATAAAAACTATAAACCATTAGCTCTTATAACACCTCAGTTTTTCCAAATCAAATATCTTAATAAAGAAAGCATGAACCACTAGAAATTGATTTGATAAAATACAAACTAAGCCTAAAGGTAAATAAAGGCATTTCATTATTTCTTATGAGAAGAGGCAAATTTTCCAAGAAAACTTTATTGTTAAAACACAAAGGACCACATGCTAATTTTGTATGTGAGTACTTTTCTACCTAACATTTTAAAAAATAATTATTTTACACATTTTAACATTTTGTCACATTCATTTCAAATGTAGACACTGTATACAAATATACTATTTTTCTTGAAGATAGATAATAATATCACACATTGAGGGATTCATGACAATGATCATAACATGGGGAAAGAAGAATATAATGTCATTTACATTGTATAATTCAGTGAAGCAATATTTATAACTAAATACCCAATTTTTATATTCTGTCTATATATTAACTTCCACAAATAAGAGAAAATGTGCTATTTATCTTTCTGGGTCTGGCTTATTTTACTTAACATAATGATCTCCATTTGCATCCATTTTATTGTGAAAGTCAAGATTTCATTTTTTATGGCTCAGTAATATAGTATCATGCATATATACTATATTGCCTTTATCTGATCATCTGGTGATGGACATCCAGGCTGATTATATCTCTGTTACTGTGATGTAAACTTCTATAAACACAGAAGTGCAGGTAACTCTTTCATATTTTGAGTTCACTTCCTTTGGATATATTCCCAGGAGTAGGATAGTTGGGTCTTAAAGTAGATCTATTCTTAGTTTTCTGAAGAATTGCCATACTGTTTTCCATAATGGTTGTACCAATTTGCATTCCCCCCAGCAGTGAATTGGAGTACTTTTTCTCCACAACTTTGCCAACATTTGTTACTTTTTTGATTTTTGGATAACAAGCATCCTAACTGGAGTGAAGTGATAATTCATTGTGGCTTTTACTGGCATTTCCCTAATGGCTAGTGTTCCTGAGCATTTTTTCATGTATCTGCTGGCCATCTGTATCTCATTCTTTAAAAAATGTATGTTCACATCCTTTGCCCATTTCTTAACTTAATTGTTTGTGTTGTTGTTGTTGAGTTTCTTGAGTTTTGGCAACGGTGCAAGCATCCATATATTTTCTTCTTAAAAAAGAAAAAGAAAAGCTCTTAGAGAGCTTTATACAAATAGCCAGGGTTGAGAAACACTGCTTTATGGCAAAGGCACACCACATGGTCTCATGTTTGGGGCAGAATGTTTAGGATAATGAGTTAGGCCTCTTCCTCTTTTAGACTGAATTTGGCACTACTGGAGTGGCCAGTGTTCTCTAGTTCAATGGATGCCACTGGCCTTTCTCCAGTGGGTGGGTCTCACTGAGTTAGAGGAGCACTGAGCTCAGATAGGTCAGACAGCAGTGGCTTATTTTATATTACATGTAACAGTACATGTAATAATAAGTAAAATAATAAAAAATATTAATGATGTTTGACACAAATATGGCTTATTTTGCATTACATGTAACAATACATGTAATGATAAGTAAAATAATAATAAATATTAATGATGTTTGACACAAATATGCCTCTGGCTAATATTCTCATCACAGGCCTGCATCTCAAATCACTCCTCACTCTTTCCCAAGCCTGGCTTCACAGAAGGCATGCACTACACATTTGTTGAACAAGACTCTAACATGTAGTTTGCTATAATTCATCAGATTCACTCCTCATCAAAAGTGAAGCCTCTGGGGCTGATGCTGTGGTGTAGTAGGCTAAGCCTCTGCCTGTGGCACCAGGATCCCACATGGGCACCAGTTCATGTTCCAGCTCTTCCTCTTCTGATCCAGCTCTCTGCTTATGGCCTGGGAAAGCAGTGGAAGATGGCCCAAGTGCTTGGGTCCCCACACCCACATGGGAGACCCAGAAGAAACTCCCAGCTCCTAGCTTCAGATTGGCTCAGCTCCCGCCGTTTGCAGCCATTTGGAGAGGCAATCAGCATATGGAAGACCTCTCTTTCTGTCTCTCCCTCTCTGTACTTCTACCTCTTACTTAAATAAAATCCTAAAAAAAAATGAGGCTTCCTAGAAACAACATGGTATCATACAATGTAGAAGGACTTTATGGATCATCCTGTTGAATTGACTCAGCCCACAAATGAGGAAACTGAGGTGCAGAGAAGGTTTGTAATTTGTCTAAGGGAGTTTGAACACAGAAGTGGACTTGAGATTGGAGCCCTGACTGTCAACTCCTGATACTGTACTGTTTATAGAACACCACTGGCCCACGTCCCTTGCTATGCATTCTACCTTCCTCCAAAAGAATGACCAGAAGGGTGGAAATGGCTCATCAGCGTTGGCTTAAACACTGGCAGTGGGTGACTGTGAACCAGTAAGAGTGGCTGTGAATCCTGGGTTGCCCAACGTGACCTTGGCCCCTGGCTTGAATCCCCCTCCCTAAGCCCAGTAATTTCCTCCATAAAAATGAGGACCATCAAGGGCCTTACAATATCTAAGAACTGTTCTTTACAGGTCATAAGATGAGGCAGGAATATGTAAAGCGGGTATAAGGTTGAAGATCTGTCACTCTATACCCACTATATTCTGTTCTCAAAGGTGCCCCTAACAACTAGTAATCTCCCAGCATGCAGGTTGGGAAGCCTCCAAGCACAGTTTTAGGAGCTGCATCTAAATTCCAAGGGACAAACCTCCTGTTAAAAGCTCCTTAGGAGAAACTGAGAAGACCTCTGGCCTTTTTGGAAGGCTTCAAGCTGTGAACCAGGGCCACGATCTTCCCGGACTCCTAGTGCTCGACTAGTAGGTGTGGAAACCGCTCAGAAGCCCCATTCCTGCTACCGTTCTACATGCAGGGGTCCTGCGACACCCTCTCTGGCCAATTATCAACTGAAGGGCCAATGCAACTGGAACCACGGCAAACCCAAGAAAAAGATTTTTTGTGATAGAGACATTCTTCCCACTCAAAATGTGACCCCTGTGACCCAGCACAGGGGGTTTGCATAGGGGTCAGAAGGGGGTTTCAGTTTTCGAACTTCACAAGGAGGCCCCTGGGGATGTCATCACAGCACCTCTGTGCTCTGGCCCAGCCTAGATCGAATTGCACACGTGCACATAGCCTGTTTCCAATAGCCCCGCAGAGAAACTGCTCTCCTAGTGCTGATAATGCTGTCATCACAGCCTCCTCACTCTACTCCTTCAGCCCAGCCAGATTTATACACAATGGCTGTAAGGAAGAAAAAGAGATGTGGGAGGATCTTAATAATCTGAAAATCATGGATAAACGGGTGCTTTCTCTGTCCTACAGAGTGAGCAGATGTGAAAACAGCCAAAAGCAGAGTTAACAGCCATCTACCAGGGGAAGGACTAAAGCTTTCCTTTATTTTACCTTTTGAAAAATATAAAACAGTAAAGAAAATAAATAAGAGATAGTTAAATCTCTTCAGTATTTGTGCAATAGCACTAATGCAAACCCTTTCTTGAGTCAGGATCTACAGAGTTTATATGTAAAATCTAAATGAGGAGGTATGGCCATGAATGTATTAGAAACTGCAACCATTGAGGGAAATAAAATGTTCTTTTATAAAGTAACTAGAGAATAAGTCAATAAGATAAACCATAAGACAATAGAGTACAGAATGATATGTTAAAGGCAATAAGACTTTAGTGTATATAAAAGAATCACCATATCTGGCACTTAGCCCACTGTTAAACAAATGTTCAATGCCAGCAACCACAGTCACAGGAAATGAGCAAGTTAATACAACAATTTTTTAAAAAATTTTTTGACAGGCAGAGTTAGAGAGTGAGAGAGAGAGAGAGAGACAGAGAGAGACAGAGAGATAGTTATAGACAGTGAGAGAGACACAGAGAGAAAGGTCTTCCTTCCATTGGTTCACCCCCCAAATGGTCTCTACAGCCAGCGTGCTGCACCGATCCGAAGCCAGGAGCCAGGTGCCTCCTCCTGGTCTCCCATGCGGGTACAGGGACCCAAACACTTGGGCCACAGCAGAGAGCTGGACTGGAAGAGGAGCAACCGGAACTAGAACCCAGCGCCCCAGCTGGGACTAGAACCCGGGGTGCCAGCGCCACAGGCAGAGGATTAGCCAAGTGAGCCACGGCACCGGCCCCAAGTTAATACAACAAATTATAAATACTTTAAAATCTGTACATTAATACTGATTTTGGGATGAAGGATCTTTGCAAAAACACTTGGTTAGCTTAATTTGTACCAATATTTACATGAAGCTTGAAAATCTCAAAACTTTATTTTTTTTCTGTAATTCTGATCTTTACCATAATTCATAATATCCTTTCCCATCCCCTTCCAACTAGTCTACATTTGTGTGCTTTATTTCTATGAATCCTCTCAAATGTTAGGATACCCAAATGTCCATATCTTCAGAAATACATTTACTTAAGAATGATAAAAATATAACCAATAATGATGCACGGAAGAAATACCAGAATGGAAATTCTTTTTAAAGATTTATTTATTTATTTTGAAAGGCATGAGTTACAGAGAGGCAGAGGCAGAGATAGAGAGAGAGGTCTTCCATCCACATGGGAGACCTGGAAGAAGCTCCTGGCTCCTGGCTTCAGATTGGCTCAGCTCTAGCCATTGTGGCCATCTGGGAAGTGAACAGCAGATGGAAATTCTGTTTCTTCCCTCTTTCTTCTTTTCTTCCTTCCACCCATCTGGTTTTTGCCTTTCCAGCTTCCATTTCTTCCTTCGATTCATCCTTCTGTCCTTCCATCTACCCTACAAATATTTACTCAGAGACTTACCACCTATCAATGAAATAAAGATGCAAGACTGATATAGCCCCTGTCTTTGGGGCATATAAAATATCTGCAGGCAAGCAGAGTAATCTAGCAAACCTCAAAAGATTAGGAAAATACTCAAGACTTCACAAGATATGACACACACATACTTGCAAGGCCTCTGCCAGCCATGCTGGAAACTGGGCATATGAGATTACAGCCAACTTCAAGAACACCAGGCTTAACTCCAGAGTTCATGGTGGGAAGATCTGGTGTGACAATTAAGGACAAGTCGTGTTCATGCCAGGACCCTGGATTCAATTTCAAATTTCCAGATAGAGGTGGATGCATACAAAAGGCTTAGTAATGTCCTGGCATATTCTAGGAGCTTTTTAAACACACACACACACACACACACCCTATTCTTATCATGGAAAATTCAAAGTACTTTGTTGGAAACAACCACTTTTTTTACATTGCCTGATTATATTAGGTTTTGTGGCCAAAGTTATTAAGTTTCAGAAAACGCACAATAGGGGCTGGCCCTATGGTGCAACAGGTAAAGCTGCCACCAGCAGTGCTGGCATCTCATATGGGTGCTGGTTTCAGTCCCAGCTGCTCCACTTCCAATCCATCTCCCAGCTAATATACCTGGGAAAGAACTAGAAGCTGGTCCAAGTCCTTGGGCCCCTGCACCCATATGGGAGACCTGGAAGAAGCTCCAGGATCCTGACTTCCGATCAGCTCAGCTTTGGCTGTTGCAGCCATCTGGGGAGTGCACCAGCGGATAGAAGATCTCTCTCTCTCTCTCTCTATTGCTCTCTCTCTCTCTATCTCCCCCACCCCCGCCTCTGCCTCTGCCTCTCTGTAACTCTGCCTTTCAAATAAATTAAATCTAAAAAGTAATAGTATTACTGAAGACATGGTCAAGATCTAGTCATTCACAAAGAGAATAATTCTTCAGTGTTACCAGCGAAGGAACAAGCTCTGGGCTGTAACAATTCATATAACTGCAAAATGGTGAGCTATGCTGAGAGACTGATGTCAATAACAGAAACCAGTAGAACATTTTTGATAAATGTAAAAAAAGCAGGCATCCTTCAAGATTTTTGGATTTGGTATTCTAGTACATCCCCTTTGTGTATGGGAACAAGTCCAGATTCCTTTAAATTTGGAATTTTAGAGAAATAGCCAAAATGCCACACAGATGAACAGTGTTCTGTTTAAATCTAAGGATTTACAAAACAGTCTCCCTTCTATTAAAGCAGTTATTGAGGCTCTTCCAAGGAACTGGGTGCAAGCAAGCCTAGTCTTAGCACAACAGATAACTTGGTTCCTTAAAAAACTTGCTTCTTTGATAGAACAAAAAGCACACGTTTCCTACTGCACAGGACCTGGAGTTTTCCATGGAGAAGTCTGAATACTGGTCTCATCATCAGCTTGTTACCTTGCCAAGCTCTGGGAGCCCGAAATACAGGCATGGGGAATTTCCATGCAGGATATATATATATATATATATATATGAGAACTTTAAAAAGTTCATAGACAATAGAATTAAAAGATATATTTATTCCGGTACAAAGAATTTGAAATCCATGCCTGGTCTTTTTAACAACATCACTTTCCACAAACTTCTTGAAGTCTTCTATCTTGTTTGTTCCTCTTGGGTCTTGCCCTGGGCAAAAGCTTGGCACTCTTGAACCTGTCACAGATCCCTGTTTTCAGCTTTCTTGGCATATAACTGTGCATTCCTTGTTGGCACACAGCTCCATGCCCCAGGGCTATTGGAAAAGGTCTTTGCTTGGGAAACCTTGGACTCGTTTTATAAGTTTCTCCCCAGCATGGGGGATAGAACCTTTCCATTCTCCATTTCTCCAGTAATTGTCTCACTTGCCTCTGAAAATCTTATCCTGAGCTAGAGCTCCTATGATCAGCTGACCTTTAAAGAGTGGAAGTGAGAGTCAGAGAGGCCATGTGGCTGGTCCCTGAGAGGCAGATACATCCTGAAATGCAGATGTCAGCCTCCCACTCCTGTTCTTTGATCCTGTCTGGACCAAACCTGTGGCATCGCAGGCACACTCTGGCTACCAAAGCTGATTAAAAGCAAAATAAATGAGTAAAAAATATTTTTTAAAAATGCTTTTCATTTGAGCAATGTTCCCTGTTACTGTCTGCACAATAGAATTGCTAGAAGATGCTTCTTTAAAATGCAGGTTTTCAGATCCACTCCTTCAAAGATTTAAGTTGAAATAGGATATAAAAGTTGTACTTTTAACCAGTCTCCCCTTCCCAGAGGCTGGCATTCAAGAAGGCCAGCTCAAGAGCAGCGTGAAGCCACTTTCCCCTTCCAAGACTGAACAGTCCAGTTCCTTCGGGTTTTCAAGTGTCATTTACTGCTCAGTGCTTGAGAGTGAGTTCCTCACTGTTCTCATGTGCAAGACTAATCAGTGCAGTGACAAATGGCACACACAGTAGGCCAGAGACCAGTCCTTCAGCGCTGCTTCAACTAAATTCAATGTAGACCTTTTCCATGCACTGGGGGTCTGCGCGAGCCACTGAACGACATCTTGCTTGGGGGCTTCCTATAAAAAACAAGACTAAACCCACTGCAGTCTGCAGAATAGTGGAGGTGGCAAGGCATCCAAGCCCCACACACTGGAAAATCTCTTGTGCTTCTTCACATAAAAGTAACATATGGGGCTGGCACCGTGGCGTAGCCAGTAAAGCTGCCGCCTGCAGTGCCAGTATTCTTTATGGGGTGCTGGTTCGAGACCCAGCTGCTCCACTTCCAATCCAGCTCTCTGTTGTGGCCTGGGAAAGCAGTAGAAGATGATACAAGTACATGGGCCCCTGAACCCGTGTGGAAGACCCAAAAGAAGCTCCTGGCTCCTGGCTTTGGATTAGCTCAGTTCCAGCCACTGTAGCCATTTAGAGAGTAAACCAGCGGATGGAGGACTTTCTCTCTCTCCGCTCCCCACCCCCCGCCCACTTCTGTCTTTCTGTAACTCTGCCTTTCAAATAAATTAATTATTTTTTAAAAAAAGACAACAATAAAGGTGAGAGACTTCTAAAACTCCCTTCCAGTGTGGCCTCCATGCTATGATCAGCACAAACATACAGAAGCAAAGTTTCCTGAAAAGTGCCTGCAAGCTGACCTGCCCTGGGCAAAACGCAGCCTCCTACGTGCAGCTGGGTCAAGTGCCAACATCACATGTCACAGGCAAAGGAACTGGCCTCCCTTCACCACAGTTCCAGAACCACTTTGTGATACTCCCTCATCCACTCTAGCCTACACATCAGGTACAGCAAACAACAGCCCAAGGGCCACATCTGCATAGGAACCTCTGTTTATGATTACTGCTTTATTGGAAGGCAGCCATGTTCACCTGTTTCTGTACTGTCTATGGCTGCTTTTGCACTGTAACCATGCTGCTGAGTAATTATGTCTGGCCCTTTATAGAAGAAGTTTACTGACCTCAGCCATAGACCATCCTTCTTCAGACTCTTTGACCATGACCCACAATAAATATATTTTGCTATGATACCTACTTTGTACAAATGAAGATACTTCAAAAAGTTTAAAATGGAACTGGAAGCTGTTTGTTTTGGTGCAAAAATTTTGAAATCCATGCTTTTTTTTTTCATAATATTCATTTTCCATTAATATTTTAAAGATCCTTTGTATGAATGGATTTCAAAATTTTTGCACTGAACAAACTCCAATTCCACATTTTTATGTCTCTTCATACTATTAGTGGCACATTTATATAAAATATAATTTATTCATGCAATATGTATATATACAATTTGCAAAACAGTCTCTTTACTAATTACAACACACTTTATAATTTCTATCATATTCTATTTATTTAAAGCTAATATGATGATCCCCAAATAATCTTGATCTGCATTTGTGAAAACACTGTTTTAAAAAAGTGAAGCAAATGGTTACTGACAATACATGGCCACTTCTACTTCTATACCTTCCTTGACTACGAATCCCCCAGTTTGGTAAGGCTTGCCCTTTCACCGCTATGTGTACAAACCCTCCCTGCTCCTAAGCCCTATGTTAACTTCCATCTCTTTCAGCAAGTCTGCTTTATTTTATTTTTTATTTGTATTTATTTATTTGACAGGCAGAGTGGACAGTGAGAGAGAGACACACAGAGAAAGGTCTTCCTTTGCCATTGGTTCACCTTCCAATGACTGTCGTGGCCAGCGCACTGTGGCTGGTGCGCTGCGGCCAGCGCACTACGCTGATCTGAAGGCAGGAGCCAGGTGCTTATCCTGTTCTCCCATGGGGTGCAGGGCCCAAGAACCTGGGCCATCCTCCACTGCACTCCCTGGCCACTGCAGAGAGCTGGCCTGGAAGAGGGGCAACCGGGACAGAATCCGGCTCCCCAACCAGGACTAGAACCCGGTGTGCAGGCACCGCAAGGCGGATGATCAGTCTAGTGAGCCGCAGCGCCAGCCTCAGCAAGTCTGCTTTAAAGGAGAATTTTTCTTTTTCTCATCTCCCATAGCATATTTTCTCCTCCTCTTGTGTTGCATGTTAGGGTTTCTGGCTTGTACAACAGTCATTTGTGCATCTTTCTTATATCTTAAGGGTGTGGTCTTAAGCATTCTGTATTCAACATGCCATCCAATATAGTGCCTTATATTTTGTAAGCAATGAAAGTTAATTACATTGAAATGAGTAAATATTTGTTACTTATGGTACAACATGGCTTACATAGGCAGTATTTTATCCCTTTAATTAGAGAGACCACAGAGTATATAGTGTAGTGAAAATAAGTAACTCAATAACGCTTATGAAGACAAAGAGGGACGGATAACCTGAACTTGGCAGTTTCTAACCCAGTTACAAGATTTGCGTAAGTTTACTAATCAGTGGGTAGAATTATTGTATATGATAAGTAGTTCCTGATTTTTTTCTTGAGTCACAGTCACTTCAAGCATACAGATGATCAAGGAAGAAGGAAACTGCTCTATTTGTTAGGGGCTCAGCAGACAAAGAGTGTAATAGTTTTGATTGTTCCTAGCATAGCTGCAGCTATGGTTGGGATATAGTCTGCATGTCCTTCAAATGATCAGGTGGTAGAAACTCGGTCCCCAGAGTAACAGTACAGAGGTGGCATGGCCTTTAAAATGGGGGCACCACTCTCAGAAGGAATTAATGCAATTTTGGAAAACAGTGTTAGTTCCTGAGATGGTGGGTTGTGAGAAAAGAGTAAGCCAGAGGCTGGCACTGTGGTATAGTTGGCTAAGCTTCCAGCTGCGGTGCCAGCATCTCATATGGGCACCAGTTCATGATCCAGCTGTTCCTCTTCCAATCCAACTCTGTGCTTATGGCTTGGGAAAGCAGTGGATGATGGCTCCTAGCAATGGATTGGCTCAGCTCCGGCCATTGTGGCCACTTGGGGAGTGAACCAGCAGATGGAAGACCTTTCTTTCTGTCTCCCCCTCTCTCTGGCTGTAACTCTACCTCTCAAATAAATAAATTTTTTAAAAAAGAAAATAGTGAGCTGGGCTTCTCCCTGCACCACTTGCTTCCTCTCTTACATACTTACCCCTACTGCACTTGGCTGTTTCCTTTTCCTTTTCTCCACCTTGTTAACAACACAGCCGGCAGGCCCTAATCAGATACCAGGGCCACTCTGTTTGGACTTCTCAGCCATCAGAATCATGAGCCAAGTAAAACCCTCTAATATTTTGTTACAACAAACAAAACAGCCCTGGACAGCTGCCATCTCTGTATCCCGGGTTCAGATAGTAGCACAGTAGAGAACTGGATATGGTCTGATTTGTCTGACCAAACAAAGATGCATGCCATCCCTACTACTCATGGTAATACTGTTAAGGTCTAACTGGTTTTGGTAAGAGAAAAAATATCTCAGGAAGAAATTCCCTCACACCCCAATATGGCCTGACACATTGTCATTATAACTACTGAGTAGTTTTACTGAAATCAGTTTAAGCATGACCAAATAGGATTTATTCTCAGAAATTCAAGTGTAGTCTGATATATGAAAACTAATAATTTTTATTACATTCACATAATTAAAGAAAAAATATTACTATATCATTAGATTCTAACAGAGTAGCTATTGACTTAAGCATCCATTTCTAATAGAGATCCAAGTAAAATGGGAACAGAGAAAATTATATAAACATGATAAAGATTTCATCAATATTAACAAGCAATTATCAAAATGGATGCAAAATACTATATCCATTTTCACTAAAATTACGAACTATCACAATTATTATTTAATATTATTTTCAGAATTGTATAATACAGTAAGATATGAAAATGAAATAAAGGATATAAATATTACAAAATGAAATACAGAAAAAATTCAGTCTTAGGTTATATGACTGAATACCCAAAAATATCCCAGAGTATGCAGAGATTTTAGAAAATAAAATACTAGGCCAGCGCTGTGGCTCAACAGGCTAATTCTCCGCCTTGCGGCGCCTGCACACCGGGTTCTAGTCCCAGTCGGGGCACCGGATTCTGTCCCGGTTGCCCCTCTTCCAGGCAAGCCCTCTGCTGTGGCCCGGGAGTGCAGTGGAGGATGGCCCAGGTGCTTGGGCCCTGCACCCCATGGGAGACCAGGAAAAAGGACCTAGCACCTGGCTCCTGCCATCGGATGATTGCGGTGCGCCAGCCGCAGCGCCCCGTCCGTGGCAGCCACTGGAGGGTGAGCCAACGGCAAAGGAAGACCTTTCTCTCTGTCTCTCTCTCTCACTATCCACTCTGCCTGTCAAAAAAAAATACTATAATTAATAACAGAATGTGCTAAGAGTTGCATATCAGAGAAAAAGCATATTAATCAACAGTGTCTCTATGTAAGCACTAAAAATTAGGAAAAAAACTGAGGAAAGCAATATCAAAATCAAAGGTATCCAAAACTCTATAGGACATACAATCAATTTCTTCAATGAACACATTAAAAAGGGAAAAGATAGAGGGGAGAAATGCAGATTAAAAGAGAATTAAGATATATATTAATCAATTACAGTGTAAGATCTTTTGGCTCCTAATTTAAACAAAATGTAAAAGCAGGAAGGATGAGGACACAGGGCATTTTTGAGAAATTACTTCTGGAGTTCCCTTCTGTACTTCTGTTTAGGATAGGAAAATTTGCAAGAGATATCCTTGCAATCTTAGCAACAAAAAAGACAAGGGAATCTACAAAATAGTTTTTCTTGAAGTGTGACAAGACTATAAAAGAGAAAAAGAGAGAGAGAGAGAGAGGAGACAGAGGAAGGAAGGAAGGAAGGAAGGATGGATGGACAGACAGATGGAAGGAAGAGGGGAGAGTAACAAGCTATTCCATAAACACTTTCTCCTCTTTGGCAGAGCTCTGGAGAAAGAACAAGCTATACAAGCAGATAACAACAAATGATGTAACCATTTAGGGAATTCCAGAGATCAAGAATAACCTACCACGTTGGTTCAAGATCACTTGGATTCCCAGGTAAATGAGACACAGTTCCAACTTTTTTTCCCCACAGACCTCTATTGGATGCTCACAGGGAAATAAAGAACAGAAAGGGAGACTTGACAGTGCAGGAATGCAGGAGACGATCAGCTCTACAGAGAGATCAGCAAGCCCTCACACTTCTACAGCAAAACAAAACAAAACAATCCCAAAACACAGGCTTTACGTTCCCGAGCGTACAGAATGAAAACTGCCTCATCCCAAGAGTACAGGCAAAGATCAGTGCTACCAGAAGAGGGGCAGAAGTGAAAACCCTCTGCCCCCAGGGAAAGGTAGGAAGCCTTGCTGAGTTCAGAATCCTACACCAATTCTGAGCAGCAGTCACTGCCACTGGACAAATTTTAGGAGCCTGGTAACAGCTCTACTTTGTGTCATAAACAGGCAGTAATTGCTGAAAGCTGAGATAAAACAGAAACACTTTAAAAGTGTTTTTAGCACCCTAACTTCAATTTCTGCAGACAGCACAAGTTCCCCATTGTTAGAGGAATGTGAAGACTATAGAACACTAAAGGTTACAGCACAAACAATAAAATCTAAACCCAGCTTAACTCCTGAAAAGATTAAACTACAACACCAAAGGCCTGAAAGAAGAGTTATCCCCATTTCTGTATATAAATACTGTATACCTGAGTTTCTGTCTACTCTTCTTATCCACATACCATAACATTCATCCAGCATTCAATGAAAAGTTATGAAATATACAAAAAACAAGACAAAACAAACCGCTGTCAAGAGATAAAACAATCAACAGAACCTGAGTCAGAGATAAACCAGAATTATGACAGGAAATTCAGAATAAACATATTTAATATATTAAAAGTTCTAATTGAAAAATAAACCACATATATAAACAAGTAGATGATCTCATCAGGGAAAAGCAAACTAGAAAAAGAATCAAAGAAAAATTCTGGAAATAAAACATACAACATCAGAGAGAGAGAATTCCTTCAACAGGCTCATTATCAGATTCGCACACAGTTAAATAGTCAATGAGTTTAAATAGGTGCCAATGGAGATTATCTACATGGAAGCACAAAAAGAAAAAGAAATAAAAATGGAACAGTAAATATAAGAGCTCAAAGTCAATATCTATGGTCACAACTTATCCAAAATATGTGCAAATGCAGTCTCAGAAGGGAAAGAGAGAATGGGGAAGAAGAAATATTGGAAAAGATAATGCTAAGTGTTTTCTAAAATTAAAATAATGATAACAAGGCGATAGGTCCAAGAATCCAAGAGAACCCAAATGCACACATGCAGGCATGTGCACGCGTGTGCGCGCGCGTGCACACACACACACACACACACACACACACACGCTACTCAAATCAGTGAAAACCAAAAGTTAAAAGAAAATACTGAAGCGAGGCCGAGGGTTGGGTGGTGGTGGTGGTGGTTATAGAAGACTGCAGATAAGAATTACATCAGACTTCGTGGAAACTATGCAAGTCAGAAAAGATATGAATATCATCTTTAAAGTACTGAAAAAGGAAGTTATTTTTAACATTTTAAGTGTGCCAATGGTAATTTGGTTATACTTTTTCTTGAAGATACCTTACATTTAAAGATTCACACTGAAATATTTGGGGTAAAATAATAAGCCATAGGGTTTTGGTTCAGAGTAATCAGGGAAGAGGCCTCTCCTTGAAGATGAGTGTAGAGATAAAGTAAGGCTGACCATGAATTGATGATAGCTGAAACTGGCTGATAGGCACATGGGGTTTCAATATTCTATTTTCTCTACTTTTGTAGATTAAAGAAAGGAAATTTTTCAAGAAAAAAATGACCAAAGAGACAGGTAAATCATGGTACATATCCTGCTAGGTGTCTCTGAATTTTTTTTTTTTTTTTTTTTTACTTTTCCTTCAGCCATTGATTCACTGAGGTTCACAGGTCTCCAAACTGGGATCACTGAGAATACAGCCACCTCTACCCCCACATACATACATACACCCAGTAACATCAACCCAACAAAGCCTACCAGTGCCAAAACTCTCTTCTCCACACAGAGAGCACCGTCCCGAGTCCATCAGATTAGAGAAGAATCTCCATCCAGCTGGAGTCTCATATACAGGGACCTTCATTGATTTGGCCACTCTGAAAAAAATGGAATTTGAAGCAACAGTCAATTTATAAACCTTATTTCCCTTCTTTTCTTGGTACAATAGCAAGCCTTTAAGATCTAGTAATTCCATAATGAGACATGAGAACAATCTGGACAATGTTGACAGCTTTCACAATGTCTAGCCCTAAGTTAGAGCATGATAAATAGCCTATTTCAGTAATTCTCAATTTTATTGTCTTCATGATACAGAAAATATTAGTTAATACATGAAATAGTCTCACATTTGTTTCATATACTTATAAATAATATGAAATAGTCCACCTAAGGATATCACAATCTAAATTAAGATGATATTTGGATATAAATGTTTTGGAATATGGTTTGACAGTTTCTACTAAAATGAATATATCTATATACTATGAGCCAGTAATTCAATTCATAAAAATTACTAATGACATGTAGCAGACACTGTATCAGATTCATCCCCTCCCCGACACACTCTTTAGACATATTTGTAAAGGAACACCCATTCTACCAGCTACTAGGAATGTTGGCAGCTGACGGCTCATGGATTTTGCCCTTGCTCTCTGGCAAAAAAAATATATACATCTCACACAAAAGCATGCCCCAGTTCTTGGTTAATCTATATCCAATGCTCAATGACTGGTCAATGAGGGATATGTAAAAGTCTGGACCCCTTGTCCCGATTTAGAACAACTGTGTAAGGTCATTTAAATTCCAGAATTCTCCAAAATTTGGATGAAGCTTTTGTGTAGCTGCATTGAAGTCCAATTTCCTGGGGCATCCAGAGTGTAGTATTATTTAGCAGAGTGTATATGTGAAATATTATAAAAATGAGAGAAACTAACCTAATATCCAAAATTACACAAATGTCCAAAGTAGAATGGACAATTAATTTGTGCTACATAATGTAACTCCACAAATCCACTGAATGGACTATAGCTACCTGCAACAACTTTAATGAATCTCACAGTGAGTAAAGAAAGTCATTGACAAAGGAATACGTATTTTATTTTTCCATTTAGATACAGTTCAAAAACAGCCATAACTAATCTGAGTTCAGGCTCAGTGGCTCAGGGAGACTGAGTAATTTGTTCAAGTTTTCACAGAGGTATGAGGTAACACTACCATTAGAACCCAGGTCTGCTGAATTTCTGCTCATGTTCCACTGTATTACACCATGCTGTCTCTCCAAATACCTTAGTGCTTCAAGAGGGATTTAGATCTGAAAGCATGCCAGGGAATGATCTGGTACCACAGGCACTGGCCTGAAGCAGTTCATCTTCCTCATATGCAAGCAACCAAAAGAGAAAAACATCCAAGGCCAATCACTAGCCAAATGCAGTCCTTTGAATGCAGTGAGTGCTGAGGGTGCCAGGGAGAGGAATCAGAGAGTGTCTTGACGAAGAGGAGGAATAAAGCTGCAAACGTGTTACAGGACACAACAGAGTAACAATTTCTTCAGGCTCGGTTTATGGCCAGCTAGAGGAAGAACATCCAGAGAGCTTGCCACGGGAAAGCAAGTACCTCCCTTTCCACCAAACCCAAGTGTAATGCATGTGTGCTCAGCCCTGAGAAACTGTGTAGTAGGTCTCTGGCAGGTCTGCTTTGGAAAGAAACACCTTTTAGTTTGTGGGACGTTTACTTCAAAGCTTCCAGCTTTTCACTTTTTCAACAGTTTAAGACAATCATGCTTATGTTCTGGTAGGAGCAATAGAAGAAACTGCCCCCAAAGTGTACTGCAAAGCTAGATTTTCACAGACACTAATTCGATGATCAGAAGCTCAAGGAAGGAGCCATAAATCACAAAGAAGCCTTTTTAATGCAGCACATAGTAATACCTGGGTCAAAATTAATTCAGCGAACATGGATCATATGATCACCACACAGACATGCAAAGCGGGACAGAGGGGAAGGTGAGAGAGAGGGCAGAGGGTGTAGGGACGTATAGTCTCTGAACAAAACATTCTTATGGGTTCAGAGCCAAGTTGGCAGGTCTGAAGGGAGGCAAAAGGATTTCCCCAGCTCCCACCCTTCCCTATAAATCACTGTCAGTTCATCAGGCTGCAGGCTGTGGACAGATTTTAAAGGACCGGATAATTTTATAACTATGAGTCACAGTTGCAGCTATGCAAGCTAAGATAACAATAAGGGTAATTAAATTCCAGTTGATTGTGTCCTAAGGTCAGAAAGGAATTCCCCGCCCTCCTCCCCCTCCTGAACTTGGGATTCTTCCCAAGCACAGCACTCAGCAGATACCATGCACTAGACTGGCTTTTGGCAGGAGGTCCCTACAGTGTCTAAGGTCCTCTAGTGAAAGAGCTCACAACAAAGCTGCTCATTTCAAGGATGTGAACCCCTAACCTGGACTGGCTGCCACCATTGCTGGAGACAAACATGAGAACTCACTTCTTGGAAAGGTCAGAAGATGAAGAAAAACAAAATTCATCTTGGCCACAGTATTCCTGCAAGGGGAATGAACCCTGGTACCAAAATATCATGCTGGATATCAACTCCTTGATCAGGATTTTTAAACTTCTAGAATTGTGACTGTATTAAAAATAATCTCAACCTAGCCTTCCAACAGTTTATTCCCGATGTGTTCCATGCCCGTTGCAAACTGACTACTAAGGAATTGTCCAAACATGCCCTTGCATTTTGTTGTTGTTGAATAATTAATCCTTCTTTATACCATTTTTATCACCTGGGTTAATCCTCCTTTTCAGTCTCTCAAAATACTGCCGAGTGCTTCAAGGCTTACCCGAAACATTCTGCCACCCTAGCACCTGTCCCAGTCTGTTCCGTGCTGCTATACTACAACACCTGATGCTAGGTGATCAATGAAGAACTAAAACTCATTCTTCCCAGTCCTGGAGGTTGGGAAGACTAAGGTGTGATAAGAGCCTTCTTGCCAAGCCCTCGCATGGTAGAGAGCAGAAGGGCAAGCTAGCCAAATGTAGCATGAAGCCTGTTGCATAAGGGTCTTAATACCATCAATGAGAAAGGGGCCCTTGGACCACATCAACTCTTAAAAGCCACAACTCTAAATACTTTATCACACTGGCTATACTTCAATTTGGGAAGAGGACCCAGATTCGACCTAAATTTTAGAGGGTATCACAGCATATACAATGGTGAAGACTCCTAAGTGGTCAACAAATCATCTCATTTTTCTGGACACTACTTCTCAACATCTCTCACAATTAGCTATGACAGTGTGACCTAGTTCTAGGCAATGGAACTCCTCTTTCTCATCTGGCTAGAAAAACTACCCATCCTACAAGTTCTTTCTTCTGCCCACTTGATATGGACCAGCCCAGCAATCTAGAAGCTGTATGTTGAAGATGGCTGGTCCGTAAGACAGAAGGATCTAGAGTTCTGATTCACCATTGGGAGTAACGTCAACTGCCAATCAGGAATACATAGTTTTAACTTTTGGTGCTTGATAAATAACCTGCTGTACTGAGCTACTTTACAGTGGGGACTAGTTTTGTAGTAGTAGCTACAGTATGCTAACACACAGTGCTTCCCTGACCGCTGCAGTGACTCTCCTGTGACCTTTGCTGCCACTAAGCTTCTAGTCACTTGGTACAATCTTAGTTTACACACCATGTACCTCCTTCAATTCGTCCCTCCACCACAAACACCGTGCCCACCATTACTGTGCCAGAAGTGGTTTGGGAGTTGGGACTGCATCTTACACAGCTTTACAGTTCCTTCAATGTCTAGGATCATCATATGCTGCCTTGCTGACCTTGCCCTCAAGAAAAGGTGTCTGATTCCAACTAAGAATTGCCCTTTTAAAGGGTGTTAGTGAATGGGAGGTCAATATATCTACATTTTTGGTCTTTCCTCCTTGTAGCTTCTGGAGATTATAATTAAGTCATTACTGCATGTTTTATATAGTCATTTTAAGAAAAGAGACTTTCTTCATGTATTAATTAGTAGGGCTATTTGAATGAGAGAGCCCTCATTATGTCTTGGAAATAAATATCTCAGAGACTCAAAGCAGTCACTAAAGGAGAGGAGAAGAAGGACACATCCATTTATTTACCAGTCTGATGGTTGCCCTACCTTCATGTATTCAAACATAGTAGCAACTACAAAGGCACCCCAAAAGTGCCCCGAAGCTCACCAAGTACAGGGGTGTTGGCATATCCATCCCCGTGGTTCTGGCAACCTGCAGAATCAGTATCCACAGCAGCTATTCAAATATGTATATATTTATTTGAGAGGGATTGGAGGAGGAAGGGAGGAGACAGAGGAGGGAGAAGGAGAGAGGTGGAGGTGGAGAAAACATGCACAAGTGTGGGAGAGAACACTCCCACTTGCTGATTTACTCTCTAAATGCTTGTAACAGTCAGGGCAGGGCCAAAGCTGAGAGTCAAGAACACAATCCATGTTTCCCATTTAGATGGTACAGACCCAACCACTTGAGCAGTATGTGCATTAGCAGGAAGCCAGAATCAGGACGGGAGCTGGGAATCAAACTCAGGCTCTCTGATACACAATGTAGACATCTCAGCTGGCATCTTAACTGCTATGTCAAACTTCTACCACTCAAATATTTATTATAGCAAGCATTAAAGTATTATATATGGTAGTAATTTAGTAAAATATCATATTACTCTCTCTTGGATTGCAAGGGAATAGTCAAATAAATACTGATTGATCATATCAAGCATATAAAACATACCCAGCTACCCATGAAATCCTATTTCAAGAAAGCTGTGCTGGATTTAAACAAGATCCAGACCCCTCTTCCTTTGCTCTATCTTCAACTGCCCATGTTCTTGAGGGTACTATTCTCTATCCCCTGAATTCTCAGCTGTCATTTAAAAAGCCCTGCCTACACAGGTTAGGAGAAGACATGTGCATCACATGTACCTAACAGAGGACTAACATGGAGGTTACATTTTTTTTTTTTTTTGGCCAGGCAGAGTGGACAGTGAGAGAGAGAGACAGAGAGAAAGGTCTTCCTTTTTCTGTTGGTTCACCCTCCAATGGCTGCTGTGGCTGGCACACTGTGCCAATCCAAAGCCAGGAACCAGGTGCTTCCTCCTGGTCTCCCATGTGGGTGCAGGGCCCAAGCACTTGGGCCATCCTCCACTGCCTTCCTGGGCTACAGCAGAGAGCTGGACAGCAAGAGAAGCAACAGGGACAGAATCTGGTGCCCCAACCGGGACTAGAACCTGGTGTGCCATGCTGCAGTTGGAGGATTAGCCTATTGAGCTGTGGCGCCAGCCAGAGGTTACATTTTTAAAGCTCCTGTAAGTCAATTTGTAAAATGGAAGATAGTAACATAAAAAAGGCAAAAAAATCTTTAATAGACTGTATAAAAGAAGATATCAAATGACCCACAATATATGAAAAGATGCCCCCAGCACTGAAGAAAAGGGGGATACAAATTCTAACCACAGTGAGATATTACTACATATGTACAAGGCTAGCAGAAAATAGGGTATGCAGATATGCAGATGTGGAACTCTCATTTTGAGAGGCAGGGCTGGGGAACCTTTTATTCTGCCAAGGGCCACTTGGATATTTCAAACAACATCTGCAGGCCATACAAAATTATCAAATTAGCCTGCTTCAGATTTATTGAATTTTGAGTCCTGCCAGTGGTTATCTTGGCAGAGCCAGACCAAATTATTTTGTCAGTATTATGTGGCCTGTGGGTTGGATGTTCCCCACCCCATCCTAAATAAATGTAGAGTGGTATTCAATGTAGTACCTTCAGAGAAAGCAATACTACAGAAAACAAGAATGAATGAACTGTCACTGTATGGAACAATACAAATGATTGTCACAAACATAACACAGAGTGGAAGAAGCCACATACAGGGTAATATATATGCAATAACTCCACTTATGTATCCAGTTGTTCGAAAACAGACAAAATTAGCCAATGGTTATCTCTGGGAGGACAGAGGTGGTCGTGACCAAAATGTGGGGACAAGGGATTTCAGGGCTGCTGTTTTGTTTATTGATCCAGCCAGTAGGTACCCAGGTGTATTCACTTTCGAAAACTCCTTGAGGTATACACTTATGAGTTCTGCTTTTTTGTTTGTTTGAACCTTATATTTCAATTAAAACGTTTATCTAAAAGAAAAAACCTTCAGCAGTATACATGAATAAATACATGTTTGAATTGTTCATGTTTACATAACCCCAAGAAAACTAACCACTAAAGATGTAGTTTAATAGCATACTGGATATGCTGGCTAATGTCTAGCAGACATTTAACAAAGCAGCCCTGAAATTAGCTCTTCAATATTTTCACATTGATGAGTTTACTCCCAGATCTCTTCTGCGATGTCTGGCTGGGGCTGCTCCAAGGTAAAAGGTTTATGTGAGCTTAGACTTTAGAAGCCTTTTTAAGGAAGTTTACTCAACTCACACATGTGAATGAGGCCAAGTTCAGCTAAGCCCAGCTGTCTAACAGCCATCTCAAAGGTCACCCTTAAGTCTGTGTTTTGGATGTAACAATGCAATCTTCAGGTAAAATAAACATAAAGCACCACACTATCATAAAAATATGACCACGAAAGGTTTGAAACGAAATATATAAACTTCAGCAGAATGCCACTTGGTCCTGGGCCCTATATTATCTCAGCCTTGTCTAAACTTCAAAACTCACATATTAAATAACACTTGCTTTTAAAAAAAAAAGATTTATTTATTTATTTGAAAGGCAGAGTCACAGAGAGGTGGTGGTGGGGGTTTCTTCCATCTGCTGGTTTACTCCCCAGATGGCCGCAATGGCAAGAGCTAGGCTGATCCAAAGCCAGGAGCCAGTATCTTCCTCCAGTCTCCCACTCTGGTGCAGGTGTCCAAGACTTGGGCCATATTCTACTGCTTTCCCAAGCTATAGCAAAGAGCTGGAGTGGAAGTGGAGCAGCCAGGACTTGAGCCAGTGCCCATATGGGATTCTAGCACTGCAGGTGGCAGCTTTACCCACTATAAATGGAAGAGTGTAAAATCAAAAGAAAATGCTCTAACAACTGCAAGATGTGCTGCAGAGTTACAGCATTATCTCTGTGCTTAGAATTGGACTGTTCGCTTAACCCCATGGCAAATGAGTATGTCATTGAAAGACTATTTAAGGACAATCATACTCGTATTTGGAATCTAATAAAGTTCTTCTCTGGGCTGGCGTTGTTGCAAAGTGGGTTTAGCCACCACCTGCAATAACAGTATCCCATATTGGTGCCAGTCCAAGCCCTGGTTGCTGCACTTCTGATCCAGCTCCCTGCTAATGGCTTGGGAAAGCAGCAGAGGAGGCAAGTGTTTGGGTCCCTGCCACCCACGTGGGAGACCTGGAGGAAGCTCCTGGCTCCTTGCTTCTGACTGAGTCCAGGCCCAGCCCTGGCCATTGAGACCATCTGGTGAGTGAACCAGCAGAGGGAAGATATTTCTCCCTCTCTCTCGTTGTAACCTCACCTTTCAATGAAATAAAAATAAATCATTAAAAAAAAGTTCCTCTCCTAGGAACAAAGTGTAGACTAGTGATAATTGGAGGCTGGAGATGGTGGGAGGGGGTGACACGCAGGGCATGGCTGGTGAACTTGCTCCATGGTCCATGGTTACAGTTGGATAGGAGAGAAGTTCTGTTGTGCTGTGGCACAGCAGGGTGACTGTAATTAATGATAATGCACTGTATATTTCCAAAGAATGAGAAGAAAGGACTTTAACTGTTCTCATCACAAAGAAATGATAAATGCTTCAGGTGATGTCAATGCTAACTACTCTGATCTGATCATTGCACAATGTATACATGAATGGAAACATCACACTATACCCCACAAATATGTACAATTATGATGCATCAATCAAAAAACCCAAAAAACAATAAGAAAGGTCATTAAAGAAACTATAAAAATATTTAAAAGAAAAAAGTAAAAGATGACTCAGTTTTTGTGTCCCCTCTATACTTCCAGGTTTTGACTACTGTAAAACAAAGGTGAACCCCAAACCCAGGGACCCTTTTTCTTTTCTTTTCTTTTCTTTTTTTTTTGACAAGCAGAGTGGACAGTGAGAGAGAAAGACAGAGAGAAAGGTCTTCCTTTGCCGTTGGTTCACCCTCCAATGGCTGCCGCGGACGTCACGCTGCGGCCGGCGCACCGCGCTCATCCGATGGCAGGAGCCAGGTGCTAGGTGCTTTTCCTGGTCTCCCATGGGGTGCAGGGCCCAAGCACTTGGGCCATCCTCCACTGCACTCCCTGGCCACAGCAGAGGGCTGGCCTGGAAGAGGGGCAACCGGGACAGAATCCGGTGCCCCGACCGGGACTAGAACCTGGTGTGCCATGCTGCAGTTGGAGGATTAGCCTGTTGAGCCACGGTGCCGGCCCCAGGGACCCTTTTTCTAGAGTGTTCTGTGCTTTCATTTTAGGTAGGTATCTTGGGGGAAAGTAGGAGACCCTTCCCAATTAGATTTTAAATTTTCCTAGGCATGGTAAGGCTGTCAGATTTCTGAAGGTTTTGACCTACTTGACAGATAGGGAAAAAAAATTGGCTTCAGGAAATTGATCAAAGATCTAAGGGAAAAATGTGGAAAACTGAAGTATCTGAAGGTTTATGCTCTCTTTTTTTTTTTTTTCACTTTGTTCACTTCACATTTAATTTGCTCATGGCTGATCTGGATCTTAAAAGACTAAACAGACACCAACCAAGAAAGAAGAAGAATCTAGTCTCTAAAACACACAGCCTAATGTCTGAATTTGTTTCACAGGCATGCCACTAGACCACCACACTACTGCCAAATATGAGTAACATCATGCTCTTTCACAGAACACAGAGAAAACAGATTTTTTTTCATATAGAAAATCTCCATTTTTTTTAACCTCATATCCAACCAAATATTTGTCCATTATTCTGACAGCACCATTATATTATAATTTCAATCCTTTCCAATATCCAGTCTTTACTGAATGTTGGGAATAGAAGCCAGGACCTGTAAGTCCATACATTTTCAGTATTGTCATTCTCTACTCCCATCTTATTCCTCAATGGTATTATCAACAAAAAATTACCAAATGAACTATGAATACCTAACTTTATAACTATAACATTTTAAAACTTGAATTTCTTTTCTGATTTACAAACAGTTAAATTCCTAAGCATGCATATTAGATGATAATAACTATGACAGATCTCCACACTGAATTGAACAGAATAACTAAGAAATAAAGATGACAAGTAAAGCAGCTACAAAATTCTAACTTAGGATAAATCTAATTAGATATTCAAGTACAGTACATATCTATACTCCATAAACCAAGACAATGGGTCTTATCAGGGTTTAATAAGTTCATCTATTTAATACTACAGTGTTCTCTCCATTTTTCCCTCCCTCTATGTTCACTCTAATACACGCATGCACCATCTAGTCAGGTGAGTCCTGTGGTATCTTCCTCAGCCATCTAAATTGCAAGTACATGAACATACAATAACATGTACACATACAATTCCACGCATTGTGCATTCTTACTTCCAAATGCCTGTTTACCATTAATTTCAAAATTAGTTCATGTATTGATTTCTACAAACAAAACAGAAATAATACATTGGATGCCTAACCTCTTGATTTTCTACTCCATTGCTGGAAAGCTCCACAACAGAACCTCCTCTGTCAACCACAGCTGATGACATTGTTAGTTCCCTGAGGAAGCTTCAAATGCTACTACCAATGTAATTGAAGGTTCATAGATGACTGCCAGTGTTATGGTTTTGCATTATCATGTTTAAAAGTCAAAGTGATGGAGTAGAGTAGATATCCAGATATCCAGTCTTCTAAAGACGATAAACCAGAGAACGATTTGAATGTTAAGTAGTCTAAGCATCCTTCACTATTTTCACAACTTGGCAAAAGCTAAAATCTGAACCAGCAGTGCTTTGGAACTACCGCTCTCCACGTCGCCCTGGAAGACCACCACGTCCCTGCCTCAGGGCCGCGGAGGAGCTGCTGCAGCCACCACGCCACCACCGTTGGCCGGGCATCCGGAGGGAGCCCGGGGCCTCCCCACAGCCTGAGCCGCTCCACAGGGAGAGGAGGAGACAAAACAGAGGCACGCCGCCCCGCGCAGCGCCCCCAGCCCGCGCTGCCCCAGCTAGTCCTCAACTGCCGAGGCGCGGACAGCACTGGTGGCCCTCCGCCTGGCTCCTGGCTATGCTCTTAAACTAGTAATAAATATGGAACCCTATATCTGGGTAATTAAGCATCTGGGTTTACAGTCTTGATGCTTGAGCACTTTGATGCAAACTGTCCTCGGTTTTATTCTGAAAGAAAAAGAAATTGCCAGGTGTTGGAGCTGGGAAATTCTAAATCCCAAAGGTCCCAGCTACATTGACAGTCAAAAGACACTTATCAGCTGTCCTTCAGATTTCCCTGCGATTGCTCCCAGATAGCAAAAAAATAAATCATCGTACCTTTTTTTTTTTTTTTGGTTGTTATTCTGCTTTGTATTTTCTGTTATACAGACCTCTTAGTGAAGGGAGTAAGGGGAGAGAAGAGAGGATACCCCTGGAAGATTTAGAGTCAATTCGTTTACTCCTACGGATGAAAAGTGGTAAGAACTGATCTGGTAACTCTAACCCAGGAGATAAAACATATCTGTAAAACAAAGCTTCTCAACGTTTTTTAAAATGTTTTTGCCTGCCTTCGCTTCTGGACTCCATGAGCATCTTCTTCCTGGAAGTAATCCTAGACATCTTCTTGAATCTACGCCACAGAAGAAAGGACACCTAGGCACTGGATATTAAATGAATATCCAAAGCTACAAGTCGATACATACTCAAACACCAGAGAAAACTGGTATCGGTATAAAGCTGCATCACCATTATATGAGTCACAGAGTAATTCTATGAGACATAGAGTGACATACACTGAAACACCATGACACTATCAGTCTTCCCAGAGCAAACATCTGTTCCTTGCCTGGACGTTTCCATACTGGATTCAATTTCACCAGAGCCACAGGGACTTCAGTGTTTGTCTCCAGTGTTCTGTGAGCCCAATTCTGAGCAATGAAATCATTCATTTAAACCTTTTTCACTCTAAACTTTGACAGAGAATATTAGCAATCTACCCCCATGGGCAGACTAGAGTAAAACTTTGAGAGAAAAAAATGGGTATTATATTCTACAATATAAATAAATATAAGGGAAAGATTGATGAACTGAATCACAACAAAAATGGGTAAAATAAAAAAACACTTCAGAAGGAGGTTTAAGCATATTTGAGTGATCTTTGTGATGCATAAAGCTGTAGTATTAGTAGCCAACCTAAATAAAGAGCTCCTGTAATCCATTAAGAGAGACTCAAATGACCTAAGCAATTCACAGAGAAGGAAGACTAGCCAATGTGAAAGTATAGTAAATCAGGAAAATGAAAAGTAAAACAACAGTCATATATAATGTTTCATCCACCCAATATATTAGGAATGAAAAAGGAAAAAAAAAATTCAAGTGTTGGTTTGAGTGTCACAGGAAAATGGTCACTCCAACACTGACTGCAAGATTCAACTGGTACAGTTACTTTACAAGGTTATTTGAGAATTCTTAGTAGAGTTGATCATGGCCTATGACCCATGCACATATCTATCTTACAGAAACCTGAATGAATGTCTACAGTAAGACATGTTTCAAGGCTATCTGTTACCACACCATCTGCACAAAATAAAGAAAACAAAAGCAGAAGCAACCTTTTACCCATCTGGGGAATAGATGTGCTGTAGCTGAGCTACATAGCAGCAAATAGGCAGCCATGACTTGGAATTCCACAGTACAAAATGCAAAAGTGCCACAAAGAAGAAATAAAGGGTGTATTTTTGTGTCTTGCAGTATCTTAGGCCCCTGCTCTTCTAACTATTCTTTCTCCTTCAAAGATCAAAATTGAAAACCTAGTGGATTATTACTCCTACTGTCTAATTATGGGTTCCAGATATTTCCAAACCTGAAGAATTGATGAGATTAAATAAAGAGACACAACATTATCTGGCTAAGAGAAGCAGTCAGAACCGCCAATGCCATCAGAGCCGTGGAGCTCTGATGAGTGTAACAGCTATCCTGTCCCATATCAAGGCATGCTCGGAAGGCAGAGGGCAAGACCAAGCATACTAGCTGTAGCCAGCTCTAATTGATTGGCTTGGGCATTTCCCAAGACTCCTGGTCAGTTCTTTCCAGCTTCATGGATAGAATTCAAAACCTTTCTTTTTTGTATTAAGAGATGGTGTTTGAATTCCATGTACTGTGAGAATTTTTCCTACTATCCTGTCCATCAGCATCCCAGAGAATTCACCTGTCCGGCATGCAGTCCTTAACTGAGGCTGTCCATTTAAACCCCTTTTGAGAGAGTTACTGGTTCTTCAACACTAGGAAGGCTAAAAATTGCTCAGGACCCTGAGCAGAGCCACAGGCAATTCTCTGGGCTCCCTGGAGTACCCTGAGGAATGTGAGTGGCAGCTGTCCATGCTGGCTTGGGAATACCAGCAACACATTCCACCGACCTTGCATTTCCTCCTGGAGCTCTGATCTGTGACCCAGGCTGCTATTTCCCAGGGGGCCAGATCAAGTCATCAGGCAGCCATCTCTATGTGGGCCCTGCGTCAATGAGCATACTGCAGGGGACACAGGCCCACCTCCCCTGAAAGGTACCACGTTCCAATCTGAACTTCCCTCAATAGGAATTCCTTCTTTCACTCAGGATTGGGTTTAACTTTGCCAGCATAAGGAAAAGTCATGCCACTTTAATTCTGCTCTGATATTAATTTATCTTTCACAAAACATTTCAGTTTAATGACACATAGCTCTAAGGAAAGAAACTTTTAAAATTTGAAGTTCTGTTGTGGAAAATTAGATAAAGCCAGGTGGACAGGAAGGGCAGGCAAACACAGCATGCCCATGGAATCAAGTCCAAACACCTTCTAATGGATGAGAGAAGTGATTCTGAGTCCCGTCTAGCTCCTCCCCTTCCTGGCTGTGACCTTGGCCAAGTAACTTAAATGTGATAAGCCCAGCTCCTCCACCTGCAGCCTGGAGAATAATACATCGCCCTACTCAAAGGTGAGGGCATGGGATGCTATCTGGGAAGGTCTGTGCCCCCAGAGCCGGTACTGGACATGATCAATAGTTAGGAGCATCATTGCCTCTCCCACAGCTGCCTCCCATCTCACACTCCATCCTCCCTGCATCCACTGCTCCCTCAGGTGGGGATACCTTTTACCGCAGGGAGGGTCTCACCATGAAGAGATGACCTGCTCACAGTGAGTCACTGGAGGAGGGCTTAGTACAGGGATTAAGTACAGGTGTGGGCAGTGGGGAGGGAATGGTAGAGTGGGGAAGTACCAGGGACAACCCAGTACCCCAGGCAAGCACCACCAGGGTAGCAGCCCCCCCCACCCCGCAACTCATTACTAGAATCCAGAGACACAATTGTGTGGTGTGTGGTGTGTGGTGTGTGGTGTGTGGTGTGTGGTGTGTGGAGAGGGCTGCCTGGCAAGAGCCATGACCTTTGAAAGAGGTGTGTTCACAACACATAGAGACCCTACAAGGAAGGAAATAAATACCTTCCCGCATTCTCCTCCCTCTGTCTGGTATCTGAGGTGCTCCCAAATGTTCAAACCCAGCTACAATCAGGAAGGCAGGGGAGTCTGTTGCTAGTCCACACACCAACCTGGAGGACAGAGAGCTGCAAGAAGGCTGTGGAGTGGATCTTGAGGGCAAAGGGAAGAGAGCAGCACCCTCTTCATCCAACCCTACTAGACCCGAGCTACTCCCTGACTTTCCAGGTTAAGCTGGCCAGCCCCCTTTTCATGCTTCCATTGTAAGCCTCAGTCAGTAGACACTAAGCATGGGAAACTGCATTAGACACTGGGACATCTGACACACACTACTCTGTGAGCTTCTCAAGGGCAGGGACCTGTTTAGCACAGAGTAAGAGCTTAAAGATATCTGTTTATGATCCGCAAACTTCATGGAGTCTATCAGGACACACCCTTTCTATGTGGGTGCAAACCATAATTTAAATTCCAGAACTATGTCTTCAAAATATGAGTGGAAACAAACACATGGGACAAGTGAAGGTCCAGGATAAAATTAATTGACAGGCGAATTTCCAAACGACTGGTAATGTTGACAGCCGTCCTTCTAATTAAGTGTAAGTTAATTTGCAAAGTTCAATGCTGTGAGTCCACTGTGAATAGGTAAGACACTGACAAAAATGGCCTCCATTGACCTTTTTTTTTGTTTTTGGCAGACAGAGTAGGTGAGTGAGAGAGAGAGACAGAGAGAAAGGTCTTCCTTCTGGTGGTTCACCCCCCAAATGGCTGCTATGGCCGGCGCACTGCGCTGATCCGAAGCCAGGAGCCAGGTGCTTCCTCCTGGTCTCCCATGCGGGTGCAGGGCCCAAAGACTTGGGCCATCCTCCACTGCCCTCCCAGGCCACAGCAGAGAGCTAGAATGGAAGAGGGGTAACCGGGACAGAATCCGGCGCCCCGACTGGGACTAGAACCCAGGGTGCCAGCACCACAGGCTGAGGTTTAGCCAAGTGAGCTGCAGTGCTGGCTCCACTGACCTTTTGTGGGAGTTCTCAGAACCAAACACTCATTTTATCACAAAACTTCACAGAGAGGGCAGAGCACAGAAACCTCTCACATTTACATGGTGCACAGACTGGAAAAAACAGGGATTAGCAGGGGGATCCAAGGAATTTACTCATTGAACACTCTGGAAAAATGGGAGAAAGAACATGTCACACGCCCTTAATTCACAGCAGTTCTCAGCAACATGCCATTTCCAAAAATGCTCCAGAAAGAACTTGGAATGGAATCCTAGGAAAGCAGGGATCCCTTTTCTTGGCCCCAAACTGCAAGAGCTCTGAGCTCTAGGGTAGCCGGCAGAACACCAGGGGCATGGCCAGTGAGCGCAGTTGACAGGCTGCTGCCCTCCACTGAGCACTGGGGTCCAGTCCCTGGGGAAGTGGAGGGGAGGGGAGGGGTGGGGGAAGGAGCTGGTGGCATTCAGCGCGGCCCAGGCAGTGCTGGCTGCAGCTGAGATGGATCCTTTCTTGGAAGGCCTGGTCACCTCTGGGGGACGTGGGTCAAAACAGGCTCATTCCTGAGATTCACTGGAGACACAGGGATCGCCCAGTGAAACAAGGAGGCTACTGAATTGTCCCTGTCCCCCTTCTGGTTCAAGAATGATGTGGACCTATGTGGTCCTACTCGTGTGGAGGCCATCAGGGGCTTGGGAGAGAAAAGAGCAGGGAGCCTTCCACAGAGAAGTAACTGCCAGAAACCAAGCTGCAGATGGTCCACGGGCTGAGGAAGGTAGAAAGGCAAACAGAACAACACCATGGCCTCTGGGCATTGAGAAATGCACAGGCACCATCTTCTGTGGGTGCAAACAGTTCCCAATAGGTCATGATCCCACAGCCTGCAGCTCAGGGATGATAAAGATGCAGGGAGCAGGCGGGAAGCACCTCTCCATACCAGGTCATGTTTTCTGTCTGAAGTCCAAGCTGGCCTTTGTGCCAAAATTACCCCCTATTCAAGACTCCAGAATTTCCAGCTATCAAAAGGTGTTATAGAACATCAAATATCTTAGAACAGAACACTTTCGTGCCATCTGCTAAAACAGTCATAATAAATGTTTTACATGTATGAATGTTGCTCTTTGATATTGGTACTCTAACACAGTGCACATCCTGTGCAATTGGACATAGCCACATCAGTTACCTGCGATGAACTCTGTAAGTGTGTATGTGTGTGTATGTGTGATTGAGAGAGAGAAACTTCACCCTTAGTATACCAAATATACTATACTACATCCACATCTCCCATAAAAATCTACTTTCTACCATAAAATAATCCTGAAAAGATTTTTATAACTTAACTTTAGAAATGATGAGATTCTAAGTCATTTAATTAATTATTGGCAGTGCTGTCATCACTCGTGCACCCCTGGGAATCCTTTCAAAATGAGAAAATATATCCTTCAAATTATTTCCAAGTGTTATGGTGATTTCCTGAATACTAAGTATACAACCCAGTGACAACTCAGTGTGCCTTACAGCTATTCTATGAGGCAGTTAATCGTGTCGCTGCTGCAGTTTCCTTCTTCAGAGCTCGTAACAGTCTTGAGATCTCTAACATGTATGTAGGAGCATGAATACTAAAGGCCCTAGATGAGAGCTGGAAGTGCCAAATGAAGACCACACGCTCCTGGGTGTATGTGCATGTGTGTGTGGGTGTGTGTGTGTGTGTTAGGGGCAGGGGAGAGTGGTATACTTCTTGTCAGAGTCTTACATTATCTCTATACAATAAAATTTCAGGAAGAATGTTACATATCCTCCACTGGCCCCTCCACAGTGCCATGCATATCCTACTCATTTTCAGAAGGCCCTGTAAATTTATTTCTGAACATTCCATCCCCAGAATACTCTCAGCCGGTTCACATATCCTCTGCCAATATCTAGTACAGTTAATTATGCCCATCTGGAATAGCACCACAGAGACAAGCAATCCCAGCACAGGAGCCTAGCACAGAGCCGAGGGCTGGGCTCCTCCACCAATCTCAAAACAATGGTTCAAGGGTCAGAAAAAGAAATGATCATTCACTTGTAACATTTTCTAGCTGGATGAAATCTGACAGTTGGGTTTTTTTTTCTCCCCAATGAAACCAAATGTGCATATGCAATCCAAATAAAAGGAACAAATTGACTTCATATGATATAAACTTTCATTTAACTTACGCTGAGACTATACGTGTGGAATCCCAGATGGTGGCCTCTTGGGCCTAGTGGAGCGAACAAGCCTTGACAGAGCTTCCCTCCTCTCTTGTGGAGCTGGGAGACACTCTCAGGCTGGGGTGGGGGATGATGCTGGAGATGACTTCTCTGAAGAAGCTGCTGCTTCTCACCCTTTCTCATGGGAATCACCAGAGTGCTGATTAAATACACAAACTCCTAGGCCTCTGCTCCACTATCATAAGCTAGAGCTCAGGTGTCTACTTAGAGCAAGTAGCGTTTCTTATTTCTGGAGATTTTTATTTCTGGGAGAGTTTATAAACCAGAGTGAAGTCAAACTACAATAGTGCTCCCGTATTTTCAGGGAACACATTCCCCAACCCCTAGAGTGTGCCTGAAACCTCAGGTTGTACTGGATCTGATATATACTATATTTTTTCCTACACATACATTCCTGTGATCAAGTTTAATTTTTACCTTAGGAACAATAAGAGATTAACAATAACAAAGTAGAACTATAATAAGCATGACTGCTTTTGTACTCTGAAGCCATTATTAAATAAAACAAGGGTTACTGAAACACCACCACTGGGATACCACCATGGTGGAGTTGATAACCAAGACAGCTTCTAGGTGACTTAGGGCAGGTAGTGCATATGCATGGATTACTGGATTGACGGCTGATTCACAACTCTAGTGGGACAGAGTGGGATGACAGAAGAGTCCATCACACTACTTAGAATAGCACAAAATTTTAAACCTATGAATTGACTGTTTCTGGAATTTTCCATTTACTATTCTGAGCATGGTCAACTGCAGGTAACTGAAGCCCCAGAATCAGGAAAGACTACCATACAAGCAAATGATACGGATCAGTTAACCTACACAAGAGTACACACATATTTCTATTCATAATTTTAATAACTGAATTTCGATGCACTTATTGCATATTTGAGAACTCTTCTAAGGATGTTATTTGACTGGGGGAAGAGTCCTAAATCAACACTGAATGTCAGTGCTGGTACAAGAGTCCATCCTATGGGACTATGGACTATGCTCATCAAACTGCGGCAGGCTGAGATTTCACAGTGCCATTCCGCATCTTCACACCCCTACACCTGAAAGTATCGGCTTTGAAATCTGACAGACCTGGGCTCAAAGTTCAGCTCTTAAACTGTTAGTTCTGTGACCCTCTTGGGCTATTTGTCCTCTCTTCTCAGTTTCTGCATCTAAGCTGTTGGATGAACAATGATACCTGCTACCAAGGGCAGTCAGGCGTTGCTGAGTTGCTGACTTTTCATGACCGCTTTGAGGAGGCTTGTGGCCAATGAACACAAGCTTGGGCCTCTTGGGCAGATAAACCTGGGTGCAAATCCTGACTTGGCCTCTCACTGGCTTTGTGGATCTGAGTAAATCACTGCATTTCTGTGAGCCTTGGTAACCCTGCAGGTAGATATGAGTGGTGGCTGTGACATGGTGAACACTCCATACAGGTGACCACTACTCTTCAGGGTCACATCTTGCCCTGCTTCAGTGAAGTGGGTCTCCTGAGCTTCCAAGAAAACAGAGTCAGTCCTTAGTGGTGGCCTGCAAGGGAATAGCATTGGGGGGGGGGGGGGGCTGCATCTGATAGATGGCTGGGTGAGAACAGGGCCTGACCACCACCCATTCCCATCAGCCATGCAGGCAGGGCTCAACTGCTTCCCGGGAAGGTGATCAGAAGGGGCCTGAAGAACTCTGATGTTGGGGGCCTCTGCAGAGAACACTCAGAGTGAGCTTGGCATCAAGGGAAGAGTCTTCCCTCCCTTGAGAAAACACTTCCCAGTTTGACCTTCAGGGCCTCCTGTTCCGGCACTTCCCAGAAAAGGCATGCTTTGCACCTACCCGATTCAGTGATGTGCTTCCTCCCCTTCAGCTGGATGACCAGCAACTATTCTGTTTCTAGGAAGTGTTTCCAGAGCACCCATGCCCACAATGAAGTTCTGTGTACTCCATACTCCTGTTTTAAATTCTAAGTCCCGATGTGATCACAGGTGGGGTGGGGTGCCTGGAAGGTTAGCAGGTCATGAAGGTAGAGCCCTGGTGAATGGGATCATAAGAGCCAGCAGAGAGCCAGCAGCCCCTCCCTCTAAGGGAGGACACAGTGAGGAGATGGCTGTCTAAGGACCAGGAAGGGGCCCTCACCACAGAGTGCGCCACTGGCCTCCAGGACTGTTGGAAATGAGTTTCTGCTGTTTATGAGTCATCTGATCTCTGCCTCTATGTCACAGCCTGACTACACAAGGGGCACAGAGTAACACAGGGCCCCTCCTGAGGTATCCTCGGGAACATATGACACCCTTACCCCCGCCACACACACTTACACAAGTCTTCTTTCGTTCTCCCACAGCACAGTGGAGTACCTGCACGCTAACTCCTCCCACACTACGCTGTCCTTGTGCCTCCCCCACAGCTGCATGTCAAGTCCTAGAGCAGGGCCCAGCACTGAGCAAGCATGTGAGGGCTGTCCATTGACTGAATGCTGCCCTCAAGGCTACAATCCAAGCGGAGCAAGAAGGATATTGAGAAAGTGAGGGGTGGGGCAATTTCAATCTGTGGAGCTCCACCTGCTCTGAGAATCCCCGCAGGCAGCAAGAGGTGCTCCTGATGGAAGTGAGCCTTATCTGTGGCCACAAAAAGGATTTAACTGAGAAGAGAAGATAGCACTGATGTGCGCAAGCTTGCTGATGAAAGAACATAGGGCTCTCAGGAGCTGGAAGGAAGCTTCAGGCAGGAATGGGCTTCTACATGAGCATGCAGGGGTCTCAGGTGAGGCCACACACAGGCTTCTCTAAGTGTCTCACCAGGTAAGCCCCTGGCCTGACAGAGGCAGTGAGCTGGCTCTCCTGAGAGCAGGGCTGCAGCTGCTAGAACCATCTCAACAGAGGGGACAGGCATTCAAAGCACACGCACCCACATTTCTGTGACTTGGACCTGTCACGTGGAACATCTATTGGCCTATGAGTAGAAGCACATCCTTTCACGGAGGCTCCTCTCTCTGACCTCTTCCCCAGCATGTGAAATAAACCAGCTTATTTCCATGGAATCTCTGTAGGTTTCCAAGAAACCCTTTCTCTGTCCCTGTTCTCACTGGATCTGCTAGTGACTCTGGAAACCAAAATGCCTGAATTTAAACCACTATCATCACCAGATTACAGACCACAAAATTTAGGTACCAAGAGATTAAATAGTTTGTCCAAAACTCTAAGTGGCTGGATGGGGATGCAGGCCCGTCCTTCCTGACTCCAGTTCTCTGTACACAGAATCCTGCCAAAACACTCTTCAAGCCTGTAAGGATATTTCTAGTTGTGTTTTGCCTATAAAGAAAATGCATTTCTAAAAAGCATGCTGAGTAGTAAGAAATACTTTCTGTGAAGACCAAAACTATTATTCTCTTCTGGCAGTAACAAAAAAAACAGTTAAAATTTATTAAGTGTTTACTGCATGCCAAGCACTGAATTAAACACTTTAAGTGTATTTTATCATATTTACTGTCCCCATTTTTAGATGAGCATCCCAAGTTTCGGAGTGGTTAGGTAACTTATCGAAGGTCTCAAAGCGAGTACTAACAAGTTCTATGGTGCAAAGCCAGCTCAGTCTCTACAAACTCACTGCACAGAAACGAAAGCTGCAGTGCAGACAGGACTAAGAGGAAACCTTAAGCAAGCAGTGGCTACCACACTGCAGCCACCATAACAACTCCTAACAGGCAGGGCTGTGTCCAAGCCAATGTCAGGATGTGTATGTTGGGAAGTTCTCACTAGCAGGCACAAAGCCGAGTTGTGAGGTCTGTTGTTAGTGAGAACTAAGATGCCAACTGCATTCAGCAGTGAGCATGGTTTCTGAGATTTTGCTCCCCTGAATGTGGCACTGCATCCCCCATGATTTATGCTTCAGAATCACACAGAGCTTGCAGGCACCAGCTTTGCAGTAGCAAAGAAAATGGATGGGCTGCCTGGCAATGTTTTTCCTGCACGCACCCCACTTCCTTAAAAGGCCTCCAGTGTATATACAGTTCTGACATGAGGGCAGAACAAAATAACGGCTGGGCCTCTCTCCTGCCTTATATGGTCAAGTATTACAATGGCATCCTCCCTCCTAATTTATGAAGCCAAGGAGTAGAGGAATGTCCATCAGGAGATGTGGGGATTTTCACCAGAGAAGACAGAAAGCTCATCTCACTGGCAAATAACTTGCAAGACCAAGGGGAACAGCATGCGTACTTGCTGAGCTGCTTTTTTTTTATAAAAGAAAAAACTCTGAAGAATAAACACATTTATTCCTCTCTTGGATATAAACACGTTACGAAGCCAAGTAATATGCATGAAGAGCTCCTCTTAAGTACTGGAGAAAGTGAAAAATAAAACAAAACTAAGAACCTTCAGACTATTCTTCATAAACTGCCTCTCTTTCCACCTTGTCCTCTGATTCCCCAGTAACACACACAAATAGACACACAGAATTATACAACCAATTGTCTAAGAAGAAAAACTCACACAGACCTACACAACCTAGAAGACACACACACACAAAAAACTACATCAACTATGAAGAAAGACACAAACACATAGACATATACAACTCACACACACACACAAATGTACACAACCATCAAATAATAAAGGCATATAGAGACTTACACAATCAATTAAGTGTCTAAAAAGAAAGGACAATTCCATCTTAAACAGATCACAGAAGTAGGACAGAGTTCTAATCTCTAAAGGGCCTTAGCCATGTTGTGAGAGGCTGCGAACCAAGTTTTCTTATCTATTCTAAGACTGGAAGGAATCAAGTCAGGAGTGTGTACCAGACGGGAGTGTATAGGAAAGTGCTTGTACATTGTTAAGTCATATAATATCCACAGTTCTTTCAAACACTGTGCTAATGTCCTCCTAGAATTATTTTTAAATTACTCTTTATTATTTTTATTTAATTCACAAATGGGTTTCTTGGATGTAACCATATTTAATTTATGTCATGATTTAAATTGTATTTACCCTTGTGACAGTTCAATTCCATTTGGTCAGGACTCTAAATTTATTTGGAGAATAGAATGGGCCAAATGATCAAATTCTTCTTTCCTGTCTCAAAAAGTCAAGGAACTCCTGCATGTCCACTCCACTGTTTAATGGTGCATTTATGAGCTAGTGGATAGACAATAATTCAGGCATCTTATACACAAAACACACATTTCTTCACCATTTAGGAATCAAATGTATGCAAAGCGCACCTTGATGTGAAGTGGATACTTTTAAGAAGAACATGGAGATCCCCAGAGAGAGCAACAGTCAGAGATAACAGTGCTGGAGGCAACAAGGCACAACACTTCTTTCAATTCACTCCCCGAATGAAACTTTCTCATTGTGAAAGTTTAGCTTGAAGCTTCAATTTCTTAAAAGCAGAAATTTACTAAATGTGACACTGCTGAACCCCCAGTACATGTCTTCATCTCAAAGGATTCTTTAAGATCCTTATGCAATCTGAAAAATAAGAAAAGCTCCCAAGGTACTCACGGCAGACTCCTTGCCAATCCCCCACCTCCAGCCTCACTGGCTACATCTGAGGCATAAAGAGTGAATGGATGGAGAGAAGGCAGGAGTCCTTGGTGTTTGCAATCCCAAAGGCAGGAACGGAGCACTGTATTGCCAATATGCTACTAGCATGTCCAGAGAGTCTTGGGAAGTGGATTTTGAAGGGTATTCCCAGTTGTACAACTATAAAAATTTTTAGTGATTTATTTATTTATTTTTTTTTTCATTTTATTTGAAAGGCAGAGAGACAATGATAGATTGTCATTTGCTGATTCACTCTCTAAATTCCTACAATGGCCCTAGCTGGGCCAGACAGAAGTCAGAAGTCAGTAACTCAATCCAGGTCTCTCATCTGGGTGTGGGCAGGAGAGAGCACAGCACTTGAGCCATCATCTGCTGCCTCCCAGGGTGCACATTAGCAAGAAGCTGGAAGCAGAAGTGGAACCTGACTTACACCCAAGCACTCCAATGTGGGAGGCCAGCATTCCAAGCAACATATTAACCACTGCACCAAAAACCCAATCTGTGTATAACCATTTTTACATGTTTACAGCTCCAACTGAGGTGGTTCCCTTCCACAAAATGAAACTCAAATGGGCGGTGTCCAGGTCTCCAGCCTTGATCACCTACATCAGAATTACCTAACAATCTTCTTTGAAATGCAGATTTTTGGGCTCCACTCAGAACAGCAGAATCTCTAGAGATGGGACCCTGGAATCTGCAATTTTTTCAGACCTCATACAATTCTCACACACACTAACATTTGAGAACCACTGCTTAAACACTAAAAAAAAAAATCCTTTTGAGTTTTTGCTATTCCACGGAATATGGCCATGGCCCAGGCCTTAAAGTATACTTCTCTTAAAATAAATAGCAAAAATGGGATTGTCTTAGTCTCTTAGAAGTTTTCTGAGGCTGAAGACTTATTAAAGAAAAAAAGTTTATCTTGGCTCACAGTTCTACTGGTTCAAGAACATGAAGCTGCCATCAGCTTGGCTCTGGTGAGGGCCTCCCCGTGGACAGCAGCACAATATTGAGAATGGGTAGAAGAGGAGCAGTAGGTAGGGCATGTGGGAGAGAGTTTTGGGGGAGGTGCTCTGCTCTCTTAGAACAATCCACCCCTGCAGGAACTAATCACATCTGATGGCCCCGCATTAATTTCTTCTAAGGGTTATGGCCCCAGGAACTAATTACTTTCCACTCCCCCACCTCTTAAAGACCCTACCACCTCAACACTGCCACACTGGGGACCAAGCCTCCACACTAAAACCATATGCAGGGATCTTACCTAGTCCGACCTCTTCAGTCTTTAGATGGGGAAAGCAGAGTACAGGCAGAATGACTTTCCTCCAGGGTCCTACTGCTAGCTGTGGCAGAGCCCTGTGCTGTTCAGATCCTGTTCTGGTTCCTAAACAATTGTGTTTTTGTCCTAATACGCAACACTCCCCACCACCTTCCTGTACCCCACCCACACACAGCAACACACCCTCCAGGACTGTTAGTATCTTCTCCCCACTGCCTGTCACTCAAGGTGAATCCCTCTTTCCTGGCCAGAGTGACCATGTGAATCAACCAATACCGAATAAATGATGACTCATGAGTGAATGAAAATGGGGAAAATCCATGAAGTTTCTTCCTTAATCTCAAAGGTAATTCCCTGAAAAGACTCCCCATACATAATTCCTACCTCCCATATTTCTATTATTTTTGAGACCAGCTTCCATTCTGAGATTTATTTTTCATTCTCTCATTGCATTCACTTTAGGTAACCTAAACTTGGTCATGTTACCTGCAACCCAAGAACCTACTTAATCCTATCCCTGCTTCCTTACCCCATAACCATAATGTGCAAGGATCTGATAAAATCCTTTTGTATTCTGAGACTCTGCAGTTGGGTGGGGGCAAGGCCATAGTGGAAACCCCAGTTCCCCTCAAAACTCATCACTTAACTCATTCCAAATAGCCCTTTGATTTCTTCCTTTGATTCCAAAATGCTCCAAACTCAAACTAGAAGGCTTAGGATACATTCTGTGCAGCTGAAAATAGAAGTAGTCACGAATCCACAACTGCAAAGTGATCCAAATGCCTCTTCGAAGTAGCACATGCAATCTCTTCAAGATCCAGCGCCAAGAAGCTGTGGGGCTCTGGCACATGTGCACAAGCACACAAACTGTCCTCCATGTCAGTCTGGGTTTTATCTTTAATGCTGTCTCCCAAGGACAGCACCAGGATCCCTGACGTATGGTCCATCTGCATGCAATTTCCACATAATGGGAGCAAGGCTCAGTTATTTTAAAGCCACAAGTGCCATTATGGGGTCTTTCTGCCAAAGCCCATATTACTCTTTTGTTACAAAGCTATACAAATATTTGCATTTTCTGTTTGACTTGGCAGCATGGAAAATGTTCAGACTTTACTGCTCTTGCTCTGAAATGAGTGTCTCTCTTGCTGCAGGTTACTTGGTTTTTATCATAATTCTCCAAAATAGGTTCTCTTTGGAGTAGAATTCCAAAACTCTGGTGTTAAAGAAGCTGTTCCTGAGAAGTGGTTCACAACATGGACAGCACATTACCTTCCAGAAGGAGCTTTTAAAAATGGATCCTCATTTTTTAAATTAACTTGCAGTGAAATTAACTTCTTGGTGTGTTATTTCATGAATAGGAATGTATGTGCAGACTCATGTATTGTGCATCACACTCAGGGAGAACATTCCCGCCACCCCCAGAAACTCCAGTGCATCACACCTGTCCCCTACCCACAGCCCCTAACAACAGCTGCTCTGTCTTCTTCTCTAGAGTTTTGCCTTTTTGAGCACAATGTGAATAAAATCATATAGTATGTTACATGTGGGGTCACGTTCCTTTCACTCAGCAAAATCCCTGGAGATTCATCTCAGTTGTTTCATTTTAATGCCTTGTAGTATTCCACTGTATAGTTCTATCACTGTTTATTCATTCACCTTTTTGAAAGATTGGGGGTTGTTTCCAACATGGGGACTATTGTGAATAGGGCTGCTATAAATATTTGTGTACAGGTTTTTGTGTGAATGTAAGGTTTAATTCTCTCATCTATACATAGGAGTGGAACTGCAGGGTCATATGGCAAACATCTGTTCAACTTTGTAAGCAACTGACAAACTGTTTTTCCAAAGTGGTCTTGCATCCCATTCTGCATTCCCACCAGCACTGTGTAACAACTCCAGATGACACACATCCTCATCAGCATTAGGGATTAGCAGTAATTTTTATCTTAGCTATTCTCATTGTTATACAGAATTTTTTGCCACAATTTTAACTTGTTTCTTCTAGTATTTAATGACACTGAACTTTTATCATGCTTATCTGGCATCCATATATCCTTTTTGGTGAAGTGTCTGTCAAATCTTTTGCATAACTTTATTGAATTAACTGCTCCAACTCTTTCAGCATGTTGATAAAAATTAGACTTTCTCCTATGAGTGCTTTTAGCATGATTGTCAAAAATCAACTGGCCATATTTCTTTCAGGCTATCTGTACTCTCTCTACATATATGTCCATGCCTTTGCCAATATTATGTTGTTTTCAGCTAATTATAAAGTGTGATTCTTGGGGAAGGCATCTGGCATAGGGGTTAAGATATCACTTAGGGTGCCTGCATGCCATGTTGCATTGCCCAGGTTCAAGTCTCAGTTATACTCTAGATTCCAGCTTCCTGCTGATGTCACTCTGGAAGGCAGGTGCTGATGGCTCACGTAGTTGGACTCCTGCATACCTACACTAAAGTTCCCCACTCCCAGTTTTGGTACGGCCTAGCTCCAGCTGTTGTGGGCATTTGGGGAGTATACCATCATATGCGAGCTCTCTGTCTTTCTGTCTCCCTCTTCTTTTTTTTTTTTTTTTTTTATTTGACAGGAAGAGATTAGACAGAGAAGAGAGACAGAGAGAAAGGTCTTCCTTTCATTGTTTCACCCCCCAAATGGCCGCTGTGGCCAGCGCTGTGCTGATCCGAAGCCAGGAGCCAGGTATTTCCTCCTGGTCCTCAATGCGGGTACAGGGCCCAAGCACTTGGGCCATCCTCCACTGCTTTCCTGGGCCACAGCAGAGAGCTGGACTGGAAGAGGAGCAACCAGGACTAGAACCCAGTGCCCATATGGGATGCTGGCGCTGCAGGCGGAGGATTAACCAAATGAGCCACAGTGCTGGCCCTCTTCCTTTCAAATAGAAAAAATAAACAAGTATTTTCTTTAAAGAGAAAGTGTGATTCCTTCAGCTTCTTCTTGATTTGTCTATTCTGGTTCCTTTGCCTATCAACAAAAATGTTAGAAATAGCTTGTTTCTATATACCAAAATCCTATGGAAACTCTGACTGGAACAGCACTAAATATATGGGTCAATTTAAAGACAAATGGCATCCTTACCATGTTGAGTCTCCTAATCTTTAGATACTATATGTCTGTTCACATAGGTATTCTCTGATTTTTTAAAACACTATTTGAGGGGCAGAGAGGATTTCCATTTTCTGGCTCATCCTCCTCTTCCACACCCCCATCCACCAAATGTCTGTTAACATCCTTTGGCTTTGAGCCAAGGTTGAAAGCAGGAGCTCAATTCAGGTCTCTAACAAGGACAGCAAAAACTTAATCACTTGAGCCATCACCACTGCCTCCCAGGGTCAGCATGTGCAGGAGGCTGGAGTTAGGCAAGGAGATGGATATCAAAATTAGGCACTCTGATATGGGAAGCAGGAGGCTTATCCAGTGTGTTAACCACCAGCCCTTGATTTTTTTTTATTAATGTTTTGTAGTTTTCAGAATGTAGATCATGTATTGATTTCATTAAATTTATAGTGAAAAATTTCATTTTTGAACAATTATAAATGGCATTGATTTTTCATTTTTTTTAAAGATTTATTTATTTATTTATTAGAGAGAGAGAGAGAGAGAGAGAGAGAGAGAGAGAGAGAGAGAGAGAGAAATAGTGCGTGAATCTTCCACCCACTGATTTACTCCCCAAATGACCACAACGGCTGGAGCTGGGCCAATCCGAAACCAGGAGCCAGGAGCTTCTTCATGGTCTCCCATGCAGGTGCAGGGGCCCATGCACTTGGGACATTTTCTACTGCTTTCCCACGCCATAGCAGAGAGCTGGATTGGAAAAGGAGCAGCCAGGACTTGAACTGGCACCCATATGGGATGCTGGCACCACAGCACTGGCCCCTCATTTCATTTTTCAACTGAACATTGATAGTTTATGGAAATACAATTAGCTTTTGAGCAATGACTCTGTAACCTCTCACCTTCCTTTACTAGTTCTAAAAATATTTTTGTGGATTAATTGGAATTTTCTATGTAGGCAAGCACATCATCTTATTTGTGAATATGAACCATTTTCTTCCTTCCTTTCCATTGAATGCCTTTTAATTTCTTTTCTTATCTTACACCATTGGCTAGGACTCCAGTACAATGTTGAATAGTAGCAGTGCAAATGAATATTTTTGTCTTGTTCCTGACTATAAGAGGAAAGTGTTCTATTTTTTACCATTAAATGGGACTTTAGCTATAGGATTTTTATACATTCTCTATTAGGCTGAATGGATCCTAATTTGAATAGATACTGAATATTTGCTAAATGATTTTGCCTCAATTGATAAAATCATGTAATTTTCCTTCTTAAAATTGTAATCAAGTGAATTGATTTTTAAATTTTTTAAAATATTAAGCCAGTATCACATTTCCAGGATAAATTTCACTCATTTTTCTTTTTCTGTGTTGCAGGTTTTACTAATGCTGTGTTAAGAATTTTTATGTAATGTTTATGAGGAATATTGGACTATACAATCTTTTCCTTATACTATCTTTGTCTTGTTTTAGCCTTATATATGTGTTGAGAAATGTCCCATACTCTCCTATTTTTATGATGATATAGGGTAGATTTTTAAAAAAATATCTGGAATAACTGCCCAATACATTTATCTGCCCTTGGAAGTTTCTTTTTTGCAGGAGGGTTTTAAGCCACAGATTCAACTCCTGTATAATCATAGAAACACTCAAATTATCTACTTTATCTTGGGTGAGTTTGGTAATCTGTGTATTTCAGAGAGTTGGCCTATTTCATCTAAATTACTAAGTTTATCCAATGAGACATTTCTAGAGCACTGCTTTATTATACTTCTAATAGCTTAAGCGTCTGGGGTGATATTTCCGTTCCTGATATTCATTAAGTATGCCTTCTCTCTTTTCCTTTGTTAGTTTTGCTAGAGGTTATCAATTTTATTGATCTTTTCAAAGAATCAACTTTTGTTTTCACTGAATTTTAAAAATCCTTTTCTTGTGCTCAATGTCATTCATTTCTATTTTTATCTTTATTTGTTTCTTCTTGTTCCAATTTTCCTAGTTTCCTAAGGTGGAAACATCACTTATTAACTTGAAATGGTAATTCTTCTTTAAATATAGGCATTTAATGTTATAATTTCCCCCTCTAAGCAATGTAGTATTTGTATCCTATAAATTCTGATGTATAATATTTTAATTTTTATGTTGTTTAAAATTTTTTGCAATTTTCCCCAAGACTTTTTCGTTGATCCATGGATTATTTAGAAACATACTGCTTTATTTCCAAGTGTTTACAGATGTTCCTTTTATTTGCTATAACTTTCACTCTAATTATGGTAAAGGAACACATTTCGCAGGGTTTGAATTCTTTCACATTTTGATTTTGTGCTTGCTTGTTTTAGTGACCCAAGATATGGTTTAGTCTGGTCAATGTTGCACGTCCTTAAAAAGATTATGTATTCTGCTGTTGGTAGGAGTATTCTGTAAACGTCAGGTAGGTCCAGCTAACGGTAGGTGATATTCTGTACTTCCATACTGCTGTAGGAGTAGTAGCAGGAGAAGTGTGAAGCTTCAGTTGCTCAGGTGTGTGTTTTGGCTCAGAGAGATGGTGGCAGAGTCTACTTTTTTCTGGACTCCTCAGGACCAGCACAGCTCTCCTATTACAGCTCTTCATGTTGCAGCTCTCAGGGTTCAGCAATCAGCATTCCAGCTCTTCTCTGCCACTGGGTTCCAGCTTCTCCTCTCTCCTTGGTTCATGGACTGTGGCAATCTTATAGGTTACAGATTCTCTTCTCTCCTGGGTTCTTTGTCTCATGACCAGAAAGAACGAGGCACACGGTCAAAGAAAGAGAGTGCAAAGCTTGGAGGGCTTGCCCCAGAGGTGCTGACTGCCATGGAGTCAAGAGGCTTGCCCAGAGCTGCCTCTCAAGACTGCCTGGCAAAACAGGAAGCTCTCCCTGATTGGTTGGTCAAGGTCTATGTTAATGAGCTATTCTACATGAACCAATCAGGGGTATAACATCAGAGTGGCCTATTTTCCTCAGAATTTTGCAGAGTGCTCAATCAGGTCTGTTGGGCAGACTCAATAACATCAGAAGATGACACTGTATATGTTTCTCCTGCTTCCAGTCTCCCCCTCCCTCGGGGCTCTTAGAATACAACTTCATGTATGTTTTTTCTTTTCTTTGTTTTTTTTTCCCCTTTCCTTTCTAGGGGACTCTGGAGTCCCTATCAATGCCTTGCTGATTTTTTTCTAATCTCCTTTGTCTGTCTGTTCTTTTGGTTTCTGAGAGAGGACTACTATTGTCTCCAACTTTAAGAGTGGATTTGTCTCTTCACTTAATATATACTAAATTGATCTTCTGTCTATAAAGATAATTGAAAATGAATCTTGATGTGAATGGAATAGGAGAGGGAGCGGGAGATGGGAGGGGTGTGGGTGGGAGGGAAGTTATGGGGGGGGAAAGTCATTGTAATCCATAAACTGTACTTTGGAAATTTATATTTACTAAATAAAACTTAAAAAAAAAGAGTGGATTTGTCTGTTTCTTCTTCCTGTTCGCTCAGTTTTGTTTCATGTACTTCCAAGCATTGTTACAGGGGGCATACAATTAAAAATTTTGATGACTTTTTGGTAAACTGACCCAAAATAATTTCAATTCTTTTTTTCAATTTTTAAAAAATATTTTTATTTACCTACTTGAAAGGAAGAATTACAGGGAGGAAGAGGCAGATAGAAAGCGCTTTCATCCGCTGGTTCACTCTCCAAATGTCCCCAATAGCTGGGATTAGGCCAGGCTGAAGCCAGGAGCCAGGAGCTTTATCTATGTCTCCCATATAGGTGGCAGAGGCCCAAATACTTGGGTCATCTTCTGTTGCCTTCCCAACAATTAGCAGTAAGCTGAATTGGAAGTGGGACAGCAGGGACTCAAACTGGTGCTTATCTAGGATTCAGGGAATGAATTTGGCAGCTGACCCTACTGAACCATATATACTCTTTAGATCCATGCATGCCCAGCTCAGGGGTGAACCCAGAAGTTCCTATACATCATTTTTTTAAACATTCATTTAATTAATATAAATTTCCAAAGTACAGTTTATGGATTACAATGGCTTTTTCCCCCTATAACTTCCCTCCCACCCGCAACCCTCCCATCTCCCGCTCCCTCTCCCATTCCATTCACATCAAGATTCATTTTCAATTATCTTTATATACAGAAGATCAATTTAGCATATATTAAGTAAAGATTTCAATAGTTTGCACCCACACCAAAACACAAAGTGTAAAATACTGTTTGAGTACTAGTTATAGCATTAATTCAAATGTACAACACATTAAGGACAGAGATCCTACATGAGGAGTAAGTGTTGTTGAATTAACAATCTGACACTCTTGTTTATGGTGTCAGTAATCACCCTAGGCTCTTGTCATGAGTTGCCAAGGCTATGGAAGCCTTTTGAGTTCGCCAACTCCGATCTTATTCCAACAGGGTCATAGTCAAAGTGGAAGTTCTCTCCTCCCTTCAGAGAAAGCTACCTCCTTCTTTGATGGCCTGTTCTTTCCACTGGGATCTCACTCGCAGAGATCTTTCATTTAGGTGTTTTTTTTCTTTCTTTTTTTTTTTTTTTTTTGCCAGAGTGTCTTGGCTTTCCATGCCTAAAATACTCTCATGGGCTCTTCAGCCAGATCCAAATGCCTCAAAGGCTAATTCTGAGGCCAGAGTGCTGTTTAGGACATCTGCCATTCTATGAGTCTGCTATGTATCCTGCTTCCCATGTTGGATAGTTCTCTCCCTTTTTTATTCTATCAGTTAGTATTTGCAGACACTAGTCTTGTTTATGTGATCTCTTTGACTCTTAGACCTATCATTATGATCAATTGTGAACTGAAATTGATCACTTGGACTAATGAGATGGCATTGGTACATGCCACCTTGATGGGATTGTATTGGAATCCCCTGGCACGTTTCTAACTCTACCATTTGGGGCAAGTCAGATTGAGCATGTCCCAAATTGTACCTCTCTTCCCTCTCTTATTCCCACTCTTATATTTAACAGGGATCACTTTTCGGTTAAATTTCAACACCTAAGAATAATTGTGTGTTAATTACAGAGTTCACCAATAGTATTAAGTAGGAAAACCTACACATCATTAATGGTGGCTTTCCCTAACTCCACCATGGGGCTCTGATGGGTACCCTGACCAGACTATTGCTCTTTTTACTGTCCTGCCACATACTTCCCCCGTCTGCCTCTGCTTTGGGAGTGATATAATCAAGCAGTGGGAAAGGAGAGAAGAAAAATGACAATGGTTTTTGCCATTCTCTCTTGAAACCACCACTTCTCCAGGTGGAGGGTAAAGTTCCCTCCCAGGTGCTTTAGGCTCCTACTGACTACCTGACTAGCATGGACTGTGGTTACATGGGAGCTATGAGAAAAGAAAGGAAAAAAGAAAAAACAATGAAAAATGGGAAACAATGAAAAATGGGAAAAACCTCCTCTCTGCCCCCACTGTTCCTACTCTCAGGTGGCCGATTACAGGCACGCACAGGGAGGAAACTCATCACATGTTCAGTGGCAATTTAAATTCTGGTCCTCTCCCCAGTCTGTCCATTACTATTTACTTTTCAGAGTCCTCAAGCTGCTGTTCATACATCCTGCCTAGACTTTGTAGCTGCACACACTTGGACAAACAGTGGGTGAAGAGTACTCACTCCATCTTACTCAAAATCAGAAAGGAGAGGGAAGCTTTTTCAACATCCAGATTCTCTGGATCCACTTTAGTCTACTGAATCTTATAGGGGAGCCAGGAAGGGGTCAACAAAACATCAATTTTTGGAAGCTGTGTAGTAAATGCAGGAACCATCTCCTCAAATACTGCCATGTGGCTACAGGTTACCTGCAACTGCTCAGCATTAGCAGGAAGCTACAATCAGAAGTAGAACCAGAATTCCAACCCAGGCACCCCCATTCATTCTGACAACAGCCAAAGGTTAATAACTCTGAAATTTCAAACAGAGATTAAATGGCTCCCTAGGCCAGTCACACAATGTGTAGCTACAGCAGTCAGGAGGCTCTGACTCCAGAGACTGATGGGGTCAGCAGGGAGCTCAAGGGCCTGTATCTGCTGTGGGCACCTCCACTCAGATCCAGACAGTTATCGCTAGTGGAAACTGTGGATTTTTACTGGAATCATTCCTATTTTTAAATGCTGGCAAAATAATTGAAAAGTAAAAGTTTAAGAATAGGTTTGGTGTTTTTCGTCTAGAGATAAACTACCTCTTGCACCTCTACAAAGCAGTCGGAGTACACAGATACAAGAGAACCTGAATAAGTTCTAAGAACAATGAAATCAATCAAAAGATAAGTTTACTTTAGTTTAAAAAAATTTTGAAATCATATATATGAGGGATCCTCATAGTTTGTGGAAAATGTGTATTATGAGAAAACTATGCATGGGTTTCAAGTTTTTGGTACTAAAATAAACCACCTTTTAATTCCATCTTCTATGAACTTTTTAAAGTATCTTCATATTTCATCTCTATCTGTGGGATGCCTGGAGATCCTCTTTTTATATAGCAGAAGTGTTGCTGAGAAACTCTGTGGTGCGGCGCCATGTATAAAACATAGCACCACTAAGATGCAACATACCACCAATGAGACACTCAAGGCTCCCTAAGACATCACTATGAATTCCTTTCTCTTTAAGGCATCTCATTTCCTGAAAGTTACCAAGCTTCCTTTTCTCCACTAACAATACCCTTTATCAGAGGCTCTTCCTTCCATAAGAACCCAGAGGAAACAAAATAAAGAGAAAATCATTAAAAGAAAAATCTCAAAAATTGTAATTAATCTGTACTGCCTAGAATTTGAATTTGTAAGTCACTGAAGGGTACGGGTCAATTCTTATTTGATTTTAACTTCAAAGTGAAATGAACTGATGGTGTAATGAAGCTGAATATATGCAATAAACATTTTCATATACAAACCAGTTCTTAATTACTATCAATAATAGAAAATCAGGAGTTAGATATGCAGAAATATTAAGGTTTTTTTTTTAATTCAGTGAAGTAACTAATACTGATGAATTTCCATTTAATCCCAAAGCTGGTTCACATAGCTGACAAGAACATTTTGTCATCACATCTGAAGTTGTGGGCTGGGAAATACATCTGAGTACATAGTAAAGGGTAAAGCGCTCGGCCTTGGAGCCAGATGACCCTGGATCTGAATTCCAGCACTTTTACTCACTAGAACATGTCCTTCAGCCTTGGTTTCATCCTCTGTAAAATATAGTTAACAATCAAAGTTTAAAAATTTTTTCTGACTACAAAGAACAAAGTAGTTTGTAAGAATACACTGGAGAATGAGCACAGAGAAATCTCCACCATGGGAGGTAGCATTGTGGTGCAGCAGATTAAGCTGCCACTTGCAATACCAGCATCACTTACAGGAGAGCTAGTTTCAGTTCTGGCTGCTCTGCTTCCAATCCAGCTCCTTACTAACTTGAGAAGTCAGGAAGGAGTTCCAGGATCCTTGCTTCAACCTGTAACAGGCTTAGCTGTTGGGGCCATTTGGGGAGTGAACCACTGGATGGAAGATATCTCTGTTTCTCCCACCTTCTGTGTGGCTCTTTCAAATAAAGAAATAAATATTAAAAAAATTTTTTTTGATTATGAGGCCAAGCCTTTCAAGACACTCAGGAAATGCTGAATAACCAGGCCTCAGGAGGAGGAAAAAAGTATATGTTGTTCAGAATCTGAAGAGTACATACAGATTTCCATTGGATCCAGGCTTCTGTCATTGTTTGTCACTACTTTGATCCAGATAGTCCTTAACACTGGCTTGCCTATCCCAATTCTAGAAAGATCTGGTTGTTTTTTAATCGTCTAGATTCATCTCTTTCATTATTTTGGTTCCTTCCACTCACTCAGGATCATCATGAATAGGCTGGGGCATGGCAGGATGGGCTGCTTACAAAGGATGAAGATGTAGGGTTGATGCTGTGCTACACTGGGTTAAGCCACCATCTGTGATGATGGCATCCCATGTGAGTGCCACTTTAAGTCCCACCTTTGCCACTTCTGATCCAGTTCCCTATTAAAGCTCCTGGAAAAAGCAGTAAAAGATGGCCTGAGGATTGAATCCAAAAAAACATTACATGGCCGGCGCCGTGGCTCAACAGGCTAATCCTCCGCCTTGCGGCGCCGGCACACCGGGTTCTAGTCCCGGTCGGGGCACCGGATTCTGTCCCGGTTGCCCCTCTTCCAGGCCAGCCCTCTGCTGTGGCCCAGGAGTGCAGTGGAGGATGGCCTAGGTGCTTGGGCCCTGCACCCCATGGGGAGACCAGGAAAAGCACCTGGCTCCTGGCTCCTGCCATCGGAGGAGCGTGGTGCGCCGGCCGCAGCGCGCCGACCGCGGCGGCCATTGGAGGGTGAACCAACGGCAAAAGGAAGACCTTTCTCTCTGTCTCTCTCTCTCACTGTCCACTCTGCCTGTAAAAAAAAAAAAAAAAAAAAAAAAAAAAAATTACAAAAAATCAGCCAAATGAGGAGCTGGTTTTTTGAAAAAATAAACAAAATTGACACCCCATTGGCCCAACTAACTAAAAATAGAAAAGACCCAAATCAGTAAAATCAGAGATGAAAAAAGGAAATGTAACAACAGACACCACAGAAATCAAAAGAATCATCAGAAATTACTACAAGGACTTGTATGCCAGCAAACAGGGAAACCTATCAGAAATGGATAGATTCCTGGACACATGCAACCTACCTAAATTGAACCAGGAAGACATAGAAAACCTAAACAGACCCATAAGTGAGTCAGAAATTGAATCAGTAATAAAGGCCCTCCCAACAAAGAAAAGCCCAGGACCAGATGGATTCACTGCTGAATTCTACCAGACATTTAAAGAAGAACTAACTCCAATTCTTCTCAAACTATTCAGAACAATTGAAAAAGAGGGAATCCTCCCAAATTCTTTCTATGAAGCCAGCATCACCTTAATTCCTAAGCCAGAAAAAGATGCAGCATTGAAAGAGAATTACAAACCAATATCCCTCATGAACATAAATGCAAAAATCCTCAATAAAATTCTGGCCAATAGACTGCAACAACACATCAGAAAGATCTTCCACCCAGACCAAGTGGGATTCATCCCTGGTATGCAGGGATGGTTCAATATTCGCAAAACAATCAACGTGATACACCACATTAACAGACTGCAGAAGAAAAACCATATGATTATCTCACTAGACGCAGAGAAAGCATTCGATAAAATTCAACACCCTTTCATGATGAAAACCCTAAGCAAACTGGGTATAAAAGGCACATTCCTCAATACAATCAAAGCAATTTATGAAAAACCCATGGCCAATATCCTATTGAATGGGGAAAAGTTGGAAGCATTTCCACTGAGATCTGGTACCAGACAAGGATGCCCACTCTCACCACTGCTATTCAATATAGTGCTGGAAGTCTTAGCCAGAGCTATTAGGCAAGAAAAAGAAATTAAAGGGATACAAATTGGGAAGGAAGAACTCAAACTATCCCTCTTTGCAGACGACATGATTCTTTATTTAGGGGACCCAAAGAACTCTACTAAGAGACTATTGGAACTCATAGAAGAGTTTGGCAAAGTAGCAGGATATAAAATCAATGCACAAAAATCAACAGCCTTTGTATACACAGGCTGAGGAAGAACTTCTAAGATCAATCCCATTCACAATAGCTACAAAAACAATCAAATACCTTGGAATAAACTTAATCAAGGACATTAAAGATCTCTACAATGAAAATTACAAAACCTTAAAGAAACAAATAGAAGAGGATACCAAAAAATGGAGAAATCTTCCATGCTCATGGATTGGAAGAATCAATATCATCAAAATGTCCATTCTGCCAAAAGCAATTTACAGATTCAATGCAATACCAATCAAGATACCGAGGACATTCTTCTCAGATCTGGAAAAAATGATGCTGAAATTCATATGGAGACACAGGAGACCTCGAATAGCTAAAGCAATCTTGTACAACAAAAACAAAGCCGGAGGCATCACAATACCAGATTTCAGGACATACTACAGGGCAGTAGTTATCAAAACAGCATGGTACTGGTACAGAAACAGATGGATAGACCAATGGAACAGAACAGAAACACCAGAAATCAATCCAAACATCTATAGCCAACTTATATTTGATCAAGGATCCAAAACCAATCCCTGGAGTAAGGACAGTCTGTTTAATAAATGGTGCTGGGAAAACTGGATTTCCACATGCAGAATCATGAAGCAAGATCCCTACCTTTCACCTTACACAAAAATTCATTCAACATGGATTAAAAATTTAAACCTACGACCCGACACCATCAGATTATTAGAGAGCATAGGAGAAACCCTGCAAGACATAGGTACTGGCAAAGACTTCTTGGAAAATACCCCAGAAGCACAGGCAGTCAAAGCCAAAATTAACTACTGGGATTGCATCAAATTGAAAAGTTTCTGTACTGCAAAAGAAACAGTCAGGAAAGTGAATAGGAAACCGACAAAATGGGAAAATATATTTGCCAGCTATGCAACAGATAAAGGGTTGATAACCAGAATCTACAAAGAAATTAAGAAACTCCATAACATCAAAACAAACAACCCACTTAAGAGATGGGCCAAGGACCTCAATAGACATTTTTCAAAAGAGGAAATCCAAATGGCCAACAGACGCATGAAAAAATGTTCAAGATCCCTAGCAATCAGGGAAATGCAAATCAAAACCACAATGAGGTTTTACCTCACCCCATTAAGAATGGCTCACATTCAGAAATCCACCAACAATAGATGCTGGAGAGGATGTGGGGAAAAAGGGACACTAACCCACTGTTGGTGGGAATGCAAACTGGTGAAGCCACTATGGAAGTCAGTCTGGAGATTCCTCAGAAACCTGAATATAACCTACCATTCAACCCAGCCATCCCACTCCTTGGAATTTACCCAAAGGAAATTAAATTGGCAAACAAAAAAGTTGTCTGCACCTTAATGTTTATTGCAGCTCAATTCACAATAGCTAAGACTTGGAACCAACCCAAATGCCCATCAACAGTAGACTGGATGAAGAAATTATGGGACATGTACTCTATAGAATACTATACAGCAGTCAAAAACAATGAAATCCGGTCATTTGCAACAAAATGGAGGAATCTGGAAAACATCATGCTGAGTGAATTAAGCCAGTCCCAAAGAGACAAATATCATTTGTTTCCCTTGATTGGCGATGACTAACTGAGCACCAAAGTGGAAACCTGTTGAAGTGAAATGGACACTATGAGAAACAGTGACTTGATCAGCTCTTGTGCTGACTGTTGTTGTACAATGTAATACTTTATCCATTGTAGTATTTTTTTTATTCTAGTACTATTGGTTGAACTCTGTAATTAACACACAATTATTCTTAGGTGTTGAAATTTAACTGAAAAGTGATCCCTGTTAAATATAAGAGTGGGAATAAGAGAGGGAGGAGATGTACAATTTGGGACATGCTCAATCAGAACTACCCCAAATGATGGAGTTAGAATTGTGCCAGGGGATTCCAATACAAGCCCATCAAGGTGGCATGTACCAAGGCCATCTCACTAGTCCAAGTGATCAATTTCAGTTCACAATTGATCACACTGATAGGTCTAAGAGTCAAAGGGATCACACAAACAAGACTAGTGTCTGCTAATACTAACTGATAGAATGAAAAAGGGAGAGAATGATCCAACATGGGAAGTGGGATACACAGCAGACTCATAGAATGGCAGATGTCCTAAATAGCACTCTGGCCTCAGAATCAGCCCTTAAGGCATTCGGATCTGGTTCAAGAGCCCATGAGAATATTTTAGGCATGGAAAGCTAAGACACTCTGAAAAACAAAAAAAAGAAGACCTAAATGAAAGATCTCTGTGAGTGAGATCCCAGTGGAAAGAACAGGGCCATCGAAGAAGGAGGTACCTTTCTCTGAAGAGAGGAGAGAAATTCCACTTTGACACTGACCCTGTCGGAATAAGATTGAAGTCGGTGAACCCTAAAGGCTTCCATAGCCTCGGCAACTCATGACTAGAGCCTAGGGAGATTACGGACGCCATAAATAAGAGTGTCAAATTGTTAAATCAACATCAGGAGTCACTGTGTACTTACGTCTCATGTGGGATCTGTCCTTAATGTGTTATCCAATGTGAAATAATGCTATTACTAGTACTGAAACAGTATTTTTACACTTTGTGTTTCTGTGTGGGTGCAAACTGATGAAATCTTTACTTAGTATATACTGAATCAATCTTCTGTATATAAAGATAATTGCAAATGATTAAAAAATCTTGGTGTTAAATTGGAAATTGCATAGAAAATTAATCAATTTAAAAATATATATATCATGTAGGATCTCTGTCCTTAATGTGCTATACATTGTGAATTAATACTATAACTGGTACTCCAACAGTATTTTTCACTTTGTATTGCTATGTGAGGGCAAACTGTTGAAATCTTTACTTAATATATACTAAACTGACCTTCTGTATATAAAGAGAATTGAAAATGAATCTTAATGTGAATGCAAGGGGAGAGGGAGTGGGAAAGGGGAGGGTTGCGGGTGGGAGGGAATTTATGGGGGGGAAGCCATTGTAATCTATAAGCTGTATTTTGGAAATTTATATTCTTTAAATAAAAGCGTTATTAAAAATAAATAAAAATAAAAAAAATAAAAAACTGCTGAAGAAAAATCATACAATTATATCGACAGATGCAGAGAAAGCATTTGATAAAATACAACACCCTTCATGATGAAAACTCTGAGCAAATTGGGTATAGAAGGAACATTCCTCAACACAATCAAAGCAACTGATGACAAAGCCACAGCCAGCATCATACTGAATGGGGAAAAGTTGGAAGAATTTCCACTGAGATCCAGTACAGGCATGCCCAGACAGGGATGCCCACTCTCACCATTGCTATTCAATATAGTACTGGAAGTTTTAGCCAGAGCCATTAGCAAGAAAAAGAAATCAAAGGAATACAAATTGTGAAGGAAGAAGTCAAACTATCCCTATTTGCAGACGACATGATTCTTTATATAGGGGATCCATAGAATTCCACTAAGAGCCCATTGAAACTCCTAGAACAATTTGGTAAAGTAGCAGGTTATAAAGTCAATACACAAAAATCAACAGCCTATGTATACACAGACAATGCCACGGTTGAGGAAGAACTTCTAACATCAATCACATTCACAATAGCTACAAAAACAAATACCTTGGAATAAACTAACCGAGGATGTCAAAGATCTCTATTATAAGAATTACAAAACATTAAAGAAAGAAATAGAAGATACAAAAAATGGAAAAATCTTCCATGCTCATAGATTGGAAGAATCAACATCATCAAAATGTCCATTCTGCCAAAAGCAATTTACAGATTCAATGTGATACCAATCAAAATACCAATGACATTCTTCGCAGATCTAGAAAAAATGATGCTGAAATTCATATGGAGACACAGGAGACCTCGAATAGCTAAAGCAATCTTGTACAACAAAGACATCACAATACCAGATTTCAAGACATATTACAGGGTAGTTATAATCAAAACAGCCTGGAATGGTACAAAAACAGATGGATAGACCAATAGAACAGAATAAAAATACCAGAAATCAATCCAAACATCTATAACCAACTTATATTTGTTCAAGGAGCTAAAATCAATCCCTGGAGCAGGGGTAGTCTATTCAACAAATGGTGCTGGGAAAACTGGATTTCCACATGCAGAAGCATAAACCAAGACCCCTACCTTACATCTTACACAAAAATCCACTCAACATGGATTAAAGATCTAAATCTATGACCCAACACCATCAAATTGTTAGAGAACATCAGAGAAATCATGCTAGACATTGGCACAGGAAAAGATTTCTTGGAAAAGACCCCAGAAGCACAGGCAGTCAAAGCTGAAATTAGCAACTAGGATTACAACAAATTGAGAAGTGTCTGTACTGCAAAAGAAACAGGAAAGTGAAGAGGCAACAGACAGAATGGGAAAAAATATTTGCAAATTATGTAACTGATAAAAGATTAATAAGCAGAATCTACAAAGAGATCAAGAAACTCCACAACAACAAAACAAACAACCCACTTAAGAGATGGGCCAAGGACTTAACCAGACATTTTTCAAAAGAGGAAATCCAAATGGCCAACAGACACATGAAAAAATGTTCAGGATCACTAGCAATCAGGGAAATGCAAATCAAAACCACAATGAGGTTTTACCTCACCCCATTAAGAATGGCTCACATACAGAAATCTACCAACAACAGATGCTGGCGAGGATGTGAGGAAAAAGGGACACTAACCCACTGTTGGTGGGAATGCAAACTGGTAAAGCCACTGTGAAAGTCAGTCTGGAGATTCCTCAGAAACCTAAATATAACCCTACCATACAACCCAGCCATCCCACTCCTTAGAATTTGCCCAAAGGAAACTAAATTGGCAAACAAAAAAGTTGTCTGCACCTTAATGTTTATTGCAGCTCAATTCACAATAGCTATCAACCCAAATGCCCATCAACAGTAGACTGGATGAAGAAATTATGGGACATGTACTCTATAGAATACTATACAGCAGTAAAAAAAAAAAAAATGAAATCTGGTCATTTACAACAAAATGGAGGAATCTGGAAAACATCATGCTGAGTGAAATAAGCCAGTCCCAAAGGGATAAATATAACATGTTCTCCCTGATCGGTAACAACTAACCAAGCAACAAAAAGGAAACCTGTTGAAGTGAAATGGACACTACAAGAAACAGTGACTTGATCAGCCCTTGTCCTGACTGTTGATGAACAACTTAATACTTTACCCATTTTAGAATTTTTTTGTCCTACTTAATACTATTGGTTGAACTCTGTAATTAACACACAATTATTCTTAGGTGTTGAAATTTAACCGAAAAGTGATCCCTGTTAAATATAAGAGTGGGAATAAGAGAGGGAAGAGAGGTACAATTTGGGACATGCTCAATCTGACTTGCCCCAAATGGTAGAGTTAGAAACGTGCCAGGGGATTCCAATACAATCCCATCAAGGTGGCATGTACCAATGCCATCTCATTAGTCCAAGTGATCAATTTCAGTTCACAATTGATCATAATGATAGGTCTAAGAGTCAAAGAGATCACATAAACAAGACTAGTGTCTGCAAATACTAACTGATAGAATAAAAAAGGGAGAGAACTATCCAACATGGGAAGCAGGATACATAGCAGACTCATAGAATGGCAGATGTCCTAAACAGCACTCTGGCCTCAGAATTAGCCTTTGAGGCATTTGGATCTGGCTGAAGAGCCCATGAGAGTATTTTAGGCATGGAAAGCCAAGACACTCTGGCAAAAAAAAAAAAAGAAAGAAAAAAAAACACCTAAATGAAAGATCTCTGCGAGTGAGATCCCAGTGGAAAGAACAGGCCATCAAAGAAGGAGGTAGCTTTCTCTGAAGGGAGGAGAGAACTTCCACTTTGACTATGACCTTGTTGGAATAAGATCGGAGTTGGCGAACTCAAAAGGCTTCCATAGCCTTGGCAACTCATGACAAGAGCCTAGGGTGATTACTGACACCATAAACAAGAGTGTCAGATTGTTAATTCAACAACACTTACTCCTCATGTAGGATCTCTGTCCTTAATGTGTTGTACATTTGAATTAATGCTATAACTAGTACTCAAACAGTATTTTACACTTTGTGTTTTGGTGTGGGTGCAAACTATTGAAATCTTTACTTAATATATGCTAAATTGATCTTCTGTATATAAAGATAATTGAAAATGAATCTTGATGTGAATGGAATGGGAGAGGGAGCAGGAGATGGGAGGGTTGCGGGTGGGAGGGAAGTTATAGGGGGAAAAAGCCATTGTAATCCATAAACTGTACTTTGGAATTTATATTAAATAAAAGTTAAAAAAGAGCCTTGGGTGATCACTGTCATCATAAATAAGAGTGTCAATTCTTAAATCAACAACAAGAGTCACTGTGCACTTGCTCCCCATGTAGGACCTCTGTACTTAATGAGTTTGTAGTATGAGAATTAACAGTAAAACCTGTCTTCAAACAGTACTTGATACTTTGTGTGTCTGTGTGGGTGCAAACTGCTGAAATCTTTACTTAGTATAGAGTTGATATTCTGCATATAAAGATAATTAAAAATTAAGCTTAATGAATAATATGATGGGAGAGGGAGTAGGAGGTGGGATGGGAGGGCAGGTATGGGTGGAAGAACTGCTGTATTCCAAAAGCTGTACCTATGAAATTTATATTTATTAAATGAAAACTTTCTAAAAAATTTCTAAAAATAAATAAAAAGAGCATTTCAGGGTAGGAAAAAGCTCATGCCAAGGACTATAGGCAGGACAGGTCTTAACTGCAGAACAGCTGCCCATTCTCTCCCACCTGATATGCAAGTGGAGCCAGCATAACATAGTGGGTTAAGCCTTCACCTGTAATGTCAGCATCCATATAGGCACCAGTTGGTGTCCTCACTGCTCCACTTCCTATGCAGCTGCCTGCTGGTGTGCTTGGGAAAGCAGCAGAAGACAGCCAAGTCCCTGGGCCTCAGCACCCACACACATGAGAGACCCAGAAGATGCTCCTGTCCTGGCTTTAGCCCAGCCCAGACTCAGCTACTGTGGCCATTTGAGGAGTTGAATCAGTGGGTAGAAGATCTCACTCACTATCTCACTCACAGTGCCTTTCAAATAAAACAGATAAATCTTTTAACAAAAAGAAAGTTATGTTAAAGAACCAGTGTTGTAGTAGAGTGGGCTAAGCTGCCACCTATGATGCTGGCATCCTGTATCTCCAGTCCAAGTCTGAGCTGTTCCACTTCTGATCGAGCTCCCTGCTAATGCACCTGGGAAAGCAGCAAAAGACAGCACCAGCGGCTGGCCCCCTGCCACCTAAGTGGGAGAACTGAATGAAGCTCCTGGCTCCTAGCTTTGGTTTGGCCCAGCCCCAGCCCCAGCCATTGCAGCCACTTGGGGAGTGAAACCGCAGATGGATGATCTATGTCTCCCACTCTCTTTGTAACTCTGCCTTTCAAATAAATAAAATAAATCTTAAAAAGAAGAATGATTTAAGATAAAGATCATTTTCAATTACTTTCAATGTATTTAAAAAACAAATTAATACCACTCCTCAGCAACTTTTGAGTGTGAGTGTATGAGAGTGTGTGTGTGTGTGAGAGAGAGAGAGAGAGAGCGAGAAAGAGAGAGAGAGAGAAGCAAGATTTATTTAAGTCAGCAATCTCTGCCAAAGTGGCCTGGAATAGGGGGGGCCTCCAAGAGAGGCAGACCCCCCCCCTTAAGGTATCTTTCTTATGGAGAGTAGTAATTCATTTGTGACATGCACTCACCTTGATTAGATTATCACATCTCAGAGAGACAACTCTAACACCAAGCTTTACACCTTTGGACTAACGAGCACACAAAAGTACAAATAGTTGTCTTCTTCACAGGAAGCCCAACAGTACCCAACAACGCCAAATTCTAAGCATGCCTATATCGATTAGAACAGATTTCAAACTGCACTTTGCTATTTGCTGTGTTAAACCAGGATGGATTCTTTGAGGATGTCTTAGGAACTGGTGAGTAGAGTATAGCAGTACTCTCTTATCTGTCATTTTGGTTTCTGCAGTTTTAGTTACCTGCACTTAACTGCCATGTGAAAAGAACAAACAGAAAATTGTAGAAATCAACAATTCATAAGTTTTAAATTGCACAAGGTTCTAGGTTGTATGATAAAATCTTGCACCATCCCACTCCATCTTACATATCATGTGGATCACTCCTTTTTTTTTTTTTGTCTTTAAATAGCTTTTTAAAGTTTCCTTAAAACAATGTCAATTTGTCCTTGTGGTTGATACACATCTCAAAAATATACCTTTGGTGGCCATCACCATGGTATAGTAGGTTAAGTCTCCACCTGCCGTGCCGGCATCCCATATGGGCACCACCTGGAGTACCGGCTGCTCCTCTTCCAATCCAGCTCTCTGCTTGTGGCTTGGGAAAGCAGTGGAGGATGGCCCAAGTGCTTGTGCCCCTGCACCTATATGGGAGACCCAGAAGATGCTCCTGGATCCCGGCTTCAGATTAGCCCAGCTCCAACCATTGTGACCACTTGAGGAATGAACCTGTGCATAGAAGACCCCTCTCTCTGTCTCTCCTCTCTCTATAACTCTTCCTCTCAAATAAACAAATCTTTAATAATATATATGTGTATATGTTAAGGTGGATTCGTTCTGAGAGGTGGAGCGTGGTGGGGGCAAGAGGCATAGAGTCAACACAAAGACTCCAGGAGCCAAGTGAAAGCAGGCCCGAGGCGAGCAGCCTGCAGACTTGTTTATTTCAGTTGCTACAGCAGCTTAAATAGCCAAGGCAGCCAATCCAGTCAAGGGGTGGTCTATGCCCTAACCAATCACAGCCTGTTGACAGTCAGGCTCTGTTTCCAGGGAGTTTCCAAAACCATCTAATCACAGCCTGTAGTCAGGTCTGTTGTCATGTGGTTTCTGAAGCCATCCAATCACAGCCTGTTGCCAGGCAGTTTCTGTTGCCAGTGGCCATCTTGGCATGGCCTTCTCATTCCACCACATCTCCCCCTTTTCATTTATTTTTGAGCAATGGGAGGCATGATTCTTGGCCATACCATTGTTGACCCCATTTCCATGTGGTCTCCATATGCAGCTGTGCCTGTCTTAGGTTGTCCCCCAGGGGATCTTACCCGTCATTGACTAACCAGCGCTCAAAACGGGAAACCACAGGAGTGCTTGCTCAGACCGGGGTAGGAATGAGAAACAATGGTAATTAGGAATGGCATGACCGCACACAGGCTGGGGGCCATTTGAGTGGCTGACCAGAGCTAATGGGTATAAAGCAGTAGCAGATGTGGCTATGGGCAGTTTCTCAGGGTAGGACGATAGGGCAGGTGTGTCTGCTAACAAGGCAGACTCTCAGTCTTGTTCAGCTGGTTTTGGCTGACTGTCAATTGCAGGCTTGATGTTTCTGGCTGGTACCCAAATGGACTGTCCCACATTCTCTGGAAAGACACAAGCATATCCTGGACCCTTGGTTAGCAGAAGCCTTTTTAGAGGCGTTGGAATCCAGGGCCTGAGTTCTGCATCCGATCCTACATTTACGGCAAACATGCAGGTGGGATGGAGTCTAGCGGCTGCTCTGAGAGCCTGTGCCGCCCAGGGACTGCCACAAACATGGGGATCTTCACTGGGTTCGAATGGGATGACCTCGTGTGGGTTATTGAAGCCCCCTCTTTATCTCTCCTCTCTCTGACTGTAACTCTCCCTCTCAAATAAATAAATCTTTAATAATATATGTGTATATATATATATATCTGTTAAACATTTATAGGCATTAAAATGCATTCTTTATGCATTATTTTGATTGGCTAATCTTTAAGGGATCAAATTTTCATTTGCAAAATTCAACCAGAGATATGGAAAAATTGGAATAGAAAAGCAAGACATGGGGCTGGTATTGTGGGGTAGCAGGTAATGCTGCCGCCTGCAATACTGACATCCCATGTAGGCACTGGTTCAAAACCTGGCAGCTCCACTTCCCATCCACTCCCTGCTGCTGTGCCTGGTAAGGCAGCAGAGGATGGCCCAGGTTCTTGGGCCCCTGAACCCATGTGGGAGACCAAGAAAAAGCTCCTGGCTTTGGATCGGCCTAGCCCTTGCCGTTGTTGCCATTTGAGGAGTGAACCACCAGATAAAAGATCTTTTTCTCTCCCTGTCTGTCTCACGGTCTCTAACTCTGCATTTCAAATAAACAAATCTTAAAAAAAAAAAAAAAGCAAGACATAACAGCTAAAAAAAAACTGTTTAAAGGGCCTTGCAAACAAATTTATTAAGTGCGACCTTCTTTTTGTACATGTGTCACAATGTTGGCAGAATACATTTAGAAAAACAGATAAAGTGGCTGTGGTTGTGGTGCTGCAGATTAAGCCACCACCTGCAATGCCAGCATCCCATATCAGAGCTATTCGAATCCTGATGCTCTGTTTCTGACTCAGCTCCATGCTAATGCACCTGGAAAAGCAGTGGAGGATGTAGGCCCCTACTATCTGTGTGGGAGACCTGGATAGAGTTCTTGGCTCCTGGCTTGTAGCTTTGGCTTGGCCCAGTCCTGGCTTTTGTGGCCATTTGGGGAATGAACCAGAGGATGGTATATTCATTCTCATTCTCATTCTCACTCTCACTCTCATTCTCTCTATCTGTGTAAGTGCCCTTCAAATAAATAAATAAATCTTTTAAAGTATATAGAGAAATAAATACCAGAAAAAAATAGCTAACAGTGCTACAGTTGTTCAATCGAAGTGTAAGTGTTTTTAGAGATGGACAAGATCACCAGAATTAAATAGACTCAGCCTCAAAGAAGGACTGGTGGTGAGGAGCATAGAACACACCGCTGTTTTCCACTACAAGCCCATTTCAACCATGGCACATACTCCTGGGAACACTTTATTTATTTGCTTTTTTTTCTTTTAACTTTTTTTTTTTAAAGATTTACATATTTATTTGAAAGGCAGAGTTACAGAGAGGCACAGGCAGATGCGGGGGCGGGGGGGCAGGGAGAGGTAGGGAGGAAGGGAGAGGTCTCCCATCCACTGGTTCACTTTCCAAATGGCCCAACAGCCAGAGCTGTGCCAACCCGAAGCTAGGAGCCAGGAACTTCTTCCAGGTCTCCCACATGGGTGCAGGGGCCCAAACACTTGGGCCATTTTCCCCTGCTTTCTCAGGCTGTAGCAGAGAGCTGGTTTGGAAGTGGAGCAGCCGGGATTTGAACCGGAGCCCATATGGGATGCCAGCACTGCAGGCGGCAGCTCTACCCACTACGCCACAGCGATGGCCTCTCTTCTAACTTTTTAAAAAAAGATTTAGTGGGCTACTCGTTTGCCAGCATATCCACTCTGTATATGCTACCTGCCTGTTACATAGTCATTTACTAACCATCTCAATTGTCAAATGACTATCACAGCATAGCAGCATTTATGTTTGAGTAACCCTTATTTTACTTAACAATAAACACGGAGCACAACAGTAGTGATGCTTGAATGCTTATAAAACAAAATATTAACTAAAACTACATTTATTTTATTGTTATAATTTATTGTTCAATTGTTATTGAGTGTTCAAACTTGATTGTTACAATTGTGTTTTAGAATTAATTATTATTGTTAGTCTCTTATTGTGCCTAATTTATAAATCAGACTTTATTATAGGTATGAACATACATGAAAAAAACAGGATATATACAGTTTTGTACTATCTCAGTTTCAGGTTTTGATTAGGGGTCCTCAAATGAAACAGCAGTAAGGGGAGGGCTTCTGTGTTTATAGGGGATAGTTCCAGACATCTGGCTTGTTTAGCTAAGCATAATACAGAATAAAATCCCTACCTAATTATTATTCTTCTTTTGGCCCTGAGCCCTCAATAACCAAAAGGCTGAAAGAAACCAAACCAACATTTTCCCCAACCTCCTCATTTTATTTATGTATTTGATCTTACAAGGTTCACTGAGCAAAACTTGGCCTTTAAATGAAATATCACCATCATATAAGTGCTATATCTGACTTGGAACGTGATTAAAACCAAACCTGTTCATTGGCCAACAGGTCAAATGTACCCTATCCAAGTCCTGGGGAGTGTTTAAAAGTGTGCATAAACACACAACCCTCAAACTGATCTGAACTGCACAGAACAGCAAAATCTGCCCAGAATGAGCACTCACTCAGGAGTGGCTCCCGATTTTCAAAAAGCTCGGACAGAAAAATTCAAAGCTTGAATGTCTCAGAATCTTCCAAGGGATGTGAATGGATCTGTTTATTAATCAAAGTGAAATCAAAAGGAACTTAACTTGGTTCTACCCTCAACAATCAGGTTATCATTAGTTAAGAACAGCCCTATACAGTTCTCTGAAATTTGGCAACATCGAATAGTAAATGTAAAGATTTGGGGGGACACAGGAGCTCAGAGACCATCTTTTGTCCCATTATCCTCATTTCACAGACAAGCAAACAAGCAGTTTGTCCAGAGTACCTAACAGGAAGCAGCAGAATCCCAATTAGAACCCATGCCTGTGGAGCAAAGCTTTTTTCCTCATGAGGGCAGAGGTGTAACAACAGCAATTAAAATTTGAAAGCATACTCTTTTAAAAATGATTTATTTGTTTATTTGAAAGTCAGAGAGAGAGAGAGAGAGAGAGAGAGAGAGAGAGAGATTTCTTTCATCCATTGGTTCACTCCCCAGATGGCTGCAATGCCAGGTCTGGGCCAGGCCTTATCCAGGAACCAGGAGCTTCATCCAGGTCTCCCAGAGCCCAATCACTTGGACCATCTTCCACTGGTTTTTCCAGGCCATTAGCAGGGTGCAGGAGCACCTGGGACATGAACCAGTGCTCACACAGAATGCCAGTTTCACAAGCAGCAACTTTATCAGCTGTACCATATCGCTTATGAAAGCAGTCTGCTTAACTAGAAATTACAAATTTAGAAATCAGTAGTATATATATACTAAGGCAAGTGTGTAAAAACAATGTATACAAGAATATTCACTGTACTGTGTATAGAGAGAAAAAAATGGAAGCAATCCACATGTCCAACAATAGGGAAATTAGTGAGTGCAAGATCCCATCACTGTGTAATAGAATAAAACAGCAGCTATAAAGAATATGGTGTATTTAAATTTTATGACATGAATATTTATAACAAACTGTGAAGTAAAAAAAAAAAAGCAAATTTCAGATCAAAAAGTGACTATGACCTCATTTTATGTTTGCTTAAACAACAAATTAAAACCCCATGTGGGGCGAGTGTTGGCACAGCGGTTGGGATTCCCACATCCCATATCTGAGTGCCTGGAGTTGAGTCCCAGCTCTGCTCCTGATTATATATTCCTGCTCATACATACCTTCGGAGGTGGCAGATGCTGGCCAAGTTGTTGGATGCCTGCCACTCACCTGGGAGACCTGAAGTGAGTTCCTAGCTCCTGGCTTTGGCCTGGCCCAGCCCTGGTTATTGTGGGCTTTTTGGGAGTGAACCAGCAGATAAACCATCTCTCTGTGTCTGTCTTTGGTTTCTCTTTCAACTAAATTTCTAAAATGAAAAAACCTTAATGTGTGGCTAGAAAGCCACATACCATTGTATTCAGGAAGAGGGATTTTCAAAAGCACAATGCACAAAACCAATCAAATCCCAAAAGAACAATAAAACAACCTAAGTTTCCTAAGGCACCCGGCATACGAAAAAGGCCCTGTGGCTGCAAACAGCTCACACAAGAGCGCGGGAGCTCCCAGGCGTACACTGTGCAAGGGAGACTTTGGTAGTGTACCATCTCTGCCAGCCTCACAACCTCCATTCTTTGATGGGGAAAGTGATGTTCTTCCCTTCTTAATAAAGTGCTACTCCAACCTGAGTTTCTCCAGCAATCCCCTTCCAGTCAACTGCCTCCTTTAGCCATTCCTGGAAGGAAAACCACTACAAAGAGTCCTGGCAAATTCCCCTTCCTCGTGAAATGGAATAGACTGATACTCTCAGTAGCAGATTTGGCCTCTCTAGCTATTACAGTTCTAGAAGAAGATTCTAAATTTATTATCTTATGTCTCTCGAGTATACACTCCATAGCCACAGGCTCAAGAGTAGTGGACATAGAGTCTTTTTAGGAAAATTTACCAAGCTAAGTAAGTCAAGATCTTCAAAAGCTGAATTAAATCCTTGTGTTTGTAAAAATGCTCATGACAGGGGCACAATTTATTACTGAGTTATTCCCAGCCTCACCCTGTACCCTTCAAGGCCTGTGCTCCCTAATAAAGGCATTTTTTTTTTTTGCCGGTTCAGTTTCTCTGTTGCCTATGAGACTATCTTTTCTGATTTCTGGGCTCTCATTATACAGAATCAGAACGGGAAGAAATATATGGAATTTGAAGGAATCTAAAAAGTCAGAAAAAAACAGAGTACTGGACACTAGTAAGATAGACAGATGGAGAATAAGGGCTCTGGGTAGGCTCCAATAAGAAGAAATGAGAGATCCGGCACCGTGGCTCACTAGGCTAATCCTCCGCCTTGCGGCGCTGGCACACCAGGTTCTAGTCCCAGTTGGGACACCGGATTCTGTCCCAGTTGCCCCTCTTCCAGGCCAGCTCTCTGCTGTGGCCAGGGAGTGCAGTGGAGGATGGTCCAAGTGCTTGGGCCCTGCACCCCATGGGAGACCAGGAGAAGCACCTGGCTCCTGGCTTCGGATCAGCGCCGTGTGCCGGCCGCAGTGCACCGGCCGCGGCGGCCATTGGAGGGTGAATCAACGGCAAAGGAAGACCTTTCTCTCTGTCTCTCTCTCTCACTGTCCACTCTGCCTGAAAAAAATAAATAAATAAATAAAATTTTAAAAAAGAAGAAATGAAAGAGCAGGGTAATGAGAACCTAGGAAGCACAGCTAGAATCTGTGCACTGGATCCCATTTCTGGTGCTGAGAGATTAGCAACAATAGGTACAAAAACAGTTAGATAGGAGGAAAGAGTGTTCTACTGCACCTAGGGTGACTATAATTTACAACAATCACATACACTTTATGAATAACAAGAACAGAACTCACAAGGAAATGACAAATGCTTAACAAGATGTATCTGGGGGCTGGTGCTGTGGAGTAATAAGCTAAGCCTCCACCTCTGACATTGGCATCCCATTTGGGTGCCAGTCATGTCCCAGCTGCTCCTCTTCTGATCCAGCTCTCTGCTTATGGCCTGGTAAAGCATTGGAAGATGGCCCAAGTGCTTGGGCCCCTGCATCCATGTGGGAGACCTGGAAGAAGCTCCTGGGTCCTGGCTTCTGGTCGACTCAGTTCCAGCCACCATGGCCATTTGGGAAATGAACCAGCAGATGGCAGACCTTTGTCTCTCCCTCTCTCTGTCTATAGCTCTACCTCTCAAATAAATAAGTAAAATCTTAAAAAAAAGAAGAAGAAGATGAATTTGCTAATAAACTTGATTTGATCACCACATACTGTACACATGTTATGGCTTTACTACGTTGTATCACACAAATGCATATAATTATTATATGTTAATTAAAATAAGTTTTTTTAAATGACATTTTCACAGAATAAGGCAAAAAATAGGCTTGCCTGGTGGCACAACAGGTTAAGCCACTGCCTGCAATACTGGCATCCCATGACAAGTGCCAGCTCTAGTCCTGGCTGCTCCACTTTCAATCCAGTGCCCTGTTAATGTGTCTGGGAAGGCAGCATCGTAAGATGGGCCCCTGCCACCCATGTGGAAGACCCTGATGGAGTTCCAGGTTCCTGGCTTCAGCCTGGTCCAGTACCAGATGGTGCGTTCATACAGGGAGTGAACCAGCAGATGGAAGATCTCTGACTCTGTCTCTATTTCCCTTTGTCACACTGTTTTTCAAATAAAAAAGTAAATATTTAAAAACAAAGAAACCTGAGGATTCCATTAATATGAAAAAGCTGAAGCCATTTTAGAAGCAATATTTAGGGAACTCTGGGTGAGTTTAATGCTCACAGGTCTGGAACAAAGAAAATCAGGATAAATAAGGAAAAAGAAAACCTGAAGGTCAAGTAGGAAATAAAAGGATTTACATAAATGCTCTTCTAATTCTTCTCCAAATTATTTAACTTTCAGAACAGTGATAGACTTTTATGTTAATTATATAATTACAAACTGATACGTCTGTCACTTGAGTTTATTTTATAGAATAAACATTCTGGAAAGGAAAAGCATGAAATGCATTTTTTTGGTTACCCTTGAGATACACAACTGCTTAGTTGCCAAGATCATATCTCATGTACATCCCCTATAGGAACAGAAATTGAGAAACAAATGGCTGCTCTAGGCTCGGCTGGAAAACTCAACCAGCAGAATGACAACAAATATCCCATGGCTAAATTTCAAAACTATATAGAATACAAAAGGAAACCACTTATTCCCCAAAGTATTAATTTTAAAGAACTTCTTCAATATATATATTATACTTCAAGGTGTTTCTACACTTCAAATGATTAATCTGGAGCGAACACAGAAGTTTTTAAAATTTTGGTTTTGCATTCTAAGCAAAACCCAAAGATGTTAAGAAAATAAAGCAACTGATAACTAATCTCCGATAACCAGATACTATTCTTCCTCCCAGCAACACAGAAGCTGAGTCTTACTCAAGAGCCTGAAATTTCTTCCCTATGCAACAGGGAACTTTGAAATCCAAGTCCACACATGGCTGTAGTTCAAAGGATGAATGTGGAAGATAGGAGAAAAAAGAAACTGACTTTACTGCAGCAATGAAGATTGCCTCCAAGAATGATTTCTATACAGTAAAAGCCATTCAACCCTGTGATAGTGGCCCGAGACAATCTGGTTTATTTTGTCTTTTATTACTGAAAACTGCTAGATTTGAAGACTGCAGAACATCAAGCAACAATAAGCGATTATTTTGAACAACACTGAGTAAGAATGAGCTTTCCACTGGCTTGCATTGTGTCCTGGTGCCCCACTGATTTTTTTTTTTATTTTACTTGAATTGCTCATGTTAATGTGATATTAATATGAAGAAAACAGATTCAATATAATTCATATATTTGATTCTAAGAACACCCCCTGCTTTCCTTACCCTCACCTCTCTCTCTCTTTTTTTTTTTTTTTAGTTTTTGAGATAACATATTTTTGACACATTACAGTAAAAGACTTTATACTCCAGCAAAATAAAACGACTGTGGTTCAATGCTGGCCTATTCCTCTCCAGATGTGAAGACAGACAGAATCAGTGTTCTTTAATACAAGATACTGAAATTGACAGGACCCAGTGAAAAATTCTGCAGGAGAAAATGTTGTACCAGGTTTTATTATACTACTTAATTCCCAAATATTAGTATTTCATTTAATTTCAAAAACTTTAACAAAAACTACGGTCAGGTGGTAAGTTTTTAACTACAGAAGGATGTAAGATCAACAAACACTTTTTGAAGGAAGAGTATTAATTGGAAGTTTGGATTCACTCTGATATGTTTGTGTTTTATGAAGCTCTTCAGAGGCAGTGAATTAAGTTTTCTAGAGATTTTTATGGTAATAATGATAACTAATGCATTCTAAAAGCTTACGTGCAAGGAACTATTCATAATGCTGTAGGGTATCACTTCATCTAATACTTGTAACAAGACTGGTCCAATCCCTATAATTCAGTCCCATTACTGGAATAAACAAGAAAAGTATTCCATCCATATACCTTGGACCACCTGAAGATCCAAACCAAGAGTGTTTTCATCTCCACTTTGCAGATGCAGAAACCAAACGACAGAAAGCTGAAATGATTTGTCCAGGCTCATCTAAGCAGTGAGTAACAGAATAGCTGACATTTGAAGTCAGCATGATAGCATCAGCACACCTCTGACTGTGTCAACAGTTCTGGGCTTGAAATCTGAGTTACGGGAGCACATTCTGCAAAACAGAAGTACTCACAGATGCCATGAGTTTGACAGGATGTATGTGCATATCAAACTGCAGGATGAGAACGACAGAGATAGAGACTACCAGGGCCACCTGGGTTTCCTGCAGCTGCTTTGAGTTAACTTTAAAAATCAACATCAGGACTCTGAGAGGCACAGAGCAGAATTTCCTCCAGTAGACACTCACAGATATTCTGATTCCCTGAAGGATCACAAACCTCAGAGGCACAATTCCATACTCCTGACAGATGTGATCCTGCTTCAGTGTAAACAGGCATGTCTGCCTGAAAACAAGTCAACGGAGACAAAGAAAAAAATATAGACAGGCATTTTTTAAATAAAAGTTGAAGAGAAAAAGTTTGAAAGAATTTGTTCATCTGTACAAACTTGGGATAATGAAACCATCCATAGGTGGCCAAAATGAAATCAAACACCTCTCAAATCTCTAACTATATGTACACATAGAAAATTGCAACCAACACGCCATGCAACACAACTGTGCTAGACCCATCTCCCAGATGACATTTAAAACATATGGAGAGTGATCAGAATGGAGTTCCTGGCTCCAGCCTTCAACCTGGTCCAGACCTGGTTGTTATGGTCGTTTGGGGAGTGAGCCAGAGGATGGAGGGTTGGATTCTTAGTCTCTCCCCTCCCCCCCACCTTTCTTTCTTTCCCTCTCTCTTTCAAATAAATGTATTATTTAAAAAAGAAAATTTATAGATCATGAATACTCTTGAGACACAGAAAAAGTGCTCAGTCCCAAAAATGATCATTGATTTTACAGTGGTCTTGGGCGAACAAAATCTTTCTGATAAAATTAAAACAAACACTGTCATAAATATTACCAAACTGAGTTTCATCTGTTTATAAGTGCAAGTACATTTATTTTTGCTAAACTGGACAGAGGACTGTACATGATGCATACCAAAAAAGTTTTTAATTTGTGAGCCAAAACAAAAGAGCTCTAACAGAGCATCATAAAAGGAAAGTCACAGAATTCTAACTCTCAGAAAGAACTCCAAGGCATTGCTCAACAGTACAAGGCTCAACAGAAAACAACCTGAATCTGAGAGACATAACAGAGCTCTTCTGAGGGTTTCCACAGAAAACAGTCATTAAAAGTCTTGAGCAGAGCTGTCCTCTTGGACAATCTCTGCCCTCAGAGTTCAAGCTAAGCCAGCACTGCAAGAGGCTTCATGGTAGAGCTAAGACTGGGTCTAAGCCAGAATTCAATAAATCACACAGACTCCCAAGGAACTGGTTGCAAAACAACTCAGAGTTTGAAGCCAAGGAAAACTTTTTATATTCCTGGTTATAACTATTTGCCCAAATTCTGTTCCTTTTATCAAATTTACCAGCAATAGGCAAGGAGGAAACATTTAATGTTTAGATGATTTTATTCATACACATGTTGAAAGCTCAGAACCTGGATCTTTTCTGAATTGGCCAGAGAACCACCCCACCACCACCTCCCAGCATTTGTGCCCATAGCAGGTGGCCTTATGATACTCAACAGGATCAAACAGGGATTTTCTGCTCCAGAGGGGATTTGGAAACCCTCCCCAGCCCTGCTGTGTCAGGGAACTCTGTTCTCACACCCTGAGTTCACAACAGAGCTGTGGCTCTCTGACACAGGATATGGTTATCAAACAAAACAGTGGAGGCTCCTCCTGTTGTTTTGACTCTGTAATGAGATCTGTATTGCAGAACAAGAGATGTCAGTGGGTATAATATCTGAATGTAGTTGCATTACAGTGGGGTCAGGGCAGCTCTACCCTTCTCAAGGAATTCACAGATTCAAGACTAAGGTTTTCTGTTGCCAGTGGAGGCTTGCCTTGCTACCTTGATGAGGCCACCTTTGTCACATCTGTTTCTGGCTCCAGTTTCCAGTACCAGTGCCTGACATTTTTAATAACTCTTTGATGAATGAATATTGTAGCGAGTTAAGGGACTGGAAGGAGCCTATCATGTACTAGCAAACAGCTCTGTTTATCTCCATTGAACAATCACTCATGGAGGGCTGACGAGCAGCCAGGCTGTGCAAGCGTGCAAACTGGATGAAGGTTCAATGTCTTTCTGAAGGGCCTTGCAGGCAAGGGAGAGGCCTCAAAGCCACGTGGTTCTCACAGAACCTAAAGAAGAAAATATGACCACCAAGTACAGATGCCTTCAAGAAGGCATTTAAGCACTCTGACATTCTAGGAATGTTACCAAAAGGAGGAACATTTGGATGAAGGGAAAAAAAACAAAAAGATGGGATAGACTTAAAAAATGTTCATTCATTCTGAGTTCATAATCTCTCTTTTGGCACTAGTCCCAGAGATACCAATTCGCTGCACTATGCACATGAGGGAGAGAAAGGAAAAAAAACCCTAAATGTACAAAGATGTTTATCACTGCACTATTATAACAGGGAAAAACTGTAAGCCATTAGAATGTTCACCAATAGGGGAAGAGCTAGTAAATTACAGCATAAGCATGTTATATACAAAAAAGGAACATAAATTTATATAGGGTGCTCTAACAAGGATCAGAAAAGAAACATAACAATTACACATGTATGAAAGGAACTGAAACATCACAGGTTCCTTGTACAGATTTTCTTCCCGATACTCACAACTATACAGCAAATTAGGTAATGTAATCGTGACTTTTTTTTTTTTAAAAGGCAAGAGGATTCGAGATTCTGGAGGACAAGGGACTTCTTCAAGGTCAGGGTAGAAAAGGTAAACATGAGAAAAACACCTAATTTCAAATTCCTCCCATTATTCTCTCTTCCCCCAAAGAACAAAAATAGTTGCTGGCCATCTTCTATAAGTTTTTCATCATCAACATAATTCCTTAATTTAAAGTGCTCTTAATAATAGATTCAATTTAAAAATATAGGGCTAGTATAGCCCTCAGAGGCTACACACACTCAGCAGCAGCCACCACCATGACACTAACTTTTGCTGAGAAGCCAGAGGGGTGTCTTTTTCTTTTTAATCTAAAACTGAAAGTCAGGACAATGTGAATCCCAGTCTGCTTTCAATACAAATGCGCTGATTCCAGTTACAGAAAGCCATTGAGGGCATCTTTGGTTGCTTTTCGTGTACTGAGTTTACTCACAGTGAAAGTCAAAACTATGGATTAATTTGTTAATCAATAAAAATGAATAAGGTTTAGCATACAGCTTGGCAAATGAACACAACTCCTTCAAGGTTGTCAACAGAAACTCAGAAGGGAAGGGGGGAGGGAACAGAAATTAGAAACAGGTACCAAAACAGAGTTCCACAGAAGGCAGTGGTTTCCAGTGCTCTGCAGCACAGTGGAGTAAGTTCAGTCTATAAAAGCTTATGATATGTTTCAAAGTCACTAGAAAAGAAGAAATCAAAGTTTCCCAAAACATGGAAATGACAAATGTTTGAAGAGATGGAAATGCTAGTTACTCTGATTTGGTCACTACACCTTGTGTATATGTATTACATTATAGTACTTCACTCAATAAATATATACAAACATATGTATTAATCAAAATTTTTGAATATTTATAAGACAGTTTCCCTCTCACCTGACAAGCAAAACCAAACAAAGTCATTTGCCCAGAATATGCAATATCTGGTCTGATTTGGATTAGACACTTATAGAATTTAGGTGCCTTAACTCCAAAATAAATTAATGCTTAGGATAGGATCTGATCCAAACCCAACATCTTTTGAAAAGACTCTTGTTTTTTTTTTTCTATTCTATACAGCAAGAATATAAGATACATACTTATGACACTCTAAGACTATCTCCCCCAATGCACATAAAAACTTGAGAGCCACCTCATCTCTCTTTGCACTTTGCATCCCCAATACCTGCTCCTCCCCACTCCCCTTTCATGATGGAACAGTCTGTTCTAGAAGTGACACTTTTACCAGGAGCCCTACTTGTTCTCTTTTTAAAAACAACATAGTTGAGGCTGGCGCTGTGGCGCAGCGGGTGAAGCTGCCACCTGCGGTACAGTACTAGATTCCCATATGGGCGCCAGTTCTAGTCCCGGCTGCTCCACTTCCGATCCAGCTTTCAGCTATGGCCTGGGAAAGCAGTGGAAGATGGCTCAAGTCCTTGGGCCACTGTGCCCTCATGGGAGAACCAGAAGAAGCTCCTGGATCCTGGCTTTGGATCGGCACAGCTCCAGCTACCACAGCCATCTGGGGAGTGAATCAGTGGATAGAAGACCTCTCTATCTCTGCCTCTGCACTCTGTAGCTTTTTCAAACAAATAAATAACTTTAAAAAAAGAGAGACTAAACAGAAATGGAAATTGTTTTAAAAAAAGAAAACATAGCTGTTTGGATGTCTCCACCACAACACTTATGGAGTTGCCTCTCTAGCCTTCCTGTTGCTCCTTTTTCTTCTCACTCCTCACTCTTCTAGGAGCTCTAGTAAATACAGTTTATACTTAAACTTGTCCTTTTGTTTGCCAAGGGGCAGGAAAAAAGGAAAAGGTGACACAGACTAGAAAGAATATACAGATGGGACAGGCGTTGTGGGGTAGCAGGTAAAGCCACCACCTGCAATGCCAGCATCTCATATGGGCTCCAATTCAAGTCCTGGCTGCTCTACTTCCAATCCAGCTCCCTGCTAATGTGCCTGGGAAATCAGCAGAGGATGGCCTAGGTCCTTGGGCCCTGTACCCACTTGGGAGACCTGTATAAGACTCCTTAGAGTGAACCAGCAGATGGAAGATCTCTCTCTCTCCCTCCCTGTCTCTCCCTTTCTGTAACTCTGCCTTTCAAATAAATAAATCTTCTTCTTTTTTTTTTTTTTTACAGGCAGAGTGGACAGTGAGAGAAAGAGACAGAGAGAAAGGTCTTCCTTTTGCCGTTGGTTCACCCTCCAATGGCCGCCGCGGTCGGCGCGCTGCGGCCGGCGCACCGCGCTCGTCCGATGGCAGGAGGCAGGAGCTAGGTGCTTTTCCTGGTCTCCCCATGGGGTGCAGGGCCCAAGCACCTGGGCCATCCTCCACTGCACTCCTGGGCCACAGCAGAGGGCTGGCCTGGAAGAGGGGCAACCAGGACAGAATCCGGTGCCCCGACCGGGACTAGAACCCGGTGTGCCGGCGCCGCAAGGCGGAGGATTAGCCTGTTGAGCCACGGCGCCGGCCAATAAATCTTCTTTTAAACACACACACAGAAAAATCTCCACCCTGACAAAAAAAACACTTCCTATCATAATTCTCTAATTATTTACTTGAAAAAATAAATTCTTTTAAAAAAATAAATAGAAAATTAATAGCTAGAAAGATATACCAGAAAACTATTCAATCACGTACTCATATTAATTTTAGCCACAGGAAAAAAAGTCAATTTTGGATATCAAAGGACAGCTCTGAGTAGGGAGAGTAACTTGAAATCATACTGTCTGATTTTGCAAGGATTCTTTAAGATCAAATAATTCAACCTCTCTCCTAATACAAAATCTCTCCAATAAAATTTGTGACAATGGAGTCAAGCAGTTTCTGAAGGATTTTGGAACTTCCTGCTCAAAGACATCCATTTGATTTCTTTGCATGACAGAATTAACAAAGTTTCTCTCAAAACTTTCACCAACATCTGCTCTCTGATTAAACAAAGAATAAACCCACTGATTTTCCACTTGCTGATTTATGTGACAATTTCCCCTAAATGACTGCCAAAGAGCACTGTACCCTACAAGATAGTAACAGGTATACTTGGATGAGTGTTCTTCCCTCAAATTAGCTGGCAAATATAGGCTGTGAAAAGTGAAGAAGTTTAAGAATCTTGTTCTAACTTTACCTACTTCATCCTTTACCAAACTTATTTTGTGCTTCCTGGTACATTGACTGAGGATGCCAGCAGTGACAGCTCCAAATAGTTTCTACACACTTGGCAAGCATCCTCAGGAAGTCAACAGATTAAAGATAGCCACACCATTCAGGACAGAACATTCACAATCTGATTGCCATAAAATTTTAACAGTCTTCCAGTATCATCACCATTCTGCAGAATGAAATGAGGGAGAAATTCCCAACAATGTGAGGCCCTGACAGATTTCTCATAAGAGGAGAAAACGCTATTCACTGCAATAGAGACAAATTGTGCCCTAGATATAACACCTTTAAAAATATTCTGTTTTGGGGCTGGTGCTGTGGTGCAGTGGGTTAACGCCCTGGCCTGAAGTGCCGACATCCCGTATGGGCGCCAGTTTGAGACTGGCTGCTCCACTTCCAATCCAGCTCTCTGTTATGGCCTGGGAAAGCAGTAGAAGACGGCCCAAGTCCTTCGGCCCCTGAACCCACATGGGAGACCTAGAAGAAGCTCCTGGCTCCTGGCTTCAGATCGGCACAGTTCCAGCCATTGCGGCCAATTAGGGAGTGAACCACTGAATGAAGACCTCTCTCTCTTTCTGTCTCTCCTCTCTCTGTGTAACTCTGACTTTCAAATAAATAAATCTTTTTTTTAAAAAATGTTCTATCTATAAGAATATGTAGACAGCAATGTTCCACATGGATGACTGACACTGCCAGCCTGGGAGCATTTTTTTTTTAATGATTTTTATCTATTTATTTGAACAGGGACAGAGAGGGAAAGAGAAAGGAAGAGGATCTTCCATATGTTGATTCACCCACCACATGCATGCAATTCTAGCTTAGGAACTCAATCCAAGCCTCCCATGTGGATGGCAAAAACCCAGTGTCTTGAACCATCACCATTATCTCCCAGGTCTGCACTGGCAGGAAGCTGGAGCTAAGAGCCAGAACTGGGTATCTGACTCAGGCACTCTTTTTTTTTTTTTTTTTTTTTTTTTGACAGGCCGAGAGGACAGTGAGACAGAGAGAAAGGTCTTCCTTTTTCCTTTGGTTCACCCCCCAATGGCCACTGTGGCCAGCACACCACACTGATCTGAAGCCAGGAGCCAGGTGCTTCTCCTGATCTCCCATGCAGGGGCAGGGCCAAAAGGACTTGGGCCATCCTCCACTGCACTCCTGGGCCACAACAGAAAGCTGGACTGGAAGAGGAGCAACCAGGTCAGAATCCGGTGCCCCGACTACGACTAGAACCCGGTGTGCTGGTGCCGCAGGGAGAGGATTAGCCTATTGAGCCGCGGCGCTGGCGAGGCACTGATATGGGACTCAGTCATCTTAACCAGCATTTCAACCACCAGGCTTAACACTGAATTATTTCCCTTCAAATGCCCCTAAGCAATGCTCAATCTCTGAGATGATATTCAGAAGATCTATGTGAGTCTGCCCTAGCATCCCTTATGCAGGAGCTTCAAAATGTGCTAGCTCCACCATCAGGACTCCCTCTGACAACAGTAAACCTTCCTCACAGTTAACTGTCCTCAACAAGAATGTCCTTGTTGTAGACTCTAGACAGGTGGTGGGAATCAAAGAAGGGTCAAAGATAGGGGCTATTAAACCTATTTATATTTTTGCTGATTTGCCTATGAAACATCCAATGATGAGGGCTCACTGAAAATTGTCTGCCATTGTGCAGTTTTAAAACTTAAAACAACTTAAAACACAGTATGTTCCATTGGTGTTTCTCCTGAGAAAACTCAATGAATATATCATAGTATCTGTATCTCATTACTAATTAAAAACTAATAATGGGGTAGGTGTTTGGCCTAGTGGTTAAGCAGATACTTATCAGAATATCTGGGTTCAATTGCCGGTTCTGGCTCCTTATTCCAGGTTCCTGCTAATGTAGATCCTGGGAGGTAGTCATGATGACTCAAGTAGTTGAATCCCTGCCACCCACATGACAGACCTGAACTGCTTCCCAGGCTCCCAGCTTCAGCCTGGCCCAGCCCCAGCCATTAAAGGCAAATGAGGAGTGAACCAGTGAATGGCAGTGCCCTCTCCATTCATCTGTCCCTTTTTCTCTGTCTCCCTTTCACTCAATTAAACATATTCTAAAAAGGAATAATAAGTCATGGATTTGAGATCAACTGTGTGCTATATTTAATCAAAGGTACTACATCAGATATTTTTATCTGATTTTTTTTCTTTCAAATCCTAAATCAAAGGTTTATTTCTGTACAACATGCCTTCTGATCTTAATCACATTGTTCTATTTTCAATGAGCTACTAAGCTCACAGTAGCCTGGCTCCCCATTCATATCATTTTACTCTCTGAACTTCATCTCTCAACACCACCTTCCATCCTCTCTCTGATTCTGACACCCAAACCAAGAGGCTGGGGGGGGGGGATGATGGGTGGGGTGTTAGGTAGCAGCCTGGCAGGAGGAGTCCTAAGGAGAGGAGGAACAGGAAATGACAAGGTACTGGTCATCTCCCACGCTCACCACTGCCAGCTGATAAGAATGACTGCCCTGGGCTCAGACAGGATTAAGGGAGGTGCCACCACAGGTGTTAGCAACTGCAGCACAGGCCAGCAGGGAGTCATCCCACCAAAGACCAAACAGAGGCAGGGTGAGAACAAGGGAGAAGGCTGCCACAGCAACTGCAGAGCTAGGGTTGTCTCCTTTCTGGAGCACAAAGCACTCTTTTTCCTATCAGCTTTCCAGTTCAGGACAAGCTATCAGTGACAGGGTCTGATTTCCAAAGCACTTCTCTCTCACACTCTCAATACTGCAGGATATCAACTAAAAGGCCTGCAAGCTAAAAATAATACCACTTGAATGTAAAGCTGAGTATAGCGGCAGACTCGGGTTCTGAGCCCAGCATACTTTTGTCCAAGCCGAAGGATAGTGGAAGGGGACAGGTACTCCACCGGGGCATCTTCTCAGGAGAGCCTTCGCTCTGTTCAGAGAGGTCAGTAGAAATGTATTCCAGCTGATTTTCCCAGAGAATGGGGAACTCGGGTTTGGTATGCAGATAGGACTTCTGTACTTCAAATACAAGCAGGTGATTACAAGAAGACTGTAACAAGTGGAAGTGACAGAATAAGTGGAGAGAAGGGTGAAATGGAGAGAAAGGTCCAAGAAGAACAGCCGTGGCTCCTTTCAGGACATGAACAGAGTGAAAGGAGGAAATCAAGAGCTGAAGATTAAGTTTTCTGCTCAGTCGTGGCATCAGAGAGGGCTCTGGCAATAGTGCACCAAAAGGGACCAGCATGTTGTGGTGAAGCAGGTTAAGTTGCCACCTGCCAGCATCCTGGTTCAAGTCCAGGCTGCTCTGCTTCCAATCCAGCTCCTTGCTAATGCACCTAGGAAAGCAGCAGAAAATGGTCCAAGTGCTGACACCCACTTGGGAGAACTGGAGAGTTCCAGATTCCTCACTTCAGTTGGGCCCAGGTCATTATGGACATCTGGGGAGTGAACCAATGGATGGAAGATTCATATTCTCTCTCTTTCTCTCTCTCTTTCAAATAAATAAATCTTTAAAAAAAAAAAAAAACAGAGCATTAAAATAGCACATCTAAAGCAATGTAAAGCCAAGCAGGGAGGAACCACCACCAAGGGCTTCTGTAACAGAAAGCAAAATTGAAGCAACCCAAAAAACCAGCAGCTGAGGAGACACGTGGTCAAACTGAGGCAGAGCCAAGAGGCTTTTTCTGGCCTGCTCTAAGGTCTGGCATATAGCATCTAATCCCATCAAGTCTGGGTGGCAACCTAGAAGGATGATCCTTAATGCCAGCCAGGAAAAGGAGCAAGGCCCCAGTCATAGTAAACAGGTAAGGAAGGCAGATGTTGAGTCAGAAAGCACACTATTCCTATGCTTTCTTACTTCTTCCTGTGGATAAGGCAATGGAATGCACTATTTTCCAGCATGAATTCGCCTCTCATTATTAGTCTGTAGTTAAAAATGCCTATCCTATATTTTGGGTATCTCCCCAAATGACAGAAACAAGAGAATATTCAACTAAATGTTCCATGGAATGGATCACTGGGGATCACTCCACTAACAGATACAGCCCAAGCACTTCACAAATCCTTCAGGGCCCAAGAGAAACTATTCTCTTGTTCTCTGACTCTCCCTGCTTCTTTCCCAAGGTTTCCTGGATTTGGCAGGGATGTGGGACAGCAGGGAAGGGAATGGGTTCAAGAGGGCTTATCACTTGCACTTCTTCACAGGACTAGGTTGAAAGCTGAGAGTATAACTCACTGTCAATGGAGGGACCTCCACGTACAGTTCTGTCAGGATGTCTCACACCATATTTGGAGAAGGAAACCCTGTCTCATGGGACCTTCTGCTAAACCTAACTTAGAAGCTGTGCTTACGCCATCCAGTCCTCAAGGGATCCAACAGGAGTGCATCTGATTAAGAGAGTGGATATCTTATCAGTACAGTTGGCTTAGCAGGCAGAGGGTGTACACAGCAGATTTGAGTTTGCCAGTCTTCACACCTCCCATCAGTAATGGATTCTGGCTTTCCAGCCAACCTGTTGAACTCTACTAGGAAACAAACAATCTGCCAACAACATTCAGAGCTGAAGAGGAAATAGCATTTTTGAGATAAAACTCCCTTTGTGACAGATTTCAAGGGTATTTCAAAAAGCTTGTGGAAAATGGAATAACACGTTTGTTGCAAAAAAAATTTTAAGATCCATGAGTATGAGGGGTCTTCAAAAAGTTTATGAATAACATATATTTTAAAAACATGCACAGATTTTAAATATTTTGCACCAAATAAATAGTTTAATTCCATTTTTAAAGTACTCTTGTGTATTTTATCATCTGCATCAACTCTTTCCTCAACTTCCCAGTGGCTGATTTCACAAAACAACAAAATGACACATAACCATGAAAGCTGAGATTTGCCTGCTTAAAGGGATACAAGATAAAGCCCTAGAGTTGGGCGCATTTCTGGGTTCTCTACTGTAACTGTGTGAAGTTTGTCTGCAGGCTTTAATTTTTAAATTATCTACTTTTCATAAGCCAGGCACAAACAACTGGATCTGCACTGTAGGAGAAATGAGGAGACGGCAAACACACACCAGTGTTGGATTGGATTCCCTAGGAACAGACTTGAATTTCACAAGAATTCATGGGCACATAGTTTATTGGGGGTGAAGTAGGGAGGAATGCTGGGGAGAAGGGAATAAAAACAAAGAAATTCAGGGGGAAAAGTAACAAAGGTTGGATCTTCAAGCAACAACAGTAGGTGACAAACTAAATCCCACACAGGCCCTCACCGAACCTGTGGGAAGCACTGCTCAGGATTCCCCTGAGGAATAAAGGAGTTGGGGCATTTATACACAAATTCTCATCAGGCACTGATGTAGGATTCCCAATAAAGCCATCCATAACTTCCTATATGAACTCATTTTGCCTCAGATTACTTCAGCGAATACTTTTCTCTTACTATTACAGGTTCCTTTTGGTAGATGTCAGGAAGTCATTGGCTAATCAATGATCAGAGCGGGTATGGAAAGAATTCCTCAGATATTGTATCCTTCCCTAAGTATGGATGGTTTCAGATCTGGCAGCAATTCCACTGATCCAGGATTTGAACAGCATTTAATACACTGCAGCCCATAATTGAATTGGCCAATCATTTTAAACTCTCAACAACAATCCTGACTTGTTCTACAATAGTTTCTAGGTTCCAGAAAACACATTGTTTATAAAAGAGGATGAAATTAAATCAATTAAGTTTAATTCAACAAAGTGTATTCATGTATTTAAATGGTATCTATATACCATTTAAAGCAATATATAAGTAATACAAATACATTCTCTACCTTAACAAATTTATATTCAAGAGTTCATAATCATACATATCAACAGATTACTCTATAGCACCAAGGAGGAAGCAGTAAATACCAAACAGGTGAAAATGAGAGAAACTTAAAGGAGAAATGAATCTGAGCTATATGAAAGCAAAGTCAATTCCCACCCCTAACCATAAACTTACCACTCAAGGTCAAGGCCACAGCTTCAGCTGTCTACCTTCCTGCAGCTCAAGAGGGTTCCTCAGGTTCCAGGTCCATATTCCAGACTCTTGACTATGGTCAAGGGGTCCAGGTACAACCCTGAAGCTCTTACCCAAATTTCCTCACTAGTCTTTTCCATGCTGGATGCCCACCTGCTGGCCTTTGGCTTCAGGCTCCCTCCACACAACCCTCTCAGAATATCCACCTCATTTCCTCTCCCTGAGGGCTGTGGCCACATCCCACAGTTCCCAGAGCTCAGCCCAGGTTCTAGGTCTTCATACTGTAGTCTGGCCAAAATTTTCCACCTGCACATGAAGAGGAACTGGAGACCAGACCTAACAATGTCTTGAACAAGCAGCAAGTAAGTAGATGGGAAGCCAGACAGATCATAGGGAATGTGGGAAGGTCCAGAGAAGAACTGGCTCCTTTCAACACGAAGGATCAGCTCCTAGTACAGAATCATCCAGGGACTCTCCTTTAACGAGCCCCCAACATCATGACCTACCATGGTCTATTTATGTGTATTTTCTGACCCCTCAACACATGTTCCACAAAGATCATGACAGGATTTCGTGCTTTTTATGGCTGAATGGTATTCCACTATGTGTGTGTATGTGTGTATGTGTATATACCCCATATTTTCTTGGTTTCTTATGGGAGACCAGGTTGGAGTTCCTGGATCCTGGCTTCAACCTGTCCCAGTCTGATTATTTCAGCCAAGTTGAAAGTAAACCAGGAGATGGAAGATCTCTCACACTTCCCCCACCTGTGTGAGTGTGTCACTCTGCCTTTCAAATAAATAATTTTTTAAAAAGTTTATTCTGACATATAAAAATTTTTGAGACCCATGCATAATTTTTCTTTTTTTCTTTTTTTTTTTTTTGACAGGCAGAGTGGACAGTGAGAGAGAGAGACAGAAAGAAAGGTCTTCCTTTGCCGTTGGTTCACCCTCCAATGGCTGCCGCGGTCGGCGCGCTGCGGCAGGCGCACCGCGCTCATCCGATGGCAGGAGCCAGGTGCCAGGTGCTTTTTCCTGGTCTCCCATGGGGTGCAGGGCCCAAGCACTTGGGCCATCCTCCACTGCACTCCTGGGCCACAGCAGAAAGCTGGACTGGAAGAGGGGCAACCGGGACAGAATCCGGCGCCCCGACCGGGACTAGAACCCGGTGTGCCGGCGCCGCAAGGCGGAGGATTAGCCTGTTGAGCCATGGCGCCGGCCATAATTTTTCATAATACACATTTTCCATGAGTTTTCTGAAGAACCCTCAGATGCACGGACTTCAACAATTTTCTGCACCAAAATAAGCCTATCTTTTGATTCTATTTTCCACAAACCCAACCTTTCTCAAATAATAAAAACCGAAGCACTTTCTTTAAAGTAACCACATTTTAATTAATTTTAGAAAGTGATTCTGAAGCTGATGAGAAGAGCACTTACAGGGACATCTTAGGAATGAGTGCCCATCTCTCAGGCCTCCTGAGTGTGAGTGAAGTGTGTGTGTGTGTGTGTGTGTGTGTGTTTGCACAGGTGGTTCCCAGATATTCTGATGCCTTGGAACTAATCCTCCTCACTGACAGTCATCACCATAGGAGGCCTGTGAGAAAGGATGCAGTGATAGAATTAAGCCTGAGATACACATACTCAGCACTGAAACCCAGAATGGAAATGTGCAGAAAGACAAACTAAAGGAAACAGAAAAAATGAAGATATCCAGACAAATTTAGATGGTTAATGCTTCCTTTAAATAAAGGAAACAGTCACAAAATGCTCTCAAATAATGCTGCTTGTTATGCCCATGTTTTGACAAATGGGACCACATTGTGCTGCCTGTCCAAATAGCCCTGATCTCTGGCCAAACCCTGGCTTGAGAAAGGGAACCCACAGAGTAACAACAGGTTTCCTACCACATCAGTCTTGTTGATGTTGGAGCAGATGAAAGCAGATGTTTCCTGTCAAACTGGGAATCTCTCCCCAAAGAACACATCAGCAACCTCTATCTCTTCAAGCCACACGTAAGACTGGCGGGCTCCAGGCAAGTGGATTTCTCCTTAAAAGCCCCACCGTTCTGTTTGTTAGGTTAGTTATCACTAAACAGCTCAGCAAGCTCCGGAATACTGTGTTTTTCTCAGAAACTGAACATGGTACATAGTTTCATAAAAGGAGGAAGTTATTAAGACAACGGCCCCTGCAGCCAATTAAAGGAAATACAGTTTCTGACAAGCGGCTGCCATGGCCAGTTGGATACTTAAAGCTTAAGGGTACCCAACGTTTTTGGTTTGAGGAGGAACTGGGACCCGGAGAGTGGTCCCTGGGATCTAGGAAATGGACCCATCAACAAACAGTGATCTCACCAATTAAGGAAAACCCAGCCTCTGGTAGAGAAAACTAGCCAACTCTTCAGCGGTGCACCCTCTCCTCTTTAAGCTGTGGGGCTCACTGAGGGAGGAGAACATAGAAAATATTAGCATGTGATGTTTGTCAGAATCAGACTAGAAGTGTCTCTCTCAACGCTGTGACTCTGAGCCCAGTCACCATGAAGTAAGACAAGAGTAAGGTCTGCCTATAGTTACCACAACCATTAGGATTTAGAGCCAATATTTTCCTCAATAATTTAATAAAATTTAAGATTCTGATGAAGGAGAGAAAATAAAGCAGACTGCATCATTAAGCAGTACAGTTACTATTCACTGAGTGCTTGTTTTATACTGGCGTCTTGACATTCATTATTCCATCCGAGGAGTATGACAACTTGACAAGGTTAAGGACTCTCATTTGAAAGATGAGAAAATAGGCACAGAAGGGTTAGGTAAATTCCCTACATGACAGCTACTCATAGTGGATTCTGCACTTTAAATTGAGTTGTTGTGAATCCAACACTCAGGCTCTTCACTAGACTCACAAGGGACAGTTAGCTTCAGAAGACTGTCTGCTTTCCTAAACCTTACTAAAAACCTGCTTAACACTTTGATCAACACAACACTCAAGACTAAAAATAGAAACAGACGACCCAGTCCCCACCCACAAGCTCAGGCAAAGGTTTCCTTTGAGCAAGGTCCAGACTGACAGGACAACAGCAGTGACTTCCTCTGAGCAACCTCAACGCCTCCGTTCCAGCATTCTTTTATGTTATACTCTATACTTTGCAGAGGGTAGCTAAATCTTTCACTAAATGACGTATTTGTTTGTTGGGAAGCATGAATTTCATTCACTCAACACTGTCTGACCCAGGAAAGGTCTTCAATCAATGTTTCTTGATGGGAAACTAAACACAAGGAGACTTAAAAAAGTTCATGATGCAATTCAGAATGAAAGATGAGCTCATTTTTGTGTTACTAAAATTGAAATCCAGGTAATAAAAAGGGTCTTCAAAGAGCTCATTGAAAATATACACTTTAAGGAAAGCATGCTTGAATTTCAAAAAAATTTTTTGAACAAAAATAAACTCATTTTCTAATTCCATTTTTCCACAAACTTTCTGAGTATGCTGTTAAGCTGTGAGAAGTAAGTGACATAAAAGAAAGTGGCATTTTAAGCCCATACTCATAGTTCTAGAATGTTCTTTAATGATGAAATCTAAATGAATTAGCAGATGGTGATAGTAGTCCATCTAAAATCATTTGCACTACTTTCTTGACTAACCAAACCATGGCTTCTTTAGGTACTCATTCCTCAGAAAAAGATAGTTCACTTCAGAACAGGGTAAATATTACACCAGAGGCTTCTGGACTTTTTGTTGACTTAAAAGGGCACCTATGTAAAAGGCAGTCTTTCACTGGACCTTCTCATACATGGGGGTGGTACTAGCATTACTGGAGGAACCTTTTCAGGAAGAAGGCATACCAAGTAAAAAGACTGCACCCTGATATGGCAGAGCCTGGCTCCTTGGGAGATGTTGCTGAGCCAAGGAATTGACACCTCCTTAGAGTTGCCCCTTTCCAGACAACCTAATGTGAAGCAAAACCACCTTCTCCTTTGTGTGTGTGTAGTGGTTTGTTTTTTTTTTTTTTGACAGGCAGAGTTAGACAGTGAGAGAGAGAGAGACAGAGAGAAAGGTCTTCCTTTTTCCGTTGATTCATCCCCCAAGTGGCTGCTACGGCCAGCGCGTTGCAGCCGGCAAGCTGCACCAATCTGAAGCCAAGAGCCAGGAGCTTCCTCCTGGTCTCCTATGTGGGTACAGGGCCCAAGGACTTAGGCCATCCTTCACTGCCCTCCTGGGCCACAGCAGAGAGCTGGACTGGAAGAGGAGCAACCGGGACAGAACCAGTGGCCCAACCGGGACTAGAACCCCGGGGTGCTGGAGCCATTTATGTCCTTTGATGGGCAGTTTTTTGTGACATGTAACTGAGAGCCACCAGGCTTCCAAACCTTGTTAGCACATCAGGACTCCATGGGTAAGGATCTCAATGAGTTCCTCCCACTCTGAGTCTCAATTTACTTATTTGTAAAATGGAAATACTTTCCTTACTGGGTTATAAGTCACTATTTTCTATAAGCCTGTAATATTTTCTTTGGTAGATTATTTTTCCTCATCAATGCCATCATAATTAATATCGCCATCACAGCTTTTGTCATCATCTAAATTCCTTTTTTGAAGGAAACAGAGAAAGAAAGGGGTTGGTGGGGGGATATCTCACTGGCTGGTTCACTCTCCAAATGCCTGCAATGACCAGGACTAGGCCATATCTAAGGCAAGAATCCAAACTAGGTTCCCCATATGGGTTACAGGGACCCAATCACCTGAGCCATTATGCAGTGCCTCACAAAGTGTGTATCAGCTGGAATCAAAAAGAGAATCAGGATGTAAACTCAGGTACTCTCATAGGGGACACAGGCATCCTAAGCAGCATATTAGCCACTGTGCCAAAACCCCTGGATCTCTAAATTCATTATTCTAAAGAAAAGGAAAAACTTTCCTCCAGCCAATAATTATAGACATTTTATATCCATACAGACTACAGTCCTCTACAGAGAAGATTTAGGATACCATCTACACCTATGGCAGGGACTCTTTGCTGCCCTCTATAACCATTCTCCTCTTCTTTCTTTGTAAGAAAACTATAAGGATTTAGGTATGCACAACAGCACCCAGAATGAAGCCTCCTTGGCTGGCGCCGTGGCTCAATAGGCTAATCCTCCACCTGCAGCGCCAGTACCCCAGGTTCTAGTCCCGGTCGGGGCGCCGGATTCTGTCCCGGTTGCCCCTCTTTCAGTCCAGCTCTCTGCTGTGGCCCGGGAGTGCAGTGGAGGATGGCCCAAGTGCTTGGGCCCTGCACCCCATGGGAGACCAGGAGAAGCACCTGGCTCCTGGCTTCAGATCAGCGTGGTGCGCTGGCCGCAGCGGCCATTGGAGGGTGAACCAACGGCAAAGGAAGACCTTTCTCTCTGTCTCTCTCTCTCTCACTGTCCACTCTGCCTGTCAAAAAAAAAAAAAAAAAAAAAAAAAAAGAATGAGGCCTCCATTTCCCAGCTTCCCTTGGAGTGAGGTGGGGCCATACCATTATGTTCTAGCCAAGAGGATGATAGCAAACGTATCTATTGCTGGTTTCTGTGAACCTCCTTAGAAGGTAAGAGATGTCCTCTGCCCTTCTCCTTCATCCTTTCCTGCAACGGCAGGATGGGTGGTCACAGCACTCTCACGGTCTAAATCCCGATCCCTGAGGAGAAAGGCTGCCTCCAAAGGAGGGAGAGCTCCAAGCTGGAAGGGATGTGGTCCTGGAGACTTTACGGAGAATAGCAAGGAACTCAGCCCCTACTGGATCTCTGCCAAGGGAGAAGAGAGAGGCACTGGGGAGTAATGAGAAGTGGCGAGGACATCAGTGGTACCAGCATGCTCAGCCAGAGCTTCTCTCCTGGTTTTTCCTGCTGCACCTCCATCAACTCTCCCTTTCACGAGCCCTCAATGTCATACCCACCAGAGCCACAGCCCAGTCTCTAGTCTTTGACCTATTCTGAGAGTTGGCCCTTAAATAGTAGTCCCTCCTTAATCCCAGGAACACTGTCTGAATTAGCCCTTACTCAAAATTTCACATGCTCCTGACACCCACCTGATTTGATAAAATTCATGTAGAGAAACCCCAGCAGGGGAGAAATATTCACCCCCTGTCCCAAGCCTCTCCTTTGGGTACCACAGGAATTGGCTTCACAGATGAGAGATGATCTTGGGAATTTTTCTAAATATGCTATAAAAGCAGAAAACAACCACTGTAACAGTAAACTGGGGTTGAGATTCAGTGTTAAGAAAGCAAGCAGGAGTGAATGTTAGCACTTGGGACACCTGCATCTCATATATAAGCGCCTGGGTTCAAATCCTGGCTCTATTCTTGCTTCCTGCTTTCAGTTAATGCTTCCTCTCAGGTGAAGGTTCAAGTATTTGGGTTCCTACCATCCAGGCGGCAGACCTGGATTGAGTTCTTGGCTCCTGGCTTCAGCCTTGCCCAGTCTTAACTTCTGTGGGCATTTGGGGAGGAACTGGGCAAGGGGGGAGGGTTGCGGGGGGAGAGGGAAAGTATGGGGGGAAAGCCATTGTAATCCATAAGTTGTACCTTGGAAATTTATATTCTAAATAAAAGTTAAAAAAAAACAAAACAAACAAACAAACAAAAAATCTCTCTGTCTCTCGACCTGTCAAATAAAATATGTAAATAAACATTTCTGACAAGAAAAGAAAGTGGCCAGTGTTATGCCAGCAACAACACCGCTATCACAAATCTTCCCTCTGTCCTTTCATCCCACGCAGAAGAACATTGCAGAACAACTTACTTGGTCTTGAAGCTTCTCTTATTTTACTTTTGTAGTTTTTGGCTTAACTACTACACATACTATGAAATGGACAAATGCTGACAATATGCATACAAATCACATTATATGTTTTAATGGGATCTGTATGCAATGTGCAGTCAAAACCCTCTCATCAGAATTAGTGGAAGGGATAAATGTTTGAGGTCTTTTTGGGGATTTAATGGCTCTTGGCCAGCATGCAGATAGACACAGATGTGCATAAGAACAAAAGCAACTATGTGTTTTCCCAGAAAGATAATTTTTCTAAAGAGATAGGTCTTCTAGGATATATTGTGGGCTCTATAGAAGTATCTGAGGAAGTCGATGAAGAATTTCTCACTTGCAACTTTTTTTAGGTATTTTGCATATATGTATTTAAATTTTAATTTGTTTTTAACAGATTCAGTGCAATTTATAGATATAAATCTAAGAACATAACGATATTCCCTTCCTCCCTCCTTACTTCCCTCCTTCTTGTTTTCTCTGTTTTTTTAGCTTCTCAGATAACATATTTTAAATTTACATTACAGTAAAAAGGTTTAATGCTTCACCAAAAAAGAAGTTTAATGAGTATAAAGCAAAAAGACCCTAGTTTAGTGGGAATACAGATAGCAGCTACAAACAATAATTGAATGGAAAATGACCATTTCAACCATATACAGTAAGTTTTAAAGGAATCACAGATCATTAAAACTACAGTAGTGTAATATTCTTAACCACTGGTTTCACAAAGGTACAAAACAAACTTTTACAAAACTATATTTGCAGTAATACTAATACAACACAGACTTTTTTAAGATTTTATTTATTTATTTGAGAGGTAACTATAGGCCATGAGGAGAGACAGAAAGGTCTTCCATCTACTGGTTCACTCCCTAAATGGCCGCAAAGGCTGGAGCTGAGCTGATCCATATCCAGGAGCCAAGAGCTTCTTCCGGGTCTCCCATGCGGGTGCAGGGGCCCAAGCACTTGGGCCATCTTCTACTGCTTTCCCAGGCCATAGCAGAGAGCTGGATTGGAAGAGGAGCAGCGGGGACTAGAACCAGTGTCCATATGGGATGCCGGCACAGCAGGTGGAGGATTAACCTACTGCGCCACAGCGTCAGCCCCTATTTCTTTTTAAATTTTAGTTTCCACATATAAGGGAGAACATGCAGTGTTTGTCTTTCTGGGTCCAGCTTCTTTCACTCAACATGATGTCCTCCAGTTACATCCATTTTGTTGTCATTTGCAACTACTTTCCAGGATATTAATAAAAGGGCAAGGATCATAAGGCAACAAATCTATTCCTAACTGCAAGATTCAATATACATATGTGGAGTCTTCCAAAGGTTCATGTAAAATTCACATTATTGAAAAACTATGAACTTGTCTTTTAAGTCTACTTCTATCAACTTTCTGTACTATCTTCATATAAAGAACTGTGACAGAAAATTAATTATTATATACAAAGGAATCTGAGAAATTATGAAATACAGATATCTAAGTTTATCCAGCATTTTTTCTAAAACCTCTGTATGCTGTGAAATATGCAGGACCCATAGCAAGGAACACTACCCAATCATTAATATCTACAAAAGGGTTTTAAGCGGGGGAGGGAGAGGGCACAGAAGCTGAACAGAGCCACAGGTTGAAGTCTAGTCTTTCATGTGGAAAAACTGGAGGTCTAGCCTGAGAATCTACCGGCAAGGCTTCAGTTTGTTATCTGTGAAAGCCCAGGCTTGTGGATAATAAGAGCTAACCTTCATTGGGCTCATATTGTGTGCTGGCACTGGTCCAGCACTGTCTATACATTACCTAATTTAATCCTCAATAACAGGGATAGTAATATCCTTCTCATTTAGTAGAGGAGACCCTGAGAAGCTAGAGGAGTCAGAATTCAAACCCAGGTGGTCCAAATGCAGATATCTAGAAAGATCAGAGAGGACAACATCTAATTCATGAATGCATGCTTGTTCTTCATGTTCTCTGTATCTAGTACATCATCTCTATCTCTGTCTCTATCTCCCTCCCAAGTAATTAGCACCTCCAAACGTAAGTAGCAGATCTAGATAAAGCATTCTGTGGGGTGCAATCTCATCATGATTTGAAAATACTCCACTGAGGTGTCCCTGAGGTGTAGAGTGATGGACCCCTCTGGATCTAGAAGAATAAATTACTCAGACACTATCAATAATTTGGTGGTGACAAAGTCTGCTAGAGGAAAAGGGCACATGAAGGGAAGATGAGTTCCAGCAGTGATATTCAGAGCCTAACAGTGTGTATGCCTGGCACAAGGTACATGCCAAAAATGTTTTCTGGAAAATGAAAATACTGGAGGTAGGTAAGGAGAGAGGCAGAGAATGGAGGAAGGAAAATGAAAACAGAGAGAAAAAAGGAAGAATGGAAAGGAAGAGAATGAAAGACATTAGGAGGAAGGAAGGGAAAAGGGAAGAAGAAAGAAGGGAAGAGAAGAAAATGGCAGGCAAAGACAGGAGATCCCTTGAGCAGATGCAAAGGTCACACCAGAAATCACACTTCCATTTGAGCACCATTATCAACTTCTGGTGAATAGCAGATTTGCAGGGGCATAAAGAGCTAAGAAGAGAGTCATGAATCTGCCCAACCCTCTGAACTGCTTCCAACTCACTCTACCTAGCCCACACTCCTTGGTCACATACTGGGCCCCAAACTGCTATATGTACTCCCTCAACAAAGAAACAAGGAAGATCGTCCTTGTAGAATAACGGTATCAATTCTCTGTCATTTGGTTTGTGAAAGAATGATCCAGCTCCTGGTTTTACCTAGTGAGGGAGAGAGGGCTTAAGACTGTCAGCCAACTCCATTTCCAATGATCCCAGTGAAGCACTGGGTCAGAGAAGATACAAACTCCAACCAAAGTCAAGATTCAAGGTGATGTTTTTAATTTCTTCTCAGAAAGAAAAGCCTTCCTTTCACTGCCACAGACAAGATGGTATGGGGTATGAAAACCTGCAGACACTCATTCCCTAGACCTGGGCCTAGAACCAGAGGCAAGGAAGTAGAGGATAACTGTGACATCTTGTGACGCAGAGCACACTAGAGGGAATAGCCAAGGCAAATAATAGTATCATTCAGCTGCTGGATCAAAGTTCACCACAGGCCAACTCTACTTTAGTTACATGGGCCAATACCTGAGTCTTTTACTACTTAGGCTCCATTTCAGCTAGTTTTCTCTCTCATTTGTTACCCAAAGACCCTGACAAAATCTCAGTGTGTCCTGCATGGAAATCTTGCATTCTCCAAGTTAGCCAAGGGTTTACCACCAATCCAACTGAGGACTCTAAAAGGGCTTGGAATTCCAAGCAAGTGGAAATCTGATCAGAGATGAGACAAATGGCTCCTTAGGCCTGGATTCCACCCTCACCTCTGCAGAACATATAGACAGGGGCTAAGATTTTTAAAAAATAAATTTCTAGGTAAAGACATCTCATATCCAACCACTAACACATTTACTAAAGGAACACAGTATACTTAGTCAGGATCTTTCATGTTTCAGGTCATTGGAGCCGTCTGTCTCAGATTTAAAATTCTTAGCAAGGAAGAATCATATCTACTTAACTTACTTTACACAAAATGTATCAGAGAAGAACTGCTGAAATCTGATAAACATGATTGTGGTACAGCAGCAGCTGCTAGTCTTGCTATACTTCAAGCAGGTCCTGAGGCAAGAGTATAAAATTCAAACCTTGGGGCCAGTGCTGTGGCACGGCAGGTTAATGCCCTGGCCTGAGGCACCAGCATCCCATATGGGCACCGGTTTAAGACCTGGCTATTCCACTTCCAATCCAGCTCTCTGCTTGGCCTGGGAAAGCAGTGGAAGATGGCCCAAATCCTTGGGCCCCTGCACCCAGGTGGGAGACCCAGAGGAGGCTCCCGGCTCCTGGCTTTGGATCAGCGCAGCTCTGGCCGTTGCAGCCAATTGGGGAGTGAACCAAAGGATGGAAGACCTTTCTCTCTCTCTCTCTGCCTCTCCTCTCTCTGTGTAACTCTGACTTTCAAATAAAAGAAATAAATCTAAAAAAAAAAAAATTCAAACCTTAACCTTGACATCCAGGCAACATCTTCCTGGAAGTCTAAGTTACAGCCAGAAATTATTCCTTCCAGGACTTTGCTAAACAGGAGTCACAAGATCAGGGACAGGATTACAAGGCAAGTTGGAGGTAAAATTAATTCCACTTATCTGATGTCACCTACCAGCCTGTGAGTTTATCTGATAGCGCTTTCCTCACCCTGGCTTCTGCACCAATCCACACCAATGAGTTTCACTCAAGGCACATTCAGAACTTTCCCCCTCTCCCAACAGTAAGGAATACTGAAGAGATTATGAGACCTCATTAGTCAGTCTAGTGATACCTATATGGACCTCTTGTCCCTTGCTGTGTGGACTTGTTACGTAACTTAAATCTCTTGGCATCATGGTTTTCTATAAATACAATATTAATAACAGCACCAGATTCTGAAACATTTTTGTAAGATTTATTTATTTATTTGATTGTCAGAGTTACAAAGAGGAGGGAGACAATTACAGGGCACCAGACTATTTAAAAGAAATGTTAACAGACCTGAAGGGTGACATAGACTCCAGTACAGTAGTAATAGGAGACTTCAACACCCCAGTTTCATCAATGGACATATCAACCAGACAGAGAATCAACAAAGAAACAAGAAAGCTAATAGACATTATAGACCAAATGGACCTAACCAATATCTACAAAACTTTTCATTCCACAGTTGTAAAATACATATTCCTCATATCAGGGCACAGAATTATCTCTTGGATAGACCATACAACAGGCCATAAAACAAGTCTCAGCAAATTCAAAAAAATTGAAATCATACCATACATCTTCTCATCAATGGATTGAACTAGAAATCAACCACTCAAAAATCTCTAGAACATATGCAAACACATGGAGACTGAATAACATAATCCTGAATGAACAGTGGGTCACAGAAGAAATCAAAAGAGAAAAAAATTCTGGAAAAAAATTAAGATGACAATACACCGTATAAAACTTATGGAATACAGCAAAAGCAGTATTAAGAGGGAATTTTACAGCAACTGGTACCTACATCAAGAAATTGGAAAGACATCAAATAAATAAGCTATCAATGCATGTAAAGGACTTAGAAAAATAACCACAAACCAAACCCAAAATTAGTAGGAGAAAAGAAATAATTAAAATTAGACAAGAAATTTTAAAAAGTGAAAGAAAAAAAAAACAATACAAAAGATCAGCAAAACGAGAAGCTGGTTTTTTGAAAAAATAAACAAATATGAAAAATCAAATGTAACAAGAGACACCACAGAAATAAATAGAATCACCAAAAATTACTACAAAGAGTTCTATGTCAAAAAATTGGGAAACTTGGAAGAAATGCATAGATTCCTAGACCCATACAACCCACCTAAATTGATCCATTAAGATACAGAAATCCTAAACAGACCAATAACCAAGATGGAGACTGAATCATTAATAAAGACCCTCCCAACAAAGAAAAGCCCAGGACTGAATGGCTTCACTGCTGAATTCTACCAAATATTCAAAGAACTAATTCCAATTTTTCTCAAATTCTTCAAAGCAATTGAAAGGGAGGGTATCCTCCCAAAATCCTTCTATGAAACCAGCATCACCTTATTTTCTAAACCAGAAAAAGAAAAGACAGAGAAAGAGAACTACAGACCAATTTCCCTGATGAGCATAGATGCAAAAATTCTCAACAAAATACTATCTAACTGAATCCAACAACACATCAGAAAGCTCATTCACTGGGACCAAGTAGGATTTAACCCAGGTATGCAGGTTTGGTACAATATTCATAAAGCAATCAATATAATACATCACATTAACACACTGAAGAACAAAAAACATATGATTATCTCAACAGATGCAGAGAAAGTATTTGATAAAATACAACATCCTTTCATGATGAAAATGTTAAGCAAAGTGGATATAGAGGGAACATTCCCCCAACAATATTAAGGCAACCTATGACAAACTCCCAGCCAGCATTTTAATGAATGGGGAAAAATTAGAGGCATTCCCACTAAGATCAAGAACTAGAAAAGGCTGCCCTCTCTCACCACTGATATTCAATACAGTTCTCGAAGTTTTAGCCAGAGCTATTAGGCAAGGAAAAGAAATCAAAGGGATACAATTTGAAATGGAGGGAGCCAAACTATTTCTATTTTCAGATAACATGATTCTATACATAGGGGAACTCATAAAACAGTTTGGTAAAGTGGTAGGATCTAAAACTGACACACAAAAATCAATAGCCTATGTATACACAAATAATGCCAGAGCTGAGAAAGAAAGCCATATTTTTGTTTGTTTTAAGATTTTATTTATTTATTTCAGAGGCAGAGTTATAGACAGAGACGAGAGACAAAGAGAAAGGTCTTCCACTCACTGGTTCACTTCCCAAATGGCCATAATGGCTGGAGCTGAGCCAATCCAAAGCCAGGCACTTCTTCCAGGTCTCCTCAAAGGTGCAGGGGCTCAAGAAGTTGAGTCATCCTCTATTGCTTTCCCAGTCCATAGCAGAGGCTGCATCAGAAGCAGAGCAGCTGAGACCAGAACCAGGACCCACAGGAGATGCTGGCACCACAAGCAAAGGCCTAGCCCACTGTGCCACAGTTCCAGCCCTGAGAAAGAATTTCTAAGATGAATCTTATTTACAATAGCTATGAAAACATTAAATACCTTGGAATAAATTTAACTGAAGAGCATCAATGATCTCTACAATGAAAATTACAAAACATTAAAGAAAGAATAGAAGACATAAAAAAAGTAGAAAGATTTTCCATGTTCATGGATTGGAAGAATCAATATCATCAAAATTTCCATACTGCCAAAGGCAATTTATAGATTCATGTAATCTCAATCAAAACAACAACATTTTTCTCCAATCTAGAAAAAAACTATGATAAAATTCATATGGAAACAGAAGACACCCTAAATAGCTAAAGTAATATTATACAACAAAAACAAAGCCAGATGCATCAGAATACCAGAATTCAAGTCATACTGTAGGGCAGTTATAATCAAAACATCCTAGTACAGGCACAAAAACAGATGGCTAGACCAATGGAGTGGAGCAGAAACCACGGAAATCATTCCAGGCATCTACAACTAACTTATCTTTGACAAAGGAGCTAAAATCAATCCCTGGAGCAAAGACAGTCTTCAACAAACTGTGCTGGGAAAACTGGATCTCCATATGTGGAAGCATGAAACAAGATTCCTACCTCACACTGTACACAAAAACCTACTCAAAATGGATCAAAAACCTAAATCTATGAACCAATCAAATTACTAGAGAACATTAGAGAAACCATATAAGATACTGGCATAGGGAAAGACTTATTGGAAAAGACCCCAGAAGCACAGGCAATCAAAGCTAAAATTGACAAATGGGATTACATCAAACTGAGAAGCTTCTGCACTGCAAAATAGACACTCAGCAAAGAGACAACAGACAGTAAGAAATACTTAGCAAACAAAGAGCCAACAGAAAGAATGGGAGAAAATATTTGCAAATTATGCAACTTACAAAGGATTAATTTCCAGCATATATAAAGAGCTCAAAAAACTCAACAACGAAACAACCAATCCAGTTAAGAAATGGGCAAAGGACTTAAACTGACATTTTTCAAAAAAAAAATTCAAATGGCCAATAGAAATATGAAAAAATGCTCAGGATCGCTAGCCACCAGGGAAATGCAAATCAAAACCACAAGCAGTTTTAACCTCATCCCTGTTAGAAGGGCTTTCACACAGAAATCAACAAACAACAAATGCTGGGGAGGATGTGAGGAAAAGGGTAACCTAATCCACTGTTGGTGGGAGTGTAAACTGGTGCAGCCACTGTGGAAGACAGTATGGAGATACCTCAGAAATTGATGGTGCAAAATGTTTTATTCCCCCAAAAAGCTATCTTTAGCAAGATAAAAGTGCTTGCCCTCCTTCCTTAGGAATCTCCAATTTTACCATGAGAATAGTAAGGGAGTGGCAATTCCATCCTTCTGAGCTCTCAGTTTATTGTAGAGTAAATTAGGTATCCCATACTTCTGGTGACTCTTGTTCTATCCTGAGCAAGCCAGACAGGGTAAAAAAAAAAATTACAATGTAAATCAGGTATTTTGATGGGTTTGTCCCCACCCACAGTTTCTTCCCCAAGATTGTGCTTAAAAACTCCATTATCATCAGCCCTTTGGGTTTTGCCTCTCTTGGAGCCCCTCTCCATCCCACTCTGGCTGGAGGTCTCTGACTCTAATAAATCTTCCATTTAAATCTCAAAAAAAAAAAAAAAAAAAAACCTGAATATAGAACTACCAGATGACCCAGCCACCCACCCTACTCCTAAGAATTTACTCAAAAGAACTGAAATCAGCATATGAAAGAGTGATCTGTACTGTTAGGAAACTGGCGCAGTTTTAGCCAGGTGGCCACTTGGCCCAGCTACCTGAGCCAGGCTCCACCCCCTCCTAATGGGATTTGCTGCTCCTGCTTCCTTGCTTGCCCTCAGGAGAAGTTTTAAAAGGGCCTGTTCCTGAATACGTGCTCTCTTGGCTCCTCTCGGCTCTCTTCTCTCTTGGCTCTTGGTTCTTTTCTCTTGGCTCCTCTCTCTTGGCTCTTGGTTTTTCTCTCCTCCTCTCTATCTTCTCTCCTCTGTCTCTCTTTCTCTTATACTCTCTTTCTCTTTTCTCCTTCGCCGCCCCTTCACTCCGGTCTGTAGGGTGTCCCCTTTCCCTTACTCCAGTGTCCGGTGTGTTCTGCAACGGCTAACATTAATATATAACATGTACCCCCATGTTTATTGTAGCTCAACTCACAACAGCTAAGATATGGGACCAATCCAGATGTCTGTCAACTAGAGACTGGATAAAGAAATCAGAGGATACAATACAATATGAAATACTACACAGCAGTAAAAAAATGAAATAATGGATAATAAATAATACATAATATATATTAAAACATATAATATATATAATAATAGTGAAAAAAATGAAACACAAAATGGATGTGACTAGAAACCACTATACAGAGTGATATAAGTCAAATAAATATATGTATATTTCAAATAAAAAAAAAGACAAATGTCATTTGTTCTCTCTTACCTATGGTAACTAATAGAGTACCTAAAAAGTAATCTATAGGAGTGAAACTGACACTCTGTGATGCAATAGTTTAGAATAGCCCTTGTCTTGACTGTTGAGGAACAGTGTTTTTTGTTTGTTTTGTTTTCTTGGTTTTTCTTCATACTATTTGTTGAACTCTCTACTTAGTGTAGGGTTTATCTTATGAGTATAAAGTTAACTGAAAATAGATCTTTGTAAAAAAAAAAAAAAAACAAGAATGGGTGCCAGTGCTGTGGCACAGTGGGTTAAAGCCTTGTGCAATGCCAGCATCCCATATGGGCACCAGTTCCTGCCCCAGCTGCTCCACTTCCAATCCAGCTCCGTGCTAATATGCCAGAGAAAGCAGCGGAGGATGGCCCATGTGTGAGACCTGAGCTTGGATCAAGGTGTAACTATTTTAATTAGGCCACCATCTTTTTTTTTTGACAGGCAGAGTGGACAGTGAGAGAGACAGAGAGAAAGGTCTTCCGTTGCCATTGGTTCACCCTCCAATGGCTGCCGCGGCCGGCGCACCGCGCTCATCCGATGGCAGGAGCCAGGTGCTAGGTGCTTTTCCCTGGTCTCCCATGGGGTGCAGGGCCCAAGCACTTGAGCCATCCTCCACTGCACTCCTGGGCCACAGCAGAGGGCTGGCCTGGAAGAGGGGCAACTGGGACAGAATCCGGCGCCCCGACCGGGACTAGAACCCGGAGTGCCGGCGCCATAAGGCGGAGGATTAGCCTGTTGAGCCACGACGCCGGCCAAGGCCTCCATCTTGTAACTTGGGCCTGACCAGGCCCTGAACTCTGAGCCAGAAGCTCCTAAAAGTAAATACATGAACTCCCCTTGCGATAAACTCTCCTAGCAAAAGCCAATTAACAGATAACAGAGAAATATCTAGTGTTTCTGGTGTCTTCTCAGGGCAGATAAGGTGATTGATAGCTACCTGAGACCCTGCAGTTTGGCACGTACACCCCAGCAGCTCGGACCCTATGCTTCGGCCAATCAGTTCAAAAGGCATCAACCCCAAAGCCATCCAACCACCTTTAGTAGGTCCGTTCCTGCCACTGAATGCACTAATCAGTTCTAGGAGATGTCCTTTGAATTTCCCACAGGATGAGATGATTTGCTAAATGGTACCATGATGTATAGAATGTCTCTGAAAACCCTATAAAAACCCTGTTAACTGAAGGGTCGGGGCTCTCAATTCAGACCCGCTGCGTCGGTGTTGATTGAGAGACCAGGCCCGGACCTGCAATAAAACTCTCATGTGCTTTACAGCGGTATCGGCTCCTTGGTGGTCTTTGGGGATGACTGAACCAGGCATAACATATGTCCTTGGGCCCCTGCATCCACGTGGGAGACTCAGCAGAAGCTCCTGGCTCTTGGCTTTGGATCTGCTCAGCTCTCGTTGTTTGTAGCCATTTGAATCAGCAGATGAATGACCTCTCTCTATCTTCACCTCTCTGTAAGTCTGTCTTTCAAATAAGTAAAATAAATCTTTAAAAACAATAAGAATGGGAATGGGATATGGAGGAAGAAGGGTGAGACTATGTGCAGGAGGAAGGTAGAGTGGGAAGAATCACTATGTTCTTAAATTTGTATATATGAAATGCATAAAGTTTGTATTCCTTAAATAAAATTTTTAAAAATATACAAAATTTTTAAAAACACAGAGAGAGAGAGAGAGAGAGAGAGAGAAAAAAGAAGAAACACAGCGAAATCTTCCATCTATGGTCCATTTATTTTTTTTGTGGGAGGAATTTCTTAACCTCATTTGTACCTCCATGGATCCGTCATTGTTACAATTATTATTATTATTATTTTTTTTTGGACAGGCAGAGTGGACAGTGAGAGAGAGAGACAGAGAGAAAGGTCTTCATTTTGCCGTTGGTTCACCCTCCAATGGCTGCCGCGGACAGCGCGCTGCGGCCGGCGCACCGCGCTCATCCGATGGCAGGAGCCAGGTGCTAGGTGCTTATCCTGGTCTCCCATGGGGTACAGGGCCCAAGCACTTGGGCCATCCTCCACTGCACTCCTGGGCCACAGCAGAGGGCTGGCCTGGAAGAGGGGCAACTGGGACAGAATCCGGCGCCCTGACCGGGACTAGAACCCGGTGTGCCGGCGCCGCAAGGCGGAGGATTAGCCTGTTGAGCCACGGCGCTGGCCTCATTGTTACAATTATTAAATTCTCTTCAGTAAACCCTTTTGAGAGTGCCATTTCTTTCCTGCCTTGACATTCATTGAATCAGCTACAAAAGGATTCAGAGAAATAACTATTATGATTAAGGACTTTTTTCTTCTATTTTAATATAGGAAACACTTGGATATATTTATTGTCTAAGGCAAAATAATTCTCATCATTCTGTATCAGAAGCAATGTATGGGAAACCTAGTAATTAGCTATTAGTTTACATCACTATCTTCCCCATTAGGGTTGTGCATGATGACTAATCTGGCAGATCAAATAACACACATCTAAAGGATGTGGTAAGGACCACGGTCACCATCGATCAGTAAATACTTGTATGCTTGCAGGATTAGCACTGTCTGGATTCCAATGACCAGCTGAGTATATTCCAGATAAAACTATAGCACATATTTTAGATTGGAGATTGGCAGCACATAGCTGTACATAGATGTGCATTCTGAAGAGTAAGTAATTTCACATGTGTTGCATGGATTATTTTGAATCTCAGCATGATAGCCAGCTCCAGCTACATGTTTCTCATCTTTGGTGCTGCCCGTAATCTCACTGAGTCCTCCCTGGCTACCCAATGTAAGCAGGATGCTCCATGCCCACCATCGTAACTGCACCATATTCATGTCCAGGTAGCTTGTGTTGTATTCATATTTCTCAGCTTTTTCGTTGTCTTTTAGTCTTTGTCTTCCCTTTGGTACTGTAATTCCATCATGGCAGGGAATCATGTCTAAGACACAGAAAGTCCTCATGAGTATCTCGAGTGACTACATGGTGAGAAACATGAAGGGTACAAATAACTTAAAAAGAAGTCAGAAGAGGGGCCAGTGTTGTGGTGCAGCAGGTTAAGCTATACCTTGCAACACTGCCATCCCACTTTGGTCCACCTATTCAAGTCCTAACCTCCACTTCCCACCTAACACTTGGCTAATGTGACTGGGAAGGTGGCAGAAGATGGCTCAAGTACTTGGGTTCCTGCCATCCACATGGAAGACTAGTATGGAGTTCCCAGCTCTTGGTTTCAGCCTGACCCGGTCCTAGCCACTGTAGCCATTTAGGGAGAGAAACGGCAGACTTTTCTGTTTCCAAGAAGCTCTGCCTTTAAAAATAAATTAAAAAATAAATCTTTAAAAAAATAGAGTATAGAAGAACATTAATTTCCCTCCCCAACATATTTACGGGTGTGAACCTCACAGGGCCCTTCTCGTAGCCAAAACATACTTTCCAGCTTTCCAGATCTGGCCTCTTTGGATGTATGCAAGGATGCTAGGTTTGAGACTGTAAATATCTCAAGCAAGAAGGGCTCAAATCTGCATGTGTTTGCCTTGTTTTGCACAGCATTGGGCCCAGCTCCAAGCACAGATGGGCGCTCCATAAATATTATTGAAGGATGATGACATAGAGGGTTATTTAATGCCTCCACATGGGATGGAGACAGACCTCGGCCCACAAATATACTCTCAATGTACTTTACTCCTCAAATCACTTGAACCAAAATGTTTTCAGCAACACAGACTCATCTGCAAGCACAAATCAGACCCATCGACAATGACAAAGCCCAAAAGAATGCCATTTTCAAGGCTGAAACTGTATTCTTATTCTGTAAATGCAAACCTTGTTTTAGTGCCACTAAAAGTAAGATTAGAAATTAAAGTCAATGAAAGTCTTCCTCCAGGGAACAACAATTGTCTGTGAACAAGGAAAGTTGGTCTGAATAATTCATCAGTTTGAAGGGGCAGCCCCCACCCACTTCCAGAATCCCAGGCGGTTAGGCAAGTGTACCACTTAATGTGTCTCAACAACTTGCTGTTCTTCCTGGGCACAGCATTTATGGGCACACTCCCATGGCTTTACTTACGTTAAAATAATAAGAAGCTTTACAGGAAACCACTGTCAAGATCAAAATTTTGAATTTATTTTATCTAGGAAGAAAGAAGCTTATAAAGTGTCCATCATGAGAATCCACTTGGGAATCTACACAACAGATCAAATACCCAAAACAAATCAGCACGTCAGAGCCCCACAGAATTCTGAATCCCAACCAGCAAGCATGAATAATCCTTTTAAATGGTCACTTACATATCAGAACAGGTCCTTTGTGAAATTTCTAAGCAAGGCCTCTGGTTTCTGACTAAAACAGAGAGTTAGTGGGAAGGGGGGAGGATAAAGTGAAATCAAGAACTACTGGGAAATTTCCACAAGAAAAGAGGACAAATGGTTTTTGTTGTCAGAATAAAACCAACCTCTCCTGGCCATGGTTTAGAAAGTTGCTGGCTACTCACAGGGGAACTGGACAAGATTCTAAGCTGGTTTCTCAGGGGCCTTCCTGATTCAACTGTAGTTGCTGGGAATATGCAGGCATAAAGTGTATCAGAAGACCTACTTTCAAACCCTGGGTGGATTTCTAATTATCTGTGTGACCCTGTGTGAGTCACTTAACCTCTCTCATCATTGGCTCAACATCATGGGAAGGTGAATGTTTTCCCAAATTATCTCACTAATTATTGCCAAGATCAAATGGGATGACACCTATGAAAATTCTGTCCAAGCTGTAGGATGATGTGTAAGTGTTAAGGTGGTAGGCATCACTATTAAATATACTCCCAAATTATTAAACAACCCTCTCCCTCTCCTTCTCCCTCTCGCTCTGCTTTTCTAAATAAAAGAAAAATATTTAGGGGCTAGTGTTCTGGCACAGATTGAGCTGTTACCAGCAATGCTGGCATCCCAGAATGTCTGCTTTGCTTCATGACTGCTCCACTGCTGATCCAGCTCCCTGCTAATGCACCTGGGAAAGCAGCAGCAGTGCTTGGTTCCCTGCCACCCACATGGTAAGCCCAGAGAGAGTTCCAGGCTCCTGGCTTTGGCCTAAGCCACCACTGACGTTTGTGGCCATTTGGTGAGTGAGCAAGGCATGGAAGAATGATCTTTCTCCCTTCTGTCAGTCTGTCTTTCACATAAATAAAATAAATTTTTTCAAATGTTTAATTAAAAATAAAATAAAACTGAGTTTATTTTAGCATCATGAATTTGGGGTTAATATCCCTGAACACAGAAGAAAAAGGATAGGCATACAAAAACCATGTAATTGCTCTCTCCTCTGGCGGAAGAAGACAAAATTAATTTCTAAAAGTCAATTGTGTCTCTCTTTGCAATAACAAACAATTAGAAAATTATATTTGTAAAACTGTTCCACTTATAATATAATCAAAATAGAGCAAAGAGCAATTAATTTAGTAAGAATTACATGAGACCTTTATGTAGAAACTACAAAATATATGGAAGAGAAATTAAAGAAACCCTAATTGGAGAAATATATTCATGGACAGGAATACTCAATATGGCTAAAATGAAATTCTCCCCCTAAGACTTCACAGATTCTAAAATTCAATACAACCTCAGCCAAAATCCCAATGTGCTCTGATGAAAACTGACATATTGATCCTAAAATCTAGAAGACCGAATATATGTAATTTTTTTTAATTTGACAAGAAAGAAAGAGTCACTTGATTGTTTCCTTATGAAAACATTACACAAGGGTCAACAAATAGATCAAGGCAAAAAGAATAGAGAATCCTAAAATAGACATATACACATACATATACACTCAGAATTCACTGATTTTTTTTTTTTTTTTTTTTTTTTTTACAGGCAGAGTGGACAGTGAGAGAGAGAGACAGAGAGAAAGGTCTTCCTTTGCCGTTGGTTCACCCTCCAATGGCCGCTGCGGCCGGCGCGCTGCGGCCGGCGCACCGCGCTCGTCCGATGGCAGGAGCCAGGAGCCAGGTGCTTTTCCTGGTCTCCCCATGGGGTGCAGGGCCCAAGCACCTGGGCCATCCTCCACTGCACTCCTGGGCCACAGCAGAGGGCTGGCCTGGAAGAGGGGCAACCGGGACTAGAACCCGGTGTGCTGGCGCCGCAAGGCGGAGGATTAGCCTGTTGAGCCACGGCGCCGGCCAGAATTCACTGATTTTTTTAATAAAGGCACCCAGACTACAAAGGGGAAAGGAAATCCTTTACAATAAATGGGTTTGGAACAAATAGATACCCGGAAAAAGTGACCTTCAACTTCTTCAACCTCCTATGATTCACAAAATTGAATCCAAAGTCATCACATACGTAAAAGTTAAAACTGCAATGATTCTAAGGAAAAATGTCCTTTTTGATCTTTTGCTTTTTTAAGATTTATTTCTTTATTTGAAAGGCAGAGATAGAAAGAGAGGGAGAGAAAGAGCAAGAGAGAGAGAGGGAGAGACAGTGATTCTGCATCTGCTGATTCACTCCCCAAATGGCCACAACGGCTGGGGCTGGGCCAGGCCAAAGTCAGGAGCCAGGAGCTTTCTCTGTGTCTCCCATGCTGGGTCATCCTCTGCTGCTTTCCCAAGTGCATTAGCAGGGAGCTGGATCAGAAGTGGAGCAAAAGGACTTGAACTGGAGTCCACATGGGATACTGGCACTACAGGTGGAGGTTTAACTCTCTACACCACAGTGCCAGCCCTATCCTTTTAATCTTGAAGTAAGTAAATACTTCTTACAGAGGAAAAAATGTATATAATAACCACAAAATTAATTATAAGAAAAATAATAAACTGGCCTTAAAGTTTAAAACTTCTGCTCATCGAAAGATAATACTAAGAAATTCATAGTAAGCAACAGAGAGAAAGTGTTTGCAAAACACATATATATGACTTATCATTTAGTATATATTAATAACTTCTACAAATCATGAACAAAAAACAGCCCAAGTTTAAAAAACGAGCAAATACACTTTGAAATAATTCATAAGAAAAGAATAAGAAAAGAAGCTCAACATTGCCAGTTATTAGGTGAAGCAAACCTAAATCATCAGAAACAACAGCTTACATGCTCTACAATGGAAAGACTGGCCACACCAAATGTTTGTAAGGATATGAAGCAACTGTATCTCTCATACATTAAAATTAAGAATATAAACAAAAGTTTGGCAGTTTCTTCTAAAATTAAACCGAACATCTGCCCTATGACCAGCACTGCACTCCCAGAAAATTACCAAGAATAATAAAGATGTGTCAACAAGAAAACTTGTGTAAGAATGCTACAGTAGCATGACTCATAACAGCTAATAACCAGAAATAGCTCAAATGTCCATCAACAGCAGATTAAAGAAATAAAAATTGCAATATTATATTCACATATTAGTATACCATATGGCAATAAGAAGGGATGAACTACTAATGCATGCAGTAGATATGGATGGATAAAATTAATTAATTAATTAATTTATTTATTTATAATGGAAAAAGGAGTACCTGGTATATGATTCTATTGTGTTAATTTTTTGAACAAGCAAAAAGTATACAGCAATATAAACTATAACCATGGATATGCAGGGAGGATCTGAAGGAGATAGAGGCAAATTTTTTGGCATGATGAAAATATCTTAATCCAGGTGGTAGTTACACAGATGTAAATTTCACTGAACATGAATTTTAGGCCACTAGTGAATATATGAATAACACTGTAGAAAAAATAACTCCACAATCCAGAAGGTGATATGCTACAGGGCAACTTGTCAGGTCTCTCAAAATTCATTGCTAAATAAAAGAGGAAAGATGAGGATTCTGCTAGATGAAAGATAGACTTAAGGGTCTAACCAGATGCAACATGTGGTTGCATGTGCATGGCAACACTACTCTGGGCAAAACACCTATAAAAGACATTTTAAGGACACGCAGGAAATCTGACCACAATATTGGTTTCAGAAGCCATAAAATATATTAATAGAAGTTTTTTTTGTACTTTATTTCATATCTTTGTCAAATCAGTGGTTAAGAATGTTATGCTACTGGGGCTGATGCAATGGCGTAGTAGGTAAACCACTGCCTGCAGTGCTGGCATCCCATAGGGTGCTGGTTCGAGTCCTGGCTGCTCCACTTTTGACCCAGCTCTCTGCTATGGCCTGGGAAACCAGTAGAAGATGGCCCAAGTTCTTAGGCTCTCCACCTACATGGGAGACCTGGAAGAAGCTCCTGGCTCCTGGCTCCTAATCAGCCCAGCTCTGACTGCTGTGGCAATTTGGGGAGTGAACCAGCAGATGGGAAATCTCTCTCTTTCTCTCTCTGCCTCTCTGTGACTGCCTTTCAATAAATAAATAAATCTTAAAAAAAAAAAAAAAGAGTGTTATAATACTATAGTTTCAATGATCTGTGATAACTTTGGAATTTACTATGCACGGGTGAAATGGTCATCTTTCCATTTGATTATTGTTTATAGCCCTTGCCTGTGTTCCCACCAAACTAGGCACTTTTTACTTTTCATTTGCTGAACTCTTTATCTGGTGGAGCATTAAGTCCTTGACTTTAATGTAAATTAGAAATACATTATCTCAAACACTGAAAAAAGAAGCAAAGAAAGAAAGAAGGGGGAAAGGGGAAAGAATGGAGGGGGTAAGGGAATATCATTATATTCTTTGACTTGTACCTATGAACCATAATGAATACACTAAAAACTAATAAAATATTATAGAATGTGAAAAAACAAACTATTTTAAAATATATTAATAGAAAATTGTAGATTGTGGGTAAAAAAGAACAGGTGATAAGAAGCATATACTTTCTTATATTTTTTATATCATAGCACAGATTTCATTTAAATGTATATAAAAGGGCCGGTGCTGCGGCTCACTAGGCTAATCCTCAGCCTAGCGGCGCAGGCACCCTGGGTTCTAGTACTGGTTGGGGTGCTGGATTCTGTCCCGGTTGCTCCTCTTCTAGTCCAGCTCTCTGCTGTGGCCAGGCAGTGCAGTGGAAGATAGCCCAAGTGCTTGGACCCTGCACCTGCATGGGAGACCAGGAGAAGCACCTGGCTCCTGGCTTGGGATCAGTGCGGCGCACCGGCCGCAGCGCGCCGCTGGCCGCAGTGGCCATTGGAGGGTGAACCAACAGTAAAGGAAGACCTTTCTCTCACTGTCTCTCTCTCCCTCTCACTGTCCACTCTGCCTGTCAAAAAATAATAATAATAATAAAGAAAAAATGTATATAACAGGTAAGTACAGAAAGAAGTCCAGTAAGGGATTACATTATCTATTAACACAGGTGACTCAGGGGAGGGGGACGATGCTTACACTTTCTTCTCACTTGCCATATGCACATATATGGCTTCTACAATAATATTATACTGTTTGAAATAGTAGACTCTGAAATTCACTGTTTGATAAGACAAGGTAAAAGATGGCAGGGATGAATAGGACAAGGAGAAAGAAACCTACCACTGCTTGAGCTCTAAGTAAATCTATCGGGCATTTTCCATGCACTTCCCATTTTATCCTCACAAGAAACCTATAATCATTTCTATTTTATACGGCTAAAAAGGGTACAAGCAATCACTTGAACATAATATAAAACAATCTCAAAAACCCATGCTCTTTCTACCTCACCTGTATGCCCTTTCAGATTTCGGAGACTTCACCAAGTATTTATTTTTAAATATTTATTTATTTATTTGAAAGGCAGAGTTACAGAGAAGGGGAGAGAGATAGAGATAGAGATAGAGATAGCGAGATAGAGATAGATATATATATATAGAGAGAGAGAGAGAAGGGGAGAGAGAGAGAAAGATGAGGGGAGGGGAGGGAGAGTGGGAAGGAGAGGAGAGAAGAGGAGAGGATATTTTCCATCCACTGGTTCACTCCCCAATTGCCACAACAGCCAGAGCTGAGCCAATCCAAAGCCAGAAGCCAGGACTTCTAAGTCTTTCATGTGGGTACAAGGGCCCAAGAACTTAGGCCATTTTCTGCTGCTTTCCTAGGCCATTAGCAGAGAGATGAAGTGGAGCAACTGGGACTTGAACTGGTGCCCATACAGGATGCTGACACTGCAGGCCAGGACTGTAACCTTCTATGCCATAGCACCAGCCCTGTCACTAAGTATTTATCAAGTGTGTACTACATACACAGTGCTCTGTTAAATGTTTTATACAAATCACTTCATTCACACTCAGAACTTTCCATGTCAGGATGATGTATTCCCATTTCATAGATAAGAAAACTGAGACACAGAAATGGAACAAGTCTCCCTGGTTCCCACAGCTAATAATTGACCGAACAAAGAATCAGGCTCAGGCCACCTGACTCTCCACGGCAGAGTCCAGTGCGCTCTTCCATGTTTCCAAGTCCCCATGCTTTCAATGTGTTCCCAGTGGAGTATGAGAGAATGAGTGTCAGGTACCAACAAAAGGAACACTGACAACAGAAGTCAACCACACATTTTTCACAATAACATCCTTGCTTACCTGTCCAGGGCAGTGCTTGTTGGCATACTCCTCCCAAACCCTCGGACCCCAATCTGACGGAAATACGGAATGCAAGAGAGGTTGGCAGCGATGACAGCCAGAGAGTCAGAAGGACTCACAAAGAAGCCATTCTGGCCTAGGATCATGTAACGGTCCTGTAGGAAGCAATGTGTAAAACTTTTCAGTCAGAACCTTCTGCCGCTAGCACCCCATCTCCACAACTGCACAAGCCATTTCACTGCCACCTTACAAGTAAACAGACACAAGTAACTTGATTGAGGCCAAAAAGAACACAGGAAACCTTCTTTCAAATCTTTCCACGTCAAGGGCCCAGAACCTCAACACAACTAGGAATGTGTTCACCTGCTGAAATGTGGATGCCCACCTCATGCTTCAGTAGCCTCTGTATACTTGGCTGTTTTCTCCCAAACATATGGAGAACAGAAGTTACTGCTGGTTCCTTAGCATGATACTTTCAACAAAACCAGCTGTAAATAAAGATTTATTGCTTCACTTATAACACAATACTAATCTGGAACTAAGAAAGTAATGGCTATTTAACTGCAATATCTAGCCATTAAGCAAAAGAGCAGATGCAGAGCTAGTCAGGGTCCACATGTCCCATACATGCTAGCTCCAGATGTGTTCATTAATGTTCTGGTTTCTGATGCTTGGCTAAATACCTGGTAAAAGGGTCAGCAGGCAGAAAACTTTCCTACATACCCCATCAGCATCAAACGCAGCTCCAAATCCATATTCTCCTCCTTTCATGGCTTCCAAAAGTGTTGTTGCATAGGTCAGGTTTGGGTCAGGATGCTGCCCTCCAAAGTCTTCCAGGGGAACACAGTTTATTGCAGAATTGGCTGGGGCCCCTAGCTCGTCACACAAAACTTTTCTCACGTACGGTCCCATAACTAAAACAAGATATACAGCCATGTGAAATATTTGCAGAACCCTCCACCTAGAACATGTTGTTCTAGTTAGAACAACAACAACTATGTTACAGCTTGGAAGGTAAAAAAAATTTCTTCATTTTTTAAAGATATAACATAATACTCACTTCAATTACTATTTACTGAGCAGCTTCTATGTACCAGTTATTGTTAGTCATAAGCCAGTTATAAGAAATATTGCTCACAAACTTTTTCTAAATGTTGCCAGAAAAGAAATCAACCATGTATTAATGACTCATTATTGCTTTTCATGTATTAAAATCTTTATCTAAACATATGCAAAAGTGCTAGGGTCTCTTGAGATGGTCTTTGCCTCTGCAACTATTTGAACTCTCCCAAGTATGTAATTAAGCACTGTAAACAACTAAAGTACATAAAACTCAGTGTATTTTACAAATGAATGCTCAGGAGCGGTGTCTTCTAGTGCAATGAACATTTATCAAGAGCCTAGTATGGGAATCTTACATCAGGAACGGAAGGGATCATACTGAAGGGACATAAAGACACACTTACAACACTACTAGACTCTAAATCTAGCTGTAGGATGAGTCAAATCCACAGATGAGTGACTGTAGTTATAAGACAAAAAGAGAGGTACAATTCACTGCACAATATGAAATAAATATTATAAACTAACTAGTACTAGAGGTACCAGCCACAGGTAAGATCTGAAGAGGGAAGCATCACTTTTGGGGAACACTGGAAGGTAGAATTTAAATCTGAGAGGTAGGGAGTGAGAAAACTGTTCAGCTGGAAGGACCACTACAATCAACAGAACAAGACTGTGGTAGAACACGAGGAGCATGTGGGAACTAGCACAGAATGCTGTCTGCTGATGTATTCCGAGTACTGCTTTCCATTTATATCCCACCAGTATAACACAGCCCTCAAAAGGTGAATCCCATTTGATTCTGCCTGCCAGGAATCTATTTTTCCTGCTTCTTCTAATAGCACTGTGGGTTTCCCTTGGAAAACTGCTCTCCTCTCTATCTCATTTCATGTAGCCTGGTGTGGCTAAATACCACCTTCTTCCAGACTAAAGAGGTAATCCAGGTCCACCCAACCAGTGTCTTCCATTCCCCAACCAGCACAAGTGATTCAGAGGTGGACATACAGCACAAGCCAGGCAATGAGACTCAAACCCTGCAACGCTGCTGATGCCCATGGAGGTTAAGACTCTCAAAGGGCTCTAGAGCTACCAGTAGATTTTCCAATGTCTCACTCTTAAACACACCAGCCAGGCAAGTGACACTGAAATTCTGAGAAATGCTCTTAGCATGAGACAAAAGCTAACAGTAAAGAAAAAACTAGAAGAAACATAAATTACAGAGAGAAAAAATACTTTTAAAACACACCTCAGTAATGTCCTAATCAAGAGTAACAAGATAAAGTAGAATGGATAAAATTGACAAGACTGACAATATCAAGCATGGCCCTTACACACTTCTGTGGTGCAAGTGGTACAGCTTCTTTGGAAAACAGCTAGGCAATTTCTTATGTAAGTACGGTTACATATAGATTTATATGACTCAGCATTCCTCTCCTAGGTATTTATCTAAGTGAAAACATATGTTTCTACAGAGACATATTATGAATTTTTGCAGCAGCTTTACTTGTAATAGCCAAAAACAACAAAGAAAAAACTAATTTCCATTAACCAATGGGTGGATAAACAAATTGATACAGCAGCACAGGGAATACTACTCAACAATAATAAGGAATAGCTACTGATTCATGCAATACCATGAATGGATACCAAAATCCATTGCTAGAGTGGATTAAGACAGTGGAATAGGGAGGGAGCTTGCTGCTCAAGTCTAGGAGAAGACAGTTCTTTAAAAAGTAGAAAGAGTACAGTCTCAGGGAAGAGTTAGGGAGAAAACAGAAGAGGAAACTACGTAAATTGAAGGAACACAGTAGACCTACGTGGAGGGTAATGACATGCACAACTTAGGACCCCATCAGCCGAGAGCCTCCACACCAGTGTTGGAGAGCAAGGTGAGACCAGATTGCAACAGCCTAAGCCACTGGCGAAAAATCTGCAGGAAGAGCCTAGAGGGAATCCAACTTAGAGTCCCATGAGGGGCAGTCAATCCACCAAACTAGAGGAGAAAAAATAAGGGGAGGGGCAAGTTTTTTTCTTTCCCCAATCATCCTGCAAAGGCATCCTGCAACAAGCTGACAGACAGCAGGTGCCATTTTGGATATAAGTAATAGCTGTGCCAGCTCATAGGTGTGCCCAGCAACCAGCCAAGCAGATACTCCTGAGTCTGGTGGGGAGAACTGACTGGGGGATGGGTGCTCGTGACTGTGGGAAGCTTGTGTGCTGGGACTGTGAAAATACTAAGGCTGTGTGGGAGGACACAGGGTGTGACTGGGATAGTGGGCAGTCACTGTGGGAGGCTCCACACAATCAGGACTCCCTGGTTACCTGGCTGGGAGCACATTGCTGGAGAATCTGAGCTTATACTGAAGACTACACAGATCCTTTGTATGGTTCTTGTGGTAGAGCAGATGAATAACAAACTCACTGGGGCTAGCACTCAGGCACTAGTTTCCTTCAAGGAGAGGAGCTCAGCTGAGTCTATGCAAACAGACAAGAAGAAAACTTCCCTCTGATTAAAAAAAAAAGGAGACTTACAACACCAAACCTGGATGTATCACCTCTGACACACCCTTTACACTGGAGCACTGAACAAAGTTCCCTGGCCACTCCTATGAAATGCCTCTACGTATTCCCTGAAAGCAGACACTCCACTAATCCAATCAGACATAGTCCAAAGATAAAAGCAGCCAGAGTGAAAACATCAAAGAAGAAACCAAGGAGTATCTCCACAAATACTGAATAACAAACACACTAATCCAAGAAATATGAATAAGGAAGATGGGGCCGATGCTGTGACGTGGTAGGTAAAGCTGCCATCTGCAGTGCCAGCATCCCATATGGGTGCGTGTTTGAGACCCGGCTGCTCCACTTCCAATCCAGCTCTCTGCTGTGGCCTGGGAAAGCAGTAGAGGATGATCCAAGTCCTTGGACCCCTGTACCCACGTGGGAGACTAGGAAGAAGCTCCTGGCTCCTGGCTTCAAACAGGCACAGCTCTAGCCATTGTGGCCATTTGTGGAGTGAACCAGCAGATGGAAGAGCTCTCTCTCTCTCTGTCTCTCCTTCTAGCTCTGTGTAACTCTTTTAAATGATTAATAAATAAATCTTTTTAAAAAATAAGGAAGATAAGATGACACTCCCAAAAGAACACAACACCTCAATATTAGATTGTGAAGATGATGAGACTGAAGAAACACCAGAAATGGAATTCAAAAAATTGATCATAGGATTACTTACAAGTCATCAGAAGCAAATGCATAAACTAATGAAATCTACATGACATGAAAGAAAATTTCTCCCACGAAATTGATATCTTAAAGACAAAACAAAATGAAATCATGGAAACGAATAATTCAATAGAAGAAATAAAAAATACAAAATACAGTGGAGAGGCTTAACAACAGAATTGATGAAGCAGAAAAAAGAATATCTGACATAGAAGACAAAGCACAGGAAATTACAGTCAGACCAAAGACAAGAAGAAGAAATTAGAAAACTAAAAAACAATGTTAAGAATCTACAGGATACTATCAAATGACCCAACATATGGGTTCTAGGAGTTCCTGAAGGCATGGAAAGAGAAAATGATTAGAAGGCCTTTTTAGTGAAATAATAACAGAAAATATCCCCAATTTGGAGAAAGAAAGGGGCATCTAAGTACAAGAAGCACAAAGAACTCATAATAGACATGACCAGAAAAGATCTTCACCATGACACACTGTAATCAAACTCTCCACAGTAAAGCATAAAGAAAAGATTCTAAAATGTGCATGAGAGATATGCCAGATTACTTTCAGAAGATCTCCAATAAGACTCACAGCAAACTTCTCATCAAATACCTGACAGGCTAGGAGAGAATGGTGAGATATACTCCAAGTATTAAGAGAAAAAAAACTGTCAACCCAGAATATTATACCCTGCAAAGCTCTCAGTTATGAATGAAGGTGAAATAAAGACCTTCCATGACAAACAGAAATGGAAAGAATTTGCTATCACCTGTCCAACCCTGCAGAAGATGCTTAAAGATTCGCTGCACACAAAAACACAGAAACATTAGCATCACAATGGAATAAGGTAAAGGAAAGCTTCCAGTAAAAGTACAAAGGAAATCCAAAGTAAAAAATAGAAATATGTATTGAAAAAATGGCAGGGCAAAGTTTTTTTTGTTACTAATCAATAGTCACCTTGAATGTAAATGGCCTTAACTCTCCAGTTAAAAAACACAGATTCAAAAAAATCTATTTGCTGCCTACAAGAAACACATCTCACCAACAAAGATGCATGCAGTCTGAACGTGAAAGGATGGGGGAAAAAAGTGCTCACACTGCAGAACCAACAAGGAGTTGTATGCATATTCACAGTATTTAGTGACAGGGAAATAAATATCAAAATAAACAGCTAAAATAATTTAAAATACATTCTCTGGGAAGTTGGGAACTGAGGAAAAGAAAACGTTAGGGATAGAGCTGAACTATTCAGCTGTTTAAACCAAGGCATGTACTGGGATTAAAAAGTAAAACAAACAATTAACTACAGTTCTACTCTATCCACACCACATTCTAATAAGCGTAGTTTTAAACTTATCTGTTCAACTTTTCTCTGATGTGTAAATTTTTAAGTAAATTTTACATAATCTCAAAACCAACATGCATAAATGCCTTTTTAATATGTCTTGGCCACCAGTTTGCAGAAAACCATGAGCTTACCTCCATGCATTGCATCAACACGGATCTTAAGCTGGCTGGGCCCAGTCAGTAGACTCTTGATGGCATTAAAGTCAAAGATGGTTCGAAGGAGGTTGAGATAGATGTCCACGGGATCCACAATCTCCACTAAGGACATGGAGCAAAGGGAGACAGCCATGACTGCACCCATAAAACTCTGATCTCAAAACCCCGTCACAGTCTTACACTTCACATAAGGAGTGTCCATTTGTGGAAACAATCACAAATCAAGGCAAAAATCAACTTTTCAGATGACTATAAAATGTGTAAATATAAGATCACATTACTTTTAATTATAAATAATGTAATATCATGTCTAAATAATATCAAGTTACAAATTCTTTGCAAGTTACAAATCAACCAAAAGAGTAAATTTAAATAAAAACATGTCTTGTTACCCCTGCTCCCACCTTCTTTCTATCACCTCCCTCCCAAAAAAATATACATATCTCAATGTTTGCCATATCCAGTTGCCTTTCTTATAGGGGCCAACCAAAGTCTCAGCAGGTATAAGACCAATCAAACAGTGACCCCTATGTCCAAATGCCAGACTTGGTGATGAAGGATGTATTCCTTAGTTTGCATGAAATATCTTTCATGCTCAATCAGTACCCAAATTCCCAGTGAAGGTCAAACATCAACAAATCCTTATTCAATATGAATGAATGTATAATATCTGGCACAATTCAATGAACAGGAATACAAACCACATCTTTTTGATTTACATGACATACAAAAAACCAAGAACATAATATATTTTTCATGCTGGGCAATCAGGGCATAATTAATGTTCAGAAAGTACTTTTCCTAAAAGTAGTAAATATTTGAATCTTTAGGCACTATAACTTCTCCAAAATCCCTACTTTTACATATAACTTACATTTTGAAACATATATATTATTTTCAAGTTTTTCAAGTGCTACTTTGGCTTCCTTAAATTTTTTAACTTGGACAAAAGGTATCCCAACTCACTTTCAAAATTTTGAACAAATCTAGGTGCAATATTTAATGTATAAGATCTAAATATGTACCTTTCTCTGAAGGGAGGAAAGAACCTCCACTTTGACTATGATCCTGTTGGAATAAGATTGAAGTCTGCGAACTCAAAGGGCTTCCATAGCCTTGGCAACTCATGCCTAGAGCCTCAGGAGATTATTGATGCCATAAACAAGAGCGTCAAATTGTTAAGTCAACAACAGGAGTCACTGTGTACTTACTCCTCATGTGGGATCTGTCCTTAATGTGTTGTCCAATGTGAAGTAATGCTATAACTAGTACTGAAACAGTATTTTACACTTTGTGTTTCTGTGTGGGTGCAAACTGATGAAATCTTTACTTAATATATACTAAATCGATCTTCTGTATATAAAGATAATTGAAAATTAATCTTGATGTGAATGGAATAGGAGAGGGAGCAGGAAATGGGAGGATTGCGAGTGGGAGGAAAGTTACGGGGGGGGGGGGGGAGCCATTGTAATCCATAAACTGTACTTTGGATATTTATATTTACTAAATAAAAGTTTTAAAAAAGGATTTAAATATGTGACATGAAACTATCCCTTCATCTGATCAAGCACACATCCAGAAAAGGTTTCCTTCCATTTAAGTCAATGTAGTGTGTGTGACCAAATATAATAAAATTACTTTTGAAATAGCATGTACAGTTTTAAGTCATCTTTTCCTATGAGGAGATGCTACTCCACAAAATAATTCAAAATTACTTCATATGAATTACAAACTGAAGAAATGTTAAGGCAATAAATGTATGCTATACACATTTTGTTAGGTGTATTTTCCATATTAATCAAAAAATTAATCTTTAAAATAAGAGGTTATGTGCTACACACTTTGTAAGTTTTAGTCACTCAAAGATGTAAGATAATATTTTTGTTAATTCTATTCTGGTTTTTCAATTGTTGAACCACTTGCCTAAATGCATTTGTACATACAACAAAAAACACATAGCAGAAATATGGAAAACAGGAAAGCAAGGAAGAGTTATGAAAACTGATTGTCCCCATCAAATAGTTCATGCTCTTGACTTCTATTTAAGGTGAAATGCCAAGAAATTGTTTGTTTCCATTTTAACTTAAGCCTTGCTCAACACATAAAACAGCAAGAATATAGCACATAAAGTAACCCAAACAATTATCTCCCAAATTCTTCTCAAGAGCCACCCAGAAAATGGTAGGGTTTTTAGAAAATTCATCCAATTAACATGTGGCTACAGCAATGACCCTGAATCTGAGCTCAGCACAGGTCTGACTCTCCTGGACAACCAGAAAAATTGTAAAGATACCAAAAATACATACATAAAGGTAACTGCCTCCTAATAATGACACCTGATTTTTCTCATATAGCCCAGTCCTTTCAAGCATATTTAAATCTTACTGGTTAAGGGGAGATGTTTGGCACAGCAGTTAAATGTTTCTTGAGGGGCCGGCGCTGTGGCATAGTGGGTAAAGCTGCCACCTGCAGTGTTGGTATCGCATATGAGCACTGGTTAGACTCCCGGCTGCTCCACTTCTGATCCAGCTTCCTGCTAAAGGCCTGGGAAACCAGCAGAAGATGGCCCAAGTGCTTGTGCCCCTGCACCCGCATGGGATACCCAGAAAAGGCTCCTGGCTTCAGATTGACCCAGCTCCAGCCATTGCAGCCATTTGTAGAGTGAACCAGCAGATGGAAGACCTCTCTTTCTCTCTGCCTCTACCTCTCTGTAACTCTGCCTTTCAAAAAAATAAGTAAATCTTTAAAAAAAAAAAAAAAAAAAGAAAGAAAGAAAGATTGTGTGTGCGTGTGCGTGTGCATGTGTGTGTGTGTGTAACTCTGCCTTTCAAATAAATAAAATAATCTTTAAAAAAAATGTTGCTTGGGATGGCCACACCCCATATTGGAGCCTGGATTCAAATCTGAGCTCTGATTGCAGCTTCCTGCCAATGTGTACCCTGGGAAGGAGCAGGTGATAGCACAGGTACTTGAGTTTCTTTCACCTGGATTGGGTTCCTGGTTCTTGGCTTCAGTCTGACCCAATCCCAGATGCTGAAGGTAAATGGACAGTGAACCAATGGATGGCAGAACTCTCTACCCTACTCCCTCCCTCCCTCCCTCCCTCCCTCTCTCTCTCTCTCTTTCTCTGCCTCTCAAAATAAATAAAAAGAGATAATATTTTTAAAACATCTATTTGTTAAACACCTTTGCCTTTAGTCATCTAGAAATTCCATGTGTATGCATGTATGAGTGTATGCAGGCTCCCAACCAGATTAACAAAAAAGCAGGCATTACTACTATCAGTGAGTATCATAAGGCTTTCAACACACTGGCTCAGCAAACAATCAACTCAAAACTTTTCAAGAAACATTTGGTAGCACTGACCCAAGCTCTGACCCCTGCACAGTCCATTTTAGGGTTCTGTCTCCAAATAATTCATGAAACCAGGTATTTTATCTTTTTTGCTAAGTTATATTACATGTAATGTAAGTATATCATCTTAATAGAAACTTTTTTGAAGTACTTAGAGGGCCACAAAGAATAAAACATGTTGGTTAGTTCTACTGTTACTTGTATGCCTTCAAGAAAATAGTAGAATACAATAGAGGGAGAAAAATAATGTGCAAATAACTGATATTAACACACTGCTGTATGCTTCAAAATCAATCTACAAAACAAAAATTTGTACTCTGAGTAGTTGACAAGTTGTATTCACCCTAGAATATAATATTTTTAGCAAATTTAATTTCTGTTCTTTAATTCTTGAACCACGTATCTAAATATATTTGGCACTTACTGAATCCTATTCTTAACCTGGTATACAACAAGTGAGCAATAAATGTACATTACACGAAGCTGAGCTTCATGGTCTGCCTGGGAAAAGAAAGCCCTACCCTCCATGAGAAATTTACTAAGTCCATTGGCAGGTTAGGTTTCTTCTTAACTATCTAAGACAATCCAGCATCTTCATCTTAAATGCTCATAAAATCAAAGACAAGTTAAGGCAAGTCACAGCCTACTCCTGGAAAGCTCCACAGGATTCAACCTGAGTCTTATCCAATGTCAGAAATGAAAGAGAGTTTGGAAATCAGTTTTTGAAAGATTCTAGCTCTGAATACATCAGCTTCTCTCCTTTCTCTCCAAACCATGCTGTTTCAATAATCTAGATAGATAGATAGAGATATACACACACATATATTTATATATACATATATGTACTCAGTACAGCAATTCATAATTCAGTAATTTTCTTGAGTGTACTCCCCTGCAAAAACCACAGTCACCCCCATCCACAGAGTTATTCTGACTTCTTCAAAATTCAATCTATTACCTCTAAATGGTTTGAATTTGTTCTCCAGGTCAAATTCTTGTCTTCCTAGGCGGGATAGGTCAATTCGAAGATCAGGACATATGGCATACTCCTCAATTGTCTTGCTGATCTGATAGATTTTGTCTGAGACAACATCTGGTGCAGGACCTAAAATTTGAACAACAAAAGATAATTTCTTTAAAGTCTTAGAGTTATAACTGGAGAAATGTTACCACCATCCTTCTTCAGGCAAAACAGATTCATTTACTCTCTGAACAATAAGCAATGATTCACAGCTGAATTAGCCTTGATATTTCTCGTGCTACATTCATTTACCATAAAGGAAATCTGGTCAGCCTCACCTGCTCTGTGTAGAATAACAAACCCCCACTTTTTTTTTCTTTACCTTGTAAGCAATGATACATCGTCTTTAAAAATAGTTTCACACCTGCCAGGGAGACCCAGTTATGTAATCAGTTTTATTCAGGATATGAGACACAAACAGGATATGCATCTGACAGAAGTGAGGGATTCCAGACTTAAACTGCAGCTTCCCCAGTGCACCTGCAGGAAGAAAATATGATTTCTTCTCCCACCTCTGCTCCATATCTGATATGTGAGCTTAATAGGGTAGATTAATTACTGTCTCCAACTCACGCTCTCTAGTCACTCCCAAGTTTTCTAAATAAGGTTTAACTTAAATTATCTTCTGAATTTCCTCAGGAGAAAAAGTTGACAATTAAGTTGAGACAGACTTTTAAAAAACTGAACATGGAACCAATAGTTGTCCTCCTTTCTGTTTTGTTTCTTTTTCTTAAGATTTAGTTGTTTTTATTTGACAGGCAGAATTAGAGAGTGAGAGACAGATCTTCCATACACTGGTTCACTCCCCAAATGTATTCTAGCTCTGAATGCATTGGCTTCTCTCTTTTCTCTCCAAACCATGCATGCTGTTTCAATAATATAGATAGATAGATAGATAGATAGATAGATCGATCTATCGATCGATCAATCTGCAACAGCCAGGGCTGGCCAGGCCAAAGCCAGGAGCCAGGAGCCAGGAATTCCATCCAGGTCTTCCATGTGGGAGGCAGGGGGCCTAAGGACTTGTAATATTTTCTGCTGCTTTCTACGACTCACTAGCAGGGAGCTGTATCAGAAGTGGAACAGCCAACTCAAACCCAAACCCGTGTCCTCATGGAACACTGGTGTCCCAGGTGGTGGCTTAACCTGCTGTACCATAACACCTGCCCTAAGCTTTTGTTTTGTTTTCTTTTTAAAAGGGTATGGCTGCCCCTTGGAATTCTCAGGGGATGGCAGATACCAAAATACATGGAAGCTCAAGCACTTATATAACTGACAGATAGATCACCATATATAAAGCTTATTTAGCAACTGTATTGTAACTTTCTACTGAAGAGAAACTGTCTACTGATTTTCTTAAATATCCGCATCCTTAGTCTCACACTGACTCAATAGCCACTAGCCACATTTGGCCAGTGAACACCCAAAACACATCTAGTCAAGTGAAGACATGCTATAATTGTAAAATGCACATTCAATTTTGAGGACTTAGTAGCAAAATGTAGTACAGATTGTAACTTTCATGCCAACGTGTTAAGTTGACAACATTTTGGATACAGTAGTTTAAATAAAATATGTCATTAACTTCATTTTCTTCTACTCTGTTATGTGGCTACTAAAAAAGTTTAAATTATGACTCACAATATACTACCATCAGACACCACTGCCTTAGAGAATAGACCACTTACTGTCCCCCAGTAAGTGGCTATAACAATCAATAGTGGGCAAGGCTACCGCCTGCCATATGGGTACCAGTTTGAGTCCTGGCTGCTCTATTTCTGATTCAGCTCCCTGCTAATAGCTTAGGAAAGCAGAGAAGGATGGCCCAAGTACTTAGGCCCCTGCACCCGCATGAGAGACCTGGCTCTTGGCTTTGGATTGGCCTAGCTCCAGTCACTGCAGCCATTTGGAGAGCAAACCAGAGGATGGAAGACCTCTATGTGTGTGTATGTGTCTGTGTGTGTGTGCATGCACGTGTGTATGTCTGTAACTCTGCCCTTTAAATAAATAAATAAATATTTTTTAAAAACTAAGAATGAACAGTGGGTATTGGCACTGTGGCATGGCAGGTTCAGCTCAGGTTTACAATGCCAGCATCTCATGTTGGAGTGCCAGTTTAAGTCTAGGAGCTGCTCTGCTTCTGATCCAGCTCCCTGCTAATGCACCTAGGAAAGCAATCGGTGATGCCCCATGTATTTGGGCTGCTGCTGTCCACATGGGAGACTAGGATGGAGTTCCAGGCCCCAGGCTTCAGCCTGGCCCAGTTCCAGTCACTGGGACCATTTGGGGAATAAACCAGTACATGAAAGATCTTTCTATCTCTGTCTCTCCCTCTCTGTCACTCTGCCTTTCAAATAAATAAGTATTTTTAAATATTTTTTCAAAAAAGGTACAGCAATAACCCCATTCCAGTCAGACAGAAAATAGTCTAGTAGATTTTACCATTTTCTTTTCTTAATGTACAGAAAAAAGAAGACTTCAAAGAAATCCACATAGCCCTTCTCTTTAAATTTTTATCCTTTTTCACCCTTCACATAAATAAGTGCTCTTCTTTAGTTTTTCCATTTTCTATGCTGGCCAAATCTGAGAATGCATAAGCATCCTCCTACAATCCCTGATGCTCTACGCACCACACTATGTTCTGTGGCTGTATCTATCATTCTTTACAAAGTCTCTATCTCAGTTTTAATACCAGCATACCACAGAAATGTCTATGGAGCCTCTCAACCACCCTTGTGGTGCATATCAGAGTTCATAAACTACATCTACACTCCTGCCAACTCCTAAGCTCCCTGACATCCTCCACTGCATGGACTTCTCATTTTACTTTAATCACTGCCTGCCACAGTCAGACCTGAACCATTGCGGTCTCTATGAAATCAATCTCTGAAAATACCAAATTTGAGCCTTCTCCTCTCACAAACTCAACTTCCAGCTACCTGAATCAAAACCTGTGTCTCACTCTTGTATTGATGGCCTGTCAGCACTTGATTAATCCCAGACTGCTGGCCTTTCTAGTCCCACTGGTCTCATATTCCAGACAGGACACTACCTATGGCATCATGGGAGGCATGCCCTTGTTAGCATAAGATCACAAGACAAACACTTACTGAAATTTACATATGCCACATTTCACACTTTATATACAATCTATCACTCACAAAAGCAGATTAAGTAGTAATTACTACCCTCATTTCCCAAATAAGGAAACTGATATTGGAAGACTTGAAGTACCTTAACCAGGATCACATCACAGAGGTGGGATTTGAATCCTAACAATTTGACGTCAGTTCAGACACTCTTAACAGCTAGGAGCCCTCCTGATGTTCTGCCATGTCCACATAGTCATTCTCCATTTCAGTACATCGCCGTCATCTGCTCCCCTTGCTATGCATTCATGAGGCAGACAGGGGCACTCACCAAATTACCAAAACTGAATCCCTTAAGAAGGAGTTATGTAATTCCACCTGTCCTCTGGACTCCCCAGGAATCTTCAACAATTCTACAGTACCTATGACAAAACACCTCCTTTGGCCAGCACCAGCATCCCATATGAGCACAGTTTGAGTTTGAGTCCCAGATGCTCCACTTCTGATCTAGCTCTTTGCTGTGGCTTTGGAAAGCAGTAGAAAATGGCCCAAGTTCTTGGGCCCCTGCACCCAGGTAGGAGACACAGAAGAAGCTCCTGGGTCCTGGCTTCAGATCAGCTCAAGCCATTGGAGCCATGTGGGGATTGAACCAGTGGATGGTTCTCTACCTCTCTGTCTCTACCTCTCTCTTTCAAGTAAATAAAATAAGTGTTTAAAAAAATACCTCCTGGCCAGCGCCGTGGCTCAATACGCTAATCCTCCGCCTTGCGGTGCCGGCACACCAGGTTCTAGTCCCAGTCGGGGCGCCGGATTCTGTCCCGGTTGCCCCTCTTCCAGGCCAGCTCTCTGCTGTGGCCCAGGAGTACAGTGGAGGATGGCCCAAGTGCTTGGGCCCTGCATCCCGTGGGAGACCAGGAGAAGCACCTGGCTTCTGCCTTTGGATCGGCGCAGCACGCCGGCCGCGGCAGCCATTGGAGGGTGAACCAATGGCAAAGGAAGACCTTTCTCTCTGTTTCTCTCTCTCTCACTGTCCACTCTGCCTGTCAAAAAAAAAATACCTCCTTTTATTCCGAATTCCTTCTCTATTCATGCCCTGTTATCTTTGCAAGGAATCTCTCCTCACACTTTTCTGAAGAGACATACACAACAGTTCTCTAGAACTTCTATTATGAGCCTTCAAACTTGCCTCTGCACCCACTTTTGCCTTCTTTCTTTGAAGTTTTGCTCCATTCCTGGAATCAAACTTCTCAATGAACTTCCCATTTTAAGCTTTCTTAACCACCTTATTCCTCAGTCACTTAACCAAACTGTTACAAGGCTTAAATAGGATAAAATGTGAACAGTGCTCAGTCTGGATCCCAGCACACTATAAGTAATAGAAACAGTATTTTTATCACTGTTTCCATTTCTTATCACCTCTTCCCCTCTACTCAGTAACATGATCAGAATGGTCCTGTCTTCCAAATATATACATAAAGCAACATAGTTCCAAATGTTTTCCACCTCCTACTCATTCTACAGGTTTTTTTTTCATATATTTCTTTTTAAAAATTTTAAATTTTATTTTTAATTAGTTTTTAAAATATGCTATGTGGTTTGAAGATATGAATCTAAAAACAAAATGATATTCCCTTCCTTTCTCCCTCTCCCTCTCTTCTTCTTTCTCCCTTTCCTTAACTCCTCCTGTAGCATGTATCTGTATGGCATGGGACCAGCATTGCCCCTAGCAGGTAAAGCTGCTGCCTGCGACACCGGCATCCCATATTGGTACCGGGTTCATGTCCCTGTGGCTCCACTTCTGACTCAGCTCCCTGCCATCCATGTGCAAGACCAAGATGCAGCTCCTGGCTCCAGTCTGGCCAAGTTGTAGCCATCTGGAAAGTGAATCAGCAGACAGAAGATCACTCCCTCTCTCTCTATAATTCTAACTTAGAATAAATGAATATTTTTTAAAAAGACGTTTCTGTATGGTACACAGAGGGATCAATGCCTGCAACTTCAGAAGATACTGTGGTTAAACCCAGCTTCTTACTTTGAGTAGGAAGAAGTCAACTGAATGTCCATGCCTTTAGGAATGACAATTTCATTAATGACACCAAGATGTACAAGCAGGAAGGATTCAGTGTTACAGGGAGAATTTTCAGCATAAAGACTGAATGATAAATCGTTAAGTTCAACCCCCACCCTCCTCCAAGGTATGACAGAACAAGCCTCATGAACTCCTATGATGTAGTCTACCAAGTGGGCAAATGCATTTCTATGGCTGAATGTATTGCCTCCCAAGGTTCATGTGCTGGAAGTCTGGTCCCTAGCATGGTGGTGCTGACACAGCAGAACCTTTAATGTAGCACCAAATGATTAAGCCACTGGAGTGTCACTGTCAAAAGGGATTAAAAGAGCTCTATTCAACTCCAGTTAGTTCCAAAGTAAGCAGGTTGTTACAGGATGAGCAAGCCTGGCCCCTGAATTCCTACTTCCCATCTTGCTGTGCTCCTGGCTATTTCCCTCTTACATGCATTTCCAGCATGATGCCATCAACCAAGGCGTGATGTAGCCAGCAGGCCTTCAACCAGAGTCGCTCTTGGACTTTCAGCTTCCAAAACTGTGAGCAAAATAAATCTTTTTCATTTACACATTACACAGTCTCAGGTATTGTGTTACAACAAAAGAAACAAACTAACATATAAATCTTAATTTTCTCTCCTTATGCCTCATAGGATACTACAGAGATGAATGGGGTGCTGTTACAATATACAATATATTCTGATTATTAATCCTTTATCAATTGAATAGTTTGCAAATATTTTCTCCCATCCTGATGGTTGCCTCTTCACTTTACTCAATGTTTCTTCTGCAGTACAGAAGCTTCTCAGTGGGGCCGGCACTGTGGCGCAGTGGGTTAAAGCCCTGGCCTGACGCACTGGCATCTCATATGGGTGCCGGTTCTAGTCCCAGCTTCTCCTTTTCCGATCCAGCTCTCTGCTATGGCCTGGGATACCAGTGGAAGACCCACATGGGAGACCTAGAAGAAGCTCCTGGCTCCTGGCTTTGGATCAGCGCAGCTCCAGCTATTGCGGCCATCTGGGGAGTGAACCAGCAGATAGAAGACCTCTCTCTCTCTCTCCCCCTCTCTCTTCCTCTCCCTCTCCCTCTACCGCTCTGTAGAATCAATCTTTTCTTTTTTTTTTTTTTAAAGAAGCTTCTCAGCTTGATCTAATCTCATTTGTCTACTTTGGCTTTGATTACCTGTGCTTCTGCACATGCCACTATCTTCCAGAGTTTCCTCAACGTTCTCTAGTGATTTGATGGTATTAGGTCATAGATTTAGGTCCTTGATCCATTTTGAGCATATTTTTGTGTAAGGGATGAGGTAGAGTTCTTGTTTCATACTTCTGCACACAGAGATCCAGTTTTCCTAGCACCATTTGTTAAAGAACTGTCCTTGTTCCAGGGATTGATTTTAATTCCTTTGTCAAAGATAAGCTGGTTGGGGGCTAGCACTGTGGAGTAGCAGGTAAAGTTGCCGCCTGCAGTGCCAGAATCCCATATAGATGCTGGTTAGAGTCCCAGCTGTTCCACTTCTAATCCATCCCTCTCTAGGGCCTGGGAAAGCAGTGTAACATGTTCCAAGTCATTGGGTCCCTGCAACCATGTGGGAGACCCAGAAGAAGCTCTTGGCTCCTGGCTTCAGATCAGTGCAGCTCTGGCCATTGTGGCCAATTGAAGAGTGAACCTGTAGATGGAAGACAGCTCCCTCCCTCTCCCTCTCCCTCCCTCCCTCCCTCTTATAACTTTGCCTTTCAAATGAATAAATACATTTTTTTAAATGGTAAGTTGGTTGTAGACACATGGAATGATATCTGGAGTCTCTCTTCTGTTTCACTGGTATACATGTCTGTTTTGTGGCCAGTACCAGGTTGTTTTGATTATAACTGCTCAGTAGTATGTCTTCAAATCAGGTATTGTGATGCTTCTGGCTTTGTGTTTGTTGTACAAGATTGCTTTAGCTATTCGGGGACTCTTGTATTTCCACATGAATTTGAGCAACATTTTTTCTAGATCTGAAAAGAATGTCATTGGTATTTTGATTGGAAACACACTGAATCTGTAAAATGCTTTTGCTAGTATGGACATTTTGATATTAGTTCTTCCAATCCATGATCATTTTAAGTTTTCCATTTTATTTTGTCTTCTTCTATTTCGTTCTTTAATGTTTTGTAATTCTCATGGAAGAGATCTTTGACATTCCTGGTTAAATTTATTCCAAAGTATTTGATTTTTTTTTTTTGTAGCTATTGTGAATGAGATTGATCTCAGAAGTTCTTTTTCAACTATGGCATTGTCCGTGTATACAAAGGCTATTGATTTTTGTGTGTCAATTTTATATCCTGCCACTTTACCAAACACTTTTATGAGTTCCAACAGTCTCTTAGTGGATCTTTTGGTTCCCCTATATATAGAATCATGTCATCTGCAATTAGAGATAGTGTGACTTCCTCATTTCCAATTTGTAACCCTTTGATTTCTTTTTCTTGCCCAAAATCTCTGGCTAGAACTTCCAGGACTATATTGAATAGCAATGGTGATAATGGGCATCCTTGTCTGGTTCTGGATCTCAGTGGAAATGCTTCCAACCTTCCCTTATTCTATGGGACTCTGGCTGTGGCTTTCTCATAAATTGCCTTGACTATCTTGAGGAATGTTCCTTCTACATCCAATTTGCTTAAGGTTTTCATAATGAAAGGATGCTGTATTTTATCAAATGCTTTCTCTGCATCTATTGAGATAATATGTTCTTTTTCTTTAGTATGCTAATATGATGTATCACATTTATTGGGTTGCAAATGTCAAACTATCTGCATAGCAGGGTTAAATCTCATTTCATCTGGTGAATGATCTTTCTGATGTGTTGTTGGATTCAATTAGATACTGTTTTGTTGATGATTTTTGCATATATGTTCATCAAGATACTGGTATATAATTCTTTTTCTATCGTTTTAAGGTTTAGAAATTAAGGTGATACTGGCCTCATAGGATGAGTTGGGAGGATTCCCTCACTTTCAATTGTTTTGAATAGCTTCAGAATAACTGGAATTAGTCTTTAAATGTCTGGTAGAATTCAGCAGTGAAGCCATCTGGTCCTGAACTTTTCTTTATTGGGAGGGTCTTTATTACTGATTTAATCTCTATTTTGCTTATTGATCTGCTTACGTGTTCTGTGTCTTCATGACTCAATTTAGGTAGGTTGTATGTGTCTAGGAATCTATCCACTTCTTCTAGGTTTCCCAATTTGATGGCATATAGATCTCTGTGGTAACGCCTGATGATTATTATTTCCATGGTATCTGTTGTTATATTTGTTATATTTCCTTTTTCTCCTCAGATTTTACTTTTTTTTTTTAAAAAAAAAAAACAACTCTTCACTGATTTTTTGTTTTTATTTTGTTTATTTCTTCTCTAATTTTAATTATTTCTTTCCACCTACTAACTTTGGGTTTGGTTGGTGATTGTTTTGCTAAGTCCTTGAGATGGAATGATAGGTCATTTATTTGATACCTTCCAATTTCTTGATGTAGGCAGCAACTGCTATAAACATCCCTCTTCCGCCGGCGCCGTGGCTTAACAGGCTAATCTTCCGCCTTGCGGCGCCGGCACACCGGGTTCTAGTCCCGGTCAGGGCGCCGGATTCTGTCCCGGTTGCCCCTCTTCCAGGCCAGCCCTCTGCTGTGGCCCGGGAGTGCAGTGGAGGATGGCCCAAGTGCTTGGGCCCTGCACCCCATGGGAGACCAGGAAAAAGCACCTAGCACCTGGCTCCTGCCATCAGATGAGCGCGGTGCGCCGGCCGCAGCGCACCATCCGCGGCAGCCATTGGAGGGTGAACCAACGGCAAAGGAAGACCTTTCTCTCTGTCTCTCTCTCTCACTGTCCACTCTGCCTGTCAAAAATAAAAAGAAATAAAAAAAAATCCCTCTTAACACTGCTTTTGCTTTACCCCATAAGTTTTGATATGCTGTATTATCACCTTCATTAGTTTTCAGCAATTATTTTTATCTCTCTTGATTTTTCTCTATGACCCACTGTCCATTCAGGAGCACACTGTTCAGTGTTCACATGTTTTCACATATGTTCTAGAGATTCTTGAGTTGTTAATTTCATTCCATTGTTGTCAGAGAAGATGCTAAATAGGATTTTGATTTTTTTTAATTTGCTGAGACTTGTTTATGACTTAGCATATAGTCTATCATTAAAAAAGCTCCATGAGGAGCTGGCACTGTGGCACAGTGGGTTAAAGCCCCAGCATCCCATATGGGCACTGGTTCAAATCCTGTCTGCTCCTCTTCCCATCCAGCTCTCTGCTATGGCCTGGGAGAGCAGTGGAGGATGGCCCAAGTCCTTGGGCTCCTACACCTGCATAAGAGACCTTGAGGAGGCTCCTGGCTCCTGACTTTGGATCAGCTCAGCTCTGGCCATTGCGGTCATTTGAGGGGTGAACCAGTGGAATGGAAGGCCTCTCTCTCTCTGTCTCTACCTCTCTCTGTGGCTCTTTCTTTCAAATAAATAAAATAATTCTTTAAAAAAAAAAAAAAAAGAAAGTTCCATGTGCTGATAAGAAGAATGTGTATTCAGCAACTGTGGAATTAAAAGTTTGTACATATCAGTTGAATCTATTTGCTCCAAAGTGTTGATTAGCTCTGTTGTGTCTTTGATTTTCTGTCTAGCTGATTTGTCCTGTGATGAAAGTGTGGTGTTGACATCCCCCATTACTACTGTATTACTTTAGAATGATTAGCATTTTTTTTTTTTTTGACAGGTAGAGTTATAGACAGTGAGAAAGAGAGACAGAGAGAAAAGTCTTCCTTCCGTTGGTTCACTCCCCAAATGGCTGCTACGGCCAGCGCTGTGCCGATCTGAAGCCAGGAGCCAGGTGCTTCTCCTGGTCTCCCATGTGGGTATAGGGCCCAAGAACTTGGGCCATCCTCCACTGCACTCCTGGGCCATAGCAGAGAGCTGGACAGGAAGAGGAGCAACGGGGACAGAATCTGGTGCCCCGATCAGAACTAGAACCTGGTGTGCCAGCACCACAGGCAGAGGATTAGCCTATTGAGCCACGGCACCAGCCTGAATGCTTCATTTCTAATATTTCTTTTTTTTTATTTATCTGAGAGAAAGAGTGAATCAGTCTTCCATCTGCTGGTTAACTCCCCAAATGGCTGTAATGGCCAGAGCTGCGCCAATCTGAAGCCAGGATCCAGGAGCTTCTTCCAGATCTCCCACACAGGTGCAGAGACCCAAGTACTTGGGCCATCTTTACTGCTTTCCCAGGCCATAGCAGAGAGCTGGATTAGAAAAGGAGCAGCTGGACTCTGGCCTCAGAATCAGCCCTTAAGGCATTCGGATATAGCGAAAAAGCCCATGAGAGTTTCTCAGGCATGGAAAGCCAAGACACTGTGGCAAAAAACGACCTAAATGAAATATCTCCATGAGTGAGATCCCACTGGAAAGAACAGGTCATCAAAGAAGGAGGTACGTTTCTCTGAAGGGAGGAGAGAACTTCCACTTTGATTATGGCCTTGTCTAAATAAGGTCAGAGTCTGTGAACTCAAGAGGCTTCCATATTCTTGGCAGCTCATGACAAGAGCCTTGGGTGATTACTGACGTCATAAGTAAGAGTGTCAATTGTTAAATCAACAAGAGGAGTCACTGTGCACTTACTCCCCATGTAGGATCACTGTCCTTAACGTGTTATACTATGCGAATTAACGGTAAAAATAGTCTTTAAACAGTACTTTATACTTTGTGTGTCTGTGTGGGTGCAATCTGTTGAAATCTTTACTTGGTATATACTAAGTTGATCTTCTGTATAGAAAGGTAATTTAAAATGAATCTTAATGAAGAATGGGATGTGAGAGGGAGTGGGGGATGGGATGGTCTGTGGGTGGGAGGATAGTTATGAGGGGGAAAAACCGCTATAATCTAAAAGTTGTACTTTTGAAATTTATATTTATTAAATAAAAGTTTTCTTTTTTTTTTTATTTTTGACAGGCAGAGTGGACAGTGAGAGAGAGAGACAGAGAGAATAAATAAAAGTTTTCTAAAAGAAAAAAAAGGAGCAGCTGGGATATGAACTGATGCTAATATGGGATGCCAGCGCTGCAGGCAGAGGCTTAGCCCACTACACCACAGCAAAAGCCCCTCTAATATTTTCTTATGATTTCTATAAAAATCTCAATTTCATGGGAAAATGTTTCATTCATATATTGTATTGATTTCTTTAATTAGTGGATTTTGTTCTCATTGTTTCTGAGTAATCCTATGATTAATCCTTTGAATTCAGTTTCTAGCATTTCATCAATCTCTTCATCTTTACATCCTAATATTGAAGTACTGTTGTGTTCCTTTGTGGAATGGGTGGTGGAGGGTATTAAATTGTCTTCCTTATTCTTGTTTCTTGAATTTCTGTGTTTATTTTCAGGCATTTGTGGAGATACTTGTTGGTTTTTTTCCTCTATGGTTTATATCTTTAAACTATGCCATGTGGTTTAGTGGATTGTCTGCTCTGTCAGTGAAATACTGAGGTGCATGCTGAGTGTGGCTAGGGAGCTCGTCAGTACTCCAGGGTAAGGCGTGTAATTCAGGGTGACATCCAAGTAGGGTGTGATAGATCTCCTCTTATTAAAGGAAGGATGGTTAAGGTCAGCTCTGTTGGCATAATCACACTCTCACCTCTTCTCTTCCAAAATGGTCAATGTCTGTGTGTTAGCCTTCAGTAGGTGTAATACTCATCCACGCTTCCACATGAACTGCACAAAACATCTGCACACAGTGATTGTCCAAAGACTCAGCTACACCCTGTGTCCTCTTGTGCAGTCCCAATTCCTACAGTCTCAACACACAGGGCTCCAATAGTCATGGGGTGCAGAGGGTCCATTCTGCTCCACTAGTCTGTCCCATTCACAGAGAGGCTGAGACAGTCCCAGAGCCAGCTGCCTGTGAGTGCTCCATCCAGACAGCTTGAGCCTCAGTCTGTGATATGTTGAGAGGCTTGGAGGACCCCACAGTCCTACATGAACGCCCAGCCCCCTATCAATACTCCCAGTCAAACTCAGAGTCAGCGGGGAGCACAGATTTTTCGCTCTGGTAAAATTCTTGTATCACACGTGTAGACAAGAGCCACCGGCCACAGCCCCACAAGTTGCCAGGCACATACAAGAGCTGGTACTAATGTCAGAGTGGCTCCTTCTCCCTGCCTGATATCAGGTGCACACACCTGAGCTGCTGCTCTGCTACTGCTGCAAAGATGACTCATTCCTGCTGGATACCCACACAAGAGGAGCTGCGGCTGCAACTTATGTCCAAAATGGCACCTGCCTTCTCTCAGCTGGTGGCCAGGTGCATCTGTAGGAGGGTGGAGATGGGAAGAAATACGCCCCCCCCCCCCTTTTTTTTAACTGTGTTAGCTCAGGGCTCCAGCCAGACTGAAAGACAGTAAAGTCTGCTTGGCTCTCCCCTCAGCTATATCATCAGTGGCACAGGCTGCTGTAATCTGATCTCACCTTGCTCTCCAAAGCTGGCGCTTTCATTGGCTTTGGGCTGCTGGGGTCTTCTGTTATATCTATGGTCCTTGCTGCTGTACCTTCCACAGAGATCCACGGTGTTCCTCTATTCCTCCTCTTCCTCTGAATCTCCACTGCAGTTTTCTCTCCAAATCTCCCCTGAGAATACACTTTCTCCACTTTTTTTTCCCCCTAACCTAGAGCAGTATACCCATACCATATTCTGCCATCTTGGAATCCCCCCTCAACATTCTTTTTAAAGACTGATTTATTTATTTGAAAGTCACAGTTACAGGGGCGGGGAGAGAGAAAGATTGGGAAGAGAACCAGAGAAAGGTTGTCCATCTACTGGTTCACCTCCTAAATGGCTGTAACAGCCAGAGCTGGGTTAGACCAAAGCCAGGAGACAGGAGCTTCTTCTGGGTCTACCAGGAAGGTGCAAAGGCCCAACCTCTTGGACAATTTCCACAGCTTTCCCAGGCATATCAGCAGGGAGCTGGTTCAGAACCAGAGCATCCAGGCCTTGAATCAGAGCCCATATGGGGGGGTCAGCACTGCAGACAGTGGATTAACCCACTGTGCTACAACCCCAGCCCACTCTTAACATTTTTAAAAAAATTACTCAAGGTTGTTATTTATAGGTAAGGACTTACTTTCGATATATTTTTATTTGAAAGGCAGAGAGACAAACAGAGAAGAGAGATGGCGAGCAAGTACTCCCATCCACTAGTTCACACACCAAATGCCCACAACAACCACAGCTTTAGCTAGGCCACTGCCTGGAGCCAGGAACTCAGTGTGGGTGGCAGGAATCCAAAACTTGAGCCATCACCACTGCTTACCAGGTTCTGCATCAGCAGGAAACTGGACTAAGAAGCAGGAGTCAGGCATCAAAGCATGCCACTCTAATACTGGACACAAGCATTCTACTAACTACTAGGTTAAACAACTGCCCACATACTGCCATTTTTTTTATTAATTATTTTCTGGTCTTTTTTTTTTTTTTTTTTTTTTGGCTACCCATTCTTTCTTCCTTTCTTCCTCTCTTGCTTTTGTGATTTGGTGATTTTTCTGTAGTGAGAGGCTTTGATTCTTTTCCTGTCTCATTTGTATATTTGCTATTGCTTTTTATTTTGTGGTCACCATGTTTCTTTTTCTTAATATTCAACATGAATAAAGTTTATGGTTTGGATAATGTGCAAAATGGCCACAAGGAAAAAGAGATAATACATTTCCCTTGAAAATGTGCTATTTTGCCTGGAACCAGGAATCATTCATAATAAGTGGTTAAAATTCAACTGCCAGAGGGCCAGTGCTGCGGTATAGCTGGTAAAGATGCCTCCTGTAGTGCTGGCATACCATATGGGCACCATTTGAGTCCCAGCTGCTCCATTTCCAATCCAGCTCTCTTCTATGGCCTGAGAAAGCAGTAGAAGATGGCCCAAGTTCTTGGGCCCCTGCACATGCATGGGAGACCTGGAAGAAGCTCTTAGCTCTTGGCTTCAGATTGGTGCAGCTCCAGCCATTGTAGCCTTTTGGGGAGTTAACCAGCAGATGGAAGACCTCCCTCCCTCTCTGCCGCTCCTTCTGTGTGTAACTCTGACTTTCAAATAAATAAATAAATCTTTAAAAAAAAATTCAACTGCCAGTGTTAAGCCACTGCATTTTAGGCCACTGCATCCCATATGGGTGCCGGTTTGAGTGCCAGCTGCTCCACTCTGATCCAGCTCCCTGCTAATACACTTGGGAAAACAGCAGAGGGTGGCCCAAGTCCTTGGGTCCCTGCACCCATGTAGGAGACCCATAGTCCTGGCTTCAGCCTGGACCAGCCCCAGCTGTTGTGGCTATTTGGGGAGTGAACCAGCAGATGGAAGACCTCTCTCTCTGTCTCACCTTCTCTCTGTATCTCTGCCTTTCAAATAAATAAATCTTTAAAAAAAAATTCATTTCCTACCTACATACACATGCAGACTCAGTGTTGTAGATTAAAAGATAGATTAAATATATTTAACAATCAAATGCATGTGTACCTTTGAGATGTATCCTGGTTTTAATAAAACAGCTGTAAAGAACATCTGGTAGAGTATTGGGAGGAATCTGATTACAGATTAGGCTTCAGATACTATTAGAGAAGTAGTGTTTTTGTTCCATGTATTAAATATATTTATGCAGGAATATATCTGTCTTTTTCAGAGATGCATACAAAAATATTTAGGTATGAAATGTCTTTATGCTATAACCTGTTTTAAAATTTTTCATAAGGAAAATGATCAGCAAAATGGAAAAATAAGGTAATGGATCCATGAGGTCCATTTATTATTCTCATGACTTTGATACAGGTTTAATTTTTTTAAAGTCACCCTGTACACATATCCTGCCTATTACTAGAACTCCAAACTGTGAACTTCTGTAAATATAAGAACTAAAGTAACTCTGTAATTTTAGAGAAACAAAGTTAAAACTGTAAGAAAGAGATGGGTCAGGCCTGAGGCTAAAAATCATCTGTCCAACCCTCAGTTTAGTTTGCTCATCTATGAGGATCTAAATGACCTCTAATGGGCTGCAATTAAACTTCAAAGTCCTTCCCCAGCAGATAAGCCCAGACTGCTCAAGGCCTTCCACTAGGGTAAAGAGCACAGGAGGCCAAGGGACCATCCGCATGCATTCACAAGCCCACGATGTCACTTTTTTGTCAGGCCAGCTTGAGCACCTTGCTGGATTTTCCTGAGCTAATTCCTCTCCACGTTGTGTGTCTACCACCACAGCGTCACTGTAAGACTATAATAACAAAAGAGGGAAGAAATGATGATCATCAAGGAGTGCTGTGAACCACATACCTCCATTGGCAACATTAAACTTCACTCCAAACTCTCCCCCAGGGCCTCCAGGGCAGTGGCTGGCTGTTAGGATGATTCCACCAGCTGCCTTTATCTTCCTGATAATGCAGGAAACTGCAGGGGTCGACAAGATGCCATTCTGTCCAATAATCAACCGACCAATCTAGATTGTCCAAGAAAAAAACAAGTCAATCCAGTTGCATGGGTTGAAGGTATGTCAAGAAAAAAAAAATTAAACCACTAGCATACAATACAGTTAGTCATTTGGCAAAAAGAACTGAGTGCAGCTAGGCTAGGGGATAAGCAACAGCATTGTCTCTCCCACTCAATGTGCCCCAGACCTCTTGAGGCATCCACTTCTAGTCTTCAATTATTAACCTGTGAACAGACTATAACTCACTGGTCTTCAGTAGTTTGAAACATCTGCTTTTGATGACCAAGGGGTGAGCCTAAACCACACAAGAAGTTCGGAGTTTGGTATTTTTTTCAAAGATTTATTTTATTTATTTGAAAGAGTTACAGAGAGAGGTAGAAACAGAGAGAGAGGTCTTCCATCTGCTGGTTCACTCTCCAGATGGCCGCAACGGCCGGAGCAGTGCTGATCTGAAGCCAGGAGCTTCTTCTGGGTCTCCCACATGAGTGCAAGGGCTCAAGGACTTGGGCCATCTTCTACTGCATAGCAAGCAGTGTCCTTCAGGGCTGCTTATTGACTTTTTACAAGTTGACTTCGTACCCATAGAACCTGGCCCCACCCATGGATGACCTCCAGTTTTGTGCTTAACATAACCAGATGATTTTGCCACTGTCCCCAGTGAATGCTGTCAGTGGTAGAAAAGGAGGTCCCTAAGGGTAAGGTTGTAGTAGTTTAGATCCCCTGCTGCCCAGAAAGGCACTTAATTTCTTTTTTCTTGTAATTTCTAACCTGGACATGTACATAGTTTCTGAGTTAATACCAAACTCAGGGGGCCAGCGCTGTGGTACAGCAAGTTAACACCTGGCCTGTAGTGCCAGCATCCTGATGGGCACCAGTTCAAGCCCCGGCTGCTCCACTTCTGATCCAGCTCTCTGCTATGGCCTGGGAAACCAACAGAAGATGGCCCAAGTCCTTGGGACCCTGCATCCACATGAGAGACCCAGAAGAATCTCCTGGCCCCCGGCTTCAGATTGGCACAGCTCCAGCAGCTGCAGCCAATTAGGGAATGAACCATCCGATGGAAGACCTCTTTTAAATATCTCATTACTCAGACTGAATCCTAGACTGACTTTATCATAATTTCTGATTCTAAGATCCAGGTCCCAGCAGTCTGTAAAGCTTCAGAGTGACTACAATGTCCAGCCAAGACAGAGGTTAAGACCCCTTATTACTCAGAGGACCACTGGCATGGGCATCATCCACAAGTCTGATAAGAATGCAGGATCTCAATGTCCATTCAACATCTGCTGTGAACAAGAATCTGCATTTTAACCAAATCAACTCCTCTCTTCCCAGATAACTCAACGTGAGCAATGCTTATGTGGCTTACAAGCCAGGGCCAGTTCTAGCATTCAGTTCAAAGGTAGTTACCCTGGCACCAACATTCCTAGTAGTCCATCACTGGGCAAACAAGAAAATGAAAGAAAATACAAGATGGATACCAAAAGAAGACACATGAGAACAAGCATGGACAGAAAAACAAAGCAATCTTAGCATGATTTAACACAGAAAGATCAATCCAGGACAGCATCTCCAGAACACATATTTTCAAGTGGAAGAGACAGATTATAAAAAAAAATTAGCATAGGCCAGCGCCGTGGCTCAACAGGCTAATCCTCCGCCTTGCGGCGCTGGCACACCGGGTTCTAGTCCCGGTCGGGGCGCCGGATTCTGTCCCGGTTGCCCCTCTTCCAGGCCAGCCCTCTGCTGTGGCCCCGGAGTGCAGTGGAGGATGGCCCAAGTGCTTGGGCCCTGCACCCCATGGGAGACCAGGATAAGCACCTAGCACCTGGCTCCTGCCATAGGATGAGCGCGGTGCACCGGCCGCAGTGCGCCGTCCGCGGCAGCCATTGGAGGGTGAACCAACGGCAAAGGAAGACCTTTCTCTCTGTCTCTCTCTCTCACTGTCCACTCTGCCTGTCAAAAAAAAAAAATTAGCATAGTAATTATAATAGTCACTAACAGGGTATGTGTGAGGAAGAAAATAAAATGTTAATAGGGAATAATAGGGCACCAATTTTAACCATTATTACAGCAAAGGGAACTTGGATTTTATTCCATGTACAATGGGAATACATTGAAGGGTTTTAATTAGAAGTAACCTGATATCATGCAGATTTTTAAAAACCATAGGCTGAACAACCTAAAAAAAAATTTTTTTTTGACAGGCAGAGTGGACAGTGAGAGAGAGAGAGACAGACAGAAAGGTCTTCCTTTGCCATTGGTTCACCCTCCAATGGCCACCGTGGCTGGTGCGCTGTGGCTGGCACACCACGCCTATCCGAAGGCAGGAGCCAGGTGCTTCCTCCCGGTCTCCCATGGGGTGCAGGGCCCAAGCACTTGGGCCATCCTCCACTGCACTCCCTGGCCACAGCAGAGAGCTGGCCTGGAAGAGGGGCAACCGGGACAGAATCCGGTGCCCCGACCGGGACTGGAACCTCATGTGCCAGCGCCGCAAGGCGGAGAATTAGCCTATTGAGCCGCGGCACTGGCCAAAAATTCTATTAGAAAGTAAGTTCTATCATGTCACCAAAACATTCCCATGGCTTTTCCTGCCATACACCAACACACAAACTCTTCACCAGGTCTAAGAAGCCCTCCATCACCTGCCAGTCTCCACTTTCCTCTCACCCTCCACTCTGGCCACACACACCAAACATGATCCTGCTTCCAGAACTTTGCATTTTTCCTTTCCTCTCCTTAGAACACTCTTACCCAGGGATCCACATACCTGCACCCTCCTGTCCTTTGTGTTTCTGTTCCAACATCACATAATCAAAAGTAATACCCTTGACATCTTATACTTAGATAATGCAGTGCTCCTAAGTTCCTAAATTCTCTATTGTTCTCTATTTCCATCATAATTTTCTATTTCACATCAAATGCCACCTAATAGTTCCATATATCTATTTTTACAGTGAATATAAGCCCAAAGGCTGTTTTTTTTCACTGACATATCCCAAGCATCTAAAAAAAACATGGCATGTAGTAAGTATACAATAAATACCTGTTAAATTAATTTAAAAGCAAATGAACGGCTGCTATGCAAAAACAGTAATGAGGAGCCAGTGTTGTGTCACAGCCAATTAAGCTGCTGCCAGCAACACCAGTATCCCTCAGCAGAGTGCTGGTTTGAGTCCTGGCTGCTTTGGTCCAATCCAGCTTCCTATTAATGGACCTGGGAAGGCAACAGAAGATGGCCCAAGTGCTTGGGCCCCTGCCACCATGGAAGAGACCCAGATGGAGTTGCTGACTCCTAGCTTTGGCTTGGTCCAGCCTCAGTTGTTAGGACCATTTGGGGAATGAACCAGCAGAGGGAAGATCTCTCTGTTCATCTCTAGCTCTCTGTAATTGTCTTTCAAATACATAAATAAATCTTCTAAAAACAACAGAGTAACAAGAACAGGAAGAAGATCAGATTGAAGACTATCAGAGTTGAGCATTAGTGGTATCTTTGACTAAGCTAGAGGCAGCAGAAATGAAGAGAAATTACTGGACATAAGATATATTCAAAAGAGAAGGAACAGAACAAGCATGTAGAATGAGATACCAAATAAAGGAGCAACAGTCATCAGCCTCCAAAGTGGTCCCAAAGGTCCTCCCCTCTGGCAGTTGGCCTCCATGCTGTTCCTGAATGGCACAAATCTCAGCGATCAGCGGTAACTTCCTAGTGAGGCCATAAAAGCCTTGCCCTGCTGGACTGCTCATTCTGGAAGACGCCAGCTGCCATGTCATTAAGACACTAAAAGCTGCGGGGGTTGGGGGGGGTGGCATATGGAGAGGAACCAAGGCTTCCTAGCAACTGTCAGCACTGACCTGGCCCTGCCTGGATCCCCCAGCCCATGTCAAGTCTCCATAGGAAAAACCCTACCAACACGTGGCCATGACCTCATGAGAGTACTTGAGCTAGAACAACCATTCTCCTACCTCACAGACACTGTGAGAGACAATAAATACACTGCTGTTTGAAGCCACTCAGCTTTACACAGCAGTAAATATGGACTACAAGAACACTGAAGAAAGGAATCCAGACTAACTCCCAGCTTTCTCCCTTGAATAACTTGATGGGTAGCAGTGCCATTTATCAAGACAGGAAAGACACAGGTTAAATTAACAACATTTACTTTACTATCCAGAGACATAATAAATTATTTTCCATATGTTGCTCTCAAAATATATGTATTCATTCAACACATTTTATTAGCTATCATGAAACATAATATAGATGGTTCTGCAGACATAGCAATAAATACAAGGTAGCCACTGTCCTCAAAAAATAAGTCCTAAGTATCATAAATCTGAAAAATAATTGTCACTTTTTTCATAATTTTCCAACTATCCCTTTTTCATAATCATTCTTAAATATTTTTAACAGTGGAAAGATATATACATGCAGCTATTTCCTGTAGTACTTTGTATTAAAAATAAATTTTAAAACAAACTTTGTTAATGTCTAGTAATGAAGACCATGTTAAAATGCGATGTATCAGGGCCAGCCTTGTGGAACAGCGGGTAAAGCTGCCGCCTGCAGTGCTGGCATCCCACGTGGGCACCAGTTCAAGTCTTGGCTGCTCCACTTCCAATCCAGCTCCCTGCTAGTGCACCTGGGAAAGCAGTGGAAGATGGTCCAAGTTCTTGACCCCCGGCACCCACATGAGAGACTCAGAAGCTCCTAGATACTGGCTTCAGACTGGCCCAGCTCCAGCCGTTGTGGTAATTTTCTGAGATGAATCAGTGGAAGATATTCTCCATCTCTCTCTCCCCCCCCCCCATTCCTCCCTCCCTCCCTCCCTGACTCTCTGTAGTACTGCCTTTCAAATAAATAAAATCTAAAAAAAGAAGTGTGATGCATCACTTCTATGGAATATTATTAACCCACTTAAATGGAAAGTTATGAAGAATGCATTAGCTGTGGAAGACATAGATAGTAGTCCACAGAAATCTACAATTCTTTCCCATAGTACAGATTTCCTACTGGGCAGTAATGGCCCACACAGGGGCTACCTGTTCTTTTAAAATTTTATTTAAGTTTTTACTAGTTTTTAATCAATTCAATGTGACTTGTAGATACAATTCTAAGAACATAGCGATATCCCCTTCCTCCTTTCCTCCCCCCCCCCCTTTCCTACTCATCCTCCTTTATTCTCCCTTTTAGTTTTTGAGATATTTTAAATTCACATTGAAGTAAAAAGGCTTAATACTTCACCAAATAAGAAGTTTAACAAGGGGCTGGCCATTGCAGAGTAGTAGTAGGTTAATCCTCTGCCTGCCAGCACTGGCATCCCATATCAGCACCAGTTCAAGTGCCTTCTAATCCACCTCCGATCCAGCTCCCTGCTGATGGACTGGGAAAGCAGTGGAGAATTGCCTGGGTTCTTGGGCCCCTGCACCCACATGGGAGACCTGGGAAAAGCTCCTGGTTCCTGGCTTCAGACTGGCCCAGCTCCGGCAGTTGTGGCCATTTAGGTGATGACTGGGGAGTGAACTAGAGGACGGAAGACCTTTCTCTCTGTCTTCCCCTCTCTGTGTGTATAACTCTGCCTTTCAAATAAATAAATTAAAAAAACAAAAACAATTTATTAAATAAAAAGCAAAAAGATCCTAGTTTATTGAGAATATAGACAACAGCTATAAACAATAATTGAATGGAAAAGTCACCATTTCATTGATATACAGTAACTTTTAAAATAATCACAGATCATTAAAACTATAGTAGTGTAACATTTTTAACCATTGGTTTCACAAAGGTATAAAACAAAGTTTTACAAAACTATATTTGCAGCAATACTGATACACAAACATTTCTTTCTTTTCTCTTTCTTTTTGGTTTGCTTTTTAAATTTTAGCTCTCACATGTAAGGGAGAACATGTAGTATTTATCTTTCTGGATGCAGCTTATTTCACTCAACATGATATTCTCTAGTTGCATTCATTACATTCTTTTTTATAGTTAAATAATATTCTATTGTGTAAGTACAACCACATTTCCTTTATCCATTCATCTGACGATGATGGACACACTGGTTGATTCCAAATTTTGGCTACCGTGAACAGTGCTGCTATAAACATGCTGATACAAGTATCTCTTTGATATACTGTGTTCAAGACTTTTGAGTTTATACACAGTAGTGGGATTGCTGGATCACATGGCAACTATATTACAAATCTCCACACTGTTATCCATGGTGGCTGCATTAATTTATATTCCCACCAACAGTGTGTAAGTGTTCCCTTTTCTCTCACATCCTCACACTTGTTATTCTCTGTGTCTTAGATTTTAGCCATTCTGACAGGGGTGATATCTCATTGTGATTTTGATTTGCATTTCCTTGGTGGCTTTTTTCATGTATTTGTTAGTCATTTGTATTTCTTCTTTTGAGAACTGTCTACTGAAATACTTTGCCCATTTCTCAACTCAACTGGCTATCCTTTCATTGAGTTTTTTTAAGTTGCTGACATATTTGGGATAGTAACCCTTTGTCAGATAGGTAGTGTGCAAATATTTTTTCCCATTCTGTTGAACATCTTCACTCTATTGATTGTTGTCTTTCTTGTGAAAAGGCTTCTGAATTTGGTATAGTCACAGTTGTTTGGTTTGCATGTGTTGTCTGTACTTTGGGGGTATTGTCCAATGTCTTGAAGTGTTTCCTCTATGTTATCTTTCAGCAACTTCATAGTGTCAGGTCTTAAATTTAGGTTTTTGATCCATCTTGAGTAGACTTTTTATATGGTGAGAAATATGTATCTAATTTTATTCTTCCATATATATTACATCCAGTTTTGCAAGCACCATTTGTTGAAGAGATGATCCTTTCCCACTGTATGGTCTGAACACTTCTGTCAAAAATCAGTTGGCTGTATATATGTGGACTAATTTCTGGGCTCTCTATTCTGTTCCACTTATCTGTATATCAGTTTTTATGCCAGTAACATGCTGTTTTAATTACTATAGCACTGTAGCATACTTTGAAGTCAGGTATTGTGATGCCTTCAGTTTGGTTTTTCTTGCTCAGAATCACTTTGGCTACTCTGGGTCTTTTGTAATTCCATATGAATTTTAAGATTTCTTTTTCTAGTTCTGAAAAGAATGTCATTGATATTTTGATAGGGATTACATTGAATCTGTAGGTTGTTTTAAGAGGTACAGACATTGTAATGTTAACGATTCTTCCAATCCACGAGCAAGGAGTATCTTTCCATTTTTGTGTCCTTGATGGTTTCTTTCAACAATGTTTGATAATTTTCATCATAGAGATTTTTCACTTCTTTAAATTTATTTCTAAATAGTTTATTTTTTGTGGCTATTGTGAATGGAATTTCTTTCTTGATTTCTCTTTCTGTTAGTTCATCATTAGTGTACAAAAAAGCTACTTTTTTGTATGTCTATTTTGTAACTTGCAACTTGATTGAATTGGTTTAGCAATTCTAACAGCTTTTTGGTATAGTGTTTAGGTTTTTCCATGTATAACATCACATCATCTGCAAACATGGATAACTTGACTTCTTGTTTTTTGATGTCCTTTAAGTCTTTCTTGTCCCTAACTGCTCTTGCTAAAACTTCCAGTACTATTTGGAATAAGAGTGGCAAAAGCAACATCCTAGTCTTGTTCCAGATCTGAAGGGAAATGCTTTCAGCTTTTCTCCATTCAGTATGATATTGGCTGTTGGTTTGTGATGCAGAGCCTTTATAGTTTTGAGGAATGTTCTTTTTATATCTAATTTATGGAGGGTTTTATTATGAATTTATTCAATCATATCAAATGGTTTCTCTGCATCTATTGAGATGACCATGTGGTTTTTGTTCTTCATTCTATTGATGTGATTTATGACATTTACTGATTTGTGAATATAGAACCACTCTTGCATTTCTGGATAAAACTCTCTTGATAGTGATGTATGATCTTTTTGATGTGGTTTTTGGACTCAACTTGCTTGTTTTTGTTGAGAATATTTATATCTCTGCTCATTAGAAGTATAGGTCTGTAGTTTTCTTTTTGTGTCATGTCTTTGTTTGACTTTGGTACCAAAGTAATGTTGGTCTTAAAAAGAGTTTGGCAGAGTTCCATTCTGTTCAATATTTTGGAGTCGTTTGAACAGTGCTGGAGTTACTTCCTCTGAATGTTTTGTAGAATTCAATAGTAAAGCCATCGGGTTCCAGACATTTCCTCAGTGGAAGACTTTTGATTACTGCTTCAATGCTACTGCTTGTTACAGGTCTGTTTAGATTGTATATATCTCCTTGATTTAATCTTGCTGGGTTATACGAATGCAGGAATTTATCCATTCCTTTGAGGATTTCCAGTTGATTAGCATGTAGTTCTTCACAGTAGTTTCTTATGATCCTTTGAATTTCAGTGATGTCAGGTGTAATGTCTCCTTTTTCATCTCTAATTTTTTTGAGGTTTTTCTCTTTTGTGTTAGTCTGGCTACAGGTTGGTCTATTTTGTTTACCTTCTCAGAAAATCAACTTTTTGTTTTGTTGATCTTTTGTATATTTTTTTGATGTTTCAATATCACTGATTTCTACTTTGATCCTTACTATTTATCACCTCCTGTTGATTTGGGATCTCGTTTGTTCTTGTTTTTCTAAGTCTTCAAGATGCATCATTAGATCTTTGAGACATTTCTTTTTCTTTAATGTAAGCACTTAATGCTATAAATTTCCCTCCTAATACTGCTTTTGCTAAATCCCACAGATTTTGATATGACTTGTTTTCATCTTCGTTTATTTCAAGAAAGTTTTTTTTATTTCACTTTTAATTTCTTCAATGACTCATTGATCATTCAGTAGCATGTTTAATTTCCAACTATTCTTCTTGTTCATTTCTAGTTTTATTTCTTTATGGTCTGAGAAGATACATGGTATGACTGCAATCTTCTTAAATTTGCTGAGACTTGATTTGTGGCCTAATATGTGGTCTATCCTAGTAAACAGTCCATGTACTAATGAGAAGAATGTGTATTTTGTAGCTGTTGGGTGAAATGTCCTGTAAATGTCTGTTAGGACCACTTGTTCAATAGTATGTCTCAACTCTGATGCACTTTTACTGATTTTTTTGTCTGGATGATCTGTCCATTGATGAGGATGAGGTATTGAAGTCACCCACTATTATGTAGTGGAGTCTCTCTCTCCCTTTAAGTCTAAGAGGATTTGCTGTATATATCTGGGTGGTCTTGTGCTGCATGTGTATTTATGATTGTTTTGTCTTCTTGCTAAATTGAGAATTATCAAAACATAGTGTCCTTCTTTATCTCTTTTTCAGTTTTCAATTTAAATCTGTTTTATCTGATATCAGGATAGCTACACCTGTTTGCTTTTGGTTTCTATTTGCCTGGTACATCTCTTTCCAACCCTTCACTTTTAGTCTGTGTATATCTTTATGAAGTGAGTTTCTTACAGACAGCATATAGTGGGGTCATGAATTTTTATCCATTCAGTCAACCTAAGTCTTTTGGTTGGTAAATTTAATCCATTTACATTAAAGGTTAGTACTGACAGAAAAGAACTAAGACGTGGGGCTGGTGCTGTGGCATAGCAGGTAAAACCACTGCCTGCAGTGCCTGCATCCCACATGGGCACCAGTTCTAGTCTCGGCTGCTCTACTTCTGATCCAGCTCTCTGCTATGACCTGGGAAAACAGTGGAAGATGGCCCAAGTCCTTGGGCTCCTGCACCTATGTGGGAGACCTGGAAGAAATTCTTGGCTCCTGGCTTAGGATCAGCTCAGTTCCAGCTGCTGCAGCCATTTGGGGAGTGAACCAGTGGATGGAAGATCTTTCTCTCTCTCTGCCTCTGCCTCTCTGTAACTCTGCCTTTCAAGTAAAATAAATAAATATTTTTTAAAAAGAACTAAGACCTGTCATTTTGTTGATTGGATGATTCTACCTGCTCTGTTAGTGAATGCAGTGGTGTCACATGTTTTCATGGTGTTTACTTCTAATGCATGATGCCCTTCAGAATTTCCTGTAAGGCTAGTCTGGTGGTGGTGAATGCTCTCAGTTTTTGCTTATCTGGAAAATACTTTATTTCTCCTTCACTTTTAAAGGATAGCTTCGCTGGATATAATATTCTTGGTTGGAAGTTTTTTCTTTTAAGACCTTGAATATATCATCCCACTCACTTCTGGCCTATAGGGCTTCCACTAAGAAGTCTGATGTTCATCTAACTTGTTTTCCTAATTTATACTGTAACTTGATGCTTTTTTTCTTACTGTCTTTAGGATTCTCTCCTTGTCTTTAACTTTTGACAAATTGATTACAACATACCCTGGAGAAGACCTTTTTTGGTTCAATTTGCTTGGAGTTTTTTCTTGTATCTGGATATCTATGTCTCTTTCAAGACCTGGGAAATTTTCAACTATTATTTCACTAAGAAGGTTCTCAATACCTTTTTCCTTTTCTTTTAGGGTATACCCACACTAACTAAAGCTGCTCTGGGATATGAAAAGAACAAAAGGAGGATTATGTTTTCTGGGGTCTGACTGATGGAAATTTTCAGCAAAGTAGTGAAAAAAAAAATGAAGACTTCATGGGACAAGAGGAGAAAAGACAGAGATATCACTGCAGCCAGACTTGAAGCACAACCCACTGCCAGCTGTGAGCCACCACCTTACCACCATCAAGGCAAGAAGAAACTGCCATATGCCCCATGTGCAGTTTTAGCTGAGAAGGAATTCCACAGTCACCCACTGACTTTTACTTCGGCCTGGAGAGCTGACTACGGTCTGAACAACTGCCAGGCTTGGAGCAGGGAAATCGCCTTGCTTCCTTCCTCTCTCCTACTCCTGCAGCATACCATACTTGGCAGTGAGAGGTTGCGCAGTGCGCCTCTGTTCTCCTGCCAGCATCACAGTCAGAGTCAGGAGGACATGTAGGGCAAAGGACAGATCCCCTGAATCCTACAAATGTGAGTTTTGGGCATTAGCCCCAGAACTACACTCACACACTGTGCATGAGCCAAAGGCACTTGCCCTAGCTGCTGGGGGCTTACATCAGAAGCAGCCATTAAAAAAATCCACTCTCAGCTGGCGCTGCGGCTCAATAAGCTAATCCTCCACCTACAGCGCTGGCACACCGGGTTCTAGTCCCAGTCGGGGCGCCAGATTCTGTCCCAGTTGCTCCTCTTTCTGTCCAGCTTTCTACTGTGGCCCAGGAGGGCAGTGGAGGATGGCCTAAGTCCTTGGGCCCTGCCCCCGCATGGGAGACTAGGAGCAGCACCTGGCTCCTGGCTTCGGATCAGCACGGTGCACTGGCCGCAGAGCGCCAGCTGCAGCACGCCAGCCACAGAGGCCATTGGAGGGTGAACCAGTGGTAAAGGAAGACCTTTCTCTCTGTCTCTCTCTTTCACTGTCCACTCTGCCTGTCAAAAATAAAAAAAAAATAAAAAAAAAAAAACACTCTTACCCTGGGAGATCTGGGTAGTGACCATACTATACCCTGCAACACCAGGACTGTAACAATTCATTCTAATTTTCTTAGTGTCACTGGCATCTACCCGATGGACTTAAGGAAGAACTTACCTGCATTCACCTCTCCAGACTCAAAATCTTCCAGAGTAAAACCTCCTGTATACCTTGTAGTCACCCTGTAGGACTAGAACAGGGTTCCACTCACATCTCCTAGTCCTAGGACTAGGGCTGTTGGTATTATAAGCCATGGCAGCAGTTGGACTCTCCTAGCAGGACCTGAGGAAGGGTCCATCCATATCACACAGTCCTAGAGCCTCAGCAATTTGTGCTACAAGCCCCAGCTTCACTAAAGCTTGCCCATATGACATAATTGCAGCTATCCTTGTCTCCCTTAGCCCCAAGAACAAAGCCCTGGCTATCACATTTGCCGGGGAGACTGACACTGAACTCTCTGTGGACCAATGATACACACCCAAAGAAACCCTTATTTATCTCAAAGCCATACTTCCATCTCAATGAATTGCAGCAGACTAGTCCACTGTGTCACTTAGAGACAAAGCTAACATTGATTAAGAAAAAAGAAATCACTCAGAGACTATACTTCTGGGCTCACCTAGAACTAAAGCCAAAGCATCAACTCAAGTGATACACTACATTCCTGCTAAACCATAAATTTTTTTACAATAAAACCTTCTCCATACAGAAAAACAGATGAATATGCCAGATGGCCAGATGTCAAAGAAGGGACACAGGAGACATGAAGAAGCAAGGTAGCATGATGTCTCCAAGAGGGGATACGTTTCCTAGCTCACCCTTGCATCTAGGCATGACCACATGATACATTCTGACAATCACTGATAAATCAGTGTGAGAATGGGAACAGAAATAATGTGTGTTTCTGCTAAAGATATTAAGAAGCAGATATGTCTTCCCTACACTGCATATTTCCCCTTCTATAAGTTCAATAGAGGCAACCGCATGGCTCTAGGAGATGCCAGAGCCACAGTATGGAAGGAATCTGGGGCCCTGTCCCACTGGATAGACAAGTCTTTGCCTACCAGAAACAACACTAAAAATTGCCTATATTTCATGTTTACCTGCTACAACTTCATTTTCTTAGTAGAGAAAGAAACATAGTCAATGTTTTAAAGCTAAATTTAAATATATATATAAGATTATTTTATGCTAAGACAATGTAAAACTATGTACACCTTGGGGTAAGGATTGGAAAATATAAAGCAATAAATATGTACACCTTACCTGAGTAGGAAAGATTATACATTTTATTTTATTAAATTTAAGTTCCTTTTTTTCTTATAGATTTATTTACTTGACAGGCAGAGTTACAGAGAGAGGGGGAGAGGGAGAAAGGAAAAGAGAGAGAGAGAGAAGATCTTCCTACACTCATTCATGCAAAGATGGCTGCAACAACTAAGGCTAGGCCAGGCCCAAGCCAGGAGCTTCACCTGGGTCTTCCACATGGATGCACAGGCCCAAGGACTTGGGCCATTTTCTGCTGCTTTTCCAGGTGCATTAGCAGGGAGCTGGATCAGAAGTGAAGCAGCCAGAACTATAACTGTTGCTCACATGGGATGCCAACATATCAGGCAGTGGCTTAACCCACTGTGCCTCAGTGCCAGTCTCTGAATTATTTCTTTTTAAGAAAAGGTAATATATATTATTTGAGATGGTTAAAGTAATTACACTTGAGAAATTTTTCAACTTGAAATTATCTTCAAGAATCTTCATGATAACTGAAGGGTTAATAGAAGATTAAAGTCTAGATATGTGAGACCTGCACATTAATCTATAAATACCAGAAAAATGAGGTAGTGCTGTATGGCAGATATATAAATCTAATTAAGGGGTATCAGAAAGGGATTAAGTTCTAGAGGAGACATGAAAGAGTAAGTAATGAGACTTCCAAGGTAAGAGGTTTCTAAGTTAAGACATGAAAAATCACCAACATATTTGTGTCACCAAAAAGTATTCTCAGCAGAAGAGGAATTCAATAATCACATGGATAGGGCAACCCATTCTGCGATTACCCATCAGCATCTCTCCCCAGTCACTCCTATTTTTATTCAGCGGGTTCATAAGCAAAGCAAAGTGACCAGGATAGCAGGGAAAGGGATCATACAAGGGCTCAGCCACATGGTGGTCCATTTACCAAGGCCAACCTGACCACTGTCAATGCTGACTGCTCTCCTGCCAGAACACAGAATTACAGAGTCCCCAGTACAGCACCACTCCCAGTGTGATCAGTCAACTACTTGGTGGCAGGCTGATTAACTTGGATCTTTTCTATAATGGAAGGGCAGCACCTAGTACTTAGTAGAAGAGATGCATAAAAGAGAAGGCAAACCCAGGAAAGCACAGGGTGTGAGACAGAAGCACAGGTTCCAGTGATATTAGTAGAAGCCCAGGAAGCCTAGGAATGCTGAATGACACTAGCATTGTGGCACAGCAGGTTACGCAGCCACTTGCAACACCAGCATCCTGTATCAGAGTACCTATTTGTATCCCAGTTGCTCTGCTTCCAATCTAGCTCCTTGCTTATGTGCTGGGAAGGCAGTTGAAGACAGTCAAGCAGTTGGGCCACTGACACCCACATGGGAGACCTGGATGGTGTTCCAGGTTCTTGGCTTTGATCTGGCCCAGCCCCTGCTGTTCCAGCCATTTGGGGAGTGAACCAGAAGATGAAAAATCAATCTCTCTCCCTTTTTCCCTCTTTTTGTGTGTGTGTATGTGTGTACATCCTCTTCTCTGATGCTCTACTTTTCACATAAATACAATAATAAATTTTTAAAGATTATTTATTTGAAAGTCAAGAGTTACACAGAGGCAGAAGCAGAGGCAGAGACACATAGAGAGGTCTTCCATCCGCTGGTTCAAATGGCTGCAATGGCCAGAGCTGCGCCAATCTGAAGCCAGGAGCCAGGAGCTATTTCAGGGTCTTTCATTAGGTGCAGGGGCCCAAGGATTTGGGCCATCTTCTGCTGCTTTCCCAAGCTAAAGCACAGAGATGGATTGGAAGTGGAGCAGCCAGGACTCAAATCAGCATGCCAGCACTCAAATGGGATGCCGGCATTGCAGGTGGTGGCTTTACTCACTATACCACAGTGCCAGCCCCTAAAATAAGAAACTCAAAAAAAAAAAAAAAAGAGTGAACAGATTCTCCCCAGAGCCTCTGAGGAATGTGGCCCCACCAAAGCCTTAATTCCACATTCTTTCCTCCAGCCTATGACGGCCTACATTTCTGTTATGTGAAGCCAACAAGTTTGCATTCATTTGTTATGGCAGCCCTAGGAAACTAATACAAAATCTGCATTTGTTTTCTAAGACTTCTAAGAGAAGTTGCTACAAACTCGGTGGCAAAAAAATAAAAATAAGAAAGAAATTTAATTCCTGATAGTTCTGAAGACCAGAAGTTCAAAATCGGCAGGTCCCAGCATCCTCTGTAAGCTTTAGGGGAGCACTCTCCCTTGCCTCTCTCAGTTTTTGGTGGCCCACAAGTTTCTGGGTTGGGGGCTGCATCACTCCAGCCTCTACAACTTCACACTCTTCTCCATGTGCACATGTCTTCTCTCCTGTTAACCTGCACTCTCCCTATTAGCCCAAGACAAATGTCACCAAAAATATTTCTCTCAAGATCTAGTAATTGGGAGCAGCTGAAGGGCACAGCAGTTAGGATGCCACTTAGGACACTGGGCTGCACACATCTCATATAGGAGTGCCTGGGTTAGAGTTCCTGCCCTACTTCCGATTATAGCTTCCTGCTAACCCAACACCCTGGCAGGCAGAAAATAATGGCCGGAGCACTTGGGTCCCCACCACCCACATGGAAGACTAGATTTGAGTTGGTCCCAGTTTCAGCCTGGTCCAACCCCAGCTATTGCAGTCATCTGGGGAATGAACCAGCAGAAGCAACTAACACACACTCTCTCTGCCTCTCATGTAAATTTTTAAAAAATTTTTTATTTTATTTTATTTGAGAGTGCTACAGAGAGAGGTACAGACAGACAGAAAGAGTTCTTGCATCCTCTGGTTCACTCTCCAAATGGCCACAACAGCTGGAGCTGAGCCAATCCGAAGCCAGAAGCCAGGGGCTTCTTCCAGGTCTCCCAGATGGGTGCAGGGGCCCAAGGACTTGGGCCATCTTCTACTGCTTTCCCAGGCCATAGCAGGGAGCTCGATTGGAAGTGGAGCAGCCAAGACTCAGACTGCTGCTCATGTGATTTGTCAATGCTGCAGTCCATGATTTAACCCACTGTAACGTGGTGCCAGCCCCTCATATAAATTTTTAAAATTAAACCTAATACAGGTCATGCTACCATCTTTTTCAAAACCCACATCCTCCTCCAAAATTGAAAATGCAATTATAGATATGTATTATCCCTGAAACTATCACTTCAGCTTATGAAAAAAGTTTTAGAAATATGGAAGTACTTCAAAAACTTCAGAGAAAATTTAACTGAAAGATAGGTTATTTTTGGTGTATAAAGGCTTCTTCGTTTAACAGTAAGACTTAAATGCACTACCTTGAGAAGCACTGAGCACCTAAGGCTGGGTTCATATAGGCAGAGATTTGTTGAGTATTATGCTTATCATAATAGACATTTTCCGGAAACTTCTCAACTACCTTACTAATACCACCCTGTCAATGTAGTAGACTCCAACCTTGCAAGTAAAGGATAGTCTACTTACATAACTGACTTTAGTTTTGTTTACAGCATTGAAATAAGCAACAGCTGACTTTTATTCCTGAGTGAAACCCAGGCCACAGCCTGGGGAGGACCAAGCCAAGGCATTCTGCTACCCCCTTGCTGAAGGTCCCATACCACAGGGAGCTTTTTTTTTTGGGGGGGGGGAGAAATCCATCACTTTATTTCCAACGGGAATGGCAGGGAGTGGCCTCCAGCAGCACACAGAGGCAGTCACACCAGCTATCCCCAAACAGCCCATGCCAGTGCCAGCCCACACTCATGCCATACCAGAGGATCAGCTTTGGCTGGAGGAAGGGCAACTCCACCCAGCCCTATGGAAGGTCCACTCATCTGGACGGCCTTTATTACCACCAAGGAGTATTTCCTTCAGTTCCCACTTGGAAATGGAAAAGCAAACCCCTGTCCGATGTCACACTCACAAAAAGGAGGCACACAGCTGCACACCCAGGATTCATGGGTAGACACACACTACAGACACATACATGAGATACATGCCCTCCCAGAAAGACAGATGTATGGACACAGCATGAACATGGTCCCACACAGTCATGACTTCTAAGTGCCTGGGGAAGGGGGTCATGGCAGGGAGTGGTGTACAGTTACCATCACTTCCCACACAGTTATGCTCTGTATCTGTCCCCTGAAGGGATGCTAACATCTCCCAACAACCCTACAACCTCTCCTGGATTATACCACTGTTCTTGCCACCTTGAAGGAGTACAGCAGGTGCTGAGGGAGTCGACAGGCCCTTTTACAAGCACAGAATAGCATCCTGAGAAAAAGAAAACCGTTGATTACAAAAGAAAAGTTTTCCCAAGCATCTTTAATACTTCACATCACATGCCATAGTAAACTAACTTTTTCAATGATTTTACTTCTGATGCCCCCTTTTTTTCATAATATTAACAACTACAATTCTAAATTAGATTTAGTACGAGTTCAGCTTCTAATTAGGTCAAAATAAAGTCAAAGGAGTATAGATGTACAATTTAAACCCTCAGGCTAAAATCTCAGACACAGAATTTTGACTCTAAATGAGTTTTCTTCAGTAACAGAACACTAATGAAAGCAGGAGTGTTTTCATGTATGAACTCTCAAGTCAGACTTTTCCCTTATGATTTCCTTTTGGCTTTAAGTAAGTTTTTTTTAAAGGGAGGGGTAAGCATGACACTCCTCAGTATTCTCCATTCATATCCCTGTAAAGGAATCAAATCCCAAAGTGAATTGGAAAAATGACGAGAATAATAAACAGCAACTTCCTTGATGGTTCACAGAGAGAGTGAGTTCTCCAGGACCATTCAGCCACCATGTCCACCCACGACATGTTGTGGACAGCCATTCAGCCACAGGCAGCTGTTTCCTGTATTCTGTTAAACACCACACACACACACACACACACACACACACACGAAATCCCAAAGCCAACTGCCATGGACCACAAGGCTTCCATCTCTCAAACCTAGCTGTCACAGAGGAGTGCCAACCCTTAGGTAGAGCTAGCTGCACATGGGTAAGCAGGAGATGGCTAAGCAGAATTTGGAGAAATAACAAACTCAAGGTATGGATGTGATTATGCAAACATCAAGAGATTGATTTTCCCATTTGCACATGGATAACTGTGCCGTTATATGCTTTGTTACATGGAGAACAGATGGAAGCAACAGAGCTGATCCTCAGCTTCCTGTACCCCTGGAAACCTTCACACACTTTTCAGGTGTTGGAGGGAACAATGAGACCTCATTAGAATCAAACCAACATGGATTTCATATTCATCTCCTACTACTTGAACAAGTATAGAAAAGTAACAGCTATCTAGAAGTTTGATCCAAGTTCTGTTCTTCAATCAGCCCACCCACTTTTAAAGCCTCCACTGAGAAAATCAGGAAATTTCATTTTCCTCTGCTTCAGAATGGGACTGGTGAGAACTGGGAGTTATGTCCCTCCTGGTAATTATAGCTTGGAAAATGCTCTGAAATCTTTGCCTTAAGAGAAAGGGCTGACTCACCAAAATAAGAAAGACCCTGCTGACTGCCATGTTATGAAGTGACTGCACCAACAGCAACCCAGGGAAAAAAGCACAAATATGCCATGAGTCTACCCTGGTCAGGAAAGCAGAGCTGGGTGCCCTGAGACAAGCTGAGATTCTGACATCCAATGGGAAAGGAGGTAAAAACTGACTTTGCCATTTACTGCCTGCTGGCTTTGGGCAACATCTTGAATCCCTCTGCTCTCAGTTTTGTTACCTAAAAGATCTAAAAGACCATACGGTGGAGAGTGAAAGAAAGTTAACATGGCCAGCAGTCTCCAGCTGAGATACCCTGTAAACTCTGCATACATTTTACTCACAAACACTGCTGGTGTCATTTCTAGTTATTACATGAATATTCTGCTGTTATTTTACTAACCTGGAATCTTTTTTATAATTATAAAATATACATGTTCTTTTCTGAACATTCATGGAGTACACATCAGAAGAAAATAAAGAGAACCTATGAGCTTGCCATCTATAATGACCACTATTAATATTTCTGTGTGCAGCCTTTGTCCATGTGCTGGGTCTCTCTCTCTCTCTCCTTCTCTACTACACTTACATTTTTATAAAAGGGATTGCTGTACTTACCCACTGTTCACTTAATTATCTAGCCTTTCCCTTAAGTCTATTTTCCTGGGTCACTGAGTATACCCCCATGACATAATCTTAAGGTTGAATAGTCTCCCATTATGTAATTACACCATCGCTGACTAACCAATATAAAACTACTCTTTAACCTCAATTTTTACATGTTAAACTGCAACATGAAAATGAAATATTCAGCAGGGCTGCAGGACCAGGCCCCTGACAATGAAACCTACACAGTGTCTATCTTGCACCAATAAGAAGCTGTTAACATCCACGGTCGGAAAGGACAGGCTCCTTCTGTCTGTATCCTTGTCCTCACCTGGATTTTTTTTATTAATTTATTTATTTGAAAAGCAGAGTTACAGAGAGGCAGAGGCAGAGAGAGAGAGAGAGAGCTCCCACCTGCTGATTCACTCCCTAAATGGCCACAATGGCCACAGCTGGATTAATCCAAAGCCAGGAGCCAGGAGCTTTTTCCAGGTTTCCCACGTGGGTGCAGGGGTCCAAGCATTTGGGCCATCTTCCATTGCTTTCTCAGAGCATAGCAGAGAGCTGCATCAGAAGAGGAGCAGCTGGGACTAGAACTGGTGCCCATATGGAATGCTGGCACTGCAGGCAGCAGCTTTGCCCACTATGGCATAGTGCCAGCCAGGTGGATTTTATGTCTCTGGTAAGAACTTCCCACTTTTATGCACCAAGCTTGCCTGCAACTTATTGATGCATCACTGCAGAAAAGCACCCTTACAAATCATAATCTTGCCTAGAAAAGTTAACATACAGGAACTGGCGCTGTGGTGCAGTAGGTAAAGTCACTGCCTGCAGCGCCAGCAATCCATATGGGCACAGGTTTGAGTCCTGGCTGCTTCATTTCCAATCCAGCTCTCTACAATAGCCTGAGAAAGCAGTGGAAAATGGCCCAAGTCCTTGGGCCCCTGCACCCACGTGGGAGACCCAAAAGAAACTGGCTTTGGATAGGTGCAGCTCCTGGCTTTGGATAGGTGCAGCTCCAGCCATTACAGCCATGTGGGGAATGAACTAGTGGACAGAAGACTGACACTCTTTCTCTCTCTCTCTGCCTCTCTGTAATAGTGCCTTTCAAATAAATAAATAAATCTTTTTTTAAAAAATCAATCTATACTGTTTGTGCTTCTTACTCTTCTCTCTCCAACTCAGCATGAAATGCTACTCACTGTCATAAATACATATCATTTGGGAACATTTAGGCAACCCCTTTAGTTTTGTACTTTCTTCAAATATTTCTAATACTTGGCACTCTGCTCAATCCTCCTGTTAAACACTTGTATGTCCAGGCTAGAAGATGCAGCTTAAGAGGGACAGGCCTGTATATACACATGTGCTAGTTGATAAACTCTCTAAATGCTTAGGAGTACTTTGCAGCCAACAGCTTTATAAGTAGATAGAAATAACATTTACATACAATATTTGATGATTTTATATATACAAAGGGTTTTCCCAAAATTCATGAAAGTTCATATTATGAAAAACTATACACTGGGGCCGGTGCTGTGGTGCAGTGGGTTAAAGCCCTGGCCTGAAGCACTAGCATCCCGTATGGGCACCAGTTCTAATCCCAGCTGCTCCTCTTCCGATCCAGCTCTCTGCTATAGCCTGGGATAGCAATAGAAGATGGTCCAAGTCCTTGGGACCCTGCACATATGTGGGAAACCTGGAAGAAGCTCCTGGCTCCTGGCTTCGGATCGGCACAGCTCTGGCCATTGCAACCATCTGGGAGTGAACCAGTGGATAGAAGCTCTCTCTCTCTGTCTCTACCTTTCTCTGTAACTCTGTCTTTCAAATAAATAAAATAAATCTTTAAAAAAAAAGAAAAACTATACATGAATTTCAAAATGTTTTACATCAAAATAAACTTAACTTTAAATTTCATCTTCTAAGAATGTTCTAAACTTCTTACAATAATTATAGATACTCAAAACAAAACAATCCACTCCGTATCTTTAGCATTTTTATAGATGGAATATATATATGCATATTATTTATAGGTAGAATGTACATTATATGTATGTGTGTACCCATATACGATTTCCAAAAAAAACTCAGTCTCTTGAGTTACACATTTTTTCTGAGCAGTTATCATAATCAATTAAATACATTTATATGGATTTTTAGATGAAGATCATTAAGCCAACTTCTGTCTGGTTGGGAAATAGTAACTGCATTTGCTAAGTGTCCCCATCCCTTCTACAATGCTGCAGTGAACTAAAGACCTCTGGCAATCATAGATTTACAACTCAGCAAGATTAAACAATTTACTGTTATTTATGACAGCCAAGCTGGGTCCTCCGTATTATATTCCACATTAACATCTGCCACTTTACATTTGGGAGATCCTGTCCAAAAAGAGATTATGGCTCCTAAGCACACATCCAGCAGGGCTGTAGGAACAGGCCCCCGACAAACATCCTGACAAAACACTGGAAAGCATCAGGAACACCCACAGCTGTGCATCTGCAGAGCACTCAGTAGATTCGCGCGGAGCCCCTGCCCCTGCTTGGTCTGTTCCTCTAGGTATTCTCTCACATGGCCCAATCAACGAGGTTTCAAAATCCTCATGAAATGAATAGAGATTGAGAGCTGGCCTCACTAGGGGGCAGTGGGGCAGCCACTGGGGAAGGGAGGTTTGTTTTTAACAGAGCTTGAGTCTCACAAAGGTTTAAGACAGAAAGGAATGGCATTGGCTAAGTCCATTCTAAACAGGAAATAATGTATGGAACCATGCCAATAAAGTCCTTTAGGGTGAGTTAAATTCTGCATGGGAGCAGCTGCTCAAGATGAGTGGTAGTGTGTGCGTGCAAGTATGTTTCTGTGTGCATGAGTGTGTAATACGTGTGTGTGTTCTGAGGGTGGGGAAGGGTCATGCCTTCAGCAGTTGAAAACTGTCAAAAGTCAAGCAGGACAATCATGGTCACATCAACAGGCCCCGAGCTGAAAACACATAAAGCTACCAAGATGAAAACACATACATGCCCTTCTTTTATTTTAATCAGAGCAAAATTCCTCAGTCATAATACTGTTATATGAATAAACAAAATAATTCAATTTAACCCATACCACACTAAGTCCTGCCAATAACTCTGAAAGATATAGGGGAAAGAATTAGCACTTTCCCTATTTTTGCAAATGAAGAAACAAGTTCCTGGAGGCTAAGTGACCTCCTTTGGTCACATAGGCTGCAAACGGTGGGATCACGACTAAAAACCAGAGTGCCTTTTTTCTTCCCTATTCTCTACCTATGTGCTCTGATTATGAAAACAATGCATATATGATTTTTCAATCAAGAGGAGTAAATGCAAAAGAAAGGAAGGATTCTCCTCTTCTCCACCAAACACACACACAGACTTAGTGTATGTTCTTGCAATCCTAAAGTTTCTATACCTATATCATTTTCATGGAAATTGGATCATGACACATACAGTACCCCCTTAACTACTTTTTTCATCTAACAAGCTGTCATTCATATCATTGTCATGTTACAAACAGACCCAATTTCTTTGTGGATTTTAATGGTGTTCATTGCTTGGCTATGCCATAATCATGTACCTGTTTTCAACTACTGAACATATAGATTGTTTCTGAGTTTTTCTTAGCACAGTGCTGCAATGACTAGTCTTCTACCTAAATGCCTGCACACTGATGCTAGGATATCTTATAGGACATATTCTTAGATTAAGGGACCCTGAGTTATTAGAAAGGTATGCTATTAATTTTTACATACACTGCCAAATTGATTAAAAAGCTGCATCAATCTCATTTCCACCGACCATTTACAAACGTGACAATTCTTCAACATTGAACTCCAAGCATTTTCAATTTTTTTACTTTATAAATAAATGCGCTGTTTTTACTCATATTTCCTTGTTTATTAATGAAGTTGGTTACATTTTCAAGTTTGTTGTACTTACTGACAATGTACTGAATAGTCTGAGCTTCCTTATTGATTTGGAAGAGATTTTCATATGCTGTAGATAATGATTATTTGTTGTAAAACTCTCTTCTCAGTATCTTCAGAGATCTGTCAAATGAACTCTGATCCTCTGGTTTCAGAGTCCTCTCTCTTTCCATTAGAAATCCTAAAGAAATTATGGGACATATACTCTATAGAATACTATACAGCAGTCAAAAACAATGAAATCCGGTCATTTGCAACAAGATAGAGGAATCTGGAAAACATCATGCTGAGTGAATTAAGCCAGTCCCAAAGGGATAAATATCATATGTTCTCCCTGATCGGGCGACAACTAACTGAGCACCAAAGGGGAAACCTGTTGAAGTGAAATGGACACGATGAGAAACAGTGACTTGATCAGCTCTTGTGCTGACTGTTGATGTACAATGTAATAATTTATCCATTTTAGTATTTTTTTATTCTAGTACTAGTGGTCGAACTCTGTAATTAACAATCAATTATTCTTAGGTGTTTAAATTTTAACTGAAAAGTGATCCCTGTTAAATATAACAGTGGGAATAAGAGAGAGAGGAGATGTACAATTTGGGACATGCTCAATCAGACGTGCCCCAAATGATGGAGTTAGAATCATGACAGGGGATTCCAATACAATCCCATCAAGGTGGCATGTACCAAGGCCATCTCACTAGTCCAAGTGATCAATTCCAGTTCACAATTGATCACACTGATAGGTCTAAGAGTCAAAGGGATCACACAAACAAGACTAGAGTCTGCTAATACTAACTGATAGAATCAAAAAGGGAGAGAATGATCCAACATGGGAAGCGAGATACACAGCAGACTCATAGAATGGCAGATGTCCTAAATAGCACTCTGGCCTCAGAATCAGCCCTTAAGGCATTCAGATCTGGCTCAAGAGCCCATGAGAATATTTTAGGCATGGAAAGCTAAGACACTCTGAAAAAAAAAAAAAAAAAGACCTAAATGAAAGATCTCTGCGAGTGAGATCCCAGTGGAAAGAATGGGCCATCAAAGAAGGAGGTACCTTTCTCTGAAGGGAGGAGAGAACCTGCACTTTGACTATGACCCTGTCGGAATAAGATTGAAGTTGGCGAACCCTAAAGGCTTCCACAGCCTCGGCAACTCATAACTAAAGCCTAGGGAGATTACTGATGCCATAAACAAGAGTGTCAAATTGTTAAATCAACTTCAGGAGTCACTGTGTACTTACTCCTCATGTGGGATCTGTCCTTAATGTGTTGTCCAATGTGAAGTAATGCTATAACTAGTACTGAAACAGTGTTTTTACACTTTGTTTTTCTGTGTGGGTGCAAACTGATGAAATCTTTACTTAGTATATACTGAATCAATCTTCTGTATATAAAGATAATTAAAAATGAAAAAAAAACCTTGGTGTTAAATTGGAAATTGCATAGAAAATTAATCAATTTAAAAAATATATATCATTTAGGATCTCTGTCCTTAATGTGCTATGCATTGTGAATTAATACTATAACTAGTACTCCGACAGTATTTTTCACTTTGTGTTGCTATGTGAGGGCAAACTGTTGAAATCTTTACGTAATATGTACTAAACTGATCTTCTGTATATAAAGAGAATTGAAAAGGAATCTTGATGTGAATGCAAGGGGAGAGGGAGCGGGAAAGGGGAGGGTTGCGGGTGGGAGGGAAGTTATGGGGGGAGGGCATTGTAATCCATAAGCTGTATTTAGGAAATTTATATTCTTTAAATAAAAGCTTTATTAAAAAAATTGTTAAATCAAAAAAAAAAGAAATCCCTAAATACTAAACGAGATACCCCTAGTTAAAACCAGGACTCTTATTAAAATAGTAGAAAGGCAATAGCTAAATAATATATTTGTAAAAGTACCTAATAGTACAGAGTTAAAAGGGGGAAGGAAAAGTAAAAAAAGAAAAATCCATGTCTTCAGGCAAGAAAGTTCTCTAGGGTTCCTGAAAATTCACTCACCATACAAATGGCAGACATTACTCCAAAAGGTAATATCACTGAAAATTTAAGAGATGAAGATGAAATCAAAGAATTTTTATTTTACCAACTCTTATGTATGTTCTATATCCCCTCTTACTTACAACTGAGAGAGTCAAATCACATTAAAGGACCTAAAATTTTCCCTTTGGCTATCAACATACAAGTAGTACTTGTAACAAGTAGAACATATTGGCCAATTCCTGATTGTTTTCAAATTAGCTCTCAAAGCTATAGGCTGAAACAGAATCTTCAATATTAAAACTTCTGGGCAATCTGGATCTATTTTTTCCTGCTTATCATTCCCAATATTGTTCAAATTGTATTATAGTACTTGGTTATGTGACTACTATCTAACAGAAGAGCATCCAGGGTACAAAAAATTTGAGAGTTAAGGTTGATGGATCCAATATCTATGCTTGGACTCTTCCAAAAGCGAGTTCCAACTTCTCATCCTCAAATCTGCACAGAAACTAGTAAACTTGCAGAGTTCACAATGAGCTCAAAGAGAACAGATGTTTTATAGAAAATTCTTAGGGCAAGTTTCACACATAGTGTTGCCGATGTGTGTCTGCCTTTTCAATAAACATCATTATGCTTTATCACAAGATTTAATAAAGCAGCTTAGTTAAAAATGCCATCTGGGTCTCTGGACACATTAAACAAAGCTTAAAATAACCACCCCAGCAACTGGGAGGGCCCAGCTGTTCCCAAAACCTCTCCCACTCCTTTTACTTCCCCATAAAAAGGGTGAATGAAGACTAGAGGCTAAAAGTGTCAAGAATGAAGAGACCCAAACATGAAGATAGATGGTGCCATGGGCTCCCTAAAGTTTGCCATTGCTGACATAATAGATCTCCTAATTGCACAATTCAGGGATGGTACTCATAAATGGAGGAAAGACAGAGTCACAGGAGGCCTTGAGAGTTTTGTGATGTATCACAAACCTGCCCTCCACAATGTCTGTATTATAGTAGCCTGATCCGTTCCCTTACTCCATAAAGAACACCAGCAGAAAATATATTGCAATCTCAACTGAGTTCTGTTTCCTTCTAGAGTCAGGATCTTGAGCTATCCACCTCTAGCTTTGCAGATCCATTCCAGGAAAGATCTCCTAGGTGCTGAAGTGCATGTTTTCCCCTTTTCTCTCCTTCTTCAGCTCTCACTACTTCCTACCTACTACTAACTTGCTTCACTTCCAAATCGGTTCCTTGCTTTGAGACCAAATCAAGATTTATTTCCCAGGATGTTCTGATAAATGCTAAACCAGGTATCTTCTCACTATTTGGAACAAACAGCTTTCCATGGCCTATTTGAATCAAACACCTAAGTATCTTAATGACAACCCCAGGTCCTTTGATGACCCAGCCTTCCTCATACCACTAAATGTCACCTTCTTCCTCTCAAAGATTTCACAAGGCATTGACAAGTTCTTGAATCATGCAAGCTGTGCTGTACACTAATATCATCATTGCTAATCATCATATGGCCAGTACAGTACATGGCTAGTCTTCAGATGGATTTTCTCTTGGCTAAAACTTATAACACAACTGCAGATTGTTTGTCAAGGGGCTCACAATAGGCATTAACATTTAATATATATAGTCAGATCATAATCATCTGAGATACACTGAGTTGATTATAACAATACTCCTTTCTTAAAGATTTATATTTATTTGAAAGTCCAAATTACAGGGAGAGGGATAGAGACAACGAGAGATCATCCATCTGCTGGTTCACTCCATATATGGTCACAATGGCCAGGGCTGGGCCAGGCAGAAGCCAGAAGCTTCATATGGGTCTCCCTACATGAGTAGCAGGCACCCAAACATTAGGACCATCTTCCACTGCTTTTCCCAGGCCATTAGCAGGGAGCTGGATCTGAAGTGGAGCAAACAAATCAGTGTCCATATAGGAAGCAGGCACTGCGGGCAGCAGCTTTACCTGCTATGCCCCAATGCTGGCCCCCATAATATTCCTTTACATTTCTTAGTGCTACAGTTGTTACAAAATGCTGTCATATGCAGTCCTTTATTTAATTCCCAGGATAATTCAGTGATGCTGTCATATTCAGTTTATAAATGAGGAAACGAGTAGTTTCTAGGTATTTCAAGAGGCTAAAGCATCTGCTCTCTGAGTTCTATGGCACAGCAAGAAACTGCTGAAACAAGACATTTCCTACTGTACTTCATCACGTCTAAGGCTGAGTGAAAAGACTGTATGGTTACCATGTTAACTAATCTGCTCTGGATTTGCCAAATGCATATTTATAGTATTTGGTGATTTATCTCTATTTATCCTCTGATTGTTTTTGGTTATAACAGTCCAACTGCATTGTTTAAAACAAACTTTTTTTTTTTTTCCCAAAGGCAGAGTGGACAGTGAGAGAGAGAGATAGAGAGAAAGGTCTTCCTTTTCCATTGGTTCACCCCATAAGGGCCGCTGTGGCCAGCACACCACGCTGATCCGAAGCCAGGAGCCAGGTGCTTATCCTGGTCTCCCATGCAGGTGCAGGGCCCAAGCACTTGGGCCATCCTCCACTGCACTCCCGGGCCACAGCAGAGAGCTGGACTGGAAGAGGAGCAACTAGAACAGATTCCGGCGCCCTAACCAGGACTAGAACCCTGGGGTGCCGGCGCCACAAGGCAGAGGATTACCCTATTGAGCTATGGTGCCAGCCTAAAACAAACATTTCAAATGCTTAAAGAGCTGTGCTGTGCAGTATAGCAGCAACAAATCACTTGTGGCTACTTGAATTTCTATGTTAATTAAATAAATGCAAAATCCAGTTGTTCAGTCACACTAGATACAGTTCAAGGATTCAGTATACATAAGAGGTAAGAAGCTAGAACAATGAATATTTCCAGGGAAAGCTCCACTGGATAGTCCTGCTATACAGCATCCCTCCAGAGAAAGAAAGCTTTAGGAAAAGTCAAAAATATCTTGAAGTAGACATAGTGCTATCATCTGTCCCATATTAAAGAAGATTTAGGGGTGAAAAAAAAAGATGAGGACAAGGAGGAGTACTATGGTTTGGCTACTTTGGATGATGAATGTCTGCTGAAAGGTTTCATCTCCAAAGTCTTATGTTAATGGTACCAAAGGGGTAGAAGCTTAATCCAACTGAGTCTGAACATGAGGCCTCAAGGAGGTGACTGGGTTCCATTAGGCCTTTGGGGTGGACCCCCTGAGACTGAATACCCGTGGCTTTGTAAGAGCCCCTTCAGACATAAAGTTTTGTTCCTTCATGCTACATGATGCTCTGTGCTACCTCAGGACTCTGCCAGCAAGAAAGCCACCAGCAGAAGCCAGACCAATGAGGCTGCCAGATCTCAGAAGATGACTCTCCAAAACTGTGGGGTAGAACAAATCTCCTTCCTACATACATAGCTCACTGCAGTCATTTTGTTGTGGTAATAAAAAACTAATTCAGAGAATGCGCTTAGCAACAAGTAGATTCATTCAGAAAAGAGCTATGATTGTAACCATTATGTTGTACTTCCTCTTAAACTGTTGAAAAGATTAGAATAAACTGATCCATAAAGCACTTAAACCACTGCAGAGGATCTGAAACAGGTGGAAATAGAAATAGGATTTTTAAAAATTAATTACAAACTAAGCTTAATCACAACTAATTTAAATGATAACAGTTACTCCTTTACACAGTAGTTATTTTTCTTTTGTTCTACAAACTATGACATAGCTTGCATCTTTAAAAGAGAACTAAAATACTTCTGAGGACTTTTTAGGTAAGTTCACATAGCAACATAAAAACTATAAAAACAAGTTAAAAAGTTATCTATTCATTTATTCACTAATCTACTGTAACTTAATATGTAAAAATCCAATCATCCATAGTGAATATTCAAAAAGTGAAACAAAAAGTATTTGTGGAGCTAGAAGTTTTATCAAATCCTTACTGTAAAAACTGATAACTTAGCCGGCGCTGTGGCTCACTAGGCTAATCCTCCGCCTTGCAGCGCTGGCACACTAGTCCCAGTTGGGGTGCCGGATTCTGTCCCGGTTGCCCCTCTTCCAGGCCAGCTCTCTGCTGTGGCCCGGGAGTGCAGTGGAGGATGGCCCAAGTGCTTGGGCCCTGTACCCCATGGGAGACCAGGATAAGCACCTGACTCCTGGCATCGGATCAGCTTGGGGCGCCAGCCGCAGTGCGCTGGCCGCGGCAGCCACTGGAGGGTGAACCAACGGCAAAAAGGAAGACCTCTCTCTATCTCTCTCTCTCTGTCTACTCTGCCTGTCAAATAAATAAAATAAAATAAAATAAAATAAAATAAAATAAAATAAAAAACTGATAAAAGAGAGGGAAATAAATAAGCATTGTGCCTTTTCAGAAGGAACTATGTGTTTCAGGATAACCAAGTTGTTCAGTTTTGAAGAAGATGTCCAGTTTATAAGATATGCCAGCTAAAACAAGTAGAAGGGATTAGACAACTAGAAAAATCATCATTCTTAAACCCCTAATGAAATGAAATAATCAGCTCAGGCAAAGATCATTAATGAATGCTACAACAATTTGGAGAAGCTGTAAGGAACTAAATATGGACACAGTACAAAATCTACCCCAAGGGCTATCAGCTGGACCCAAGAGGGTGAGTGGGAATAATGTAGGATACAGTCATCTTGCATCACTAACAGTGAGACAACTGAAGACTGTTTCTTAACTAAGATGTAACATGAATACAATCATCACCTATGAAATATTCCTATTTTTTAAAAAATTGACCCTGCATCTAATTAAACCTTACAGTGGGACAGAATGTTTGCGCCCTCCATCCCCAAATTTGTACACTGAAATCCTAAACTCCCAGAGTAAAGACCGTGCTAGAAGTAGAGCCTTTAGGGATGATTAAGCCATAATTAAGTCCTCATAATTTGACTATTTTCATTATAAAGAACTAAACTAAGTTGTTGAAGGACTAAACTAGCTGTCCCCACACTACACAAGACACACAGCAGAAAGGTACCATTCTATGAAGCAGGAAGTTGGTCCTCACCAGAAACTGAAACCATCAGTGTACTGATCCTGGACTTCCCAGCTGCTAGAACTGGGAAAAAGAAATGTCTCTTGTTTATAAGCCAGTGAGTTCACAGTACTTTGTTCTAGCAGGCTTAACAGGCTAAGCTTTCGAATTAATTTCCTGTTAACGAGAACAAAAGGGGACAGAGTGAAAAGTTAGATGACCCCACAAAAGCAATCAGAAAATTCCAGAAAGGGAAATACTCTACAGTACAACTGACCTGGTTCTTCAACAATCCACACTCATTAATTAATCAAGGCGGTATATTCTAGATTAAAAGAAACGAAATAACCAAATGCAATGTGTGTCCCTTGATCAGAAGAAACTAGTTTAGACAAAGCAGCTGTAAAAGATATTTCAGAATAATTAATAATAATAATGCAGAGTGGGTAATAAGTGAAATAAAGAAACCATTTTTTGTGTGGGATGATGGCACTGCACTATATACAGAAAAATACTTTTATTTTTCTAGAGATCCGCATTGAAGCATTTATAGGCAAAATATAATTATTTTATTTCATATACTTTAAAATACTTTAGCAAAAAAGAATGATAACATAAATAGAGCAAAATGCTTACAATCCAGGTTTTGGGCCTATGGGTGCCATTAACTAAATTTCTCCATTTTCTGAAAGTTTGAAAATTTCGTAATAACATTTGTAAAATGCCAAGTTATAGAGGTATATGTTCGAAATGCATTTATTTCAAATTTTGTGAGACATCAAAACATAAATTATATAGTTTATTATCTTAAAATTTTCATTCTTCTGGTCTCTTTTGGCAATTATATAATCAAAAGTCAATTTCAGTTTTTCATAGAAAACCTGTCAATTTAACTTTTCCGATAAAAAACAAAATTTTTTTGAGAGAATACAGCCTACCAGTCAGATTTGTTATATCAAAAAGAATAAAATTCTAGTTTCCTACTTTTCAGAGATGTTTACAAATATCAACAGAATCCAAAAAGGTCAAAGCTTTTGGAATCAAACTTCATCATTCCTAAATCTAAGAAAGCATGACCAATCAGGTGACAAGTGCATCCCTCCATTTTCAGTTATTCAAGATGGATGATGCTTATCACCACAGAGTCCTCCTAGCCTACCCTTCTGACTCCTCACTATTCTAACTGTTCGCATTGCTTTAGCAGTTTCATCAGAAAGTGAACAGAAGTAGGAAACAACTACTTAAAGCTGGCCATCTGGAATTCTGGAAACTGTCTCCCATTCCCTTGCATCATGCCTACCCCTCACAGAAATGTTACTTTCAGATTATTGAAGAATTGGTGCTTCTAGGTAGATTTTAATCACCTATTCTATATAACAACTGCTAGATTAAAGTTAACTCTATTTTAAACATATATTCACATAAGCTAAGTATCTCCTAGAATAAACTACAAAGAATAAAATGTGTGTATTAGAGAAAATGCATTCAAGTAAGAGATTAAAGAGTCCTTATGGTCAAATGGACCAAAAATAATAAAGAATCATAATGATTTACTGATGCAAAGCAACAACTGCAGCTTCAAAAATATACCAACCCAGAATAAATACTGGACAGGCTGTGTTTCCCTCATGTTCTGGAAAAACTGGCCCACAAAAGAGTACAAAAAGCTATCACAGCTCTCCCAAGCCTCATTATCAACCATCATTCCACAGGAATAGCTTTGTCAGGAGAGAGTGAAAGATCGTTTGTCAACCTCTATGCAACTCCCTGATTCCAGCCAACTTTCATCGACCCCAAGGGAGGAGCCAGAGAGAAACCTAAGTCCTGTATCTCTGGCATCTTTACTCACTGAAGCTGAAAAGCATCCCCAAACCCCACACCAATTCCCTCAGGTCTCCCAGTGGCTTCTGGCTATTTAAAAACAAACACCTCGTTCCCCAGGATTGAAACACTGAGAAGGGAGAAGACAACAGACAAACACAAACATGGACAATCCCAAAAGAAGAAGAAATAAGAAAATAAACAGGAGGAGGGGGAGAACCCAGAGGCCAGGTGATTGTTTCACTTTTAGAGCTAGCCACACTCATTTACACGTCTGCAAGAGACTTCCCTTAAAGAAGTCTGGTGTTTGGCTGCAATAGCAAGGCTGGACTTAACTTTCTAAGGCAATGCTCCCTACAGACAACCCACAAACTCTTGAAGTTAGGTTGCCCTTCTGTGGCTGTCCCTCTTGCAGTCCTTGAAATGCTGCCAGATTTCGGGAGAGGGAGATGAGAGTATGGACGTGGACCAAAAGGTGCTTCCAGGAATAGGTAAGGAAGGAAGGGAGCAGGAGACAACCCCAGGTCTAAGGAGTCAGACTCAAACACACTGCAGAGGTCATGAGAGAAGGGAGAAGAAACAGGGATGAAGACAGGGTGAAGAGGCATGAAATGCAGTCAAATGCCAAAAGGCATCTTGGAGCAAAGTTGGGGATTGTTTTAACAAAGCCACTGGGAATCTCACTTCAGACCACTTAGAGATACGCCTGCTTCCTGGGAACTCAAACTTAAAGCCCAGGCTGTACAGCATCAAGCAAATGATTCTGCTCATTCTTACACTAACCAAACTCATCAATGAACAATGCTGAGGTGATAACCAATCAATGATATAAAATCCTTCAGGGTTCACTGCTGCCAAAGGTCAGGGATCCACACTGGTGTTCGTGAGCGTGTGTTCTGAGACAACGCCACTGTTAGGTTTGCCAGAGCAAAGATCTGGGAGGTCAGGAAGATCGCAAAAAGCACACAAAGAAAAAACAAAGCTTCGTTGGGATCCTAGGAAAGAGGTCTTTTTGGGAGGGGTGGGCCATGAACACAGTTGGACAATCTCTAAAAGCTGTGGTGGGACGAAAAGGGATGGGGAAGAGAACGCCAACAAGAAAATGAGCAGGTGCAGGACATGGACAGAGCTGGGCAAGAGTTCAGGCCGCTGTCGCAGGTTTCAGTCGCCCCGCAGGGCTCAGAGAAGGGCAGGGCCCCCTCAGGGCTTTTCTGCTGACGGAAGCCTGGAGCCTGGAGGGAGAATGGCAGAGCCAGGGTGGGGTGGTGTCTCACAAATGGGTCAGCAAGTGGCAAGGGGGATGTGGTGAATGGAGGGGACGGTGGAAGCGCCGCAGCGCGGGGCGCGCGGGTCACTCACCCCGTTGGCCGCGGCCATCTGCACCACGATCTCTGTGGCTGCCCTGCTGAAGTACCTGCCATCGCTGCCCACCACCATGGTGCAGCCCTGGCGGTCGCGCAGGTCGATGGACGACAGCACGCTCTGGATGAAGTTGGGCAAATAGTTGCGCTGGCCTTCGAAGAGACCGGTGGGTCGCCGCAGCCCCCCGCCGCCGGTCGGCCGCTGGTCCTCATAGGGCGCGGTGGGCACCGTCAGCACCGGGATGGGGCTCCCCTCCATGGCGTCTCCTGGCAGGTCCTGCCGCGCGGCTCCGGGAGCCAGGAAGGACTGAGCAGCCCGCGGAGCCCCTCACTGGCCTGGTGGTGCGCTGGGACTCCGCCCTGCGCCCGGCCCCCTCCCCAGCCAGCCAGCGCCCTGCGCCCTCCCACAGCTCCAACCACTCCTCCTCCCTGCGCGTCCCTCGCTGTGTCCCTTGCTGTTCCCACCAAGTTTAGCCTCTTTCTATAAAGTTTTCTCCTGCCCAGCTTCTTCCCAAGCGGATCACCCGAGGTGGCCCTAGGTTTCTTCCCCAGCAGGAGTCACTTTCAGGGTGTCCCAAAAGCCCGCCTGTGACGCCAGCAACCTTGTCCCCTGCGGCAGTTCCAGCGATCAATCGCCTCTCCTCAGCCCCCCTCGGGAGAGCTGGAGCGCACTCTGGGGTCCTCTTCAGCACCCCAGCCCTCTCCCCTCCCACCGCAGCCCTCTCCTGGTCTCTCTGAGGGTGTACAGTTCAAGCATGCAAGTTTCTCTTTTGAACAAGGACAGGGAGGGAGTTGGGAGGCGGCTGAAACCTTTTGCCATCAGAGAACAAGCCCTCGCCAAAAATAACCCTGGAAAGGCGAGCTGAGAATTGTTATCTTCTGCCAGGGCTGAAATTGGAGGCTGGGCGCTGCGTGTGTCTGGGGTGCACACACACCCTCTGAGAACATTTGTTGCAGGGAATCACACTGTCAGGCCCTTCCAACCAGCAGGTCCCACCCCGGCTGTCCACACTTGCCCCAGCCTCTCTCAAAGCACGATGGTTTGCAATATGAATTTTTTTTTTCACTTGCTTGATTGTTGTAAGTACAGCAGCAGCAAGCAGACACATCTTTCCTTCTTGTCTTTCTCCCACTTCTCACCCAGCTCCTGCTCAGAAACAGGGCTGTCCCCACTGTGTCTGTCCACACTGTTGGACTCTTGCCCAGATTAATCCCATTTACTAGAGGATGCTAAAACCCTTTATGAAGTCCTACTAGGAGAGAATGAGAAAAGCCACACTGAACAAGAACAGGGTACCCAGTACCACATTTCATTTTTGCTTGTAAGCACTGGAGACTTTCTGTCTTCTCTCCATAAAACTGGCCTAAAATTCAAAACCAAGACATACTCCATAGAAAATAGGAGCGAAGGGAGAAAAAATTAAAAAGATAAAACCAAAAAAGAGAAGAAACAATTGTTATTTTTGCTTCTATATCCTATTACACTTAAAGCAATTTATCAGTCATTAAGGCTACTGTCCTGAGAACTGTCCTGAAATAGTAACTCACACTTGTATATAGTTCTGTAATTCATAAAAAGCTTTTCATCTATCTTTTTGTTATTTCAGAAGCCAAAAAGAAACCGAGAATGAAATGCATACTGTCCCCATTCTGCAGATGAAAAAAAGAGGCCTTTCTTTCTGAGCCAAGGAAGTAACCAAGACAGCGCTCGCAGTCAGCAGAATTCCTGGATTGTCCCTTCCTTTATATTAGTGTCACTGAGACTGACAGGGAACCCACTGAAGCCATCAACTGGCGCTCCACAGGACTTTTTAGCCATTCTCTGAAACACTAAAGATTAAGATTGGAGAGTCGGATGGGAGAAATGGAGAAATGTTATTCCACAGGTTCAAAATTACACTTAGATAGAAGAAACAAACGTTTGACATCTATTGAACAGAATGATGACTACAGTTAATCACAATGTAATACATACACTTAAACTGCTTAGAGTACATTTCAAATGTTCTCACCAGAGGGAGCGGGAAAGGGGAGGGTTGGGGGTGGGAGGGAAGTTATGGGGGGGAGCCACTGTAATCCATAAGCTGTACTTTGGAAATTTATATTCTTTAAATAAAAGCTTTAATAAAACAAAACAAAACAAAACAAAAAAAATGTTCTCACCAAAAAAAAAAAAAAATGATGTGGTTAGTATGCTGATTAGCTTGATCATTCCACTTTGTATCCATATAACATCACACTGAACCCTATAAATATATACATTTATATCTGTCAAATCACTTCCTGAAAGAATGGTTTGAGGGGGCTGTTTTCTGTTGTTAGTGGTTTCTTTTCCTCTACTCAGGATCTCCCAGAGCCCAGTCCCCTGTAAAGTTCCTACTGTTAATCTTAATATCGTTATTAAGAGAGTCAGCTTATCGCTTCTTGGCCTTTGGCTAAGATCAAGTGAGAGTCAGCTTAGCAACAAACACAAACTCAATACTAGTCAGGATCTGTGCACACGCTGCAGAGTTTTTCAAATCACTTTCTAATGACATGTCATATTATAAATTTCAGTATCATTCCCAGGAGGAGAGGGTGTGGTAAACCCTTTGCCACAAAAAGGGGAAGGTACACAAAGCCCCAAGCCTCAGAGGTGACCAGGAGCCCTCAGAGATGCCACCTCTCCACTTCTAACGCTGGCCTTGACATCACCATCACTCTTCTAACACAGACCTGGGGACATGGCATCAACAGTTCAGACTAGGTTTTAGTTTCATCACTGAAGAGGAAATTCTATCCTCCTAATTCTAATTCCAACATTCCCAAATACTCTGATTGGTCCAACTGGAGGTGACATGCCTAACCCCATGGGCAGACCTCAACATAAAGGAAGACAGCTCCTCCAAAGTCAAGGGGGATAGCTCGAAAAGGAGAAGTGATGAGCAAGCAGACATCTTCAGCAAACGTTTTTGTTTTCAAACAACATTTTGTATCACTCTTAAGGAATGTTTCATTAGCTGATACACCCTTCTGTGCATGTTCATGCATGTCTTCCCTCCAGCTATGTGTGACCTTGGAATAATTCCATAACCTTTCTTAACCCCAGCATCCTCACTGAGAAACAGAAATTAATATAATCCCTACCTCATAAAGTGTTGGAAAGATCTGAGTACTTAGTGCAGCACCTGACAAATAGAAAGACATTCAGTAAATATGAGCTGTTTGTGTTATTGCCGTCGACACTGTATTTATTATGAATATTAATCTCCTGGATAATAATATAGTTTATAACTTTCTTGACTACCACAGTACCTAAATGGTCTTTGGACATAGGAGATAATCTAAAAAGAGTTAGATAATTAATTTGTGGGGTCATTTGACTATGGAAACTCAAAATATGTGGAGCAGATTGCCCTTGGAATGGATTAAAAAGGGTCTGTCAGCTAAAGAAATCTCTTCAAAGCTTCCTTCAAATTTGATGAAGTTAATTCCAATGCATTTGCTTCAATGCTGTGACAGGAACTGAGAGAACTCCTCAAATAAGCAGTGCTTTGCCGCTAGTTGCTCACTGGTGAAAGGAGAAGGCTGGACTAGGCCAGTGTTTCCCACAGTGCTTTCCTCAGAACACTTGTGCCTATCAAACAGTGCACAAAGGAAGAGCTTCATGGCTAAGAAACGTTTTCAACCCTGCACATTCTACTCCATTCTTGGAGACTCACAAAACACATTTTCTTATTAAAGCTGCAAGAGGATCTGACCAGAAGACATCAGTTTAACTTACTTTAACCTGGGGCTTCTCAAGCTAACTGACATGACCAGTTTGCTTGGAGAAAGAGAGTCAAACCAGATTTGTGTCACACCTCTTCATGTCCTCAGATGACTAGGTCAGGAATAAACACAACTTCATGATTCTAAGGAGCAGGTCACTCCTTTGCACTGAGCTCAAGAGTGTCTCTGCAGCACTGGGTCACACTGAAGGGTGACCCTTTGGACATAGAGATTCAGTTCTGCCTTCTGTGAGCCTCCAGAGAAAAGCAGTGCACAGAGAATTCTTGGCATAAAACAGAACAACTGATATGGCCTTCCTTCCCCCTGGAACCCCCATGGTCTCAAAAAGGCATCAGCAGCCACCTTCACATAGAGAGCACTGTAGCTGGCTCAGCTGGACCAGCATTCCCCAAATCAGAATCTTGGGTAAAGCAGGTATTGAAACACTTCATTCCACATTCCTCTCCTGCAGAGTCACAAAGCACATTAGCATACTGAAGACTCTGTGAAGTTCTGCAGCAAAGCAACCTATTTAACTTTAGCCCAGCATTTCCAAATTTTACTTGACCATGAGGTCCTTTTCCAAAACACCCATAAACAGACCAAGGACATTAACATCCCACGAAACACTTAAGATCCTGGGATCCTTTCCAACTACATCATTCCATGATGCCTTTTCTTACTTATGAGGCATTCAAAGATGAATTTCTATCTGAATATCACTTAGGAATCTGTCAGAACGTGCAAAAGGGAGCAAGAAAAACTGTCCCATTAAAAGACAATACTAAGAGTTACTTTGAGACTTAAACTGAAACATGCATGTGTAGGTAAGTGTGTACATGCATGTGTATAATGTTATTTCACATTATACACTGTTTTTACATCCTAACTCCACTCCGGTTCTCCGGGCTGGCAGTAAAGCTCACATCTACTTGGCCATGGGAATGATATACTCTGAGTCAGAGTCCACTTCTGTGCATACACGGAATACTAAAAACATGCTGTTGACTCACTGACTCTAAGAGCAGAGAAATGCCAAAAATATTCAGAAGCAGAAAGGCAGGTGGGAAAATGTCAAAGGGCAGTCTTCCAATGAAGCACTAGTTGCCTTTTTAAATGGTCCAAACATTTTCTGCTGGTGGCAAAAGTCAATTCCACATTTCACGCAACTCTAAAACATCATTTTCCACTAAGCCTTCAGTTTGCTAACAAATGAAATAACATGAGATTCCAATAAAACTGGCTGCTTCTCTTCACTATAAAGGTCTCTAAACAAATGTTTAAGAAATGAAAGTGCATGTCAGATGTGTATCTTATAAATGTTTGTGAACTTGTCCCTGTGTCCTATAATCTCAGGCTTCAACTTTTTGTTTCCTGCATTCATTATTAAGTACCTGTAGTGCTGGATAAGTTGCTTACCTCTAAAACTCAGTTTCTACATCTGTAAAATAGACATAATGCTACCTACACATTATATGGTTGATGATTACATTTTAAGATTAGATATGTGGAACTGTTTGCACAGTTCCTTGCACACCAGGGCTTAATAAGTGTTTCAGGGGTGGGCATTTGGCCAAGCAGTTAAGATGCTGCTTGGGATGACTGCATCCAATGTCACAATGCCTAGGTTTGAATTCTGGCTCCACTCCTTATTTCAGCCTCCTGTTAATGCACATCCTAGGATAAAGCAGGTTATGACACAAGTACTTGGGTCCCTACAATGCACGTGGAACACCTGGATTGAGTTCCCAGATCCTGGCTTCCTCATGGCCCACCAGAAGCTATTTTAGGCATCCAAGGAGTGAACCAGCAGATAGAAGGGATCTCTTAGCACTCTTTCTTGCTCTCTCACTCTAAGTCTCTCAAACAAACGAAAACAAATTTTAAAAAGTGATGCAATTATGAGTATAATTACAGCTACCAATATAATTGTTGTTACAATTATTACTGAAATATTACCAAAATAATTTTTATTACTATAGAACAATTTTTAGATCAGATAGTATTATCTTTCACAGAAGGCATTGACTATATATAATTTATTCTTTTTTAAAATATGTATTAGTCCTTATTGCTTTTTTTAATTTATTTATTATTTCAAAGGCAGAGTTACAGAGAGGCAGAGGCAGAGAGAGAGAAAGTCTTCCATCTGCTGGTTCACTTCTGAAATGGACAAAACAGCCGGATCTGGGCCGATCCAAAGCCAGCAGTCAGGATTTTCTTCTGGGTCTCCCACATGGGTTCAGGGGCCCAAGTACTTTGGACCATCTTCTACTGCTTTCCCAGGCCATAGCAGAGAGCTGGATCAGAAGTGGAGCAGCGAGGACTTGAAATGGCGCCCATATGGGATTACAGCACTGTAGGTGGCGGCTTCACCCACTTTGCCACAGCACCAGCCCCAATGTGGAAACCTTTTGAATCCACAAACTCCATCAGTTATTTAGAAAAGGTCATAAGCAAAGTGGAAGTTCTCTCCTCCTTTCAGAAAAAAGTACATCCTTCTTTGACGGCCACTTCTTTCTGCTGAGATCTCACTCACAGAAATCTTTCATGTGTAACATTTTTTGCCACAGTGTCTTGGCTCTCCATGCCTGAAATATTCTCATAGGCTTTTCAGCCAGACCAGGATGCCTTAAGGACTGCTTCTGAGATAAGAGTGCTACTAAAAAGACTGTCATTCTATGAGTCTGCTCTGTGCACTGCTTCCTAAGTTGAAACATTCTTTCCTTTTTAATTATATTATTATTACCAGACACTTGATCCTATTTATATGATCACTTTAACACTTAATCTTATCTAAATGTTCACTTTAACACTTAATATGATCACTTTAACATTTAAGATGGCATTTTTACCACTCAGCTTAATGGGATTTGGAGTCCCATGGCAAGTTTTTACTTGCCATAGGAATGTATGCAGAACTATACAGTTTTACAGTTTCAAACTTTCTTCCCCTGCTCTTATTCCAACTCTTATTTTTTACTGAGATGTATTTTCAATTGACTTTATACATACATGATTAACTCTATGATAAGAGTTCAACAAATAGTATGAAGAAAAAAACCTGTTCAATAGTCAACACAAGGGCTTTTCAATTCATTGCTTCTCGAAGTGTCATTTTCACTTCTACAAATTTCCTTTTAGGTGCTCTATTAGTTATTATAGATCAGGTTGAACATATGGTATTTGTCCCTTTGGAATTGGCTTATTTCACTAAGTATGATGTTTTCCAGATTCATCCATTTTATTGCAAATGATCAGATTTCATTTTTTACCACTGTATAGTATTCCATAGTGTACATATCCCATAATTTCTTTAAACAGTCTTAAGTTGATGGACATTTAGGTTGATTCCATGTTTTAGCTATTGTAAATTGAGCTGCAGTAAACATGGGGGTGCAGATAACTTTTATTTACTGATTTCATTTCCCTTGGGCAAATTACAAGAGTTGGATGGCTGGGTCAAATGGTAGGTCTATATACAGATTTCTGAGGTATCTCCACACTATCTTCCATAGCAACTTTACCAGTTTACATTCCCACCAACAGGGGATTAGGGTACCTTTTTCCCCACATCCTTGCCAGCACTTGTTTGTTGATTTCTGTATGAAAGTCATTCTAACTGGGGTGAGGTAAAACCTCACTGCAGTTTTGACTTGCATTTCCTTGACAGCTAGTGATCCCGAACACATTTTCATATGTCTGTTGGCCATTTGGATTTCCTCTTTTGAAAAATATCTGTTTAAGTCCTTTGCCCATTTCTTAACTGTATTGGCTGTTTTGTTTCTGTAGAGTTCCTGCTAACCTTTGATGCAGACATTGGGAGATGTTTGGATAGCATTCTTTTTATCCTGTGGGTACCTCCAAAAACAAACTCCAGAGGAACTACATTTTTTTCTCATGTGCTGCAGTGATGGTTCCTTTTGTACACTTAACAAAGCATTTAAGGGTCAATTAAAAATAAGTTATTCATCCTTAACACTAATTTCCTAATCTGCATATGGTGTTATTTTAGCTGTTATACCCGAAAGATTAAATTAGGGGTTGGCATTGTGGCATAGCAGGTAAAGCCATTGCCTACAATGCTGTAATCCATATGGGCACCCGTTCAAGTCCTGGCTGCTCCATTTCCTATCCAGCTCTCTGCTATGGCCTGGGAAAGCAGTGGAGGATGGCCCAAGTCGTTGGGACCCTGCACCATCATGGGAAGACCCTGAGGAAGCTCCAGGCTCCTGGTTTCAGATCGACAGCTCCAGCTGTTGCAGCCAATTGGGGAGTGAACCAGCAGATGGAAGACCTCTCTCTATGCCTCTCCTCCTCTCTCTGTGTAACTCTTTCAAATAAGTAAATAAATCTTTATATAAAAAAAAGGCTTCCACAGCCTAGGTAGCCTCGTATCAAGAGCCTGGAAGGGTCACTGATGTCATACATAAGCATGTTAATTATTAAACTAACAACTCAAGAGTCACTGTGCACTAACTTCTTATGCAGGACCTCTGTCCTCAATGAGTTAGTTATATTATGAGAGTTAACTATAAAAATTGTTCTCAGTTTTTCTTTATGTGTGTGTGTTTATGTGTGCAAATTGCTGAAATCTTTACTTAGTATAGAGTTGGTCTTCTGTGTATAAAGTTAATTGGAAATGAATCTTAATGGAGAATGGGACTGGGAATGGGAGAGGGAGGAAGTGGAGGGGTGGGAGTGTTGGTGGGAGGATGGATAGGTGGAAAGAATCACTATATTCCTACAGTTGTACTTAGAAAATTTGTATTCATTAGATAAAAGGTTTCTATGGGGAAAAAAAAAGTTGACAGGCAAAATTAACATGGCTGCAGTTTCCTGAATTCTGAATACACTGCTCCCAACTTCGAAAAGTATTTAATATTAACTGATTAACTTGAAACATTATGGTTTTTAGAAAGTAAAATTATTATAACTCAATTTTACCTTAAAGTAACAGGCCTCTGACCTGCTAAGAATGATGATTAAATTTAAGTGTCCTAGTACATAGTACCTAGAAACACCAGTGATACCAAGAAGCACTGCTGTAGTCAGCTTTTTATGACTACACCTAATATCCGACACAGGCTACCTAGAAAGGCGAGAGGTTTATTTGGTTCATGATTTTGAAGGCTCCATTGGTTCAGATGTTTATTGAGGCTGGAGGATTGCAATGATGATGTTCAGGTGGAGTAATGAGTTCACAGTTGAGCCAAGAAAGAGCGAGGGAAGCTAAACCCAACTCAGCTTTCCCAACCAACCTTCCCACGAGAACGATCTTCTAAGGGCATGCCCTCAGTGATCTAAGAAACACCCACTAGGCTCAGCTCCTAGACACCACACCTGGGTTCAGTTTCCACCCTCTCAGCACCGTCTCCCTATAACTTTACGGTTTAACCATCTACATGTATTTAGGAGTCATAGCCTCTTGAAATAATAGCATATGGATTATTTAACATTTGAGAAATACCAAAATTCTCAGTGGATTTCTTCAGACCAATAAGGTGTCTATATTGACTATTAAAACTTTAATTATCGGCCGGCCGTGGCTCAACAGGCTAATCCTCCACCTTGCAGCACCGGCACACTGGGTTCCAGTCCTGTTCAGGGCGCCAAATTCTGTCCCGGTTGCCCCTCTTCCAGGCCAGCTCTCTGCTGTGGCCCGGGAGTGCAGTGGAGGATGGCCCAAGTGCTTGGGCCCTGCACCCCATGGGAGACCAGGAAATGCACCTGGCACCTGGCTCCTGCCATTGGATGAGCGCAGTGCGCCGTCCGCGGCGGCCACTGGAGGGTGAACCAACGGCAAAGGAAGACCTTTCTCTCTGTCTCTCTCTCTCACTGTCCACTCTGCCTGTCAAAAATAAAAAAATAAATAAAATAAACTCTAATTATCAAGAAAATTAAAATGTTTCTTGTCATTCTCCTGTTTTTCAAGCAACTTTTCTCAGAATTTGGGAATCCGTAAAAATTGAAATGCCAGAAAGGAATTCTCAAATGGAAACACTTTCCCCTTTGTCCCCTTTTAGAAGAAACAATTGCCATAGTGCTTTCCTTCACCTCTCCACATTTCTGTTGCCTCTTCAGATGCTCAGCTCACAAGGTCTCCTCCTCTGCAAACAGCCCGAGACCAGGGGTGGGCTCTCAGCAGCTACCTTACTACACAATTCTGCATTCCTGACCATTTACGGAGAAGGTGACTATCCTACTCCTTTGTGCTGCAATGCCAGAAAGCCACAGACTGGCTAATTTATAAAGAACAGAAATTTTTGTCTCACAGTTCTAAAAGCTGAAAGTCCAAGACCAAGGCACAGGCATCAGGCATCTGGTGAGAGCTCTCTTGCTGCATCCTCACATGGTAGAAGGCAGAACAGCAGAAAGAGAGTGATTTTTCCCACAGGCCATTCTGTAAAAGACCCTATCCCATGCACAAGGGGGGAGCCCCCACGGCCTAATCAACTCTTTTAATTTTTAATTAGTTTTAACAGATTTAACAGATTCAATGTGATTTGTAGACACAATTTTTTAAAGATTTATTTATTTGAAAGGCAGAGTTACAGAGAGGCAGAGGCAGAGAGAGAGTTGTCTTCCATCGCTGGTTCACTCTCCAAATAGCTGCAACACCAGAGCTGTGCTGATCTGAAGCCCGGAGCCAGGAGCTTCTTCCCAGTCTGCCACATGGGTGCAGGGTCCCAAGGACCTGTGCCATACTCCACTGACTTCCCAGGCCGTAGCAGAGAACTGGGTCAGAAGTGGAGCAGCCAGGACTTGAACCAGTGCCCACATGGGAAGCTGGCACTGCAGGCAGCGGCTTTACCTGCTACACCACAGTGCCAGCCCCGGTAGACACAACTCAAAGAACATAATTATATTCCCTTCCTTTCTCCCTCCCTCCCTCCTTCCCCTCTCTTACACCCTCCTTCCTTCTCGATAATCAACTTTTAAAGGCCTCACATCTAAACACTATCAGATTGGCGATAGCTAAATCTTGCTAGAGGCACATTCAAACTCTAACAGTGACCCAAGGACGGACACCTGGCTCAATTGGATTCTCTCACTCTCTCTGAAATGTGAGCACTGGAATCCAGACACAATGAGGCTGCAAGCCACTGTAGTTTGGTCATATTGATGACGGGGGCAGGCAGAACTGAATCTATAGCTTCCTGTTGTTCACATTCCAATAGCGTCCTGAACCTCCTCCTTCCCAGCCATGGGATACTTACGATTCTCCTACATTCTTCATTAAATCCCTCCAAGGTTTGTGCTAGCCAGAATTATTTTGTACTGCTTTCAACAAAAGAACCTTAGTTAATATATCATCATTCCCTAAACCTAGTTTCTTTCATTTTCTAGGAAAAGAAGCAAAAATGACTTGCTGGTTTTAAAAAAGTGACAACATATGATTTCATTTATGCAAAATTTAGAAACACACAAAGGAATACTATGTGTAGTTTCTGATCCACACATATGTAGTAAGGGCATAAATCATAAACTGTATGTCAACAGGATGGTTGCCACGGTTGCCTTGAACGAACATCTGTATCAAGATCATGACTGCAGGGGGAAGGGCAGAAAGAGGCACGGTGGGGGAACTGACAGTGAGGGTGCTGCCTGATTTCTCGGTGACTATACAGCCTGGTTTGGCTGGGACCGTTTAGCTTGTTATCCCACCGTAACTATCAATAGCACACCCTTTCTCTATCAAAAGTATCCCAGTATAGACGATAAACAGAATGGCTACCCTTTAAGAACATTTTAAATGTTTACAGAAAAATCCTTTGTATTTTCCTATATGTTTGAAATGTATTCATTTTTATTTATTTTCATTTATCTGATGGAAAAGAGATAGAGAAATATAGAGATCTTCCAGCTGCTGATTCACTTCCCAGTTCCCCAAACAGCCAGAGCTGAGCCAGCCAGTCCAAAGCCAAGAACTAGGAACTCCATCCAAGATTCCCACAAGGCAGGAAGGGTCCCAAGTACTTGAGTCATCACCTGCTGCCTCCTGGGTACATTGGCAGGAAACTGGAATCAGAAATGGAGTTGGGACTCTAACGCAAGCATTCTGACATGGTATGTCAACGTCCCTAGTGAAATTTGAACCATTTACCAAATGTATGGCCCCAAAATATTTTATCACAAAAATGTTAAAAGTTATTTTATTATTATAAATACAGAATATAGCTACCAGAAACTCAACTGCTATTGCAGCCTTGGATCCCTTGGAAGCTCCTTCCTGACTCATTGCTGATGATGATGAACTGAGGTAAGCTCTACAGAACACCCAACAGTGATCCTATTGAATAAAAGAAAGTCATCCTTAAGGTGGCACTTCTTTTTCTTTTTCTTTTCTTTTTTCTTCTTAAAGATGTACTTGCTTATCTGAAAGGTAGAGCTACAGAGAAAGATAGATAAGCAGAAAGAGAAAGATCTTCCAACTACTGGTTCACTCTCCAAATGGCTGCAACAGCCAGGGCTGGGCCAGGCCAAAGCCAGGAACCTGGAACCCCACCCAGGGCTCAAGGGTACACCAGGATGAAGTTCTGGATCCATCTCGGGAATGAAACAGCAGATTAAAGATCTCTTTATATTGTGTGTGTGTGTGTGTGTGTGTGTGTGTGTGTCAATGACTTTCATATAAATAAAATAAATCTTAAAATAAACAAATAAATAAATAAAAGCTGGAGCTGGTGTCGTGGACACTGCCTGCAACTCTGGCATCCCATTTTGGGTACCAGTTCAAGCCCTGGCTGTTCTACTCCCAATCCAGCTCCCTGCTAATGTCCGTGGGAAAACATGGAGAATAGCCGAAGTCCTTGGCCCCTGCACCTGTGTGGGAGGTTCAGATGCAGCTCCTGACTTCTGGCTTCAGCCTGGCCCTACCCTGTCTGTTGCAGCCATTTGGGGAGTGAACCAGTGGATAGAAGATCTCCCTCTCTGTAACTCTACCTTTCAAATAAAGTAAATCTAAAATAATAATAATAATAATAATAAAGCCTTTAATAGCTACATGACATAAAGCTCCAGGGAACTATATGTGAGCTCGGAAATAATAAGCAAATTGTGTTTGCATCTGAAAAAGATGTTAAAAGGTTCTATCAGGTTACATGGAAGGCAATCTGGAGAGTCAACAGGAAGCTGAAACCCTGCAATCAAAACTGACAAGGTAGAGGAAAAACGATGGTGTAAAATATCTGTTCTTGAGCCAACTATTTGTCCAGTAATTTGGATATTACTTGTACAACCAGAAAAATTGATCATCTGTGTAAGTCGTAGGACTCGGCTGTCTACAAAAGCAAGGGAAGACAACATTATCACCCAAATGAGTATTTTTGTTTGTCTTGGCTTGCTAATCTGAAGTCAACAGCCTCTCTATCATGTGTTGAAGGACATGATATAACTACTTTGCTCTCCACCCTTCCCATTGCTCCCCGAGGGTTTTGGTTGCGCAAAGTCCACCATAAGCAACCCTTTCTGCTGCAATCCAGCTTTCCAAGCAAGAGTCTCAAGAAACAGAAGACACAGGTCTGGGAGTCTCTTCCTACCAGAACTGCTGCTTCAGTTTCACTTAAGAAGGCCCACACCCAGTTCCTAATGACAACCATCTGAACTACCAGGTCTTCCCACAAGCAAGACTGTGTTATGCTCCCTGCCTGCAGCATTGTGTATGCAACCCAAAGACTGCTCACTGAGAAATGGAGGCTGCCAGGAGAGCAGCCTTCCTCCAGACCCTGGTTAGCAAGTCAGTTCCACATCAACCCCCACCAGCCGGAAACCCTCTACTTCTCTTGTATAGAACCCTAATCATCTTGCCAAATTCCCAGATTTAAAAGTCCAATTCATTTCACCAAAAGGGTGACAGAAGGAAGCCAAGCATACCAGCCCTCTCCTGCCAGATGGTTCCAGACCAAAGCTGTGGCACTTTCGTTCTGGAAAAACAGTACAGATGTGCTATGCAGGGATGCCAGGCAGTGTCATTCTCTTACTCTTGCCACAGGACCTTAGCTATTGGCCCTGGAGGAAAAGCAAGTTAACCAATTACAATAGCCACTAAGCTCACTAAATTCCACGAAAGATAATAGTAACAAGTCTCATGTCTCCCACCTCAGGCAACAAGCACTGCCAAGTGCAAAGCACCAGCAGTTCTGAAACACGACACACCCCATCCTTAGAAACCCAATGTTTACATTGCAAACTCCTCCAGAACCAGGCTTCCAAGGCCCAGCTGCCTCTGGGGTCTCAGGAAGAAGGAAAAGGTGAACAAGGCTGCCAGAGGCCACTGACTGGGGGAAGGAAGCAATGAGAAAAAGTAAATCCATGTGCTTACTGCAAAAAAAAAAAAAAAAAAAAAAAAAAAGACAACAAAATACACAGCCACATAGAGTTATACATATACACATGCATACTAATGTTTTTAAAAACCACTCATAGTTTTCACACATGTGATCAGCCCACAACTTCTCTCGGCTAATCTTCAAGGCAGAGCCTTCTTTCCAACTGCTCCCTGCATCACTCTAAACTCTAATTTCTTGACTTCTTTTATTTATAAGGATGGATTCCCATTCTGTTCTTTGGAGTTCTCCTCCCCACCAAGATTCCCTACTATGAAATAACATTGCAGGGCCGGCTCCGTGGCACAGTAGGTTAATCCTCCACCTGCGGCGCAGGATCATCCTCCGAAAGAACTTGTGGTGCTGACTGGATTACATGGAGAAAATGGTCAAACAGCACCACCTAGAGTAAGAGCCGGGAAGTGCAATGGAGCCAAGCCCTGTCCACAAGAAAGAGCAAGCTGCAGAGGGACTCGCAGAGCTCCCCTCACCTCCCACAGGCTCTCTGAAAGAATAAGACCATGATGGGAAGTCCGTGCAGGTATCTCGCCATCACCCAGCCAAGAGTGGGAAGAAAATGATACCATCAGGCTCTGCTATAGGACAGTGAAACACTCAGAGTTGAGAAGTGCTTTACTTTGGTGATTCCTGAAGCCTGAATGAAAAAGCAACCCAGGGAACCCGCCTTATCTCTGGTACATGAATATGTAAAGAAATAACTTCTTACCTTGTAATTAAGGCCCCCAAAAACTCAAAACAAATCCAGACTTCAGGAGCTGCTGCTTGCTTTTGGGGTCTTCCAGTTGGGAAGAAATGCTGCCTGAAGACCTTCTCTCCTTAGGGATGGTGCACAGATTCTGTCTGCTTCTTTTCCACGCGCAGCAACAAAGCCATCAGACATCCCCATCCTCCCTGTGGCCTCTCTGTGATTAATGTTGGGCCTCTCTGGGCAAAAAATGCTATAATGAAGTTCTTAAAACCCAGTGATTCAACTATACTTTCAAAAACTCTTGTACCCCTCCCATGTATTCTGCATTTATTCTCTCAGATCTCAAATCACAGAAACTAAAATGCTATGCCTAAAGAGAGCCTGGCATGTACCTAAGCCTCTACTGTGACAGGTGTAGAGTACAGCCCACAGGAGGTTAAGTCATCTGTCCCCAGTGTTACATGAACAAGAAGGACAACGACAACCGGCAGTTCCTGCTTACGTTGAAGAGCAGAAGCACACAACCATGACTTCTGTCTGAACTGCGGTAAACACACTCTTGCAACCTTGCCTGGGAATCTCAGAAAATGTGCATATTTTGAGTCAGAGTTGGCAACTTCTTTTTCAGGCTTGCTGGACACTGTCCTTGATGAAAAGGCTTCCTGTAGCAGTTGGTGCTGTGACATAGTGGGTAAAGCCACCACCTGCAGTGCCGGCATCCCATGTGGGCGCCAGTTTGAGTCTCGGCTGCTCCATGCCCAGTTAGCTCTCTGCTATGTCCTGTGAAAGCAGCAGAAGCTGGCCTAAGTCCTTGGGCCCCTGCTCCTGTGTGGGAGATTCAGAAGAAGCTCTTGGCTCCTGGCTTTGGATCAGCGCAGCTCCAGCTGTTGCAGCCAACGGGGGATGGAAGACCTCTCTCTCTTCTGCCTCTCCTTCTTTCTCCTTGTAACTCTGACTTTCAAATAAATAAATACATCTTTAAAAAAAAAAAAAGCTTCCCATACACTACACAAAGCCACTGATCCAGTTCAAGAAATGAGCACAGGCATCAGAGGCCAGGAACTTTCGCTGCATCTAGTAAATCTGGCCTGCCCATTGCAGAGTCACAATAAAGCCTTCCAATTCTTTCTAAAAAAAGACATATTTGTTTATTTGAAAGTTACAGCGAGAGAGAGAGAGAGAAAGGCAGAGAGAGGGAGAGAGAAAGGCAGAGAGAGGGAGAGAGAGAGATCTTCCATCCATGTATACACTCCCAAGATGGCCACGATGGCCAGGACAAAGCCGGGAGCTTCATCTGGGTCTCCCACGTGAGTGGCAGGTACTCAAACACTTGGGCCATCCTCCGCTGCTTTTCCCAGTCATTAGCAGGGAGCTAGCCACAATATCAATCCCAAAAGCCTCCCAATTCTAGGGCAGCTTACCTAGTTGTTAGTAAGACTTTCCCCCCTATATTTCACATGAAGTATTAGATTAGAAGTATGGAGTTATGTCATGACTTCTTAATTCCTGTGATTTTCCTGAGGATATAAATTATTTTTGTATAACCTCCCTGCCACAGGGACCAAAAAGAGTACCCACTGCAAAGTACATACTCAGCAAATATTTCTTGAATAAATTATGATTGCAGCTACCCATTATATGCTGCAGAATGCCTACCCCATAATCAAAAATATACTCTCATCCAATCAAAATCAAAAGCTACTTGTTTTTTAGCTCTCAATCCTTTTGCATCTGTTTTCTCAGCACTTTCCAAACTTGAGGCACTCTCCTCCTATCTTCATAATTTTCTTCTATCAACCTATGTGATTATTTTTTTCGTTAAGTGGCTTCACTTTTGAAACTTAAATGCATGTACTTTTCCTATTTTAAAGATTTATTTTATTTGAAAGAAAGAATTACAGAGAAAGGTTAGAGACAGAGAGACAGAGAGAGAGTTCTTCCATCTGCTTGTTCACTCCCCAAATGGCAGCAAGAGCCAGAGCTGAGCCCATCCAAAGACAGGAGCCAGGGGCCTCCTCCAGGTCCCCAACGTGGGTGCAGGGGCCCAAGCACTCAGGCCATCCTCTGCTGCTTTCCCAGGAGCATTAGCAGGGAGCTTGATGAGAAGTGAAGGGCCAGAACTCAAACCAGGGGCCCAAATGGAATACTGACGCTGCATGTCAGGGCTCTAACCCACTGTGCCACAGCACTGTCCCCAAATACATGTATTTTAAAAGGAACATTTGTCATTACTATATGTATATATAGTATATATATTATATATATTGTCATTACTATATGTATATATATATACATTACATGTCATTACTATATGTATATATATGTATATGTGTAATATATGTCATTACATGTCATTACTATATGTATATATGTAGTATACATATACATATATACATATACATATATGTCATATATACATATGTATATATGTATATATATGTATATATGTATATACATATATACATATGTATATATGTATATGTATACTACATATATACATATAGTAATGACATTGGCTTTCATATATACATATATGTATATATGTATATATTACATATATAAATATATATTTATATATATTATATATATTTATATATATATATAAAGCCAATGTCACTGTTCAAAGTGCTCTTAACAATAAATTCCTATCTCCATATTAAAAATTGCTGAAAGTACCTATCTACATTCTCTTTAAATTCATGGACTACATGCACATACTCCAGGAAATAGTTCTGCACTATTCATTCAATTTTCTCACCATCCCTTTGAGGTAGGTAGGTAAAGCAGGGCAAACCTTGCGCCCAGAGAACTGAGGTGGCATCCCAAGAAAGTTAACAGCCAGCTACAGACAAGCTTTGGGAAGTCGGGACTTTTATCCCTTAGGAAAATGCTTTCTTCTCTCTAGATCCTTGGGTCTACTTGGTTGGCAGTCCAGAGATACTATCATCATCTAGACACCTGCTAAAATGTAGAAGAGCAGATGTCCCTCCACCCCCACCCTGGCACCAACTGCTATGGTTTGTCCCTTCCAAAGTTTACACTGAAATCTAACTGTATTGGGATATTAAGAGATGGGACCTTTAGGAGGTAATTAGGGTTCTGCCCTCATTAAGATTAACCCACTCATGCAATGAATGGGTGAGTGAGTTATTTCTATAGAGGAAGCCAATGATAAAAGTCAGTTTGGGGCTAGCGCGCGTGTGCTCTCTCGCTCGCTCTCGCGCGCTCTCTCTCTCTCTCTGCCTCTCTGTATCTCTGCCTTTAAATTAATAAATAAAATATTTTTAAAAAGTCAGTTTGGCTGGCACCGTGGCCCAATAGGCTAATCCTCTGCCTTGCGGCGCCGGCACATCGGGTTCTAGTCCCAGTCGGGGCGCCGGATTCTGTCCCGGTTGCCCTTCTTGCAGACCAGCTCTCTACTGTGGCCCGGGAGTGCAGTGGAGGATGGCCCAAGTGCTTGGGCCCTGCACCCCATGGGAGACCAGGATAAGCGCCTGGCTCCTGGCTTCGGATCAGCGTGGTGCGCCAGCTGCAGTGGCCATTGGGGGGTGAACTAATGGTAAAGGAAGACCTTTCTCTCTGTCTCTCTCTCTCACTGTCCACTCTGCCTGTCAGAAAAAAAAAAAGTCAGTTTTCTAAGTTTCTCTGTACTTCCTCTCACCATGTGATGCTCTGATGCTCTGCTGCTTCAGGAGACTGCCAGTTAAGAGGCCGTCACCACAAACAACCAGCAGAAACTGGACCTATGCATCTATCCTATTTGAAAATGCCTTTTACAAGATCAACTTCATTCATTGCACAAGTTTAACAAGCCCTGCTCTAAGTCACTGGTTCTTTAACTTGGCAGCCCATTAGAACCATTTGGGAAACTAAGAAAATACTGAAGCATGGGCTCTAGTCCATGTGTTTAGGGTTTTGGTGTGGGCAATAGGTATTTTTTTAACTCCTCAGTTTATAAAAAACTGGCAGTTTCCAAGCTAGGGAGACCTAAACAGCCAAGTTTAAAAATAGGGGCCGGGGCCAGCAGCGTAGTGGGTAAAGTCACTGCCTGCAGTGCCAGCATCCCATATGGGTGCCAGCATCCCACATGGGTGCCAGTTTGAGTCCCAGCTGCTCCACTTCTGATCCAGCTCTCTGCTATGGCCTAGGAAAGCAGTGGAGGTACACCCACATGGGAGACCCAGAAGAAGCTCCTGGCTCCTGGCTTCAGATTGGCCCAGATCCGGCCATTGCAGCTATCTGGGGAGTGAACAAACAGATGGAATACCAATCTCCCTCTCCCTGCCTCTGCCTCTGCCTCTCTGTAACTCTGCCTTTCAAATAAGTAAATAAATCTTAAAACAAACAAACAAACAAACTTTAACTGCATCTGAACCACTTGGACAACTCATCACACTGCAGAAGGCCTGGCCCCATCCAAGAATTTCCGGTTTAGGATGTTTGTGGTAGTCTAGTGAGTCATATCTTTTAATGAGTTTCAGGTGATGCCTCATGCCACTGGTCCTGAGACCACATTTTGAAGATCATTGTTAGATGGACCATACAAGATCAAAGCTCATACTCATCCCAAAAACTTTTTTAAACCTGCATGTGGCTGGTGCCGCGGCTCACTTGGCTAATCCTCCACCTGGGGTGCCGACACCCCAGGGTTCTAGTCCCGATTGGAGCGCCGGTTTTGTCCCAGTTGCTCCTCTTCCAGTCCAGCTCTCTGCTGTGGCCCGGGAAGGCAGTGGAGGATGGCCCAAGTCCTTGGGCCCCTGCATCCACATGGGAGACCAGGAGGAACACCTGGCTCCTGGCTTTGGATCAGCGCAGCGCGCCGGCCGTAGCAGCCACTTGAGGGGTGAACCAACAGAAAAAGGAAGGCCTTTCTCTCTGTCTCTCTCTCTCACTGTCTAACTATGCCTGTCAAAAAAAAAAAAAAAAAAACCTGCATGTAAGCAAGCTGTAGTTGAAGCATCGTAAGAGTTGAGAGGGAAAAAGTAATTCCACAACATGCTAGTTCTGGTCCTCAGAAAACAAATTTTCCATTAGAAGATCAAAGTGTAAATTATAAAAAATGTCCTGGGATGCAGTGCCTGGAGAAACCCAAAGGACTCAGTCTGAGGGTTTCAGCCTACGCGAGCAGGTGTAGCCATCACCAGTTGTGTGATGGGCACCCCCTGGAGTTGCAAAGTTCCCCAGCAGATGATGGCCCTGGTGCTGACTTAGCTGAAACCACACTCTTGTTTAACCCTCAGAAGTCACTAAAAACTGCTCCCAGGAGTCCTCTGAAAGCAACGTTTACTACTAGGACAGCATGTTTGCTCGGAATCTCTGTACCTTTGTATCAAAATTATCACACAGGAACAATGACGACAACAAAAAACAGATCAACAACTAAAAGATTGATCTCATCTTTAAATTTACTTTATTTATGTGAAAGGCAGAGTGACAGAGAAAGAGATCTTCCATCTGCCTGTTTACTCACCACATGCCCACTAGAGCCAGGACTGTGCCAGGACAAAGCCGGGAACCAGGAACTGCATTTAGAATCTCCTACATAAGTGGCAGAGGCTGAAGTACTCGAGCCATCAACAATTACCTCCCAGGCACATTAGCAAAGAACTACACCGGAAGTTGCAGCATCCAGGTTTCAAACTGCCCTCCGATACCATATGGGATGCCAGCATGGGAGGTGGTGGCTTAACCTGCTGCACCTCAACACCAGCCCAAAATTCACACTTCTCAATTCATAGCACATTATCATGATGTGGCTGTATAAAACCTCTCACCTGTTTTATTTTTCCCTTATCCCTCAACTCCACATTCATCCACCTGATCCCATATGCAGCCTCTCTGATTCATTCGATATATGTCCTTAAATGCACTTGTGTATCTGTAGAAATTGATGCAGTTGTCTTAGGTGTTTAAGTAGCCATCAATGACATAATGGCATCCTGGCATTTTTTTCATCTCTGCACTCAAAGTCATGTTTGTAGGGCCTGGACACCATGGTTTATGTATGCCCATGGTGCACACATCTGGTTTTACTCATTGAGAAGCTGTCTCTGTATACCTGTTTCTCACACTGAAATCAGTGCTTCTGAGTCAGAGCATTTAGGACTAACCAAAAGTACACTCAAGTTCACTGGAGTTAATCTGACACCGGCACATCTATCCCTGTCTCAGGACTGGAACTAATGCCTTTCCACGCCATTTGCCCATGCTCACTAGACACCATCCCAGATGTCTTCTTTAAGAAGAAAAATATCTTGTCTGCTGGTTTTCTGACAGCCTCCCCACCCCACCTCTCTTTTCCTGTCTTGTCTCCTTTTCATGGAGCTATCAAAAAGCACAGGCAGGGAATCCTCCAAGAGAAAGTCTCTTTGAACATCTGTGATTTATCTTGACTTAAACAAGGCCATTCCAGCCTATAGGCAAAGTATTTCTTAAAACTAAAAAAAGTTGCCTTAATTTTGGATTACAGAAAATTTCTGATTAAAATGAAAAATCAGTCACAATGCTTAACAGAGTTTCATATTCTTACTCTTCCTTGTTCCTTTTTGCAGATGTAAGTAAATAAATTCAAAACCAAATTTTCTCTTCCAAGAGACAAGTTAACTCCCACGCACACCCATGAGGAGAGAATCTGGCCAAGACAGCAAGACTTAGTTAAGATGTATAATATCCACACTTGCAGGACAAAGAAAAAGAATGCTTTCGGGGGCTTGTACCAGTCTAAGCTTTCAAAATACATGGAATGGTATTTCTTAATCAATTACAACCTCAAAAAAATGATAAATTAAGATACCAAGATTTTAAATATATGTACTACTAATAGGGAGGGAGCTTATTGCTCTAGTCTAGGGGAAGATAATTTTTTAAAAAAAGTAGACAGAGTACAATCTCAGGGAAGAGTTAGGGAGAAAATGACAGAGGAAAATCGATAAAAATTAGAGGAACACTGTGGACCTATGAGGAGGGTGTGGACGTGCACAGCTCGGGTTCCCAGGAGCCAAGAGCCTTAGCACTAGCTCTGGAGTGAGGTGAGACCTGACTGCAGCAGCCCAAGCCACTGGCAATAAAGCTGTGGGAAGAGACTGGCATGAGTCTGGCTTGGAGCCCTGTAGGGGACAGTGTACCTGCCATCCTAGAGGAAAAAGAAGGAGGGGGGTCGTCACATTCCTCTCTCCCTAACCACCCGGAACCAGCATCCTGTAACTAGCTAAGAGAGGATGGGCGCCATTTGGACATACATAACAGCTGCACCAGCTTATATCTGCTCACCCAGCAACCAGCCAAGAGGAGATGCCTGAGTCTGGCTGGGAGAATTGACAGGATGCTAAGTGTTCGTGACCTAATGTTCCGGGACTGTGAAAACACTGTGACTACTGGGAGGAAATAGGGTGAGGCTGGGTCTTTGGGCAGTCATTGTGGATGGCTCCACACACTTGGGGCTCCCTGATTCCCTGGAGAGAGTCACTATGGAAGGATCAATGTTCACACTGAGGACTGCATAGATCCTTTGTTTGGTTCTTGTGATGGTGTGGATGAAAATTGTATCCACTGGGGCTAGCACCCAGGCATTGGTCTCCTTTTATAGGAGGTGAGCATGTAAACATGCCAAGAAAGCAGAACAAACATCCCCTCTGATTAGAGAGAGAGAGAGAGAGAGAGAGAGAGAGAGAGATTTACCACACCAAACTTGGGTGTCACTTTGGATACTCCCCTCACAGTGGAGCACTGAACAGAGCTCCCTCACCATACTCAGCACATGCTTCTTGGTATTCACTGAAAGAGAAGACATTCCACTAAGCCACAGAGGTATAGTTCAAAGATAAAAGCCAGCACAGGAAAAAAATCACCAAATATGCCTAATAATAAATGCAGCAATTCAAGAAATAAGAATAAAGAAGACAACATGATGCTCCCCAAAAGAATACATTTCAATACTAGAATATGAGGCTGAAAAGACTGAAGAAATGCCAGAAACGGAATTCAAAATTTGATCATAGGATTACTTAGAAGTAATCAGAAACAAATTTATGAACTAAGGAAATCTGTATATGTTTGAAATTTTTTCCCAACAAATTGGGATTTTGAAGAGGAAGCAAAGCAAAATACTGGAAATAAAGAACACAATATAACAAATGAAAAATATGGTGAAAAGCGTTAAGAAAAGATATAGTGAAGCAGAAGAAAGAATATCTGAGTTAAAAGACAAATCTATGGAAATGTTATAGTCAGACCAAAAAAAAAAAAAAAAAAGATGAAGAAGAAGAAATAATTAGAAAACTAAAAAACAGTGTTGAGGGCTAGCGCTGTGACATAGTGGGTGGAACCGCCGCTTGCAATGCCAGCACCAGTTCAAGCACTGGCTGCTCCACTTTCGATCTAGCTCTCAGCTATGGCCTGGGAAAGCAGTAGAAGATGGCCCAAGTCCTTAAGCCCCTGCACCTATGTGCGAGACCTGAAAGAGGCTCCTGGCTCCTGGCTTCAGATAGGGTGCAGCTCCAGCCACCGTGGCCAACTGGGGAGTGAACCAGCAGATGGAAGGCCTCCCTCTCTCTCTGCCTCTCTTTCTCTCTCGGTGTTAACTCTGACTTTCAGATAAATAAATAAATCTTTAAAAAAAAAAAACACAGTGTTGGAGATTTATGGGCTACTATCAAATGACCCAACATATGGGCCATAGGAGGTCCTGAAAGCATGGAAAAATAGAATGGATTGGAAGGCATTTTTAGTGAAATAATAACAGAACACTTCCCTAATTTGGAGAAAGAAAGGGACTTCAAAGTATAGGAAGCACACAGAATTCCTAATAGACATGACCATAAAATATCCTTGCCATTACACATTATAGTCAAACTCTCCACAGTAAAACATAAAGAAAAGATTCTCAAATGTGCAGGACAGAAACACCAGATTACTTTCAGGGATCTCCAATTAGACTCACAGCTGACTTCTCATAAGAAAACCCTACAGGCTAGGTAAGAAAGGCAAGATACATTTCAAGCCTTAAGAGAAAAAAATTATCAACCTAGAATACTATACCCTGAAAAGCTCTCATTTATGAATGAAGGTGAAATAAAGACCTTTAACAAACAGAAATTAAAGAATCTGTCATCACTCATCCAGTCTTAGAAAAGTTACTTCTGGATGTGCTACACACAGAAACAAGGTCATCATTATGAAAGATGGTGAAGGCAGAAAGGCTCCCAGTAAAACTACAAAGGAAATCCAAAGTAAACAATAGGAATATTTATGGGAAAATGGCAGGGCAAAGTCGTTACTTATCAATAGTCACCTTGAATGTAAATGGCCTCAACTCTCCAGTTAAAAGATACAGACTGGCTGAATGGATTAAAAAACAAAACCCATCTATTTGCTGCCTACAAGAAACATATCTCATCAACAAAGACACACTCAGAGTGAAAGTGAAAGGGTGGAAAAAGATATTCCATGGCAACAGAAACCAAAAAAGAGCTGGTGTAGCCATCCTAATATCAGACAAAATATATTTTAACACAAAAATTGTTAAAAGAGACAAAGGAGAGAACCAGGTAATGATTAAGGGATCAATTTAACAGGAATATGTGACTACTGTAAACATATATACATCTAATTAGAGGTCAGCAGGCTATTTAAAAGAAATATCAATGGATCTAAAGGGAGACATAGACTCCAATACAACAGTAATGAGGGACTTCAATATTCCACTTTCAGCAATGCACAAATCAGACAGAAAATCAGCAAGGAAACAGCAGAGTTAATCGACACTATAGATGGATCAAACAGATACCTACACAACTTTTCATCCTACAGATGCAGAATACATTCTTCTCACTAGCATATGGAACTTTCTCTAGCACAGACAACATGCTAGGCCGTAAAGCAAGTCTCATCAAATTAAAAAAAAAATTGAAATCATACCATGCATCTTCTCTCACCACAGTGGAACGAAGCTGGAAATCAACAACTCAGTAATCTCTAGAAAATATGTAAACACATGGAGACTAAACAACATACTCCTGAATGAACAGTGGGTTACTGAAGAAATCAAAAGAGAAATCAAAAAATTTCTGGAAACAATTAAAGATGATGATAAACATACAAAAGTTATGGGAGGGCCAGTGCTGCAGCCTGCAGTGCCTTCATCCCATATGATTTGAGTCCTGGGTGCTCCAGTTCTAATCCAGATCTCTGATACTTCATGGGAAAGCAGTGGAAAATGGCCCAAGTGCTTGGGCTCCTGCACCCACATGGGAGACCCAGAAGAAGCTCCTGCTTCCTGGATTCGGATCTGCCCAGCTCCAACCGTTATGGCCATTTGGGGAGTGAACAAGTGGATGGAAGACCTCTTTCTCTCTCTCTCTCTCTCTCTCTCTCTCTCTGCCTCTGACTCTCTGCAACTGTCTTTCAAATAAACAAATAGATCTTTAAAAAAAACTTACGGGACACAGCAAAAGCAGTGCTGAGGAAAGTTCATAGCAAATGTTGCCTACATCAAGAAATTGGAAAGGCATCAAATAAATGAGCTATCAATGCATCTCAAAGATCTAGAAAAACAACAGCAAACCAAACCCAAAACTAGAAAAATAAACAAAATTGAAAGCAAAAAAAATATATAGAAGATCAGTGAACAAAAAGCTGGTTTTTGAAAAAATAAATAAAATTGATATACCACTGACCCAACTAACCAAAAAAAAAAAAGAGGGAGAAGACCCAAATCAATAAAATTAGAGAAGAAAAAAGAAATTTAACAACAGACACCACAGAAATAAAAAGAATCATCACAAATTTCTACAAAGAGCTGTATGCCAACAAACTGGGAAACCTAGAAGAAACAGACAGATTACTAGACACATACAACCTACCTGAATTGAGCCACGAAGAAACAGAAAACCTATCAATAACCAAGATGGAAACTAACTGAATCAGTAACAAAGACCCTTCCAACAAAGAAAAGCCCAGGAGTGGATTCAATGCTAAATTCTACCAGACATTTAAAGAACTAACTCCAATTCTTCTTAAACTATTCAAAACAATTGAAAGGGAGGGAATCTTCCCAAACTCCTTCTATGAAGCCAGCTTTACTTTAATTCCTAAACCTGAAAAAGATACAACAGAGAAAGAGAACTACAGACTAATTTCCCTGATAAACACAGACCCAAAAATCTGCAACAAAATTCTAGCCAGTTGAATCCAACAACACATCAGAAAGATCCTTCACCCGGATAAAGTGGGAGTCATTCCAGTATGAAGGGATGGCTCAACATTTGCAAATCAATAAATGTGATACATCACATTAAAAAAAAACCACTGTGTCATCTTCATGGTCCTACAGAAGTATTAACCTTTTTCCCTTCAACAAGCCATCCTCCATGTTCTCTTCCTACCCATGGAGCCTTAGCTTCTTCCCACCAGTGGGTCATCAAAAGTACTAGCTTCTTCCTCAAACCATGTCTGTTATGTGATCTCCCTATTTGGGCCACTTATTATTTGTGAGACTCTGGACCTCGAGTCCTAATGTATAAAACCAGGGGCATGGAGGCCGGCACTGTGTCACAGCAGGCAAAGATGCGTGTGGTGCCAGCATCCCATATGGGCATCGGGTCATGTCCCAGCTGCTCCACTTCTGATCCAGCTCTCTGGTATGGCCTGGGAAAGCAATGGGAAGATGGTCCAAGTGTTTGGGCCCCTGCACCCATGTGGGAGACCCAGAAGAAGCTCCTGGCTCCTGGCTTCGGATCAGCTCAGCTCCGGCCGTTGCAACCATTTGATGAGTGAACCAGCAGATGGAAGGCCTTTCTCTCTGTCTCTGTAACTCTATAAATAGATAAAGTAATTAGTTAATTAACAAAGAATCATTAGCAGAGGAGAAAGGTCAACAGAAGAGGGAGCAGGGTGAGAAGCAGAGCACTGCTCACTTTTCCCCTATGGCCTCTTACCCCCTCGTTGGTGAGCTGGGGTGCTCGAGCTCTCAGTGCAGCTGCCCACTGTAGAGCCCAGGCAGAGAATCAGTAGTGACCTTCTTCATCTCACCCTGGGATTCGGTGGTGCACAGCCAGGCTCCCGTCCAACCCTGCTGTACCTAGGAGGCCCCTACACAGGTGCCAAGGATGGTGGACATGGCAGCCACCCCAATGCCATGGAGGCCACTCATTCCAAGACCCAAGAAGATGGACCCGTGGACCAAGCCCAGTCACCAAAGCGGGCCAGGGACCCACACAGACCACTGTGTCTTAGCCAGATAAAACTTTGCCTGGTTCCAAAATGACTGACAAAGGCCTGTCAACAGAAATAAACAGACTCTGTAAAAAGGCTGATGTAAGGTTTATTCAGTGCACAGGATGAGTATCCAAGGCCGGGAGACACAAGCCCAGTGACTCTCAATGAGTCTTGGAAAGTGTTCCAAAGAGGTCAAATTCTAGCCAGAATTTATGTATTTCATGACAGTAAGTTTTAATTTATCATTACACAGTAACCTTACACTGACTTAACTTCCAAAGGAGGGCTTTCAGTAGGCTGGGGCCTATTTCTCTCAAGCTGGAGATTACTGCTTTTAGAATATGGTGACAAACATCTTTATAGACTAGGTATGTTGAAAAGAAGGGTACCTGATTAATTTCAAGAAGGATCTTTCTGGGAATAGGTAAGTAATGTATACATAAAGAGAAAAGGATTACACCAGTTGGTCCAGATGGCTAAGGCAAAAGAGACCCTGTGCACACACCCCCTCAAGTTTGACTTTGCAATCCAAACATTACAGACAGATCTCACTAGGTATTTCTCTGGAATTTTTTTGCAGGCTTTTTTTCAAGGGCAGTTTTAGAGGACAAGTGGGATGGTTAGTGGTCATTGGGTAGTTGGCCTTTGTTCTGCCAGACCTTGACACTGGAACAAAGAATGAGAGAGTAGCACACCATCCATGGTCAACTGGAGATGCCCCACCCTTTGAGTTCTACCGGCCCTTTACATAAGGCCTGCAGATATAATACAAAAAGCTGCTCTCAACTTTGCCTTCAATCTTCTTAAAGAAAACTTTTGCTACACCTAAGAATTCTAGATATACAGAGATTATCAATTCAGGACAGGGTTAGAAAATCACATCTTATGGCAGGTATTTGGTCCAGCAGTTAAGACACACACATACCATATTGGAGTACCTGGGTTCATGTCCTGGATCTGCTTCTGATTCTAGCTTCCTGCTAATATGCACCCTAAGAGGCAATAGATGATGGTATAAGTACTTGGGTCCCTGCCACTCATCTGGAAGATCTAGATTGAGTTCCAGGTTCCCAGCTTCAGCCTGGCCTACTCGTGGATGTTGCATGCATTTGAGGCATGAACCACTAGATGGAATATTTCTCCACAAATCTGCCTTTCAAGTGAATAAAAATAAATAAATTCTAAAATGGAAAATCACACATTTTGTAAATATCCATTTGCATTAAAAATCACATCTTCTAGAAGTGACTTCCTGGAATATAGTTGTGAAACCACCTCCAGGAGCAATCATGTCCACATTTACTCAGCTGACAAGAGGACATGGAACAGATAAATGCAAGGAGGAGAGAATTCTCTGCCAGACGAGTTGTTTCAAGGAGACACTTTCAAATACAGCGTTCATATGTATTGGTTTGGGATGTGCTTTTTTCCCTCACACTGTATATATAATCGACAATGCTAAGTACTCTTTGAAATATCTGGTATTTCTGGATGGTCTAAAGTGCCTGATAGATGTTAAAAGTAATAGTAAAAGAACACATTTGTAAGTCCTTTTTTTCGAAAATCTGTATTAAACACTGTGGGGGGATGGCCAATCAAACTCTTGGGTGGTACACTTTGTGTTTGTGCACTGATCTGGGGGAAGCAGGAGAGAAGGAAACACCAAGAGCTCCTCACCAGTGTGCATCTGGTGAGGCACAGCTGACTACTGGCCCCTGCATGCATCTGGTTTCACTCTGCTGTGAATACAAGGCTAAACAAAGGACCTATCAGTCCTAATTAACAACACCTATGCAACAAAGTAAAATGAGCATATATCTTTCTAGATTTTAAGGAGGCTTCCAGAGTATGACAGAAGCAGAGTTAGTTGAACTAACAGATTTTGTATCTTTTATATTATAATTCCTAGGAAAGACTGCCTTCTGAAAATTTGAGCATCACAGTCCACTGGATTGATGGAGCAGGGAAGGATTTGAGCCCAGAATGTTCATATTCCAAAGACAATTCCAAACTGTTTTTTTTTTTTTTTTTTTACAGGCAGAGTGGACAGTGAGAGAGAGAGACAGAGAGAAAGGTCTTCCTTTGCCATTGGTTCACCCTCCAATGGCTGCCGCGGCCGGCGCACCGCGCTCGTCCGATGGCAGGAGCCAGGAGCCAGGTGCTTTTCCTGGTCTCCCCATGGGGTGCAGGGCCCAAGCACCTGGGCCATCCTCCACTGCACTTCCTGGGCCACAGCAGAGGGCTGGCCTGGAAGAGGGGCAACCGGGACAGAATCCGGTGCCCCGACCGGGACTAGAACCCGGTGTGCCGGCGCCGCAAGGCGGAGGATTAGCCTGTTGAGCCACGGCGCCGGCCGACAATTCCAAACTGTAACCACTGTTACTTGTGTGCAGTTTATTCAAGGCTGTTATAAACACAGTGGGACAAAGTCCTTACTTGAAACATCTAGGCTATATAGTATCTAGAAGTGCCCACGTATGGTAAACATAGGGGTAGTAAAATATCACTCTGTAAACATCTTTTCACTACAATTCATATAAAATATGGTCTTTTGAGAACTGAACTGTTAAAAACATTTCCAGTATGATGGGAACAATCACTATATTCCTAAAGTTGCACTTATGAAATTTGTACTCATTAATATACGGGTTTTTGGGAAAATACACAAAAAGTAATAAAAAATAAAAACACCTCTGTGCACAACATAGTACTATCTGTATTTGTTTAATGGTCTGGAGAACTAGAAGAAAGAAACTACAAAATGTAATACTGTGTCCCTACCTGGATGCTTTCAGGAACCAGTTTTATATATATTCTATGTGCTTTACTTTGACATGCAGATAATGGAGAAATAAGTCCTGATTTTGCAATATTTTGTCTCTAGATGCTAAAGAAACTGCAAGTATGCAACAAAGTAGACAGTAAAATGAGCATATATTCTGTGTTGAAATGTATAAGAAAACTAGTCCTCTGTAAATGACTTCTGTATATCAATTTATAAAACAATCTCTAAGAGTTCAATATGCTTATCCTTGTCCACTGGATTGAAGACAGGGAGAAGGAAGTGAAGAGTTAACAGTGCAAGGCAAAACTGTAATATTTAGAAGATACCTCAGGCTATTAATCAATAGGCAATACAATCTTATGGAAATGCCATCATTTATGAGGTACATCGTTGACCAGAATGCTATTATATGACATGAGACTGTACTTCCCAAGTCTGAGGAATAAATTAAGGCAAACACAGGGACTCAAGGGGTGATTGACTCTGCTCTTGAAGAACTGAATTTCACGCTGTCCTTGAAGTAAGCAACAGAGGGCTTCTATCTATCTATTTATTTATTTATTTATTTGACAGAGTTAGACAGTGAGAAAGGGAGAGACAGAAAGAAAGGTCTTCCTTCCATTGGTTCACTTCTCAAATGGCCGCTACTGCCGGAACTACACTGATCCGAAGCCAGGAACCAGGTGCTTCCCCCTGGTCTCCCATCGGGTGCAGGGGCCAAAGCACTTGGCTCATCCTCCACTGCCCTCCCAGGCCACAGCAGAGAGCTGGACTGGAAGAGGAGCAACCGGGACTAGAACCCAACGTCCATATGAGATGTCGGCGGAGGATTAACCAAGTGAGCCACGGCGCCAGCCCAACAGAGGGCTTCTACCAACCACATCCACCCTCTCAAGTTATCTCAAAGAACTTTTATTACATCTGAATACTGGGACTAAATTCCTGGCCCTCAGTCCTTCTCTAAAAGTTCTCCAGACTGCCAAAGCCCAGGAACATTCCATGAACAGTGTCTCAAAGTCAGAGGCTGGCTCATTGATTGCAGGGCTTCTCATGGGCCTTCTAGACCATTCTTCACATTGACACTGAAACTGTGCACCAACACCCCAGTCGGCAGGCATGAACAGATTATCCTTGTCTTCTTGGTTCCCATGGCCAAAATCCTTAACTAATCCTCTACCCACCAGAGTAGAGCTGATTTCACAAGCTGTTATGTCAGCTGCTCACTTCAACATCTGCTCTTGATTTCCTGGCCCAACACCTCCAATATGCCCGGAGCTGTGCTGTCTTGCTTCACCCTATATGGCTTCTTGCCCCCACCCTCAAAAACACCTGCAGCTGCACACTCTTCCAACCTCAGTTCTGTCTGCAGTTGATCCATCCACCCACACTCCAGACCCCCGTCCCTGCGAGCTTGCACTATTGATTAGCTGCCCCTGGTCTGGAGTATTTAACCTCTCCATTTCTGGGGCTCTTTTATTTAGCCAACACTGCATTATGTGTCTCAGGGGAAAAAAAAAAATCCTACCTTTAACCCTATTTCCCTCTCCAGCTTCTTAAACTAAATTAGTCTTATTTACCACGTGGACTAGAATGAATAATGCCCCCCAAAATCCATGTCCTTCCTAGAAACCTCAGAATATGATTCTGCTCACCAATAGGGTTGCTGCAGATGTAACTTCTTCAGAGTGGGCCCCTAATCTCCCATGACTTGTGTGCACAGATACATACATAGGGGAATACCATATGATGACAGAGGCCAAGCATGGGGGCTGTGCCTGCAAGCCAAGGAATTCCAAGATTTGCAGGCAACACCTGAAACTAAAAGGGCCAGATTCTTCCCTGGAACCTTCAGAGAGAGCAAAGTGCTTCCAAAGCCTGATTTTGGACATCTGTGTCTAGAACTGTGCGACAAAAAGTTTCCTTGGCTTTAGGACTCCCAGTTTCTGGTTCTCTGTTATGAGAGGCATGGAAAACGAACACACCCCATAAGTCACCACAGTTTTCTTCCTGCTTCCAGGATTCTTCCTTATGCCTTCTTCTAGAGCCAAATCCAGTCTTTATTTTATGTGTTCCTTGTTGAGGCTCTTCTCTCATATTCCTCTCAGCCTCTGTCACTGCTTCCTAATATTACAGCCACCGACGGAAGAGTGGTGGTCCTGGGTTCATGACCAATTCATCTCACTGTTCATGCTTCTGTGTGATCTCATCCAAACACAAGCTCTCCCAGGCTGCACATCTCAAATCCCCCTCATGAGCTCTAGTCTGGAATTTTTCCGACCAAGAACCTCAAACACCACATGGATAAAATGGAAGAATCATCTGGAAGTATCTTTCCTTAATAAACCTGTTTCTCCTGCTGTAACCTGCACATCCCAAGAGGCTCTACTTCCATGTAGGGCATAAGTCAGATAGCTGGCATCTTCTTGGACTTACCTCACTCCATCCTTCACTTCACCCACAGACTGATCCCCATGAGTCAGACAACTCCTTCCCCTCTTCTCATGGCTGCTGCTTTAGCTCAGACTTTCACCATCATGCCTAGGAGATATCCTCACTAACCACCTCTTGAATGCTGCTCACAGGGTTTCTTACACCTCAGTCTTAGTCACTTTCCCACATCAATGCTTCACAGCTTCCAGCTCCCTTCAAGACAATGTCCACAGCACTCCTCTCAGGAGTTCAGAGTGAAGGCACTCTGGATTTAACTCCAGGATCTACCACATACTGGCTGTGTGACCTTGGGGAAGGTATTGAACTGCTCTGTGCTCAGATCCCTCACCTACAAAATGGGCATAATAATAATATATGCATTATAGGGGTGCTGAAATGATCAATGAACTAAAAAGTTTAAAATGCCAAACTGTGCCCATCGTTTGACAAATGGGCACAAGACATGAACCGCTACTGCTCTAAGTGGAACCATTTCCCCTATTTTCAGTTCCACAGGTGTGTTGTTCTCCAACCAATGAGGATCATTGTGCAATCATACTCTCTGTTCCCCTGGCTCTTGACCTTGACATACACTGTCCAGAACACCTTTTCCCTGCCACCTCATCCCAAACACACAAGAAGCGTAACTCCAGATTCATTTCCTCTACTGAGCCCTCTTCATAGCTCTCCCACTGGAGTCAGACATGCTCATCATCATGCCCCCATGGACACTTGTAGGAGAGCACAGACCACACTAGGATACAAAGAACTGTCTCCTGCCTCTCTGTCAGCACTTCTGGCAAGGGCTCTGCCATACTGATCTTCTCAATGCCAGCATCTGGTACACAGGGCAAAGAAAAGTAGGTTCACAAAAGCTAGAAGAATTAAGTAATGAATTACAAAAGGACAGATAGAGATGGGCTATAAAAAAGTCTGAGGCTATGTGGGTCAGTCCTACTATAATAATGAACAATACTTCCTTCCACTCTTAAAACTGTCTCCTTTGGATAGTAAATTACAAGGTCACTTTAGGTAACACGGCCATGATTCTCCCTTGGTTTAACAATTATTTTAGGAAACGTCCGTTTTAGTATCCTTCAATGGGATTAATAAGGAGTGGTTATTTGGCACAGCTGTGAAGATGCTGCTTCGTACAAGCACATCATATATCAGAGTGCCTGGGTTCAAGTCCCAGCTCCACTTCCTATTTCAGATTCCTGTTAATTCAAACCCTGAGAGACAGCAATGATGGCTCAATCACTTGGTTCACTGCCATCCACATGGGAGACCTGACTGAGTTCCCGGCTCCTAGCTTTGCTCTGGCCCAGTCCTGGATGTTGTAGGTATTTGAGGAGTAACCCAGGAGATGGAAGACCTGCCTCCGTCTCTCTGCCTCTCTGCCTTTCAAACAAAATGAAAATGAATAAATTTTAATGGAATTAATAGTAAAACCTGCCAATGATGAAATTCCCAAGTCAATGCAATACCCTAAGTGGAATTTTTAAAGCTTAAAATTATGTGTTATTTTGATGTATAAAAGCTTAGGTAAGTAACTCAAAGATGGAGTAACCAACAGCAAAATTGCCCCCTCACCTTAAATAACTAAAACACTGGATGGAACATAGGAAACAATGGTCAATAATACACTGGAATCAGGCAACAAAGGACAGTGCTCCTCAGAGATGGGAAACAAAGGAGATTCATCCTGAGTGGATCCAGATTACTGCTTTGTAGAAGATTCCAGGCCACAAAACAGGGAGGGAGAATGTAGCTGTAGCCCAGAGAGCTCCCTGAATATATTCCAGTAAGTTCTTCATCCCTAGATTCCATGTAGTAAATTCCAGTAACACTTCCTAGTTGTTGTGCCAAAAAAACTTTTAAAAACCATTCCCAAGACTATGGTCCCACTTCTTCAAAACCGTATGGCTTGCTTAAGGGCTGCATTGTACAGCCTATGAGCCAAGAACGATCGCACAATTTTTAAAGCTTACAAACGAAAAAGAATTGGAAGAAAAATAAAAGGTAAAAAGAATAAAAGAGGAGTAGTAGAAGTAGAGGCAGCAGAAGTGGGAAGAGAACAGGAACATTAAGAAGAGCAGGAGGAGGAGGAAGAGAGGAAATGACCAACACTATGAGGGGACTTTAGAAAGTTCATGGAAAGATGGAATTGAAAGATAAGTTTATTTTAGTGAAAAACTTAAATTCATTCATACAAGAGATCTTCAAAAGTTTTATGGAAATGCCTATTATGAAAAAATATAGGGGCCGGCATTGTTGCATAGTGGGTAAAGCTGCCACTTGCAGTGCCGGCATCCCATATGGGTGCTGGTTCAAGACCCGGCTGCTCCACTTCCAATCCAGCTCTCTGCTATGGCCTGGGAAAGCAGTAGAAAATGGTCCAGGTCGTTGGGCCCCTGCACCATGTGGGAGACCTGGAAGAAGCTCCTGACTCCTGGCTTCAGATCAGCACAACTCCAGCCATTGCAGCCATCTGGGGAGTGAACCAGTGGGTGGAAGCCCTCCCTTCATCCATCTCTCACTCTCTCTCTCTCTCTCTCTCTGCCTCTTCTTCTGTGTCTAACTCTTTCAAGTAAAATAAATAAATCTTTTAAAAAAGAAAAGAAAAACATGGGTGGACTTCAAAATGCTTGCACCAAAATAAATATTTTTAAATTCCATTTTCCATGAACTTTTTGAATTCCTCTCTATGTGGCCCACCAAGCCTAAAATAAGATTTTTCTGACCTCTATTCTAGACATTTGGAGATAAAGGACATCTTCTAATTCATTTCCTCAAGGGGATTATATAAATCTAATGAGGAATATATCTGTTAGGATTCAACCAGAGAATCAGAACCTCAGTGAGTGATATGCAATGAAAGATTTATTATACTAATGATAGTATGCAGTTGTGGGCACTGATGAAAAGGTTCATGGGAGGCTCATGCCTGTGCGTCAGGCAGTGGCTGGAAGTCACTGCTGGTGCAAAGAGCCATCATTCAGGAAGAAACACTGCATACGAAGCAGGGAAATGCAAGAACCATGACTGATAAAGATAAGCTAAAACTCAGTTCTGCCTGTCACTACCTCTAGTCCCACTGATGGGAGCCACCTGGTGCCCCCTGCCATAGAACTGCACATGTATGTGCCAGGTCTGGGAATAGGAAGAACTGAAGAAAGAAAGAAAGCAGGCAGAGGTACAGGAACAATGGGCCTGGCAGCTGACTCAAGTCCAAAGGAGTGCCTGGCGCTCAACAGCCATCTTCAACCCATCTTCATGGCTGCTACCGTGCTTCTGCTTTCTATTGCCTAGGCAAAACTCCTCTTGTGACCCATCTCATTTCAGAACCACACAAGGAAAGGGATTCTAGAAAACCTGGTTCCAGCCTAAGAAATAGTAAAAGACATTACAGGGAGAAAAGGCTAGCCACTGTGAAATAACAGGGCACAATAAAAAAAAATAAAATGCAATTTAGTGATGCATGGGAGAGTTCTGGATCTAAAAGCTGCAGAAATTTGCAGGAAAGTGAGATCAGAGAGACCGGAGAAGATGTCTGTGGTCAGGGAGGACATGAACCAGGCTGAACAGGGCTGGGAAAGGTGTGTGGGGGTTGGGTAGAGAGAGGGAGCAAGTGGTCACTGGAGGCTGAGGAAACAATCAGTGTGGCATGGGGTGTGCTAGAACAGTGAGGAGACTGCCTTGCCCAGAGAGCAAGGCTAAAGGCAGAAACACAAAAGCTACATTCTTTGAAATCCGGTGCCAGTAGAAGGAGTGGACAGCTCTGTGAGCAGGAAGTTCGAAGAGGAGGAATGCAGTGTATGGGGCTACTTGGAAGACAGCAGCAAGGAAGCTGCTTTCTGATGAGGGGGATACAGAAATGAATGCACACACTCAAGTCCCCAATCAGTCAGACTACACATGCTGTTTCCGTTTTGTTTTCTGTAGTCTCTTGAGCGATCAGGAAATGAAGAAGTGTCCTCTTTGAATCTCAGACACCAACAGGCTCGGGGGACACAGAAGACATAAGCAGAGCGTATCCATGTGACAGCAGAGCAGGCAGTTTTCCAATGGCTGTGCAGGGTGAAGCCAACTACACAGTCAGATGCACTGCATGGCTTCCAGCCAGCAAGACAGCAGGGTCAGCGCCATCCACAGAAACCGAGCAATTCAGGCACTGGAGAAGTGACACTGGAAGGCACAATCATAATAGGCCAGGGGAGCAACTAGAAGTCCCAAAACATGTTAAGCTGGAGCACTGGAGTAAAAGCATCACAAGACTAAGCCTCCCCGTGTTGAGGATGCTGGGCAGAAGAACAAGAGAGATAAACAGGGTAGTGACAAGTGACCAGGACATACTATCCTGTTCTGTTTTCTCTCTCTTCTCTCTCATTCTCGTCCAAGATCCCCCAGTCATGACTGACCATTAGTTATACTGACCCCAGTACTAGATCTTCTATTTTTTAAACTTATTACAAACATAAATATTGCAAAATAACTAGTTACACAAAATTCATGTGACGGATCATTGGTCTTTGCTGAATACCTACTACATGGTAGGCTCCATGACAGGCACTGAAATATGACAATAACTAAGACAAAACCCTCCTCCAGTGGCCAGAGTTGTGGCACAGTGTGGCACACTGCCTGCAACACCAGCATCCCATATCAACGCCAGTTCATGCCCCTGCTCCACTTCAAATCTTGTTCCTTGCTACTGTACCTGGGAAAGCAAAAGATGGCCCAAGTATTCTACCAAATGGAAGATCCAGATAAAGCTCCTGGCTTTAGCCTGGCCCAGTCCTGACCACTGGACCATCTGAGGAGTGAACCAGTAGATGGAAGGTATCTTTTTTTCTCTCTCTCTCTCTGTAACTCTGCCTTTCAAATAAATACATTTTTTAAAGCCCTCCTCCAGTGAAAAATACAGATCTGTTAACAAGCTTAACCATCAGGTTAAACTACCATGATTACCTAACCCAGTGTCATCAGAGCACAACTGTATTGTCTCTTGCTGTCCTTAAGTCTGCTCTCTGGGGCTCCTATTTGTGCATTCCCAGAAAGTGAAGCAGGACACACACAACCCCACTCCTTACCCATGCCCCTTTGGTCACTATAAGGAAATACAAAAAGCCCCTTGGCTGTAGAATGGTGGTTACCGGAACTGGGGTAAGGACAAGTGGTGGAGAGCAGAGCAGAGCAGAGCAGAGTTGTAGCCTAGTGGGAACAGAGCTTCCGTTTAAGTTCCAAAGCCCTGTTGCAATGCAATGTGAACTTAACCCTACTGAACCACACACTTAAAAATGGTTAAGACGGTACATTTTATGTTATGTGCTTTTCACCACACACACACACACACACACACACACACAAATGTCTTCAGCTACTTCATGTCAATACAACAGTCTCAATTTAGTAAAAGCAAAAAGTCAGTCAGAAGTTATATTTGAGATTTCAGTTCTGTGACAGACTTCTCCCCTCCTGAACTGAGGTTTGTTGTTATAGCTGGGGGAGGAGGATATGGGGGCTTCTTCCTTTGCTCCCCACTCCTCTTGGTTCTCTTTTCTCCTCCATCCCTCCTTTTTTACTCTCACAACACCATGGGTTTTCCCAGCATTGCATTTATCACCCAGTTGAGGGTCAGCCAATTCTCTGTCCAACGCTGGATACCAGCTCTGCAGGTGGTGCCTGCATCCATCTTGTTCATCATTGTAACCTTGCTCCTAGGACAGTATTTAACCCAGAATCATTGCTCAGTCATTATTTCCTAGGTGAATGACTGAAAAAATAAATCTACATATCAAATGAAAAGTAAGCTGGAAAGAAATGCAGTGGTAATTCATGCAATAGAAGAAATATGCTTGTTATTCCAGGTATACTAACTTCACATAGTTATGACTATTTCATGTTACTCTCCTGGGCTTCACCAATAAGTAAAGGCAATTCTCTGTGTAGGCAGGAAGAGCTCTCTTGAAGGTCCTGTTGACCCTGGATAGCAAGAGTTTGCCCCTCACACAACAGGCTAAATAAATTAGTGAAGCCGGACCAGTGTTGTGGCACAACGGGGTAAGCCACTGCCTGTGATACCAGCATCCCATGTGAAAGCTGGCTAGAGTCCAGCTGCTCTGCTTCCATATCAGCTCCCTGCTAACGCCCCTGGGAAAGCAGCAGCAAAGATAGCCAAAGTGCTTGGGCCCCTGCCACCCATGTGGGAGACTAGGGTGGACTTCCAGGCTTTTTTGCAGCCATTTGGAGAGTAAACCAGCAGATGGAAAACCTCTCTGTCCCTCTCTCTGTGTAACTCAAATAAATGCCTTTCAAATAAATAAATTTTAAAACAAAGAACTAGCAGAGCTGCATTGGGGACTTCAGGAAACAAAGAGCATACCCAGTATTCTAAAAGAATACTGACTCAAAGAATGTCAGGCAAGATTCCACCAACATTTAGGGACAAAACATAGCTATAAACAGTAACAAGTAACATAACAGGACTTGGAAAAGTTTGTGAAAATGGAATTAAGAGGTAAATTTACTGGAGTGCAAAAATGTCAATATCCATGAATAATTTTTTCTTAATGCATACTTTTCATGAACTTTTTGAAGACATCTCATATGCATAGATTTCAAAATTTTCATGCACCAAAATAAACTTATCTTCTAATTCCATGTTCCACAAACTTTTTGAAGTGACCTCATGATTGACATTTATACAGCATTAGCACACACTAGCTCCTGTGCTAAGCACTTCACAAGCTTTATTTCATGCAACTCCCACAAAAGACCCTCCCTATAAGGTGAAACCTATGTTTATCACCATTGTATCAGAGATCAAGTTGTTCACCCCAGATCACAGGCAGTGAAAGGCAGAACTGGGATGCAAATCAACACAGATTTCATACACAGATCCAAACCCTCACCACCATCTATCCTCAGAAACTGAACGAGTACCTGAAGAAGTGAGTTTAAACTTAAATCAGATACCCACACACCCCAACACATTCATGACATTATAGGTACAACAGATTTCAATTAATTTATTTTCATATTTTGCATAATTTTGCTGGGGACTGTTTAAGATATGAAGTTGAACAGATCTTGTTATCGCCTTTACAGATATTCCATATAGTGGGAACCCAGATACCTGTGTAGCTAATTGCAGAATGAGACAACTGAAATCACAGAATGTACAATGTACAATGGAAAAATGGAGACATAAACTTTATTTTGTATGCACATTCATTAAAGTAATGAGGAGCCCAAAAAGCTAGCTACCTATTTTATTATGCTTATTTTGTACATTCATGTGAACTTTCTTCTGTCCAAACTTCTTTCATATCCTGAATCTCTTTGAGTTACTGTAAAATGAATTTTCACCCATACAGAATTTGTGCTATTACCCTGCCCCAATCCTGAGTATTATCACATTTAGCTTTTATCCTATAAAATATAAAACATAAAATTTTAAAACATAAAATGTCTTTGAATCTTCAATTAAAATGTTAAAGGTAGAAAGAGCAGTGTTCTCACCAAAATAAAACTAGGTTTAATTCTTTAGATAGTAATTATTTGATTAGTAATTTGGATTTCTACAAATACAAGGAAATTAGTCCATTTTTAAAAGATATGAGAAAAGCTGGTGCCACCATGTTTTCTCAAGTGAGCATCGCTGGGCTATCGGCCAGGGCCTTGCAACCGCAATGAGTCCAAGTCCGAAACATGGCAACTTTGAAAGATATTACCAAGCAACTAAAGTCAATTAAAAACATCCAGAAAATTACCAAGTCTATGAAAATGGTGGCAGCAGCAAAATATGCCCCAGTTGAGAGGGAGCTGAAACCAGTTCGAGTGTATGGAATAGGATCTTTAGTTCTGACTGAAAAAGTTGATATTAAGGCACCTGAAGACAAGAAACACCTCCTGATTGGCGTGTCCTCAGATCGAGGGCTTTGTGGTGCTATTCATTCCTCTGATGCCAAACAAATGAAAAGTGAGGTGGCTGCGCTCACAGCAGCTGGAAAATAAGTTTTGCTGGTTGGAGTTGGTGACAAAATCAGGGGCATCCTTCATAGGACTCATTCTGACCAGTTTCTTGTGACATTCAAAGAAGCTCGAAGAAAGCCCCCTACTTTTGGAGATGCGTCAGTCATTGCTCTTGAATTACTAAACTCCGGATATGAGTTTGATGAAGGGTCTATCATCTTTAATTGATTAAAGTCTGTAATCTCCTATAAGACAGAACAAAAGCCAATTTTTTCCCGTACTACCATTGCAAGTGCTGAGAGCATGAGCATCTATGATGATGTTGATGCTGATGTGCTGCAAAATTACCAAGAATACAATCTGGCCAACATCCTCTACTACTCTCTGAAGGAGTCCACCACCAGTGAGCAGAGTGCGAGAATGACAGCCGTGGACAACGCCAGCAAGAATGCTCTGAGATGATTGACAAACTGACTGTGACATTCAACCATATCCACCAAGCTGTCATCACAAGAGTAGATTGAAATTATCTTGGTGCTGCAGCTCTGGTTTAATGAAAATCAAGTTCCAAACTCAGACGAGAAGGAAAATTGAACCAGCTGATTTTATTTTTAGCTTACTAATATCTCAGAAGAAATGTGGTGTACTGTTTGGTGTACTAAAGACAGCAAGATATTTGCAAATTATGTTACAATAAACAACTTCCAAGAAGAAAAAAAAAAGCTATGAGAAAATACTGTGTTTATATTTAGGAAAACTTTGCATAAGCCTCCCCAGAGCCATGCTTGTCCTCTACAAACAATATTACTACTTGCTAATATTCAAAAATCTAAATAACATTATCCCTGGATATATCTTTCCATGGAAATGCTTCCTATAATCAAAAAAATCTAGAATGCCATATTCATCAGGACAAATAGTCCAGTCTCCTCAATACAAATACAAGAAACCCAAAAAGGACTCAAGAAACCGAAGAGCAACACCTCACAGATGCTATCAACCAATCCAATGTGTGGTCCTTACTTGCATTCTACTTCAAACCAACCGACTTTAAACAAAAACCCTTTTGAGACAATTGAGAACATTTAAATATTGCCTGGACAAGCTGATGCTATTAGTGAATTACTTGAGTGTGATAACAGTATTGTGGTTACACTGATGGAAGGTTTATCTTTTAGAAAAATACTCAAAAAAATTTATGGATGAAAAGATAGGATGTACAAGATTTGTCAGAGGGTAAAGAAGAAACTAAGGAGGCCCAGGGCAGGGAACATATAACTACAGGTTAATCACTCGAACCTCCCTGCCACTGTACATGCTTGGAAGTTTCCATTTTTAAAAACAGTTTTAAAAGCTTACAAAGGAAAAAAAAGGAAAGAAAGAAAAGTAAAGAAACCCATTTCGGCATATGGCACAATATATCATACACAACAGAGACCTTGGCTAACACAGTAATAGTCACTTTAACTTTCAGAATTATGTCAGAATCATGACTTTATATATAGGATAGCTACACACAGCAAGACCACAGTAGCTGAAGGAAAGGAAATCTCCTAAACTTCATTTAATCTCCTTCTCTTGACCTGCATTTTGGAACTGACACTGCTTCAGGGCTGAGTAAATCCTTACTGGCTCAAAACAGCCTGAACTGCTGATTTCAACAAACTCATGTTCGCATTCTGAGGACAAACAAGAAATCAAGTTTCTATCCAGGTAAATCTTGACTATGTGTAGGTAGTTGACCAACAGGGAACTGAGGCTGAACTGAATTTCACAATGGGTCTTCAAATCCTTTGTCTTTCCCTACATATATTTTAGAGGGTGGGGGAGATGGGATAAATGTTTATATTATTAGCTATCACCTATGTAAGATCCTTGCAGCGTATGGTATGTATGGAATCAGTAAATGCTTAAAATATGTCTTAATAATCTGGAAGCTGCTATGAAAAATGGCCTTTAAATGTAAATTATTTTTGTAGAAATTCCAGGCAGGTGTCATTAGCAATGAGAGCAAGATTACCATGTAGGCTGCAATCAGGTGCTAACCCCTGAACGTTTTTCCTAAACGTGTGGGAAAGACGATTCACAAGCTGCACACACTTCCAGTACAATACGGTGAAGGGCAGGCACAAATCCTCAGGAGACGCTACTTACTTCACCTGGATGCCCACCTCCTTAAATCCGACTGCCTTTTGTTCCATTCTTTTCTCCAAGCCCCTGGATCTTCTGCCCAGGGTAACTGAATCCAAGTCAACACGAAAGCAGCAGGGGCGTCCTACACGGACGGTCTGCAGGCAGGGCAGAGTCCCCGGTCACGGGCTACACTCCAGCGTACCGGCAGGTACCACTCACGAGGTGCCGACTGCACCGCCACGACGGGGCGTTCTAGAATATTCCCGCCGCGCTGGAAACCACCTGCCGCCCCCGCTCTCCGCCGCCGCCATGTGCAGGCGTCCTGGGCCCCTAGACCAGCACCGGCTCTCTCCGCCCTGTCCGCCCGACCGGCCCTCACCGCCCACTCCAGTAAACCTAAAACGTGTTAACTCGCCGGTAAGCCCGCCACCCCTCTTACCTATCGGGTCCTCGCCCCAGGTCTGTGCGCGAGGCCGAGCTCCATGCAGGCTCCCGAATTCCCGCTGCCAGAGGGCGGCTGAGAAGCGGCTGTGCCGCCAACACCTACGTCGAGGCTGCAGCGTTGTCCGGAACCACGAGCGCGGGCCACGAAAATCCCGCGGAGGCGCAAGGCCCGGGGCTGTCCCCCCACCCCACCCGTCGCCGCCTCTTTTCCTGAGGTAGAGGCCGTGCGCGGCCCGGGTCTGGGCTGTGAGCAAAGCACCACGGCCGCCAGGCACTTCCGGCGGAACGCGGAGGCCCCGCGCGGGCGCGGCGCCGGGAACCGACGGCGCGTGCGTCCCGGAGCGCGTGCGGACCTTGGGTGCAGGAACCTGCTCCCGGCCTGCAGGGCTGCGGGGCGGAGGGCGCGTGGCTTTGTGTGCCCGTGGCCTTCGCCCTGGTGGGATCTCAGCGTCTGCGACCCGTAGGAAGGCTCGCATGGGGCTTTCGGTGCGGCTCAGAAACTACAGCCCGAGGGGCTTCGGGCGCGTGTTTAATTTCTGTGGGTAATTCGCGGCCCCCAGGGCTCCATCCAGTCTGCCAGGCCTCAAGAAAACGAGTCCTCGACCGGGGATGCTCCACGCAACTCGGGAGCGATGTGGCTTTTAATCCCAGCCGCGGTGTGGACAGGTGCCCGGAACCCGGCAGGAGCCCAGGAGGCTAGAGTACACAATCTCAGGGTCCTGGCCTGGGTTCCCCAGCGGCTAACCCCGCGCTGTGCGCACTGCGGCCCGGCCTGGTCACGGCACGCGCACGACGCGCTCGAGTCGCGCCCTCCGCACAGCCCCGCGCCGGCTGGCAGCCTGGTCAGCAGCCAGGAGCCCCGCAGGGGCTGGATGTTAGGGGTGAGTTCGTACTACCGAGCACCTGGTGACCGCGAGCCGGCCACCGGGCCATTCCCACCCGAAGACCGCACCTGTCCGCGCGCGGTGTGGCGCTTCTGACCAGGTGAACCCCAACGAAGCACCCTTTACGATGGACTGGGTGACAGCGTTTACTCTGGCGCTTTCTAGGAATTTACTGTCCCATAGTTCCGTTAAAATGAGGAGCTTGCGGCCGGCCCGTGCCTGCTCGGACCCTCGGTCACCTACGTTCGTGGCCGCGCTGAGCTGGAAGAAAACTCGCAGGGCGGTCCGCACGGGGCTCAGCCGCCACCTTGGCCCGCGCCTGGATGTCATTTGCTGCCAGGGCCACTTTCAACAGGGAGCGGGAACCTGAGCGGGTGGGACCGTGGCGCGAAGGGGCCCCATTCTGCTCCGTTTGTCCCCAAGCTCTTGGGCGAGTGTGCTCGGAGGGGTGAACTCGGGACCCCGGGCGGCCCTCTGCGGGCGGAAGCAGCAGGTGCAGAGGCGACCGAAGCCTGGCAGGCTCGCGTCTGGGCAGCTACGCAGGGGCGGGTTTGTAGCTTTCCTGGATGGCTCTGGAACGGCCCGAGGCCGGAGCGGGTGGAGATGGCTAGGAAGCGCGGAGCGAGCGCCCAGAGCACCGTGGATGAGAGGGCACGGGAGCAGACGCGGGCCCCTTCTAGGAAAGCGTTCCCCTGCCCTGCTGACAGGAGCAATGAATCGCAGCGAGTGAGGAGTAGAGAAGGCGGACGCCCAAGGGGCTCGCGTTTTGTGGCCTTGAGGGTTAAGGCTCCTCTTGCGATGACAGCTGGAGTCCGAGCAGCAGATGGCCAAGAGCTCGGGCTCCTGCACCCACGTGGGAGACGCGGTGAAGTTCCAGACTTCTGGCTTGGGGAGTGAATCACCGGATGGAAGCTGTCACTCTCTCCCACGCCCCCCCCCCCACTCATGCTCTGCCTTTTAAATAAATGTATGAAAGCAAACCTTTTATTGAAAAGAAATAAAGCAGCGCGCAGCGCAACTCCGAGGCAGTGTCTGGCTTGTAGAGATTCGCTCTCCCGCGGGCGAGTATTGCGTGGAGCGCTTCTCACCTGTGTTCCTTCCCCTCTGCCACCTGAAGCCCAGTAACAGCGAAACCTTTCTGGTTGAAAACTGCTTTTAGAAATTAACTTTTTAAAAATATTTATTTGTTCGAAAGGCGAGGTTAGGGAAACAGAAATCGGTCCTCCACCCACTGGTTCACCTCCCAGATGGCTACTATGGCCAGGAGCCATCTGAGTCTCCCATGTGGGTGCAGGGGCCCAAGCACTTGCTTTCCCTGGCTATTAGCAGGGAGCTGACTCACAAGTGGATTCGCCAGGACTGGAACCAGCGCCCACATTTGATGCCGGCATCACTTACCTGGCAAGCCACAACTGCAGCCCCCAAAGTGATCTTAAAGCGCTCTCCCGCTTATTACAGAAAAAAAAAAGAAGAAGAAGCCTTTAGAAAGATAGAAAATAAATGGAGGATGTACTTGCTCCAGTTATTTTTCTCCTAGTGCTTTCAATTCTAAATCTCCTGTTATAAAAACCAGGACTCTCGTACCACAAATACTCGTAATTATACAAGCCATACCAAAAATAGTTTCCGGTATCTATAGTAAGATGAACTGTAAAAATAAATTGTATCATTGGAGGAAAGAAGATACGTTTTAATAAGGAGTTCCATTCAAAAAGCGAATAACGACAGGGTAGCACCGAATTTTAGTGTAGCATTTTTATTTCGTCTATAAAGCTAGGCATATTGTCAACACGTCTCCGTGAAAGATGGCACGTCAGACACACAGACAAGAAATAAACGTTCCAAAATTAAAAATTCTACTTGTGTTAAGTGGCACGGGGTGGGGGGGCGTAAGCATTTTGCACTTGGCTCCAAGGCAGTACTTGCAGCCCTGGGAAATGAAGACGGGGCAAGGTGTTTTGCACTGGAGACTGCTTGCTTTTAACACCAGAACGAAATACTGCACTAGCGTTCATAATTCCTAGGGAAATGTGCAAGTCGGAAAGGCCATGGAAGCCGCAACGAAGTTGGGAAAAGAAAAGGCGAGACTTACGTCCTCCAAAGGTTGCCCTCACGTTGTCTATAAGGGGTCGGAATCCGGTGTCCCGGTGATTTTTGTAACGAACAAAAGTAGCGGTTGCCCCAGCTGCGGGATTCAGACGCGCACACCCGGTCCTGGCTACGCTGAGACACGCGCCCCTTCTGATGGCTATGGGAGCTGAACTTTGAGTCACTCACTCAGCTGTCCCGCAGTCTCCAGGTGCGCCCTGAGGGGCCTGGTAAAGGACCGGGGCAGGGTACCACTCAGAACGCCGGCGAGGTCCCCTCCCCGCCGGAAGGAACCGCCAGCGACATCAGTCTCGAGCCCTCTTCCACGCGCTGACACTCCAGCAGCGCCGCGGCTGCCGACAGGTGCCGGCCCAGGGGCGCGCCGTCGCTGGGAACGAAGCCACCGGAGCAGGTCTCTTCCTCCTCCCGCTGCTGCTGCTGCTGCTGCAGGAAGGTCCGCGCGGCCGCGGCGGCTGCCGACACGTGCAGCAAGGGGGCAGCGGCCTGGGCGTGCACCAGGCACGACGGGTGCTGCAGCAGATGGCAGTAACTCCATGGGGTCGCCGGCAGGCTGGGCGCTGCCCCTGCACCCGCCCCCCTCACCCCTTTCATGATACTCTCGATGCTAAAGGAGGTGCAACCGCCCCCCGGCAGCGACCCCGGGGCTTTGCCCTCCTCCCAAGGCCGGGAACCCTGGGAGGGTTGCACCACCCGTAGGCCTCCGGGGGCCGCCGCGTCCGTGCCTTCCGCCTTCCTCGGACGGTCCACGTAGGCCGGGGCCGACAGCAGCAGATAGCGAAGGGGATGCGGGTGCAGCAGCGCGCACGGGCGGCTCCCGGGGACCGCGGTGGGGAAAGCCCCCGGGACGGGCGGCGGCGGGGCTGGGGTCCCAAGGAGGAGGCCCGGGTGGGGGCCATGCAGAGCGGTGGGCGCGGCGGGCAAGGGGAAGGGGTGGTGCGGGTGGGCTCCAGGGGGCGGCTGGTGACGCTTGAAGCGCTTCCTGCGCCGCAGGAAGCTGCCGTTGTCGAACATGTCCTGGGAGGCTGGGTCCAGACTCCAGTAGTTGCCCTTGCCGGGGTGGCCCGGCTCGCGGGGGATCTTGACGAAGCAGTCGTTGAGCGAGAGGTTGTGGCGGATGCTGTTCTGCCAGGCCGGGAACTTGCGGCGGTAGTAGGGGAAGCGGCCGCTGATGAAGGCGCAGATGCCGCTGAGCGTGAGGCGCTTGTGCGGGCTCTGCAGGATGGCCATGGTGATGAGCGCGATGTACGAGTAGGGCGGCTTGGCGGGCTGCGGGGACTCCCCCAAGGCCGCCACAGACCTCGTCGGTGCTCTGAACTTGGTGCCAAACGGCGAGAGGTCGCTGTGGTTGCTGCTGCCTACCGTGCGCTCTCCGGGATGCGCGCCCGCGCCTCCCCGCGCCCCCTGCAGCCCCGGCGGCCGAGGCTGCTCTAGGAAATTCTGGCTTCCCTCCGCCTCCTCGTCGTCCGGCTCGTCGTCGTCTTCATCTTCCTCCTCTCCCAGGACATCGATCTCACCTTCCTCTCCATCAGAGCCCCGGAGGCTGCGTGGCGGCGTGGAGCGAAGGCACTCAGCGCTCGCCAAGTTCATAAGGAAGCAGGTGCTGCCGACGCAGAGGCGGCGGACTGGGCTGGCAACCTGGGACAGGTGTTCCAAGAGGCAGGAACGTTCGTCTTCGGCGTGTTTCTCCTTTCCGACAGCATCCAGCCAAGAGCCCTTTTGCCTTATGTTGACGCTTCTCTGTAGACGTAGCGTGCGGGACTCCCTCTTTATAGCTCTGCTTGCCCTTCCTCCAGCGGCGCCCGGTTTTCCTGACTCCCTGACGCCGTCCAATGGTGAGGGTCCCCAGTGCAGAATCCTCGCCAGGAAGGCCCCCGCCCCTCCTCCCACTTCTCGCCATCGGCCAGAGGAAGGTGCTTCACTCCGCGGGCTTGGGCTTAGTCTGTCCAGGCGCTGCTTCATGAATGCGCTTTAAAAGCTGCGCCGAATAAAGACAAGGTAGGAGAACTGGATACTCAACATGTCTGGTTCATCACTTACTGTCAAAGGTGGATTCTGCCCGCATTCAGAATGAGGAGGGCTGGAAGTATCCTTAGTGTTCTGACTCTATCCTCAGCTCGAGGGCAGTGTCAGGAGGCTGTTGCGTTGTGCTCACTACTTTCTACCTCTTCCAGAGACAGGCTCTCCCTGGCCCAGATTTCCTGAAAAGTCCTAACACCAAGTTGTGGAAATTGAGGGTTTGGAAGGAAAGCAGGAGGGGGAAAGCGGAGTTCCCGGTCCCTTAGAGCAGTGATTCTGGAACTTCTTTGTACATTTAACCCACAGTAAGAAATATATTTTATACCACAACCTTGAAGATACACAGACACATGGCTAAAACGGCTTTCACAAAAATAATATACCTGCAACAGGGAGATCATTGGTATTTAATGGCCATCACCAACTAAACTGGTTTCACCACAAAAACCCCATTTTCACAACGTGGCTCCACAATTGGAAGAGATGCACTCAGTATGGGCTCTGGCTCCCTCTGATAAATGTCTCTAGTTAAATCACTGTGTCTTTCAGTGTGCACACTGCAGAGGACGGGATGGTGGCAGTCTTTCTAACTCACTCATCTGGCATCCTTGGAAGTTAGCAAGGTCTTTAGATTGACTTCATTTAAAGGAGTAACTGAATAAGCTCTATAGTGGAATATAATTTGTTACAAAACACCAAGCCACAGAACATAGTCACCATTTAAAACCCCCACACTTGGAGAAACACATTGAGGTGGCATTTAATAAAAATGCAACATAAAAATAATATGCCATTGTCCAACAGTAAATCTTCCATTAGTGTTTGTGACATGGCACTGAAGTTTCAGTGAGAAATTAGAAGCCATCGCTAAGGGCAAAATATAACAAAAGCTGCTTAAAGTAGTGCCTTCTGGATCAAATTTGGAGAACAGCTTCTTGCAAGTCTTTTTTTTTTTTTTTTTTTTTTGTTAAGCCTTATCCTCTATTCCTGAGGTTTTTACCCTCTTAGGCTCTCCAGTTTTATGCAGCTTGAAATAGGACAATTAACAGAAGGTTTGAGCCTAACAGCTTTGCTTGAATCTCAGATTTACCAGCAACTACTGTGACCTGCTGAACAGCTCCAGGAGGGCCAGGACAGGTGTCTAATTCAACCTCCCTTCCCCGAAGCCTCCTCTCTACCCCCTGTAGAAGAGGCACCTTTCCTCCATAAGCATAGGAATTTCATCCCAGGGCAGGCCAGTATTGTTAGTTGTCTTAAAGTTACCCACTATGGGGATTTGGGTTATTTAAAAGTGAAAGGAAAGGAAAGATGTACTCAAAACAGAAAGTAAGGGAGCATGCCCAAGGCTGGGACACTTTGAGCAACAAGGTAAAGTAGCATTGGATTATAACCCAAAGTATAAAATAAATATCCATGTGTACACAGTGATAATAAATTAATGAGGAAAAAGAGGCAAATCTCCTTTGCAGAAGACTTGCAAATCATGTGGCTGCTCCAGCCTCAAGGAGGTGGAGTATGGGTTGCACACAGTGACGTCCTGCCAAACGGTACGGTGTGCAGTGGAGAAAACTGACAACCTCTACTGTAGCCAGGCAATCATGTGATGAAGGTCACCCTCATAAATTTTTTTTAAAAAATTTGTTTATTTGAAGGGCAGAGTCATAGAAAAGCAGAGACAAAGAGATCTTTCATCTGCTGGTTCACTTCCCAAATGCACACAAAGGCCAGAGCCGGGCTGATCCAAAGCAGGAACCAGGAGCTTCTTCCGGTCTCCCACATGGGTGGCAGGGGCCCACAGGATTGAGCCACTTTCCACTGCTTTCCCAGGCCCATTAGCAGGGAGCTGGATCAGAAGTGAAGCAGCCGGGACCTGAACTGGCTTCCATATGTGATGCTGACACCACAGGCTGAGGTTTTTTTTTACCCACTATGCCACTGCTCTGCCCCAGTGGTATATACCCTCGATTCGATGTGATGAAATAGTCCTCTGTGACCTTCCTCCAAAACCCCTGGTCTAATCATGAGCAAAACATCAGACAAATTCCCATAGAGGAGCATCTTGTATCCCCAACCAGTACTATTCTAAACTGTCAAGGTCATGCAAACAAGTTAAGGACTGTTAGAGCCAAGAGAAGTCTAAAGAGACAGGATAAAGTTGATGAGATTCTGGGATAGAAAAAGGATATTAGGTAAAACTAAGGAAATCTGAGTAAAGTGTTAAATTTAGCCAATAATGTATCCATATTGGTTCACTAATTATAATAAATGTACTACACTATTTTAAGATGTTTTGGGGGGATATGGGAACTCTATACTATTTGCTCAGTTATTCTGTAAATCTATTTATTTATTTATTTTTTTATTTTTTTACAGGCAGAGTGGACAGTGAGAGAGAGAGACAGAGAGAAAGGTCTTCCTTTTGCCGTTGGTTCACCCTCCAATGGCCGCCGCGGTCGGCGCGCTGCGGCCGGCGCACCGCGCTCGTCCGATGGCAGGAGCCAGGTGCTAGGTGCTTATCCTGGTCTCCCATGGGGTGCAGGGCCCAAGCACTTGGGCCATCCTCCACTGCACTCCTGGGCCACAGCAGAGGGCTGGCCTGGAAGAGGGGCAACCGGGACAGAATCCGGTGCCCCGACCGGGACTAGAACCCGGTGTGCCGGCGCCGCAAGGCGGAGGATTAGCCTGTTGAGCCATGGCGCCGGCAGTTATTCTGTAAATCTAAACCTGCTTTAAAAAATATATTCTACTGGGGCCAGTGTTGTGCAGCGGGTTAAGCCACCACCTTTGATATCAGCATCCCATATCAGAAGCAAAGGTTCATGTCCTGGCTACTCCATTTCCCATCCAGCTTCCTGCTAATGTGCCAAGGAAGACAGCAGAACATGGCCCAAGTACTTGGACCCCTGGCACCCATGTGGGAGATCCAGATACAGTTACTGGTTCCTGACTTCAGCTTGGCCCAGCCTGAGTCATTGTGGCCATTTAGGGAGTGAACCAGCAGATGAAAGATCAATCTCTCTTTCCCTGTCTCACTTTGCCTTCCAAATAAATTTTTAAACTTTTCAAAAATGTATACTATTAATTAAACATGGAGGGGGAAAAACCCATGATAGGCAAAAAGTTCAAATCCAAATGTCCATCAACTGATAAGTGGATAAACAAAATGTGCTACATACAATGGAGTATTAATCAGCAGTAAAAATTAAAGAAATGGTGATACATGTTAAAACATGGACAAGCCTTGAAACGTACACTAAGTAAAAAGTCTAAACAGGTAAATGTATAGATAAAAAACTAGATTATTGGATCCAGAGGGCAGAGGAAACAGCAACTACTAATAGATACAGGGCTTCTTTGGGGTGGGGATGGGGGTGACAGAATGAGATAATGGTAATAGCTGTCCAACTTTGTAAATATACTAAAAACCAGGAATTATACGTTTTTTAAAGGATATATCTTATGGCATGTGAATTCTATCTAAATAAAGTTGTTACAACAAGAGTATCAATGGGACCAGTGCTGTAGTATAGCAGGTAAACTCTCTGCCTGCAATGCTGGCATCACATATGTGTGCTGGTTTGAGTTCCAGCTGCTCCAGTTTGGGCTAATGCACCTGGGAAGGCAGCAGAGGATGGCCTAGGTGCTTGGGCCCCTTCACCCATATGGGAGACCAGGAGGAAGCTCCTGGCTCCAGGCTTCAGATGGACCCAGCTATGGCTGTTGTGGCCATCTGGAAAGTGAACCAACAGATGGAAGATGTGTGTGTGTGTGTGTGTGTGTGTGTGTGTGGCTCTGACTTTAGAATAAATAAATCTTTTTATTTATTTTATTAATATATTTATTAATAAATTAAATGAATTATTAATAAGTCAGTATAAAAACAAAGCAAACTAAGTTGAATGCTTTGGAAAAACTCTATAATGGCACATCACTCTAAACAAGAAAAATGAAAAAGAAAGGAGCTCCTACCAACCTATCCCATCAATTCCATAGTGCTGCTTTAGGAATCAAGTCATATTTTGTAGGGGCCTGGTGCATTGTAGACACTCACTGTTTGCTGATTATTTTTTCCCTAAGACTGACTAATTTGTTTCCAGAACAAACACACTAGTTTGAAAAATAAGCCTTTCTAATCTGATCTAAGAAAGGATGATAATGTCCAATTTCTTTCTAATTTACTCTAAAGATGAAAGGCAGAGAATCCACAGAATTAAGAGGTATGGTTGGTTCTAACACTTAGACTTATTCTGAGAAACGAACTCCAGTGTATCTTTTTTATTTAAGCAGAGTAAGTTGAGCTGCCAGATATTCAAGGGCAGAATTCACTTCTTTCTACATCACCTTCATTAGTGCATAGCACTTCTGGAACTGGGAATTTCAAAGCTATCTAAAAATACTGTTTTCCAACTTATAGCAGTAATCCAAAGGAAACAATTATTCAATTCATAGAAAGCAACCAGGTTTATAATGTTACAAAGTACTGATCATTATTTTAAAAGTGTTTTAGCTTTGTTTTGTTGATAACTGCCTTCAAAATTCACCACCTAGGGATTATACACTTAAGGAAGAAAAATATTTTTCTCTATTCTCAACCTCTCCCCAAAAGCATCTAAGACTTTTAAAAATCAAAAATACTACCTCTGATTGGAGCGAACCACCCAAAAAAACATAGAAGTCTAAGTAGTAAGAAAAGAAGAATTTAAAAGCCTGTCAAGACAAAATCTACGCAGACATTTAACAAGAAAAGAGCTACTATTTGGAGGATCTTTCAAGTTCATGAATTATTCACAGGTGCTGAAAGGGGTAACCAAAAGGCATCAACTTTTACCAAGCTGACTCCCTTACACCTTCTACCGGCCCTTCAATAGCTGTCTTAAACCAGCACACTTTCACAGCACACCAGTGCCCCTTTCACTCACAGCTGAGTGAAAGAACCAATTCTTTAAAGTGTACAGAAGGCCGGCGCCGTGGCTAAACAGGCTAATCCTCCGCCTTGCGGCACCGGCACACCGGGTTCTAGTCCCGGTCGGGGCACCGGATTCTGTCCCGGTTGCCCCTCTTCCAGGCTAGCCCTCTGCTGTGGCCCAGGAGTGCAGTGGAGGATGGCCCAGGTGCTTGGGCCCTGCACCCCATGGGGAGACCAGGAAAAAGCACCTGGCTCCTGGCTCCTGCCATCGGACGAGCGCGGTGCGCCGGCCGCAGCGCGCTGACCGCGGCGGCCATTGGAGGGTGAACCAACGGCAAAGGAAGACCTTTCTCTCTGTCTCTCTCTCTCACTGTCCACTCTGCCTGTAAAAAAAAAAAAAAAAAAAAGTGTACAGAAGCTTGAACTGTATATCAAGCTTTGCTGGAAAAGAGACATTTATATTTGTTGAGATTATAAATTTAAAGGGATCTTCAAATTTAAACCCTGGAACAATCCAGAGAGATCTGCATTGTTATCTCTGTGTTACAAATAAAGAGGCAGAGGTTTGGTAAGATTCGGTAATTTCTCCTGCATCCCTCAGTAAGTTATAAAACTTTAGGTGAACTATGTGTAAATCCTGACGTTGATCATCACCTAAAATTATTATCATCATATGACCCTGTAGGTCTTTTATAGCAAGCAGAATGATGGCCAACACAATAACTATTGTTGCATTATAACAATAAAGTCTTCTTTTCAGGGTAATAAATGTAGCAAGTTTCAAAGCCTTCTGAAAGTATAGGTTAAACTACGATCTGATCACTAGAAAATAAAATACAGAATAAAAATATAGCATCAAATGCAAAATAAAACAGTGAGATGCCATTCCAGCCATACTAGTAAAAGTTAAAGGTGTTTGTTAGGTTTGGGAAAATGGGTACTTTGATATAGTACTGTATGAAAGCAAAAGGTGCAGTTATTTGTTTCTTTTTTTTGACAGGCAGAGTGGACAGTGAGAGAGAGACACAGAGAGAAAGGTCTTCCTTTGCCGTTGGTTCACCCTCCAATGGCTGCCGCGGCCGGCGCACCGCGCTCATCCGATGGCAGGAGCCAGGTGCTAGGTGCTTATCCTGGTCTCCCATGGGGTGCAGGGCCCAAGCACTTGGGCCATCCTCCACTGCACTCCTGGGCCACAGCAGAGGGCTGGCCTGGAAGAGGGGCAACTGGGACAGAATCCGGCGCCCCGACCGGGACTAGAACCCAGTGTGCCGGCGCTGCAAGGCGGAGGATTAGCCTGTTGAGCCACGGCGCCGGCAGGTGCAGTTATTTGTAAGAGCAATTAGTATCTTTTTAAAAATGTATAAATCCTAGAAGCTAATGTTTCTATTTTTATATTATATATTTGGAAAAACATTCACCCATAAGACAAAAAAACATGGACAATGATATTGTTTCACTGTTTGCAATTTCACAAACTGATCTGCCTCAGTGATAATACTTAAATCAGTTCCCCCACTTAAAAGCCTTTTCCAACATACTAGGAATAATCCAAATGTCTTTTAAAATATTTATTTATTTATTCGAAAGGCAGAGTTATTGACACACACAGAGAAACAGAGAAAGAGAGAGAGAGAGAGATCTTCTGTTCACTGGTTCACTCCCCAGATGGCCACACCGGCCAGGTCTGGGCTAGGGTAAAACCAGGAGTCAGGAGCTTCATCTGGGTCTCCCACGTGGGAGCAGGGGCCCGAGCACTTGAGCCATGTTCTTATGCTTTCCCAGGCATCTTTAATGGAGAGCTGTAAGGAAAGTGGAGCAGCCAGGACATGAACACCCATATGTGATGCCAGCACTGCAGGTTTAACCTGCTATACCACAGTGCTGGCCCCAATCCAAATTTACTCTGTCCTACAAGGAGCAACAAACCTGGCCCTGGCTCACAACTCCAATTTCACCTCATACGTTCTGCTACATTTTTTTCTTCCTGGTCTGCAAAGACACAGTGCTGGTATCCACCAAAAGGGCCTCTACACTACTTGCCTCCTATTCGCAGAGCCTTCTCTTCGACTTTGTATGAATGACTCCTTTTAATTCAGCTCTCATGGGCCATTTTTCCTCAAAGAGGCCCTCTAGGGCCACTCATTCTGACACAGAACTTTATTTTTACCAGCCTGCTTAAGGCTACCTTCTATTTTCTCATTTATATATGCCCTTCCATCAGATTGCTAGCAACACGACAACCTGGCCTTCATTTGTTCTGTGCCGTTTTAGCCCCAGAAGTAATAGCTAGGCAACATGGAAACTCAATAATTTTTTTAAAGAGATTGATTTATTTTAAAGGTAGAGTTATGGATAGAGAAGAGACAGAGAGATCCTCCATCTGCAGGTTCACTCCCCAAATGTCTACAATGGTCAGGGCTGGGCCAGGGTGAAACCAGAAGCCTTGAGTTTCATCCAGGTCTCCCACATGGATGGCAGAGGCCCAAGAATTTAGGCCATCTTCTGCTGCCTTCCCAGGTGCATTAGCAGGAAGCCGGATCAGAAGTAGAGCAGCAGGGACAGGAATCCATGCCCATACGTGATGTCAGTATCTCAGGTGGTGGCTTAACCTGATATACCACATGACTGGCCCTAATAATTTTTTAAATGGATGTATTGTATAGTATACTATGATTTTCTGTGTAACACTTAAAGAGTGTCTTTATATGCAAGAATATGGAAAGATCAAAGACTAATAATTGAATATTTTATTTTAATTAAACTGTATTATAATAAAGAATGTTTTACTTAACACAGGTTACAAAAATAAACCTCTTGGAGATATCTGTAAAAAGTTTCTTAGTTTCTTGAAGAAGCAGCTTAAACTGTGTCTCTGATTCCAGGAAAACCATTCATGTTGCAAGATAGAATGAGTGACTAGACATGTCTGAAAGGACAGAACATCGCTTATCCCTCCAAAGGGACAGGGATGAAGAGGAAGGACCAGGGAAGACTGTCTTCATCTCTAATGTTTTCATGTTAACAACCTACACATATTCCTGCAACAGGTGTGTAACAAAAAAAAAAAATCATATCTTAGAAGAAAAAACACGTTCATCATCTTTACAAATACTCAAAAGTACACATTAATATTATTTCATACACTGCTTCCAAATAGGACAACTGATTATAACTTCTCTCAGGATCTATAACAGATAGCTTTAGACATTTATTATTTGCCAAAGAATATTATTATTGTGATCACATTAATTATAAAACAACTTTAAATTGTTAGGGAGAATAAAATACTTATCAAGGCTCTGCTATGTTCCAGCAGCTGAGTTGGGTACATTACAAACCAATTTACTTCTTGAATGGTTGATATTATCACTATGCATTTTTTTTCTAAAGATTTATTTATTCATTTTGAAAGGCAGACTGGCAGAGAAAGAGAATCTTTCTTCACCTGGTTCACTCTCCAGTGGCCCCAATGGCCTCAACTGGTCCAAGCCAAGGCCAGGAGCCTGGAATTCCATCTGGATCTCCCATGTGGATGGTAAAAGCCAAAGCACCAGTACTTGGATATGGAATTCTGGCACTGCAGGCAGCAGCTTAACTCGGTGTGCCACAATGCTGGCCCACTATCCATTTTATAAATAAGGAAACCATTCTCAGAACAAACACTTAACTTGAGATTACACAGCCAAGAGCCAGCAAAGAGGGAATTAAAACAAAAATTTGACTTGAAGATCAGTAGATTTTCTACAGGACAATACACTCTCACACAGTAAGAGTTATCTCTCAGGGCCAGCGCCGTGGCTCACTTGGTTAATCCTCTGCCTGCGGTGCCAGCATCCCATATGGGCACCAGGTTCTAGTCCCAGTTACTCCTCTTCCAGTTCAGCTCTCTGCTGTGGCCCGGGAGGGCAGTGGAGGATGGCCCAAGTGCTTGGGCCCTGCACCCGCATGGGAGACTGACCAGGAGGAAGCACCTGGCTTCGGATCAGTGCAGTGCCGGCTATAGCAGCCATTTGGGGAGTGAACCATCAGAATGACGATCTTTCTCTCTCTCACTTCTAACTCTATCTGTCAAATAAATAAAAAAATAAAGAGTTATCTCTCAAACGTGAACTAAGAGAATAGTCCAGGAGACAACTGAGTAAACATGCAGAAGTTAAGGACAGGATAGAGAAAGGCATTTGGCTGAGTGTTAAGACACTTGCTTCTCAAACTGGAGTGCCCGAATTTAATTGCCAGCTCCAGCTCCTGACTCCAGGTTACTATTAGTGCAGACCCTTGGAGGCAGCTGTGATGGCTCAGGTGGGCAGGCTGCTGCTGTCCATATGGAAGACTGAACTGAGTGCTCACTTCCTAGCTCCAGCTGTTACAGTCATTTGGAGAGTGGCACAGCTGAATGGAGCTTTCTCGCTGCCTTTCAAAAAAAAAAAAAAAAAAAAAGAAAAAAAAAGAAAAAGTACAGATGGAGAGGGAAGGGAAATCAAGATCATATTGGCATAACCAAAACAACACAATAGCAATACCAACTTGTGATAACTTAATCAATCAGCCTTCTGCCTCTAACCACTATAACTGTTCAAAACATGCAGATGTAACTCCTTTATTTAAAATTCTGAGGGAAACTTTCAAAAGAAATTGGTAATTAATTTGGTGAAACTCGTCACTAAATTACATCTATGCTCTTCTCTTACAATTTGAGTATAGTGAAGGTGACTCAGCCTTTAGTAGAACTAGGAGAAACCTGAGCCACTGTATACTTACACACTAACCATTTAAATAAAGATTATTAACTATCGAGAGTCATCTGCAAATATATTTGATATTTTGTACCACATTGCTTTTGAGCTTATACTAAAAACTAAAGAAGTTAAAAAAAAACCAAGATGAATTATCTGTAGTAAAATGTATTCTACAATTGAAATCTTCCAAATATATTACAAAATAAATGGCTGACATTTCATTACTATCAGTAAGGCTTAGCTTTGATTAAAAATAAGATTTCTGGGGCCAGTATTGTGGCAAACTGGGTTAAGCTGCAATTTACAATGCCAGAAGCCCACACTAGAGCATGGCTGGAGTCCCATCTGCTCCGTTTCTGATCCAGCTCCTTGCTAATGTGCTTGGGTAAGCAGCAGCAGTTGGCCCAAGTGCCTGGGCCCCTGTCACCCACTTGGGAGAACCAGAAGGACATTTCGGGAGTGAACCAGCAGATGGAATCAGTGTCTGTCTCTGTCTCTCTCCCTGGTCTCTGTTTCTTTTTCTTTCCATTGTTCTGCCTTTCAAGTAAATAAATAAATCTTTAAGAAAAAATTAAAATCTCTTCTACTTTTAAGTCTCTAGTGACAAACCTTGTATTTAATAAAAATAGTGACAGTTTTCTAAAAATTTTGTAATAACAACGTAATAATTGCGTTTCTGCAATCAGCTAAGAAAAAATGACAATATTAAGGAAAAATGACAACATTAAAGAAAAATTTATCATTATTTTTTAAATATTTATTTATTTGTTTGAAAGAGTTACAGAGAAAAAAGGGAAAGTCAGAAAAAGAGAGAGACTTTTCATCTGCTGGTTTACTCCCCATATGGCCACAAAAGCCAGGGTTTGGTCAGCCCAGAGCCTGGAGCCAGAAGCCAGGAGCCAGGAGCTACATCTGGGATTCCCATGTGGGTGGCAGGGGCCTAAGCACTTGGGCCATCTTCTGCTACTTTTCCTAGGTCATTAGCAGGGAGCTGGATCAGAAGTGGAGCAGTCAGGACATGAACCAGCACCCATATGGGATGCCAGTATCAAGGGCAGCAGTTTTATCTTCTACGCTACAACTCTGGCCCCTCTTATTATCATTATTATAACTAACTTCCACAAATGAGAAACTCAGCATATATAAGCTCCCAAACCAATTCTGAAAAATATTTTGTGAAGCCCAACTCAAAAATAAATAAATCTGGCTATTATATGAATAGCAAATGTTTTAAAGTGTCACTTTACTAAATTATAGGTCTTCTACAGAATAAACACCATTTTAAGGTACACTGGAATTTATCACAGAAATAATGAAAAGAATAGCTCTAAGAAACATGTGCAGTAGGAAACTTTTCATTTTATCAAACTTTTTGATAAGAAATGCTTTCAGTGTTACAAACTTGATCTTCTTTGAAATGTGTTATCTGCTGCTTTTCTGTTTCTGTTACAGTAGTTATAAATAGTTGTTTAAGGATAGTCTTATCTAAATTCCTCCCTGTAAACAAAACAAAACACAGCTTGATTATATTATGCATAAAATGACACAGTTCCCCTCTCAATTCCCCATAACTAAATGCTTGATTATTATGAGACATCTACAAGAAAAAAAAATGGAAATTGATTCCTTAATTACCCAGTTTAAAAATAATACTTGGAATAATCACTTCTCTAAAATTGTTTAAAGAGGAGAAAAAGGCCTAACAAGTTTTTATGCCATCACATGATTAAGACAAATACTCACCACAAGCTTACTTAGTTACAATAGAGGGCCTGATTTGGCTAACCTTATTGCCCTTTCAAATATATTTTTGACTTTGCTTTAGACATGTAACCCTTTGTTACTTACCAATCAGGACCAATCGATTTGTTCTCTCAGTGTCATGTGTCCAGCTCACTGGAGTCTCTTCCAGATCATAGAGCTCATGGACACCTTGAACAATCACTTGCTGTGGTTTTTCTTTGATTGACACCAGCCCCTGCCAAAAGAAAAGGATCCGTGCTCTGTCAGCATCACAGAATGCAGATGGCCTTGCAGTCATAAAGCAGCAGCAGGATCTGGCCTCATTCCTCTCAATCAGAGTGAATTACAAGCAGACGGGATTCACCTGTGTCCTCTAGAGAGCCAGTCCCAGGTGGAGCCAGCAAGAGGAGTGAAGCAATCTAAATATAAACAGGTTCTTGATAGTCTCAACCCCTGACATTCTAAGGAACCCCAGGGAGTTAGTAGCTACACTGGATACAATAATTGGTAATCATACAAACCTTACGTGCACATAGGGACACATGCAATGCATACTCAAATGGCCACTGATTGGTTAATTATAAACAGAGAACTGCTGCCCCCTAGGAAAAAAACATCCTTTGTGCCATAAATACCTAAATATCAAAGTAAGAGAGATCTGGTTTCCAAACCCAGATTAAGAATTATTCTAGTACTTTTAAGTGTCTATATACAAGGTCCAACCACAGCAGAACTTCATTACTTCTCTCTGAAAATAAGTTCTCTCAGAAAACTGAGCTGTTTTCTCTAGGTGATCAATCTGTGAGCCAAGTACAGAGTTTGGTAAGAATTCTGCCATATATCTGCTTAAAACACCTGAGAGTGGAAACCAAGGGATAACATTTCAAGCAAACAGACTGTTTTAGCTGCAACATTAATCGAAGCTGTGCAAATAAATCATGTTTTATGCAGTAATTTCCAAAGCTCCTTTTTAGCAATAGAAATGATAAAAATCAAGGTAGACAAAAGTAACTTCTGTTTAAAACCAAACATGATTTGTATTTAGCAGCCAAGAAAGAGACTTTGCCCAAAAGTCTGAGAGAGTAAACCGAATACTGCACCTTCAGCCGTATGACCTCCATGCAATGCCGGTCCTTGTTTGTCACATTCTTTTCCCACAGGAGATTCTGCATCAAGAGACATGTTTTAGTAAGACCAAGCATTGCTAAGAGCACCAACCAGGTAACAAAACAGTTGATCAATCAATGATCAGGTAAAAATAACATTCACCTGAATAAATTCATGTAATCTTTCTTCCTTCACATTTCCTGGTACCTCGAATGTAACTGTAGTAATACTCTGTAAATCAAGAAAAATAATTATGAATAATTTTTACAGTAATATCAATATATTTTTTTAAATCGCAAGTTTTCAGATGAAAAGTAAGAATCATTTTCATGACATTTTGTTGACTAACGAAATATAAAATGCATTATAGTTTTCCCCTTATATCTGATGATTTTGGGAATCAACTACTCCATTTTCTAAATTCTACAGAATTCATGAATGAGTTAGTATTTACACAAAACACTACTTCATCTAAAAAAATTACACAAAAAAAATCTTCCCAAAGGGTGCTAATGATTTAATTCATTCTTTCAGGGTTGCAGGGAGGCAGAACAGGCAGCTGCTGTTCAATGGTTACACAAGATGAAAGGGTTCTAGAGACCTGCTCAAAAATAGGTTAAGAAGATACATCTCATGTTAACTCTTATTTTATATTAAAATTATTTTATAATAAAATATACTTATTTTGAAATTTTACTATTTTGTTTTTCTTTCCTCATTCAAGGAATCACTATAATATCTCAAAAATTCTTATCAAAACATGCAGCAAATTTAAAAACAGCAAAAGGTTGCCAAATGAAACAAAACTTGTCATTTTCAAAATCAATAATTCAGCTTTCAAACATGATTAAAATGGATCTTATTTAAGTTGGAAAACTTGGCTTTTAATAGTGATAATGTCTCAATATAGGACTCCATATATTCGTACTGCTTTATTCTTAGCTTAATGATTTTTGTATCAGGAATGATTGTTGCTTTTGGCAAATTAGAACTATGACTTAACAACATCTTTAAAGGCTACAATTAACTCCAGTGAGAAGCAAAAATATACCATGGGGTCAAGGAGAAAGCTCGAGATTCTGGAATGTATGAATTGCTGCTCTTCTCCTGCCTTCTACAAGTGCAGTGATGTGTGTGTTTCTCTACCATCTGCTTCTCCCTCAACTCTATGCACCATGAAACCTCAGGAATGGTTTGTGGCCTAATGGGGGGAGAAGTAGGTAGACAGGGGCTGACACCTGATGAAAGAAAACATGTTGCAGGCAAAGCGGCGTATCTGGAGGCTGAGGAAAGAGGCAGTTTGAGGCAGGTACATAAAGGGGAGAAAGGTAAGAGACAAAGCAGGAGAGACTGGGAAACAGTGCTTTTCCATGCCAGTAAATTCTTCTTGTATTAGAAAAACCCTAAAGAGAGGAAACCTGTAAATTCCCAGCACAGAAGAAAAGGGGCAGAAGGCTTGATTCATAACTGCCTCTAAGAATGACAATAACTAAGCACCACTTGAGTTTTCTCAGAGACCTTCTCACCTTCCAAACCCAGGTCCTCCTTAGAGGGAGTGAACAAGGAATTCATGAAAAGTAGAGAACTACATTAAACATTATTCAAGCGTAAGACTTTATTTTTTTAAAGATTTATTTATTTGAAAGTCAGAGTTACAAACACAGAGAGAAGGAAAGGCAGAGAGAGAGAGGCCTTCCATCCGATGGTTCACTCCCCAGTGGAGCTCCCCAAAGAGCTGCACCAATCCCAAGCCAGGAGCCAGGAGCTTCTTCTATGTCTCCCACATAGGTACAGGGGCCTAAGCACTTGGGTCATCTTCTACTGCTTTCCCAGGCCATAGCAGAGAGCTAGATCAGAAGTGGAGCAGCAGAGACTTGAACCAGGACCTATATGGGATGCTGGCACTGCAGGCGGCAGCTTTACCCACTACACCACTGCACCAGCCCCAAGGATAAAACTTCAATTAAATAAATAGTATGACCTTTCTATCACTTATTTTAGACTATTTTTCTAATTTATTTTCTTTTGAACTTAAAACTTACTCTCCTTCTGCCATGTCTAATGCCACAGAACAAAGTAAAAAAGTGAAGCAATAATTCAGAACACTAAAGCAAAATAAGGAACTGCTTGTAAAATAGAACTTGGAGAGGCAACAATCAGGGCTGGGTCAGGACAAGGTGAGGAACTGGGAACTCAACATGGGTCTCCCACATGGGTGGCAGTGACCCAACCACTTGAGCAATCAACTGCAACCTCTCAGGGAGCAAATTAGCAGGAAGCTGCAATTGGAAGCAGAGCTGGCACTCAATCCTAGGTGCTCTGATATGGCATGTGGGCAATCTAAGCAGCATCTTTTTATTTTAATGTTTGTTTATTTTCATTTTATTTGAAAGGCAGAGATGGAGAAAGAGAGATACAAAGAAGAGACAGGTAGAGAGACAGAGAGAGAGCTCAATCTTCTATTCCCTCATTCACTCCCCAAATGCCCACAACAGCCAGGGCTAGGTCAGGACAAAGCCTAGAGCCCAGAACTCAATTCAGCAATCCCATGTGGGTGGCAGAGATCCAAAGCACTGGAGCCTTCTGCTGCCTCCCAGAGTAGGAACTAGAAAGAGAAGTAGCACAGTCAGGACTTGAACCGGGCACTCTCGATATGGGATGCGGGTGTCCCAAGCAGCAACTTTAACAATTGCATAAAATACCCATCCTCCAAGTAGCTAGGTCATATCCCACCCACACTAGCAAAGACTTTTTGACTTTTCCTTGAAGCAGGTCATAAGAGCCTCATGTAAGAAAGAGGTGCTGGGACTGGCATTGTGACATAATGAGTTAAACCACCGCGTGCAATGCCAGCATCTCATATGGTCACTGGTTCGAGTCCCAGCTGCTCTACTTCCTATCCAGTTCCCTGCTAATGCGCATGGGAAAGCAGCAGAAGATGGACCAAGTGCTTGGGCCCCTGAACCCATGTGGGAGACCCAGAAGAACATCCTGACTCCTGGCTTCAGCCTGGCCCAGCCCTAGCTGTTGTAGCCATTAAGGGAGTGAAACACCGAATGGAAGATCTTTATCTATCTCTCCTGTCTCTCTCTGTAACTCTGCTTTTCAAATAAATAAAATAAATCTTAAAAAGAAACAAAGAAAGAGGTGCCCTGTATTTTCCTGGAGAACATCTGTATGTCTGAACAAACAGGGTCACAGAGAAGAGTCAAAAACAGGACTTGCTAAGTTCTTCCCAGTTTAGTACCATTATATCATACTTTTAAAAAATCTAATTAGACTTTTCTGAAACTATTTCTATATCAAGCCAAGCTCAAAAAATACATAGTTTTGCCCATTTTTTTTTCAAGTCATTTATTTATGAAGGCTCCTGCATTACATAAAACTTAAATAAAACTGTATGTTTTTCTCTTGTTAATTGTTCTTTTCTTGTAGGGACTCAGCAATGAACCCAACAATGAGTGGGGAATAGATTACTTTCTCCTCTGCACCTCAGATCCCCAACCCAAATAAGACTGTTCATACCTCTGAATCTAACAATACTTTTTTTTTAAGATTTTATTTATTTATTTCTGAGGTAGAATTACAGAAAAGAGAGAGGGAGAGACAGAGAGAGAGAGAGAGAGGTCTTCCATCTGCTGGTTCCTCCCCCAATGGCCACAACAGCTAGAGCTGAGCGGATCTGCAGCCAGGAGACAGAAGCCTCTTCCTGGTCTCCCATGCAGGTACAGAGGCCCTTGGGCCATCTTTCACTGCTTTCCCAGGCCATAGCAGAGAGCTGGATCAGAAGAGTAGCAGCCAGGACATGAACTGGAGCCCATATGTAATACCTACACCACAGGCAGAGGCTTAGATCTTCCATCTGCTGGTTCACTACACCACAGCACAAAACCCCCAACAGTACTATGTCTGCAACACTAAATTTTGCCTTCTGTTCACATACCTAAAGCAGGAAAGTGCGTAAGAATCAGATTTGCTTACATTACAGCAAGGGCAACAGGTATAGATGTGTTTGCCATACTATTCTACTTTTACACAGGCCTGAAATTTTCCATCTTAAAATGCTCTTTTTAAATTACATTGGAGGGGCTGGTGCTGTGCTGTAGGAGGTAAAGCCGCTGCCTACAGTGCTGGCATCCCATATTGGCGCTGGTTCGAGTCCCGGTGCTCCACTTCCAATCTAGCTCTTTGCTAAGGCCTGGGAAAGCAGTGGAAGATGACCCAAGTCCTTGGCCCCTGCACCTGTGTGGAAGACTTGGAAAAGCTCCTGGCTTCGGATCGGTGCATCTCTGGCCGTTGCGGCCAATTGGGGAGTGAACCAGCAGATGGAAGACCTCTCTCTCTCTCTCTCTGCCTCTCCTTCTCTCTCTAACTCTCACTTTCAAATAAATAAATAAATCTTTTAAAAAATTACATCCGAGGCCGGCGCTGTGGCTCACTAGGCAAGTCCTCTTCCTGCGGCGCTGGCACCCCGGGTTCTACTCCCGGTTGGGGCGCCGGATTCTGCCCCGGTTGCTCCTCTTCCAGTCCAGCTCTCTGCTGTGGCCTGGGAGGGCAGTGGAGGATGGCCCAAGTGCTTGGGCCCTGCACCCGCATGGAAGATCAGGAGGAAGCACCTGACTCCTTGCTTCGGATCAGCGCAGCACACCAGCCGTAGCGGCCATTTGGAGGGTAAACCAACGGAAGGAAGACCTTTCTCTCTGTCTCTCTCTCTCATTGTCTAACTCTGCCTGTCAAAACAAACAAAAAAAATTACATCAGAACAGGTGCTGGGGAACAGATGAAATACAATTGGCAACATGTAGATTCTATTTAGACAAGCAGTGAATACAAGGAGTTCATTTTGCTATTCTTTCCACTTCAGTATCTCTTTAAAATTTCTCTCAATAAAAATGTTAAACATACACAATTAATGTACAAGTATCTAAGCACCACTCCTGAAATTTGAAAGGTAAGAAATATTGAGGATCCATTTCTTAAAAAAAAAATAAACACAAGTTATTCTGATTATACCCCTAATAGAGAACCACTGGCTTTATATTCCTTTAGCAAATATTCACTGTATGCCTACCACAACCCAAATGGTTAAGCAATGAAGAGTTTATATTTAAGGAATTTACAGACTAATACAAAGTAAACACATTTGAACTCAAACTATAACGCATTCTGAGGGACAAGAAAGGGGGGTACAATCAGGATTCTATGGGTGCAGATATTGGTCATTATAAAGGTTCTTTTTTTAAAAGATTTATTTATTTAGGCCGGCGCCATGGCTCAACAGGCTAATCCTCCGCCTTGCGGCGCTGGCACACCGGGTTCTAGTCCCGGTCGGGGTGCCGGATTCTGTCCCGGTTGCCCCTCTTCCAGGCCAGCCCTCAGCTGTGGCCCAGGAGTGCAGTGGAGGATGGCCCAGGTGCTTGGGCCCTGCACCCCATGAGAGACCAGGATAAGCACCTAGCACCTGGCTCCTGCCATCGGATGAGCGCGGTGCGCTGGCCGAAGCGCGCTGTCCGTGGCAGCCATTGGAGGGTGAACCAACGGCAAAGGAAGACCTTTCTCTCTGTCTCTCTCTCTCACTGTCCACTCTGCCTGTCAAAAAAAAAAAAAAAAAGGATTTATTTATTTATTTGACAGTCAGTGTTAGAAAGAGAGAGGAAGGCTGGCACCGTGGCTCACTAGCTAATCCTCTACCTGCGGTGCCGGCCCCCGGGTTCTAGTCTCGGTCGGGGCACCGGATTCTATCCCAGTTGCTCCTCTTCCAGCCCAGCTCTCTGCTATGGCCCAGGAGGCAGTGGAGGATGGCCCAAGTGCTTGGGCCCTGCACCCGCATGGGAGACTGGGAGGAAGTACCCAGCTCCTGGCTTTGGATCAGCACAGTGCTGGCCATAGCAGCCATTAGGGGAGTGAACCAATGGAGGGAAGACCTTTCTCTCTGTCTCTCTCTCACTGTCTATAACTCTACATGTCAAGTAAAAAGAGAGAGAGAGAGAGAGAGAAGATATTCCATCTGCTGGTTCACTCCCCAAATGGCCACAAAGATCAGGGCTGGGCCAGGCCACAGCCAGAAGCCAGTAGCTTTATCTTGGTCTCCCATGTTGGTGCAGGCCTAAACATTTGGGCCTTCTTATGCTGCTTTCCCAGACACATTAGCAGGGAGGTGGATTGAAAGCGGAGCAGCAAGGGTTTGAATTGGTGCCCAAATGGGATGTTGGCGCTGCAGGTGGCAGCTAAACCTGCTGCACCACAGCACTCGCCGCTATAAATGTTCTTTGAGGACTACATTTTCTTCATTTTCATCCTTGTTACTCCTAATATGATATCCCTGTCCTAAAGCTCAGTAAGAATATGCTTCAAGTTTATGACTAATACTGGAAATAAAGTTAAATTTTCAAAAAAATTGTATGACCAAGTACTTGTATTGCTTTCAATCACTCATTTTATTTGTTTTGCTGTTTATTTCTTTTAATCTACCTGAAAGGCAGAGTGATAGAGTGAGAAAGAGAGAGAGAGACACGCTCAGAGATCTCACATCTACTGGTTCACTCCTCAAATGGCCCTAACAGCCAAAGACAGGAACCAGGAGGTCCATCTAGGTCTCCCGTGTGGGAGGCAGGGCCCCATCATCTGTTGCTTCCCAGGATGCAGTAGCAGTGAGCTGGATCAGAAGCAGAGATTGTGGACATCCCAAGTAATGGCTTAAACAGCTGCACCACAACACCTGCTTCTCACTCACTTTAAAGGTAAGTGAAGATGAACATTCTATTAAGAAGTTGCTTAGAAAAGATGCCACAAACTTGGCAGTATGACACCTGTAAATATCAGTCAAAATGAAGACAAATAAACAAATGCTTGCTGTTCTTGTGGCCTAATGCAACTAGTAAGGATGCAGGAACTCAGCACTTAGAGACAGAATAGGAAAGCCTGGCATGGTGCTCCCCCCATACTCCTGTCTCATTGTGATGCAGGTGGAACAAAGAAGGCACCCTCATCTTGAGATCTGATTACTGTTTATAGCCCTTGTCTATACTCCTGCAGAAAAGTGGTCTTTTTACATTTGTTGAAGTCTTTATTTGGTGGAAGATTAAGCCTGCGACTATAAAGAAAATTGAAAGCATGTTATAGTAAAAATTAACAGAAAAAAAAAAAAGGCAGGAGGGGGGAGGGATGGAGAGGAGGGTGGGAAGTATTATTATGGGCTTAAAACTGCATATATGGGGCCGGCGCCGTGGCTCAATAGGCTAATCTTCCGCCTTGCGGTGCCGGCACACTGGGTTCCAGTCCCGGTCGGGGCTCCGGATTCTGTCCCGGTTGCCCCTCTTCCAGGCCAGCTCTCTGCTGTGGCACGGGAGTGCAGTGGAGGATGGCCCAAGTGCTTGGGCCCTGCACCCCATGGGAGACCAGGAGAAGCACCTGGCTCCTGCCATTGGATCAGCGTGGTGTACCGGCCGCAGCGCGCTGGCCACGGCGGCCATTGGGAGGGTGAACCAACGGCAAAAGGAAGACCTTTCTCTCTTTCTCTCTCTCTCTCTCTCTCTCACTGTCCACTCTGCCTGTCAAAAAAATAAAAATTTTAAAAAAATTTTTAAAAACTGCATATATGAAATACATGAAATCTGGCCTGTCAAATAAATTATTAAAAATTTAAAAAAAGAAGTCACTCTATAGCGTTAACATCCATGACACACTTAACAGAAACATGGGTACGGCAGAAACATACTTAGTTGGCTCCTAACATCTTAAACACTGACTTCAGGAATTAGAAATTTAAAACATGCAAAATACCACAACAACTTAAAATTTAAAGTGCTACTTGAAGGTGAAATTCAAAGTCAGTTTCTATTTTAATAAGCCACACAGTTAGTTCAATATAGTTAAAAACAGACTACACTTAGAATCCCCAGGCTGCTTTTCAGGAGTAATTCCCACCCAATGAACTAATTAACTGTAGAATGGAGAAGCTAGAAAACATGATCTAAGATTCTCAACAACCATGGTTTGAAAATTTTCCATTGTGTATTACAAAAGTTGCACTAGGTTATCTCAAAAGTATTCAAAATTCTAAAAACTGTCAATAGTCTAGAAATATCATTTTAAAAAGATTTCAAATAAAAGTCCTAAACACAGCCAACTTAAATAGATACACAGGTAACTTCAAGAAATACTTTAAAGACTTTTTTTTAATATAATTTTTTTACCTGATCAAGATGAGGTTGTGTTGCTGGCATATGTTGAAGTTTTTTCTGCAAACTAAGAACAACTATTATCAACTCAAGAGATGAATATACTTCTGATTTAAATTTGTATATTATTTGGAAACATAAAGCTATATAAGGAAGAGATTTTCCATAACTAAATCTATTGCACACTCAAATTTTACATGCTATTTTAATGGAAAAGGCTGGCAGATTAAATTTTTAAAAATTCCTTAAAAATGTACACAATTTACATACATACATGTATACTTATAACAAAGGGAAAAACTAATCCATTGGCAGTACTTGTATATAGTTCAGTATGCAGCTATTTCAAAAAGTTTGTGGAAAATGGAATTAAAAGATAAGTTTATTTGGGTGCAAAAAACTTGAAACCCATGCACAATTATTTCATAATATGCTTTCTCATAAACTTTTTGAAGACCTCCATATGTCAGCAGGTTTCTTCTAATTTCAATATGTATAACACATGCTCAGAAAAAAATATACATAATTGATCACTTTGGTACTGCTCAATTCTCCCCAGGCTCCCTGATATGAAAATAATGCTGGCACTTAATGTTAGAAGGGTAAATTTTCCTTTATCAGTGTTTTCCCTAGAACATATCTAACTTGTTAAGACACAAATAATGTTTATAAATATAAATCCTCAGTTACCAGTTGGGAGAAATTCAAAAGTCAGAATCTTCAGAGCCAGAAGATCAATATGGCATAACAAATTACAACCCTAACAACTGTAGCATTGATGGAGACACTGATGGGCACAGGGTGGGAAGGGGAAAAAGACCTTGCAGATGTTTTGCCCTGAGGAACAGTGAGGGGTAAATTAGTAACAGCAAGTTTAGGAGAGAAGGGGCATGGAAAACTAGTGGAGGGAATGAGTCTCATTGGGGGGTCTTAGCAGAGGAAAGTGTCAAATTAAATCCTTCCCAGCTGGTTGCTCAGGAAAGGACTCTCCTGTTTAGTTTAACACAAAGAAAAATTGTGCAAAGGCCTTATCTATGCTGCCAGGATCACATCAAAATCTACTTTTTTAAGTGTCACTAAAGCATTATAAATGCTCTTAATCAAGTGTAGAATGAGATTACTTTTAAAAATCTTTGAAAAATTTTATCCTTTTTCCATATGTTCAATATCTAATGTTGTTGAACAATGATTGCCTAAAACTTCATAAGAAGGAGTCAAAAATTCAGCAATGAGCACTTTGGTTCCTGGTAAATCCCAGAATTTTATGCTTTTAATTCTTTCTGTATCATAGAAATAAAGGAAAATGTACTGTAGTCTAGAGGACAAACATATACTACCAAAACCTGAAATTCATGACACATTTACTTGTAATCTTGGAACAATTTTTGTCTCTACACTAATAAACTATATAAATCTAAAATAGCTTAGCATTTATACATATACCATTATATTCTATAATAATTTATTTCTTTTAATGGAAAATGACACTAAAAACTTTTCTATCTGTCCTATGTAAAAATACAGAATAATATGAAGAACTAGATGCTTTGAAGAAAGTACCTTTACTACAGCAAATTATAACAAACAACATAAGTAGAAACAGAAACAAACTGATACACAATTTCAAAGTGGAAAATCACTTTTCTAAGGAATCAAATACAAAGGAATAAAACATAAAAAGAGGGAAAAAAAGATCTCAACAAAGAAATATTTTAGTGTTTTACATATTAAATGACAACCAACTTGCAAACTCAAACTCAAAAGGGATAAATTAGTTTAAACAAGACAAATTTCCACAGTATTGTTTCATTTTTCCATCTTATAAACACATTTAAATGTATCACAGAATTTATAACCATCTTTCTACTCATTGCCTCAAATGAAATAAGAAGATATGGAAGGTAAGAAAAAAGGAGAATGAAAAAGTAGGAAATATTCAAATGAAATGTACTGGAGTCTTAAAGTGAAAAGAAATGGATCAATAAGACAAACTCAGGATGGGCTAGACTTTGTGTCATTCCACAAACAGGTGACAAAAAGACAAAGGCTCTTATTCCCAGAATTAGGTGACAGTCTCAGTCAACATTTCTTCCTACTAAAGCCAGAACTAAGAAGGGAGAAGAGATGATTTTTAAGATTTTTTTAAGGATTTCTTTATTCGAAAGGTAGAGTTAACAGAGGGGGTGGTGGGGAGAAACAGAAAGAGATCCATCTGTCAGTTCATTCCCCAAATGACAGGATACAGGAGCCTTCATAAATAAATGACTTGGAAAAAATGGATAAACCTGTGTATTTTTTTGTGCTTAGTTTGATATAGAAATAGACAGCTGCAGAAAAGTCTAATTGGATTTTTAAAAGTATGAAATAATGGTAATAAACTGGGAAGAACTTAGCAAGTCCTGTTTTTGACTCGTCTCTGTGACCCTGTGTGTTCAGATACACAAATGTTCTCCAGGTAAATACAGGGCACCTCTTTCTTTGTTTCTTTTTAAGATTTATTTTATTTCTTTGAAAAGCAGAATTATAGAGAGAGACAGAAGGAGAGATAGAGAGAAAGATCCTCCATTCAGTGTTTCACTCCCTTAATGGCTACAACAGCTAGGGCTGGGCCAGGCCGAAGCCAGGAGCCAGGAGCTTCTTCTGGGTCTCCCACATGGATGCAGGGACCCAATGCTTGATGCATCCTCCGATGCTTTCCCATGCACATTAGCAGGGAACTGGATCAGAAGTCAGGCAGCCGGCCGGCGCTGTGGCTCAACAGGCTAATCCTCCGCCTTGCGGCGCTGGCACACCGGGTTCTAGTCCCGGTCGGGGCGCCGGATTCTGTCCTGGTTGCCCCTCTTCCAGGCCAGCTCTCTGCTGTGGCCACGGGAGTGCAGTGGAGGATAGCCCAAGTGCTTGGGCCCTGCACCCCATGGGAGACCAGGAAAAAGCACCTGGCACCTGGCTCCTGCCATCAGATGAGCGCGGTGCGCTGGCCACAGCGCACCGACCGCGGCGGCCATTGGAGGGTGAACCAATGGCAAAAGGAAGACCTTTCTCTCTGTCTCTCTCTCTCACTGTCCACTCTGCCTCTCAAAAATAAAAAATAAAAATAAAAAGAAGTCAGGCAGCCAAGAGTCAAACCAGCAACCATATGGGATGCTGATGCCACAGGTGGTACCTTTACCCACTATGCTACAGCACTGGCTCCAAAAAGATTTTTAAAGAATCAAACCAAGTTTATGTTTAAGACTTTATTCATTTAACAAAAGAAAGGTTTTCACATGAAAAAACAGCATATTTTGAAGTGATATTCTTATTTCATAATCAATCTTATTCAGCACATGAATAAGTGACAGTAAAATCTGACATTAGGTAAAATGGTTCAGGGTGAAAAGAGATTTTACAATTTTAGACAGAAGTGGCCTTAAAGGATCTATTTCTACCGTAAAACAATAAGTATGCACTTTTACCTTGCATAATTTACAAGGATTAAAAAAAGTTAGGAATCATTCACACACAAAGGGACTTCAAAAAGTTCACAGAGGAGCATGTGTTTGGCCCAGCCACTTAGGACACTTGTATCCCATACCAGAATGCTTAGATTCGAGTCCTGGCTCTGTTCTCAATCCCAACTCTTTTTTGATATATACCCTAGGGGACAACAGGTGATGGGTCAGTCATTGTACCCTTGCAACCCTAGTAGGAAACCCAGATTGAGTTCCTGGCTCCAGACTTTGCCCTAGCCCAGAGCCAGCTATTGTGCTCATTTGTGGAATGAACCAAGGGATAGAAGATTCATATTTCTCTTTCCCTCCCTACTTCCCTTCCTCTCAAATAAATTAGTAAATAAACTTTTAAAACTGTTCTTCTCATTAAAAAACAAAATTCACGGAAAATGTGTATTATTTAATTCCTTTTGCCGTGAATTTTTTGAAGCTCACTGGTTTAATTTAGGAACATCAAACTCTCCAGCCTCCCTTTAAATGCAATTTGAAAGGCAAACACTGAGTTTGTGTAGGCATCTGGGAAATGTCTTCATAATTTAACACAATTCATTTGTAATTTTAACCTATTATCTGCTAACTTTAATGAGGTACTGGTCCAGGCTATAGGTTGACAAAAACAGCTCTCAACTGAAGACTTGACTCCTAGAGTCACTCTTGTCACTTAAGGTCATCCCCTGAGTTTCGGTGTCCAAACTAAGAAGGAAGAGATATCTGCCTTGCTATTCTACACTTGCAGGTGCTGAAATATCCAAAAAAAATTTTTTTTTAAGATTTATTTATTTATTTGAAAGAATTACAGAGAGGTAGAGACAGAGGCAGAGAGAAAGAGAGGTCCTCCATTGGCTGGTTCACTCCCCAAACAGCCACAATGGCCAGGTCTGGGCCAGGCCAAAACCAGGAGCCAGAAGCTTCATCTGGGACTCAAACGTGGGAGCAAGGGCCCAAGGACTTGGGCCATCTTCTGCTGCTTTCCCAGGTGCATTAGCAGGGAGCTGGATCAGATGTGGAACAGCCCAGACTGAAACTGACGCCCATATGGGATGCTGGCACTGCGGGTAGCAGTTTTACTATCTATGCCATAGCCCCTCAATTTTTTTTATAAACTAAATGTGGATTTAAAATCTCCAATGTATACAGTAAAACAGGCCCAATCATCATGCCTTAACCTCAAAGGCTATTAGATGCTATTTTAAAATTTTGCTATTTTTAAATTTTAGATGCTATTTTTAAATTGTGGACAATTCCAAAGACTGGGGTTTCTTAGATACATTGATCATCCATGATCCAAAAATCTGAAATACTCCAAAATCTGAACCTTTTTGAGCAAACTTCACATCTGCCCTCATGTGACAGGTTACAGTGAAAATGCATGTGCACTGAAAATACTGTATAAAATTACCTCCTATAAATTTTTAAAATAAGTAAAACAAAATTACCTTTGGGTTACACATATAAGGTGTGTTTAGCCTTGGGTTTTGCCCCCAAGATAACTGATTTATGTACCTGAAAATATTTCAAAATCTGAAAATGTGAAATCTGAAGTACATCTGGTCCCAGGCATTTCAGATTAGGGATCCCCTGGCTATGTGTGTTTCTTGCTCTGTGTGTGTAACAGGAATTAGGAGTTTCAAGTGTAGCACAACTTATCAAGCCCATGCCTAAGAAAAATGGCCTCACCTATTCAGACTATTCAGAGGGGTGTCCGCTTTCATGACCTTGCATGGACACATATGAGATTTAGGAAGATACTCAATTCGGCATTATTCGAAATAGCCAAGACACGGACACAATCTAAATGCCCTGTGACAGATGAGTGAATAAAGTAAATGTGGAATATACATAAGATGGAGTATTATTTACCCTTTATTTATTTATTTTTATTTGTTGACAAGCAGAGTGGACAGTGAGAGAGAGAGAGAGACAGAGAAAGGTCTTCCTTTGCCATTGGTTCACCCTCCAATGGCCGCCACAGCCGGCGTACCGTGCCGATCCGATGGCAGGAGCCAGGTGCTTCTCCTGGTGTCCCATGGGATGCAGGGCCCAAGCACTTGGGCCATCCTCCACTGCAGTCCCTGGCCACAGCAGAGAGCTGGCCTGCAAGAAGGGCAACAGGGACAGAATCCAGCGCCCCGACCAGGACTAGAACCCAGTGTTCCAGCGCCACAAGGCAGAGGATTAGTCTATTGAGCCGCGACGCCGGCCTTATTTACCCTTTAAAAAGAAGGAAATCCTGCCATATATGACAACATAGATGAGCCTTGAGGACACTGGGCTAAGTGAAATGAATCAGTCACTGAAAGACAAACACTGTATGACTCCACTCATTTCAAACTCACAGAGACAGAGTACAATGGCATTTACCAGGGACTAGGAGAGAAGGAAACAGGGAGTTGCTACTCAACATATATAAGGTTTCAGTTACACAAGATGAATCAGTTTTAGAGATATGCTGCACATCCTCATCAAACCTGTAGTTAACAACACTGTACTGAACACTTAAAAATTTAAGAAGATAGATTCCATGTTTAAAATGTTCTCACTACAATTAAAACAAAGATACTGATGTTCAGGAATAATTAATATTTTTTACCTGCCTTATCAAAGATTTCTCCCAGAAGGAGGGAGAAAACTGATGTATCAATAAGAGGAAGGGAAGTGTATGTCTCTGCAACCCGAGTTAAAAAGTTCTAAGCATTTCATGCACTTTCCCACAGAAAGAGTATTATACAGAGTGGCTGGTGTAGAATACTAACATTAGCACTTAATGTTAAGTATCATTTAAATATAATTTTTAAAATTCATTTATTTATTTGAAAGGCAGAGAGACAGAAATAGAGACAGATACACAGCAAGATTGCCTATCTGCTGGTTTACTCCCCAAATGTCCACAAAAATCAAGCAACCAGGAACTCAGTCCAGGTCTCCCACATAGCTGACAGGGACCCAACTACTTGATCCATCACTTGCTGCCTCTCAGGGTACACATTAGCAGGAAGCTGTAATAGGAGTAGGGCAAGGACTGGAATCCAGGCACTTCAATACAGGATGTGAGTGTCTTAACCACTGTGCCAAAGGACTGCTCCTACATTATAATCTCTGTAAGAAAGTGCATTCCAATTACCAAAACATTAATTAACAAAACTTTCAAGAACCTAACTCATGGCCAGCGCCATGGCTCACTAGGCTAATCCTCCGCCTGCGGCGCCAGCACTCCAGATTCTAGTCCCGGTTGGGGTGCTGGATTCTGTCCTGGTTGCCCCTCTTCCAGTCCAGCTCTCTGCTGTGGCCCGGGAGTGCAGTGGAGGATGGCCCAAGTGCTTGGGCCCTGCACCTGCATGGGAGACCAGGAGGAAGCACCTGGCTCCTGGCTTCGGACTGGTGCAGTGCATCAGGCACAGCGGCCATTTGGGGGGTGAACCAATGGAAGGAAGATCTTTCTCTCTCTCTCTCTCTCTCTCACTGTCTAACTCTTTCTGTCAAAAAAAAAAAAAAAAAAAGAACATAACTCATTAAAAATGGTCTTATATGCCAAAGGAACAACAGGAAGCTTAAACTGAGGGCACAATTATGTGAATTACTCTTTTAGTTGTGGAATAAAAGGTACACTACAAAAAATGACTAAAATATAGAAAACATACCTTACTCCAGAGAGACTATCAAAGGCATGAAGATCTAATACATTAGAGAGATCAACTCTAAAAGGGGAAAAAAAAAACACACAGTAAACAAAAATTCTGTGGAACACATCTAATTAACAAAAAAACTGTAAGACTTTTTTGCCAAAAAATGTAGACATAAATATTAAGCAGCATATCATATTATTTGTGGAAACAGATAAAAAATCATACATAAGGAACAAAAGGCCACTATAAAAAACATATTCGTAGAAGTAGATGAACAGTGTAAGATCAAGGTCAAAAATCACCTGTACCTTCATAAGCTACACAGTTTTTATTTTCACTTTCAACTGATTTTTCAACCTCGAAATTTAATTTATGAGCTCATCAAATACATTTTAATAGCCCCTCCTCCCACAAAAATCAGCTGAAGAACATAAAGTTTTCCAATCAGCTTTTTACTCCAAAGATGAAACAAAGTAAATGGTAAATGGAAATTTTGTACTTCTTTTACTTCCTTCCCATGATACAACATGTAATATAAAGGTGTGGAGTCAATCAGGTAAAATACTAATTCAATCCAGAACCCTTAAGTGCATGTGGCTGAATGTCATTCATTCAGAATGGGGTTCCATAAACAAAGAAATGTCCCAATTAGTACTGTATCTGAATAGATATGTTTTCTCTAGAATTATTTAGTGATAATTAATCCTTATTAGAAATGCAAATGATTCAAATTAGTTGGGAATAATATGGCACAATTGCCATTAGGTTTGCTTTAATTTCATAGAATTTACAGACTGATGATTGAGTTCTAATTTTCACATAAAGTGATTTCTCCATATTCAAAGCTAAAATGAGCATAATTAAAGAATATGTCAAAATATAATTAAATCTCAAAATCGGACTCCAAGGGCTTGCCAAAATGTATTAAATTTTCTCACAGGGGAAACAAAACTTGCCTTGTCAGACTGAGGACTATTTCTAAGTGCACAGACATGTAAGTTAAAACACCTCCTTCAGTGCACAGCTAGTTGTGCCTACTTTGCTCACTCTCAGCAGTCCACCACACTCTCATACTTGTAGCAACAACACTGATGGATTATGAACACTTTTCCTGGCACAAGACAAATTCTCATCTTATTTTAGATGAGGAGAATTAGAAAAATTATCAAGCAAATAAGTAAATGTCCTATGAAGAAATTTTTGAATATCAGTTTGCACTAAGAGACCAAAGTTTTAACACTAAACAGTTTCTTTTTCACTCTCATTGTTGAACAAATACTTATATTGACAGATCATATATGAATGAAGTTAACAGCTTAACATTTAATAAACTGTCTCCATACAAATTTTATATCAGTTTTAAAATTCAAGCTTCTTAATAAACTACTGTTCACTGTGATAGAGTCCTTGAGAATATATGCCATGTAGAGATAATTCTGCTTTATACCCCAATTTTTTGATATTTCCAAAACAGACAGGATCAATAATAGATCTGTATAACAAATTACACTCTAGAGAGAAAAATAACAGATGAAAGCCTGTCATCAAATTCTCAATGGAAAAGAGCAAAAGCATAAGCTTCCAGATGCAAGTTTCTATATCTTTTCCCAAATTAGTACTATCATGAAAACAAATTTCTTCACTCATCAAGGCATATTACTAGAAAGCAAATTTCCATGCCATAAAATATATTTACTCCTTCAGAAATCAAAAAAGCAAATATTTTCTAAAACATTAAAATAAAAATTAAAAAATACCATTATTATCATTTTAAAATTTAATGGGTGAATAAAATAAAAATACAGAAGGAATGATTTCAAAATTTCATTTCTCTCTTAATTTCTTGATCTACGCTAAGAAAACCTAATTGGGGCCAACCCTATGGTGTAGTAGTTTAAGCCTCCACCTGCGGCGCTGCTCCACTTCTGATCCAGCTCTCTACTATGGCCTGGGAAAGCAGTAAAGGAGGCCCAAGTGCTTGGGTCCCTGCACCCATGTTGGAGACCAGGAAGAAGTTCCTGGCTCCTGGGTTTTGGAATGGCCTAGCTCCAGCTGTTGGGCCCATATGGGGAGTGAACCAATGGGTAGACGACCTTTTTGTCTGTAACTCTGCCTCTCAAAAAATTAAATAAATCTAAAAAAAAAAGAAAGAAAGGAAAAGAAAACCTAATATTTCTCCTTTGAACAGCTACTTTCAATTTTTCCTTATGTCTAAAGACTGCTTTAGGCAGCCTACAATCAGGGACAGAAGAAAAGGAAGTGGTATAGGGTTTCCCGGGTGGTGAATGGATTGCAGCTACTACCCAGGGATACTGTCTAACAAGCATCTTTTCAAGCTCCAGTGTCTCACAGAGAGTGTATCAGCCAAAAGATACTGCCCAAACACTCAGTCACAAACTTTCCAAATGTGTTCCTCAGCGGCACCTCAAGCTCAAGAATGCCTATAAAACTAATCACCCCTTATAGTCCTACTTCTCACTACCCAATGTTCCTGTTTGAAACTCGAAAAAGAGCCTTGTATTGAACCCACCATACAAAGATCATACTGCCTTTTTTTGTTTGTTTTGTTTTTAACATTTATTTGAAAGGCAGAGCAACAGAGAGAATCTTCCATCCACCAGTTTATTTCCCAAATGACAGCAACAGCTGGGGCTGGGCTGAGCTGAAACAAGGAGCCCAAAATTCAGTTCAGGTCTCCCAAATGGGTGGCAGGGATCCAAGCACTTTTTTTTTTTTTTTAAGTCTTATTCATTTTGAAACTCAGAATTATGGAGAGGGAAAGAGACAGACAGAGAGTGAGTGAGTGAGCCCAACCTTCTATCCACTAGTTTATTCCTCAGATGACTCTAACAGCCAGAGCTGGACCAGGCCAAAGCCAGGAGCTTCATCTGGGTCTCCCACGTTGGTGACAGTGTCCCAAACACCTGGGCCATCTTCTGCTGCTTTTGTCAGGTGCATCAGCCGGAAGCTGGATCAGAAGTACAACAACTAGGATGCAAACCAGTGTCCATATGGGAAGCTGGCATGGCAGGTAGAGGCATTATCACTATACCACAATTCCAGCCCTAAGATCCAAGTACTTGAGCCATCACCTACTCACTCTCCAAGGTGTGCATTAGCAGGAAGCTAGAATTCGAAGTAGAGGCAGGACTTGAACCCAGGTAGTAAGATGTGGGACATGGGTATCCCAAGAAGAGTCTCAACCATTGAGCCAAATACCTGCCCCTTATACTGCTTCTATTTTCTTAATTCAGAAAAAAAAAAAATTTAGGATTAATGTATTTATTTGAAAGGCAGAATGACAGTAAGAGAGGGTAAGACAGGGAGAGAGAGATCTTTTACTACTGGTTTTCCTCTCCAAATGGACCCAAGAGCTAGGTCTGTGCCAAACTGAAGCCAGAAGCCAGGAACTCCATCCTGGGTGGCAGAGGCCCTTGTACTTAGGCCATTTTCCATGGCCTCCTTAGACACATTTAGCAGGAATAATGGACTGGAATCCCAGCAGCTAGAACTTGAACCAGCACTCAGATATGGGATGCTGGTATCTAAAGTGGCAGCTTAATCCACTGTACCATAATGCTGCACTCTCTTACACTTATTTTAAAATCTTTTAACTCCTTGCAACCTATAGAAAAAAAATGTAATGTAAATATCATAACATTCAATATCCTTTGAAGTAAATTCTCTCTTCAGCCATTTGACTTTTTCCTCTTTGCTACATAATACATACTGAAGAACATGTTCTAGTCATTCTCAGATATTCACAGGTTCATGCAAAATAAAGCCTACCTGGGCCATCTTCTACTGCTTTCCCAGGCCATTAGCAGAGAGCTGGATCAGAAGAGGAGCATCCAAGACACAAAACAGTGCCAATATGGGATGCTGGCACTGCAGCCAGAGGCTTAACCTACTATGCCACAGCACTGGACCCAAGGTGCTACACATGCTTATGGTGGTTTTACTACTGTCAGCATTTGTGGACCATTAAAGGCTAAAGGGAGTAAAATGTTTTTTTACAAAAACCAAACAATAAAATGAAACTTCTATCAGAGTGATTCAACTATTTAATTAAGAATCAAATCTTGGCTGTCAGCACTGTGGCACAGTGGATAAAGCTGCTACCTGTGACGCTGCCATCCCATATAGGCACCAGTTTGTGTCCTGGCTGCTCCACTTCTAATTCAGCTCCTTCCTAATGTGCCTCAGAGGCAACATAAGATCACTCAAATGCTTGGGCCCCTGCCACCCATGTGGGAGACCCAGATGAAGCTCCTGTCTCCTGGCTTTGACCTGGCCCAGTGCTGGCCATTGCAACCACTTGGGGAGTGAACCAGTGGATGGAAGATGTCTCTGTCTCTCTTTCTTCCTCTCCTTCTCTCTTTGTAACTCTTTCAAATAAATAGATAAATCTTTCTTAAAAAAAAAAAATTAAATCCTGGAGTGGGCATTGTAGTGCAAACGGTTAAGTCACCACACTTGGGACACCTGCACCCCATGCTGGAGTACCTGGGAAAGAGTCCTGTCTCTACTTCCCATCTAGCTTCCCGCTAATGTACAACCTGGAAGATAGCAGATGATGGCCCAAGTATTTGGATTTCTCACACCCAGGATGGAGTTCCTGACTCCTGGCTTCAGAATCCCTGACTGTTAGAGGCATCTGGGAAGTGAACCAGCAGATGAATGATATCCCCCCCCCACCTCCCTGTCTCCCTCCCTCTCTCTCTCTCTCTCTCTCTCTCTCTCTTTAAAATAAAGTAAAATAAACACAACATTTTTTTAAAAAAAAGAATCAAATATCTAGTTTCTAAACTGGAAAGAAAAAATTTCTATGACTTAAGAATTTTGGGAAAATATTTAATATAAGATTCATGATCCAACTGAAATAATTCTACTATATGGATGTCTGATCTTCACTGAAAAGTATTCTAATCCATTTCTATTTCTTACAGCAAGGAAGGACTATTTCAAAGTTCTTAAGTTCTCAGATCCACTGACAAACACCAGATACTAAAGAAACAGGGATCTCATTCACATGTCCTTTCATCTGCTTAAAGTAACAAAAATTAATCACTGCATATTTCCTGTTCTATAATAGGGCAAATGTTAGAGATATCAAGCAAACAAAATTTATTATATATGATTCAAGATGAAACTTTTCCAGGATACAAATTATTTCCAAAATTAGAATGAAGAAAACTGATTTAATATGAACTGAGTAGATAATAATTCAACAGAATCACAGCTATTTACAGATATGATTTTTAAAAGCTTATTTAAGCATTACACATTTGTCTGTGTACCATTTTGTAAAGAAGAAAAAATTTAAGGAAAAAGAGATGCACAATACAAAAAGGAGAAGACAGCTACTATAGAATGGCTCATGGCATGAATTAGGTTATCAGAAATGTCTACAACGGAATGTGAAAATCAGGGAGCACATTTGCTGTCTGCTTGTAGAGGACTTAGACTAAGGGCATTCTTTTGTTACCTCTGCCAGGAGATGCATGGCTCCTGAGAATGCATACCAAATTAATTCCCCAGCTGTTCACATGCACACGGACAGCTGCTGCTGTTACTGCCTCACACTTAGAGTAGTCTGTCAGCACCTCTAATCTCTGCCATAGCAGACAAACCACTCAGCTAAGGCCTCTGTGGCCTCCCAAGGAAAGAATCTCTCAACAGGGAAATGGATGACACTGGGCTGCCAGCTGTGGGCCTCAGAGGTGTTGGCTGCATGTTGCTGGGTTTATTAGCTGTTGGGCAATTCTCACCAAAAAATGAGCTTAATAAAATATCCTCAAGTACAGAAATTTACTGAAATCTTAATACTCAATGAGAAACAGAGTTTGATCTACAGAAATACAATTTACAGACATTTTGAGAATACATTTATTTTATAAAGTAGTGATGCATATCTAAATGAATAGAATAAAAAAAACTAAAAGAAAAAGAAATAAAAATTTAATAAATGAATAAATAAAAAATTTAAAGGCAAAGATTTTATGTATTTTACATGATTTTTTTCCAACTATGAAACAATCATAAAGTTTTAAAAACATTAAAAAACCATTTAAATACCTCAAATTAAGACAATATTTCCCTCTAGACTTTCGGATTTCTGTATTAAGTTAACTTTTAGAGTAGTTTAAAGTCTTAAGTCTTTTTCTCATTAAATAGCTGCACAGTGTTATCACAGCTCTGTAGTCTTAGTTACAAAGAAAGGCCAACATACTAACTGAATATCCTAAACTAATTTATAAAGAACATCCAAAATCACATTCTTGGGTCCCACTTTTAAAAATGGCATCATATTTTCTATAATAAAATTATATAAGTTTTATATTTTATATATAATAAATCTTATATATAAATTCATATTTTATATACAATAAATTTTATGTTTTATATAATATATTTATCAATTACTTAATATATATTATTAGTAACTAAAATTATTTGTTGTTAGTATTAGTAATAGCTTTCTAAAAGTACCTTGATCTTTGTGTTTCTAAAATTTTCCCCAGTCCATTTATTGATCTGAAATACATTTAAAAAGGCGAAAGGGTAAAAAAGTAAATGTTAAAATTTGTAAAATGCACACAAACCATATTATTTTTAAAGCAGAACATATACAAACAAAATATAACTACAACTTGCAAAAACAGAAAAACAAAACTTACATTTTGTTACAGATTAATCACTTTCTTTTCAAACCATAAATCAACCATAGATCATTCATACATTAAGAAAATATGCTAGGCCGGTGCCGCGGCTTAATAGGCTAATTCTCCATCTTGCAGCACCGGCACACCAGGTTCTAGTCCCAGTCGGGGCGCAGGATTCTGTCCAGGTTGCCCCTCTTCCAGTCCAGCTCTCTGCTGTGGCCCGGGAATGCAGTGGAGGATGGCCCAAGTGCTTGGGCCCTGCACCCCATGGGAGACCGGGAGGAAGCACCTGACTCCTGCCTTCAGATTAGCGCGGTGCGCCAGCCGCAGCGCGCCTGCCGCGGTGGCCATTGGAGGGTGAACCAACGGTAAAGGAAGACCTTTCTCCCTCTCTCTCTCTCACTGTCCACTTTGCCTTTCAAAAAAAAAAAAAAAAGCACTCATTTTACCCCAAAAATGTTTGCTAAACAGTTTCTTCCTAGCAATTAATTGGTACACAAGATTTTGAAAAGAGAAATAAAGCTTTAGAAAACCAGTGTCAAAAGAGGAAGGGGCTGGCATTGTGGCACAGCAGATAAAGCCACCACCTTTGACACCAGCTTATTCCAGCTTCCTATCAATGTGCTTCCTTGGAGGTAGCAGATGATGGGTCAGTAATTGGGTTCCTGCCACCCACATGGCAGACTTCAAGGAGTTCCTAACTCCTGGGTTCAGCCAGGGTCACCTTTGGCCATTGTAAACTTCTAGGGCAGGAACCAGAAGGGAGTTCTATCTGTCTGTCTGTATCTCTTTGCCTCTCCAATAAAATAAAATTATTAAAAATTAAATAATAATGATCATCAATAAAAGCTACTGGATGTCTCATTATAAATAGCACTTACTAGTTTAAATTTTACAAAATAATTCAAAACAAAGTCCCTGAACTATAATCTCATTTGAAAACATCATCTCAATTTTCAAAAGGAATGGGAGTCTCCAGAAAAGTCAGCAAAAATGGCTACTGGATTATTTATCACATATCTGAGTATTCTTCATATTGTGCTGTGTTGCTCAGCCTTGGCCCTGGACCCTGAAGACATTAAAGGAAGCCGGAAGACAATGCATAGCTGGCAGTTAAGGGAAACATAAAGTCAATAAGAATTCAGGGAAAAGTGAGATCACCTGAGTCAGGAAAGCCTTCCTAGAGCACATGGAGGAAGGGAGAGAAAACAAGCCCTACAGAACGCATAAAATTGCTGAAAGGAAAAAAAAAACCCACAAGATGATGAAATTCAAGGACTGGCAGAATGAGAACATGTTATGAGAAAAGAGGGTATTTGGCAAGGCATACCCATGGGAAAGTAAATCACCCATCCTGGACAAAGTTAGGGAAGCTAAAGAGAAGACAGGAAAAGAAGCACTCAGTTAGAGGACCTTGAGTATCAGCCTACACATTTTGAACTATATTCTGCAAGGAACGGGAATGATTTTTTTATTACTATTTACACCAGCCAATTATCCAACAACCATATACATAATTCCCTAATGGTCCGTGAAGCAGATCAACTTTGAATCTTAAGTTTCCTTAAGGACAACAGTCACAGCAAAAATATTTTGTATAGAACACCTGTAATTTTTTACCTAATGGTTGTTCTTAATTTGTTTAAATCTTCTTCTGGAACTAAGTCTGTTTTATTCATGAGAATAATATCTGCCAGAGCAACTTGCCTAAAACAGCAAACAAAGAACAGATGTTAAAAGGAAAATGTTAAGAAACTACAATACCAACAACTTATTCAGATGAATGCATCAGTTAAGAATTATACAGTGCTCTGCAGCACTGATTCCGATTAGTCTTAACCTGTTTATTCTCCAGATAGTACACATGATTTATATTTACCAGTATATAAACTCAAATTTCATATTCCAGTACTCCCTGAAAAAGTATTCACAAAATCATCTCACTACTCTAGAGCTACAAAGACAGGTCTCAAAATGTTAATAAATGAGAGGTTAATTTTCAACTCATACTTTTCTTTGTAAATAAAGCATAAAATTAAGATAACCAAAACTGCAGGAGAAAGGATAGCCTACTAACTCAGCTATTCTTGCAATATTCATTTATAATTTTTCACAGAAATACAAAGACTAAGCTCACTTAACATTACATAGGTTTTCTATAACTACATTTTAGAAGATATGTCTGCTTCACTATGAACACACATTATTTCTGTGTTACTCAAGTTAAATAATCCAGTTAACAGCATGCTGTACAACAAAGCAGACTGTTAGAATTAGAAGTTCTATCTTCTACTAGCAAGAGTAGTGAAACTGAAGATTCTTTCCATTATTCTCGTTCTTCAGGAAACTAATCATTGGACTAGGCGTTTCTGTCTTATACTGCATTTCAAATAACACAAATTCTCAAAAACAAATTGACTTTCATTCACTGAAAATGCAGCTTTCAACAGAACATACATCACAACCTCATTCAACTATGAGTAAAACTTGCATGAACAAACACTAAATGTACCTATCTCAAACTATAAACAATTGTAACCTTTAATAGGACTTTTATATTCAATTTTCTTTTAGCTTTTATAATATTTTATATATTCCTTTTTCCTCTTGGATTCCTTATGTTTCTATAGCAGTTATTTTCATAAGAAAACAACACAGAAATATTTAAGTTCATTTTCATCTGCATCATAATCATATACTAAAGGCAGTGTTTAGGCATTACAAAACAAGAGTATCAGCTCTCAAATGCTAGGGAATCAACTGTTTGCTGTAGTATTTACTACTTAGGTCTTCATCATCTGCAGCAATTCCCAAGAGGCATCACTAAAAACTAGCCACAAATTTAGTGATTGTCATCTGTCCCCAAGCCTTAAGGGGCCACTACCAAGAACTGCTTGGAGGGGCTGGCACTGTGGCATAGCGAGCAAAGCCAACGCCTGCAGTGATTCAAGTCCCAGCTGCTTCACTTCCGATCCAGCTCTCTGCTATGGCCTAGGAAAGCAGCAGAGGATGGCCCAAATACTTGGGCCCCTGCACTCACATGGGAGGCCTGGAGGGAGCTCCTGGCTCCTGATCAGCACAGCTTCAGCTGTGGCGGCCAGTTGGGGAATGAACCAGTGGATGGAAGACCTCTTTCTTTCTCTCTCTCTCTCTCTGCTTCTCCTTCACTCTCTGTAACTGTGATTTTCAAATAAATAAATAAATATTTAAAAAACAAACAAACAAAAAAGAATAGTTTGGGGTAGGCAAGCTAATTTAAAGATCTAAAAGTCTAAAAACAAATCAGGAACATAAAGGAACTTTCTAAAAATAATTAAGACTGTTTCTGTATTTTTTCTCTACTGTTCACAGTGAACACAAATCAAATGAATTATTGTTTTTAAAAGGCACTAAGTGAGCCAAGTGTTTTTATAATAATCTTTAAATCTCAAGGAAAGTATGAAAACAAGAAAATACTTTTAAATTTTAATATTCCCCAAATACTTCACAAAGAATTCTCTTTGTGCTACAATAAAAATAGATTTAAACAAAATTTAACAAAAAACATAGCAGTAACTCATCTAAGGGGAAAAAATAAATTTTCTTTGAATATGTTTTTATATTTCTTAAGTCTTCATAGTAATGATTTTCTTTCCAACTAGCCAGTAATTAAAATATATATACTTTAAATATGAATACCTAGTAGCTTCATTGATAAGGCCATCAGGTTTTTCTTCAGTTAAATGCTAAATGAAAACAAAGTTTTAAAATAGTTACTGTGTTGTAATACAAAAGCTAATGTCAATGTAAAGGATTTTACTGTAAAGATTTCTTCCTCACTGCTAATAAAATCTTCAAGTCCCATTTCGGATATACAAATTCATGAACAGTTTTTCTATGTGAAAACATTTTTCTTCAACCTTTGGAATTTTTTGCCTATGGTTGGGAGCAGGGAAAGAGCAGGGGAAGGGGTCAGGGGAGGGAGAGGAGTGTGAAGCAGGGTGTAAGAATTTATACCCCTGGGGTCAGCACAGGTTAATCCACAGCCTGTGGTGCCAGCATTCCATATGCACTCTGGTTCTAGCACCGGCTGCTCCTCTTCCAATCCAGCTCTCTGCTATGGCCTGGGAAAGCAGTGGAAGATGGCTCAAGAAGCTCCTGGCTCCTGGCTCCTGGCTCTGGATCGGCACAGCTCTGGCTATTGCGGCCATTTGGGGAATGAAACAGAATGGAAGACCGTCCTCTGTCTTTTCCTTTAACTGTCTGTAACTCTACCTCTCAAATAAATAAAATCTTTTAAAAAAAGTATTTATACTCCTGCTATTTTGTTTTTCTTAAGGAGTGAACCAGCTTGTTCTGTATCTGCTCTGTGTTCTCTCTCTCTCTGCCTCTCAAAAAATTAACTTAAAGAAAAAACATAAAAATCCTCAAATTTAAATAATATCATTAAAACATAGAAAATCATAGTTCAGATTTGGGGCATTTGCCCTTTTACAAAACTGTCCTTTTACTGAACATTCAGTATCACGTTTTTTTAAAGGGATAGTCACTGAAATTGTCCTTTCCTAAAATGAAACATTCTTCCTACCATTCCTACCCCTGTAGCCCAAATTTCCAAACCTATGTCATAGAGAACATGAGCTCAACACTTGGTCCTTCAAACTCCCTGGAAATAAATAAGGTATGGGAAGGATGCAGTCCTGATTCTAGCCTAAAGCAGTTTATCACACCCACATCCATCCGGAGTGATCTGGCCTCTGAGGGCAACTGTGGATTTTATTGGCCTCTGCTGAGAAAGGTTAAATCAAAAACAATAACAACAACAACAAAAACCACAAAACACTATTTTGGCATTAACTTGGTGGCCCATGAGATAGCCTTCATTTTTCAGCTTTCATCTTTCAGCTTTACATTTGAATTGGACTTTTATAAACTATAAAATTTTATATATGCATTACTTAATTTAGGCTTTATAATAATTATAGGAAGTGACTTCTCATTTTAGAAAGGAAAAATGTATCATCCTCACTATCACAGGAAGTCATATTTTTACATATCATTACAAGGCTTTTTTATTATTACTGAAAACAGGCTCTACAGAAGCAAAATGAATATAATTTTTAAATCTTCCTGAAAGTTTTATATGTCACATAAAATCAGTGTGTGTGTGTGTATATAGTGCTACACAAATGTTAACAATCACATAAGAGTATATATACCTAAAAATCACCTAATAATTACATTCAAGATTATTTTAGCAAAGCAGTTTCGTTATTATGGAGAAGTGATCACAGAGATACCTGGATTTTGTGAAGCGTAAGAGAAAATTCCTAACTCAACTTTATACCCTTGGGTAGGTCTAAAGTGGAAAACAATTTGTCAAAAAGTGTAACAAATTTCATTATGAAGGCAACAAACCTAAACTAAAACCGTAGCAATGATATATTTATTCCCACTTTGTTTATAATCCTATAAATTCAACAGCAGAACCTGCAAATATGGAATCCAAGAATTTGGGAGATACTGTATCAGAAATTCCTCCATGCCTAAACACCAAGTTGAGAATTTTTTCCTAATTATCTTTAGCAAAAGGCTGTATAAATCCCATTATTATGTACTCTACCACTGTTCCTAGACCCAGAGATAGTACCTGGTACACAGGCTCAACAAGTATTTGTTGAATGGACTGTAGTTAACATCCCTACTTGTTGACACAGGCACATAAATGTGTTATTTATCTTTTAAGGTTCATTTATTTATTTATATGGAAGAGTTACAGAGAAAGAAGAGGAAAAGGGGAAGAGAGAGATCAATCTTCCACCTGTTGGTTCACTCCCCATATGGCTACAAAGGCCAGAGATGAGCCAAGCTGAAGCCAGGAACCAGGAGCCTCATCTGGGTCTACCATGGGGGTAGCATAGGCCTATGCTTGGGCCTTCACACACTGGTTTTCCCAGGTCATTAGCAGGGAGCCAGACTGGAAATGGAGCAGTCGGGACACAAACCAGTGCCCATACAGGATGCCAATGTTGCAGGCAGTGGCTTTACTGGCTATAACGACATTGCCCCATAAATATGCTATTTTTAAAATGCCATTTAACATGCAGCCACAAATCCTTTTCCATTGAACAGTAAATCTACTTAAAAATGATACGCTGGTAGTAAGGCAGCTGTCTCTGAATGATAATGTAATACTGAACACTCTTAAAAATCAAAATTATTTTTCAAGACATTGTAATTTTGACTTTTTGGAGGCTTTCTTTATATAAGAATTTGTAGCTATTTGGCTGTGACACTGGTGAAACACAAATGAGATATAAAAGGAGAATCAGACTTGTTCTTGAATTTCCATACCTAAATGGAACTAATAAAATTGTATTTTTACCAATTCATTTATTGCTCCTGAAGATTAGAAATCTTTACTCAAAGCTAACTAGGGTGCTAAGCAAAATTTATCCCAGGCAATTTTAAGTATCAAACACAAAAATAAATTTAAAACCCTCAGAATAAAAATTGCCAATATGTACAACTCTGTTAAGAACATTATTTTTGTCATTTGTGTTTATAGCAAAGGAGAAAAACATTCTGTTCTATGTACATATGAAAGCCATACAAACATTAAAAATAATAAATTTATATTAATGTTTTTCCTGAGTATCAGCCCAACATTTCACTTACACAACTTCCTGATTTCCTAAGCCAAACTTCACAATAAGACTCAAACCAATGTCTACAACTCAAAAGAACACTAATAATACATTACACACTATTTGCTCAGACATCTTCCATTTATAAAATAAAAACAAAATGAAAGTTTGGCATTCTATTCTACTTGTATAGGTATATAAAGAAAAAATTTTGCAGAATGTTTTTTTCAAAATATGGTATATATGTCTAAACAATGCCTCATCTTTACTTAGAGATGATGGCTTTTGCTTATATATCAAAAAGACAAAAATTATTTTGGTATTAATTAATCTAATATATTCAAAAGTCTAAGGTTCAAGTCCTCAATTTAGCCTACCACAAAAAATAAAGGGGAGATAAAGGAGATGAGATGTTGGAAAACTGGTACAAAGTTTCAGTTCTACAAGATGAATAAATTCTGGAGAGCAAATTACAGCATGCTGATACAGTTAACAGTACCGTACTGCACTGAAACTTGCTAAGAGTATAGATCTTAAATGTTCTCACCATATCCCCCTCCCCAAAATAATAATGACATGAGGTAATGCAGGTATTAATTAGTTTGTTTCACAGCATATTTCACAATGCATACATATATGAAAATAGCACACTGTATACCTGTATATACAATTTTGGGAGGTCAATTATATCTCAATAAAGTTAAGGAGACAAAGAAACAAAGGAAGCTTTGAAATAACACAATTATGGACACACAAATAGCTATTGTGTGTTCTTTTTTGCAAAAATAGAGAAACTAGTTGGATATCCCTCCCCAACCTCCCCAAAAAAAGGGAAGAAAAAAACCATAGTAAACTTACTAGCTAAGAAACAACACTGCTGTTGATCAAATAAATCTAGTGTCAAAAATGTCAGATGTCATTTTAAAAAGAATCAGCAGCAGCAGCCAATTCTTTTAAATGGATTTGTTATAGATTGAACACTATTTTAGCTTTAAAAAAATTATTGCATAATGTCACTCTATTTGTTTTTCTGCTCTTTTTTGAAGTCAAACTGTTTTCTGACTGAATTATTTCAACACCTTGTGCAATATAACAGAAGAACCAAAAGGAAACCTCTCACTTGACCTTTACTGTGTAACTTCATTCATTGATTCCATTGCATTAAATGCTGTCACATTTGTAGAACTGAAAAGAACAATGTCAGTAGTCAAGGTGTCAAGTCCAGAAAATAGAGAGCTGTCATTTTAAGTTGTCCAATTCTTTGCCCATGATTAAAAAATGAATATTTCAGATCAATGGGTGACAATCCCATTAGAGTGATAGCCCATGATATCAATTACCACTTCAGTTTCAATTTGGCTGGCTGGCCACAGGGTACCATTTCTCAGCTTTACTTGTGATGGGCTGGCTCTGTGAAGCATGACACCCCTAAATTGCTGCCCATTATCCAAGTGTCATTACTTGTACTGCCTCAGAATTCTCTGAATCACAAGCAGCCACTGAGGTCAAGCTTTGCAACCAAAGGAATTGGACAAGTTGGCAAATTCTTTATATAAAGGCAAAGTTATTTATCTGGTATCCGACTTAGAAAATCTAAAATTTCCATTATCTTGACAGTATGTCAGTTTTGTGTAGGTATATTGATTTAATAATTTAAGAGGTTTTATCAAGGTGGCAGGGGGTTAAACGCTGACTATGTTTGCATTATTCAGAATGCTGTTTTGTTTTTTGTCTCTATCCTACTTGTTAAACAGATTTCATTTAAACCCTCTCCATACCCAACTACACAGATATAATTATACCTATAATCATAAAATACACACAGTTGTACTTTGAGTTATGGTACTTAAAGTCTAACAAAACAACAACAACAACAACAACAAAATGTCCTAGCTGCTAGCTGTTCCATAGGTATCTGAAATTAGGTGAATTTACAGAGTAAATGGATTCAAACATGCCTATGATAACATTTAAAATAAAGAAGTTTGGGCATTTTCCTAGTTATTTCCACAAACATTCTGCTAGGAATATCATAATTTCAGAAAAGCCACTGGAATTTTTCAGACTAATCTGCAATATTCAGGAACTTCCTTTGATTCAAAAGACTATTGACACACTTAGATTTAAAACCCTGAAAAGAAATCATCAAACTTCTCAAATTAGGGCGTTGTATCCCCGAAGGAACTACAGAGCCAGTGAAGGGGTATTAGTCACTTAATAAATTGGACTTCTTTCTAGAGTATAATTTCATTGAAGATTTGGGGGAAAATAAACTTTAAAAATTAACAAGTTCATGTACATTATGGAGAATATAAAACTGACAAATTTTTTTCAAATCCCAAGTTTATTTACAAACATGGCTAGTATGAGTTCAAAAGTTTGATTTTTCAAAGACTGCACCTCTTGAAATATTGTTATCTGTTAAATGGATGACCTAAAACATCCTTATTTTTTAAGCAGTTGATGTCATTCTATGAAGAAAGGTGCAGCAAATCCAGATCTAAGATATAAAGTCATCATAACCAGCAACCTCCACTTGTTTTCCACTGAAAATGGCAAATTCTTCCCGGGCCCTTCTCATAGTGGCTCCTACAGACCATGGAGGCTGTGAACCCCCAGATGTTCTATCTCAACATAACACTCTTGGAAGAGACGGAAGAAGGGAGAAATGGCGGCACTGCAGCAAGCACGACCTTCCTGACATAAATTTTTAAACAGTGAATTTAAACTTCTAAGAAATTATTACTTTGGACCCTTATCCATATCCCTATATTGAGGCAGGTTAGGGTAGGAGGGTAGAAATGGAGATAATTTCACTCTCTGTTGCCTTGAGTGATAGTTCACTAGGCAAATTGAAAAATACTACTTTATTTTATAAAAAAATACACTTTTAAAGATCTTTTTGTTAAAACTTCAGTTCCATTTTCACCATTTATTTGGAATCCAGGGCATCATTAAGAGTTTCAGATCAATAAGGGAACAAACTTGGCAGCAGAGTATTATAAGCAGGACCTGAATTATGGGAATAAGTATTTTTCCAGTTCAAGAGATAGAAGACAGAATAGGTGCGAGATCTCCAAAGGAGAAGAGACTCACATTACATAGCCCCACCAAAAGGTTTTGGCTTCTACTCACTAAAGGACAGAAAGAGTGCCAGTCTTGATCAACCATCTATGATCTTCATCACAGCAAATCAGAATCTCCAATTTTTCAAAAATAATTGTAGATAGAAGACAGGGAAACTCCAGACTGACTTATAAACTGATCTGAATGACCACTGACCAGTCCTCCTCCCACAGGCTGGCAACATTTTCAGGGTGACCACTGAAGCAAGGAGCCTTTCATGTGTTCTCAGTTGTTACACAGAGACAGAGGCTGGTGTTAGTCAGCCACCCCTCATGCAAGAGCACCTGTGCATTTATACAACATGCCCGTCACGGTTCTGGCTGCTACTGCGCTGTCATCTTCTACTCCTTTCTCAGTGATGACACCACCTGCACTATAGAGCAAAGCCAGAGATCCTAGAGCGTTAACCCCTTTCCTAGTCACCATATTCCAAATCTGTACGTTTCTTGGTTTGGACCAGGCCAGATTCTGTGTTTCCTTCAATTCTAGCCAAAGACTGAGCCAAATATAGCCCTGTCATGTAACATCCTCCAATGGCAGAGAAAGCCAGTCGAATCTGCCCTGGCTTTTATCATAAAGCTCCTGACAGGAAAATAAACTCATCTGTATCCTGCATGAGGTACTATGGATCCACATTTAATTTAGGAGACAGAAAGTACATACCAGTTGGCAGGATGCAGGCCAACTTTGTGTGTGACTAACCCGCTCCCGCTGGCTCTAAAAAGCCGGTCAAGTCTTCTGTGGTTTTGTCGCTGTGTCCTCTGCTGCCCTCCAGACTGCTGCAGCAAACTGCCAGTCTGCTTCCCTCACAGCTGTCTCTCGCCAGGAAGCCCTGGAGACCCGAGATCCCACTGCCTCCTTCATATGCTGACTGTTAAAGAACTGACTAAGTGCATTTTATACATTCAAATCCATTCAAATGCATTTGAGGATCTCAGCAGATAACAGAAACATGCAAAACAGGACATTTTTCAAAGGAAAGTGTCTCCTCACTAATCCTACCTGTAATTCCTGACATTTTCAAAACAAATAAAAGCAATATTTTCAAAAAATTAATTTCCAGCCTGCTTTTGATAGCAGTTTATCAAGAAAAATAAAATCTCACATGCTTTATCAAGCTTACTTTTCTCAGTTAAACAAAAAAGGTCAATATTGGAGGTGAATCCTAGTGAACAGTTTCACAAAACCAAACTTTATCTGGACTCCATATGCTCACTATAAAATATTACAATTCCAAATTTTATTACCACAGCAATCAGAGTAAAAGAGAAGAAATATTTGATTTAAAAATAAAATAATAATGAGAAAATATATAAATTTCATCTATAGTTCAGGATATTTTTTGAAAGATATTTTGGTAAAAAAAATTTCAAACAGATACAAATAAAAGAAAATAATACAGACAACCCTCCTCGTGTTTCCAGTCCTGAATAAACAATCAGTAACTCACAGCAATCTTTCAACTTACTTTAAATCCATATTTTGAATCCACAACAGTTATGATACCTAGGAAGGAATAAACATTTTAATCATCCTTTGTAAAAAAAAAAAAAAAAAAAAAAAAACTTGTTTATTAATATGGCATTGTATTTGAGAATGAAACTTAAAAGCTAATATTTCAGTTCACAATGTTACAATAAAATGTTTATTTTTCTCTTGACAGTGCTGCAATTTAATTCAATTCCAGTAATAAGTCAGTGTATTTAAAATATGTACTAGGTGATTACTGTTATTTTAAGGTATTAGACAGGATATAAAATAAATGAACTTTTAAAATGAAATAAACAAGAAAATAAAATTTTCCCTGGTGTTTAAAAACTTTTAAGGCAAAACACAGCAGGAGAAATTTCATATATGAAGTCAAATGTGAAAAATTATGTTAATTTATAACTTATTTTTACATAATCAAAATTGGGCTTAACAAGTAAATTACTGCTTAACAAATCTGAGACATTTTAGGATATCTCATTACCAACATCTCTCATCAACTCTAACTCACCAAAATATTTTATACAACATGTACCTAAGTTTCCAAATGAGCAATTAGTTGAACTATTTTGGAATAAATGCTAAATAATTTATTCAACTGATAACAGCTAAATGAGTTTAATGATGCCTAGGGAGTTCAACCAACTACCTGTCACACAGAGAGCACAATGAGAGTATCCACTTACAATGGTTCCTAAATTTAATCTCCTAGCTTTTGAAAGACTGGTTTAAAAAGAGAAACGGGGAAATGGAGAAAAAAAAGAGAAGAGGAACCCAGCTGTTTAACTGAGGAAGTTTCTGAATGTCTAAAGACACAGAAAATTTATAAATTAGACTGCCCAAAGTGCTAAAGTATGGGGTAAGTGTGTGTACTTACACTTATCTTCAATGGAAAATGAAAGCAGAATTATGATCTGTCTGATTAAAATGAAAAGCTCTAATATTAAAAACATAAATCAGAGAATATAAGAAACCTACATAACATTTCTAGGCAAGCCTTAGTGGAAGTACTAAATTGGGAGGAAGATTAAGACCCCACATCCCATTCTACCACTGCCTGAGGCTACAGTATCCAAGTAGAACAAAGAATGACTTCATCATCAAACTAATTAAATTTAAGAAGAAGAGTAATGCCAGGATTTAAATTGTGATATGAACAACAATGATCTTAAATCATAAAAACAAAAACTTATTTTAAAAGAAAACAATGCTCCACTTACCATCAAGATAAATATCACTCCCCAACTCAGCATCGACCCAAAACATAGAAGCAACTGCACCTGAAAATAAATAATATTCATGAATAAAAGTATTTCTCAACACTAAGAAACTTGGCCCTATTTATTTTTTAATTTGTCCCAATGGAATCTGAAGGTAAACACACACACAAATCAAATCTGGGTGTCCAATTTCCTTATGGGAATTATAGTGATAGAATTTTTTACTATTTATAAGCATTTCTCTCTCTCTCCTTGCTTCTTTAAAAAAAAAGATCAGCCGGCGCCGTGGCTCAACAGGCTATTACTCTGCCTTGCAGCGCCGGCACACCGGGTTCTAGTCCCGGTCAGGGCACCGGATTCTGTCCCGGTTGCCCCTCTTCCAGGCCAACTCTCTGCTATGGCCAGGGAGTGCAGTGGAGGATGGTCCAAGTCCTTGGGCCCTGCACCCCATGGGAGACCAGGAGAAGCACCTGGCTCCTGCCATCGGATTAGCACGGTGTGCCGGCCGCAGCGTGCTGGCCATGGCAGCCATTGGAGGGTGAACCAACGGCAAAAGGAAGACCTTTCTCTCTGTCTCACTCTCACTGCCCACTCTGCCTGTCAAAAAAAAATAATAAATAAATAAATAAATAAAAAAAGATCAACTCTTACCACTTACAAAGTTTCTACTAACACTTTGGTAAATAATAATTTGCCAACACATTATTAAACAACTTGGGTACTATGTACAAATGACTTATTTTTATTTTCTCATCTACTGAATATGATAATCATACAGTTCACAAATAATGAAGTAAATCAAAATATCTAATTCTAAAATCAGTTGCCCAAAAGTAATTAATTTTTGTAGAATAGAAAGAACAAGAAGTAAAATTATATATTCTATGGCATTACTAATTAATCCTTGCACTATTTACTTGGTACAGGCAAAAAATTGGGGCTGGGGTAGGCATTTGGCATAGCAGTTAAGATGTCCCTTGGGATGCTACCATCCCATTATCAGAGTGCCTGGAGTCAAGAGCCAGGTCTGCTCCCAACTCCAGCTTCTTACAAATGTACACCCTGGGAGGCAGCAGGTGATCCCTGCACCCACATGGGCATCTTAGACTGAGTTTCCAGCTCCTGGCTTTGGCCTGGCCCGTGCATGCCATTGCAGACATTTGCAGGGGGCAGTGATCAGCAGATTAAAGATCTCTGTGTCTCTTTGCCTTTCAAATAAATAAAATAAATAGGAAAAAAAAAGTCTGAGGAAAAATTATTTCTAAGTGACTAATTAAAACTTGTTTTTCACAGGAACTGGTTCAATACTAAACCACATACCCTGATTAGTATGCCACAACACAAGAGAAAGAAAACTAACAGCAAGGAAAGTATTTGATTGTTCAAAGCATCACAGACCCAGTTAGTGACAGTGCTGTCTAAAAGAATGAGCACAGAGGAAAAACAAGGATAACTGAACTCATTTCACTGTCTCAAGCTGTCCCCCTGCCCTGACAAGACGCAGCCCGCACGCATCACTCTGTGTCAACGGTGCAATACCTGTCAGCAGCTCCCAGTGATTACTCATGCAAGATATAGCAAGGACTACCAGATCTAATGGTTTCCTGATACCTATTGATTTTTTCCCAAAAACTTAATAGTTTTCCAATTTGACTGAAATAGGATTTGTGAGTAACAGGGGCTAAATCAATGTCTGTCCTTTTCAAGGAAATTACTTTACCATGACAATTATTTAGCTTAGAACTGGAGAGTGTCAGTCCTCGGAACAGGAAACAAGTGAATTGCCAATATGAGTTTTCTTTACTTTCTTGGCCAGAAACATGAGTTTAATTGATAAGGGAAAAATGGTGAATATACTATCTCATTACCCTATACAACAAGTCCTTTAAAAAGTTTTAACTGTTTTTCTCAATAAAATACCTAACATCACATTGGACATAAAGCACTTTAAAGTATTTAAACATTTGTTGATTTCTAGTCACATAAATAGCTTGTAAATCCTAGTGAGAAAAATCACCCCAATTTGACAGCTACTGATTGACTTCATTTGCTTATCTTAACTCTTCCTGCTAAACAACTACCTCCAAATTGTACATAATTCTTTCTTGTGTAGCCTTGCAAGTATTATATCTAAGAAGAGTATCAGATTTTCAATTCAGCTGTCACTAGGCAATGTCTCATCTGGCAACGTCTGAAGGAAGACCTTCTTGGTTGTCTCAGCTGGGGAATGCTTCTGACATGAGTAGAAGCCAGGGATATACTGTCAAACATGCTACAATGCTCAGGAAAGCCTCCCTGGCAGTAATTACCCTACCCAAAGTGTCATTTGTGCCAAAGCTAAAAAACCCTGAGCTAAGGTACAGGGTCTCTCTTCTTCAATAACTAATAAAAGAAACAGTAAATGCCAAAAAGTGCCAAAGTTTTATCAAAAACAAATATAAAAGGACATATAACCTCCCGCCTTAAATTCTGACTAGTGATAGTAAAAATAAGAAATAATGTTCCTTTTTAAAATAAGATTTATTTATTTGAAAAGCAGAGAGAAAGAGAAAAAGACACACACACACACAGAGAGAGAGAGAGAGAGAGAGATCTTCAATCTGCTGGTTCACTCCCCAAGTGGCCAGGCTCAAGTCAGGAGCCTAGAACTCCATCCGGAGCTCCCACATGGGTGTCAGAGGTTCAGGCATTTGGGCCATCCTCCGCTGCATCAACAAGGAGCTGGATCAGAAGTGAAATAGCCAGAACCCCAATACACGTTCATATGAATGCTGGCACCAAAGGCAGCAGCATAATCCACTGTGCCACGCCGGCCCCAAGAAACAAATTTCTACAGGACTTACAGACATTCTTAATTCTATCTCCACCACCAGTAAGAGATTATAGAGAAACAGTTTACAAAATCCTAACAACAGAAATACATCTCCCTTGCAAAAGGCAAGATGAGGAACCGAGGAAGTAATTAGCATTATAGGCAAAGGAAACAAAACCAAAAACAAAAATTTGGGGCAAAAAAGTAAGTCACCTTTAAGGACAGGGGAAATGAGACTTTTCCACATAACACTGAATGTTCCAATATAATATATAGTGACAAGCACCAGTGAAAGTGTTCCTAAAGGATATTACTTTCTGCCAAATTATTTTTCAAGGAGAGCCGCCTGCAGTGCTGGCATCCCATGTGGGTACTGGTTCAAGTCTGGCTGCTCAGTTTCCAATCCAGCTCTCTGCTATGGCCTGGGAAAGCAGAAGATGGCCCAAATCCTAGGGCCTCTGCATGCTCGTGGGAGATCCAGAAGAAGCTCCTGGCTTCAGATCGGCACAGCTCCAGCCATTGCAGCCATCTGGGGAGTAAACCAGCGGATGGAAGACCTCTCTGCCTCTGCCTCTCTGTAACACTGCCTTTCAAATAAATAAATAAATCTTTTAAAAAATTACTTGCTATTTCAAAAAATGGCATACATTTTTTTCTGACTTATCAGATTCTAGTTACTTTAACATTTAACTTTAACTAATACTAGTCCAAGTGCTATCATCAGAAACACCTATCAGAAAAGCACAAAAAGCCTGGCCTACTATAAGGACCAAAGCAACCACAAGTCAATGCTGTTTTGCAAACATGGAGACAACGTGATTATGTAACACCTTTAATTACAGTAGGCAATGGTTATATTTGAATCCTCCATATACTTCAATATTTGTTTTGGACCACCTTGGTCCTTTCAGAAAATTACTCCCAAATACATTAATATAGTTTTACAAATCAGCCCAATGCCATAAGAAAGAAAGAGAGTTTGAGTCACACTCATGGAATAAGCACTAAATGTTATGAAAACTGAGAATAAATACTTTACCTAAAAATTATTTGGGGAAAATAATCCAACAGTAAAGTTTGATTTTGGTAAGAAGGTAACAGAAATCTATTCTTTGAAACTGTATGCACAATTATTAATTCACACTAATAAAATGACCCACTGGCTTGATTTCACTGTGTATTATTTGACACCTTATGAAAACACTCAAAAAATAAAATTACTTCAATTTTAACAGTAGGAAATCAAGATGCTAACAATAATATGAAAGGAATAAGTACTGGTATTTAAGTCCAAAAGGCTTCATTTCTTCATGATCTTCTGAAGAAGCTGAATTAGCAAGTAAACAGAAATAAAGTCTCTATATAGTAAAACCAACCAACTGTATATTTAGAATGTGTCCACTTTTCCTAACCTTACATATTTTTAACAAACTCTGTTCTTACCAATAACTCTAAGTTAACCAATAAAACTTCAAATTCTATTAACAGTTCAAAAGCACCAAGAAGTCCTATAATCATCATTCATCTGTAATGACAACCCTGAATATTCTTCTTTGAACCAAAAGAAATTTTAAATCCAAAGTAAAGCTTTAACACTCATTTTAGACATTATTCTAATACGTCTCTTGAAAAAGAAAAACAACTATATCTGGGTTATTAATAAATAATGCCATTTCTTACCAGGATCTGCTAACCCAGTGGTCTCTAATAATATGTAATCAAATTTCCCCTTCCTCTGCATTAAATTCTCAATAGCTCTAATGCCATTGTCCCTGGAAAATATCAAACATAATACATAATTGATTACCTGAATAATTTTAAGTCATCATTAGAAAAAGTTCTAAATATATTAAATAACCCAACAATAACATATTTTTAGGTACATAAAAATTTAACTCCTTCCTAAGCTTCTAAAAAAACTTTGCTTGTCCAATATTTACCAAGCATCTAGAAGAAACAAGCATCCATGCTGATAGGTAAAAAGAAATACATGATGAACTAATACTTTACTAAAATTAAAAACAGAGGGAACTTTATGAAACTAATGTCACAGTCATACTGGTTATTTTTAGAATTTTATAAATGGAAAAAACTAACAAACACTGATGATAAAATATAGTAACTACAATAGTTTAACATAATAGCTAAAGGAACACTATCACTAAATATTATTTAATTCTATTCTGAACTATGATGCAAGGTTTAATTTCCTTTTTTCCTTAAAATATCAAAAGTAAAAGAAAATATTTAATGGATTTTATTTTGATTTTCCAAGAAATTGTTAGGATTTTATCCTTTCTAGTACATTTGACTCAGAGGCAAACATCTAAGGTAGTAAATGATGTAGAAAAAATGTAATTCACTAGAACACTCAAAGTCAACAGCCAGGGCCGGCATGTGGCGTAGCAGGTTAAGCCACCACCTGCAGTGCCAACATCCCACATGGAAGCTGGTTCGCGTCCCGGCTGTTCCACTTCGAATCCAGTTCTCTGTTATGGCCTGGGAAAGCAGTAGAAGACGGCCCAAGTCCTTGGGCCCCCCCACACACGTGGGAGACCCTAAAGAAGCTCCTGGCTTCTGACTTCGGATCAGTGTAGCTGTGGCCATTGTGGCCATCTGGGGAAGTGAACCAGCGGATGGAAGACCTCTCTCTCTCTCTCTCTCTGCCTCTCTTTCTCTCTGGGGGTAACTCTGACTTTCAAGTAAATAAATAAATCTTAAAAAAAAAAAGTCAATGGCCTAATGAACACAACAGGCATTCTATCTCAAAACTTAACTATCACTGGCCGGCGCCGTGGCTCAACAGGCTAATCCTCCGCCTTGCGGCGCCTGCACACCGGGTTCTAGTCCCGGTTGGGGCGCCGGATTCTGTCCTGGTTGCCCCTCTTCCAGGCCAGCTCTCTGCTGTGGCCAGGGAGTGCAGTGGAGGATGGCCCAAGTCCTTGGGCCCTGCACCCCATGGGAGACCAGAAGCACCTGGCTCCTGCCTTTGGATCAGCGCGATGTGCCCGCTGCAGCGCGCTGGCCGCGGCGGCTATTGGAGGATGAACCAACGGCAAAAGGAAGACCTTTCTCTCTGTCTCTCTCTCTCACTGTCCACTCTGCCTGTCAAAAAAAAAAAAAAAAAAAAAACTTAACTATCACTGGAACATAATATAAGGTTTTTCTCCTTTTGACAGTCATTTATTTCTGTTTTTTTTGGAGGGCTTGAACGGTAAATAGTTGGAAATAAGACCAAACATTTACTAAATTCAAAATAACCACATTTTTACATAGGAAACTTCTACATATGAGAGATCATTAATTAAATAAACACTGACATCAAGAACAACAGAGACAGGTCCATGGCCCAGTGGTTAAAACGTTGCTTGGAATACCCAAGCCTGTACTGAGCCCCAGCTCCACTCCTAATTCCAGTTTCCTGTGAATATGCACCCTGGGAGACAGCAGGTGATAGCTCAAGTAGTCAGGGCCAAGCCACCCACTTGAGAGACCCAGATTGACTTCCTGGCTCCTGGTTTCAGTCTGACCAAGTCCTGTCTGTTTCTAGCATTTGGGGACACCCAGAGGGATGAGATATTTTGTCTCTGTCTGTCTGTGTGTGTGTGTGTCTCTCTCTCTCCTTATACCCTTTAAATATAATTAAAATAAAGAAACAGATTTCTTTTTTAAAAAATTCAACAAATAGTTCAAAGCCTTAGTGCAAATTAAAAAAAAAAGTGATAGATTCTTTAAGAAAATGAACCCTGATATGTTTAATTTCTATTTGAAAATACAATGAAGCAAGTATAAATTCAGGGAAACTGCATAAGCAAATCAAAGCTAAAATATAATCAATAAATGTTTCTCAAAAACCAACAAACATATTCCTTACTTCACTGAGCAGCAGAGGCAACCATTTCCAAGCTCCAGCCATTCTTCATAGAGCTCCCCACCTTGGCTGATCGCTAAGGATTTCTCCACTGCACTTCCTGGAACAGTTAACAAGAAGCCTTCCTTAGCTTTTGTTCACTAACCAACTCAAAATAAGCCTGAGAATACTCAACAAGGGATCAGATTTCAAAGCAGAAATCACACTTTATAACTTTCATTCTATTCATGCAGCCCCAATGTTTAAATTATAGTACTCTAAATTATTTTAGTTTTAATTTCTCTCCTTAAGAGGACTTAAGCTCCTAAAAAGGTAAATGAAAATTAATGAATATACCCTACTTCCTTTTTAGGCCTCTTAACTTGCTCACTCTTAGCTCTCAATAAAGTAGTCATAGGAAGGCATATTTTCTTGTCCATGTTAAGTGTTCTAGATGGACCAGTATATTTAGTTCTATATGCCCTTCAACCTCTTCAGAGCATCTTAACTTTCTTTTCCTTTTCATTCTGCCTCTAAATTGTTTGTTTCTAGTAGACAGACAGGCAATGCAGTATTCCCAATATGAGTAAAAACCCTAACTCATTCTGAGGAAGGTTTATGGCCAGAGTTTCATATACTTATTCAAAATATAAACTTTTAGTCAAATATATCTAAGTATCCCAATAATGCTCATCTGCTTGTTATCATATAAGAGTGATTTTAAGTGTTTTACTTTTCCTCCAGTAAGGCAACATTCCAAAGTCACAGAAGAACTCTAAATGTTCAGTAAAGTAAATTGCCAAAAGAAAAAAAGTAAGCAATTTTTCATTTATGCATTTTTTGGTTCATATTTCAGTTAAGTGATAATACAGAGTTTTCCACAGGGTTGTTACAGAGTTCAGGCTACCCAGAATATTAATAAACAAACATAAAAGAAAGTACTGAGAATGCTATGAAGGAAGTAACTGTGAAAATGAGTCTGAAAAATTGTAAGAAATAATAGTAAATGCAATCAATGCACAATAAGAGGTTAGTTAATAATAATCAGGAATACTACTAACAGAAATCTTAGTATTATCTAGAAGAACTTTTTAGTTTATTGAGATCAGAAACCAAATTTAGTCTAGTGATTAAGATGCTGACATTCCACACTGAAGTGCCTGGATTCCATTTGCAACTCCAGCTCCCGATTCTTGTTTCCTATCAATGCATACCTTGGGAAGCAGTGGTGATGGGTCAAGTTTCTTTTTTTTTCTTTTTTTGACAGGAAGAGTTAGACAGTGAGAGAGAAAGACAGAGAGAAAGGTCTTCCTTTACTGTTGGTTCACCCCCCAAGTGGCAACCACGGTCAGCGCACTGTGCCGATGTGAAGCCAGGAGCCAAGTGCTTCTCCTGGTCTCCCATGCAGTTGCAGGGCCCAAGCACTTGGGCCATCCTCCACTGCCCTCCTGGGCCACAGCAGAGAGCTGGACTGGAAGAGGAGCAACCAGGAAAGAATCAGGTGCCCCAACCAGGACTAGAACCCAGTGTGCCTGCACTCCAGGCGGAGGATTAGCCAAGTGAGCCGCGGCGCCAGCCAGATGGTTCAAGTTAATTAGTCTCCTGACACCTCTGTGGAAGACATAGAATGTGCTCCTGCTACCTGGCTCTAGATCAGCCCTGGTCCAGCTGTTCTGAGCATTTGGTTAGTGAACCAACAAAAGGGAGCCTTATTCATTTGTCTACCTGTCTCTCTCTTTCAATGTATGTGTCTCTCTCTCATCTCTGCCTCTCAAATAAATAACAATTTTTAAAAATTTTTTTCCAACAAAATCAATTTTAACATCAGGCTTCTCTTTAAGCTAATTAAAAACTAGGTCTTCTATTCATTTGCAACTGAAAAATAGAACATTTGCAAGAAATACTCTAATAAAAAATTATATTTTTGACTAAAAGCGAGCATTTATTAAAATTATACTTGTGAAGAAAATCAACAAAAGTAATCAGAGTAGTGTGTCTAACACTGCTATAGAGATTTGCCTATATCTTAGCATCAAGGGAAAAAAGTTAAAAATTGCATACATTTTTCCAGATATTTTAGCTACTTTAAAAAATATTTTTAATTTATTATCTGTTTCAGAGGATCAGAGACAGAGCTAGTGGGACAGGACACAGAGAGTCAAAAAGAGAGAGAGCATGCACTCTATCTGCTGGTTCACTCCCCAAACACCTGCAACGGCTGGGACCTGGGTTGAAGCCAAGAAGCTATCAAGGTGGCAGGAACCCAGTTACATGGGCCATGACCACTGCCTCTTAGGGAGCTGGAACTGGAAATCGAACCCAGGTACTCCAATATGAGATACATGTATCTTATCCATTAGGCTAAAGACCCACTCCTTAACTTTAAAACAAAACAAAACAAAAACTTCAGTTTTAACTGCTTTGTAGGTAATAAACATTCAACAAAATAAACATAATTTTATAATTGAAGCATTTTTCAACTTTTGTGAGCTGCAATAAATAAACAGTCAATATAGAAGGCACTTTTCTGTTTTTTGAAAAAACTCTCATGTGTTTAGCTTTTTGTTTCTGGAGTCATTTATTTCATTTAAAAATCTAATTTAATTCTGTTCCTATGATTTCCAAAAGTAATACAAAATAAAATTTTTAGAAACTGATGTCTGTATCACAAATACATATAAAATAAAGCGTGACAGAAATTAATACAATTTTTCCAAAGCTATCCACATCAACTTGCTCACATTATATACTTGGCATTTCATTGTTAAATATAAAACACCAGTCCACCAGTGAAATAATCTGTATTATACATTCTTGCAACAAGACATTCATTAAACCCTACTTACCTTCCCCAAATTCATTTAAAATAACTGCTATTCTTTTACTATGTTGCTCTGTCAAAATATAGTTCAGAAGTGTTGTCTTCCCAGCACCTATAAAAATATATTTGTTTCAATTAACGAAACTCAAAAACTAATTATAAAGTCCCCAAAAAATACAGAGCCCTAGTGTTTTTAAGAATTTACAAATTATCTTTCATACACTCTATTAGAAGATTAAATGATCCTTTAAAAACTATTACAAATGTTTTATGTAGATATAAAATTTTATGTTTATAAATACTCCTGCAAGCAGAATCATTTTTTCTTCAACCTAATATGCCTTCTTTATAATTTATAAGCAACATAAGGATTTCTAAATTTCCTATTAAATGAGGAATTAATAAAGTATTGTCTTCCAAAGATATTCGTATAGTTTATAAAACATAAAATATTTAAATCTCCTTAAATGATGACAATGTTTCTGGATCACAAATATGTTTTACTTCTCTAAAATTTATATAGAAGATTATCAGTTGCTTTAAAATCCAACATTAACCATACACAAATTCAGACTGACTATATGGTTACTTTTAGTGTGGTTAAAACAATCTATAAAGTTGATTTTATGAAATGGGGAACCAAGGTAGGAGGTGTTAGCAATGGATAGAATATTCCGTTTAAGAAAATTCTCAAAGCTACTCTAGATTTCATCCAGTAGGTGGCGTATTAAACCTAATAAATTAATCTCAAGTAGAATAACATCTGGTATGTGATTCACAAATATCAAAGTTCAAAGAGGCAAAAAAGAAAACTAATCGCTTGGAAGAAGTTCAATTGTATGAATTTATCATGTATTTATTTTTCTGTTGCTAGATATTTGGGTTCTTTCAGTGTTTTCTATCGTGAATAGCACTGCTAAAAACTTTTGCAGGTAGTTTATACATTTTCTAAAATGCATTTGCAAATTCTCCATGTTATAACTAGAAGGGATTTATTGAGTAGTAGGATTTTAATATATTCAATACCTTTAGATCATATTCCTTTAAAAATCTTTTGACGAAATGAAGGCTTACACTGAGAACATTTTAGGAAGCTCACAATTATAATGAAGGTGATACACAGAACAGAAGGACAGACTTTAAGAAGACAGGACAAGTGTGCCCCAGAGGCTCTGAACATGAGTGGTGCACAATGCAGTGACTGAAAAAAATGAGTGGATGTAAGAAAACTAACGAAAGAATGATTAGGCCTTAATGCTCATAATTAGTCATATTACAAAGACAACAGGCTTTCAGACAATTCATTTCATTCAAAAACATCTATTTTGAAGAATTTATGCTGGGCCTTGATGAAAAGCAAACAAGGACAAAGACAGTCTCAACAAAGAAAAAAAAAAAAGAGGAAGGGGGAGGGAGCATCAGTGATTTAATTCTCATTGTTATATAAAAGACCCTCCGGTGTCCCAAATCCATACTTGTCTCTAGCAGCATCTAGGAATGGTATTAGTTCCTGGAAATAGTATTACTCTATCTACATCTCTTAACTTTTTCCGCACTTTTAATACAGTTCTGTATTTATTCTAGCCCTGCTACTTAACTGCACGGTTTTAAAGCAGTTCTCAAACTTTCCCGAAGAAGACCCTCTGGTGTAAGGACATAAACTGCGTTTCGGGAAGTCGTTCCATGTTCTTACACCTGGCTTCAGGTAGCCCTGTGCTTTCCCAAATGTCTCCAGTTTGAGACACAGTCCTGGAGGAGAGATTTTAATTGTATTCTTACTCTTTCTCCCACAGCTATCCGCAAACTGACCTCAAAAATAAATAAATAAAAAGCCTGAGATAGGAGTGTGTACTTCTCACCATCGGCTGCTCGAGCGTGGAGAATCTCTTGAGGAACCCCCATTTGTCGGGCTTTTAACAGCCAGGGCCCCTTTAAGGCAACACACCTAGCAGGTAGGTGTCCTGCCCGCACCTTGCCGAAGAGAAAACGAGCTCAGACAGGTGATCCCTAGGATTTCACGTTCGGGTGAGAGCGGATGAACTTCAGAAGCGTAAGGCGACTTGCCAGAGGTCACAAGGATAATTAGGGGCACTAACTACCGCAAGTGGCAACAGCCTGATTTCAAAACGTAGGGCTAACTTTCCGTCTAACTAGAGAAATGTGAACCTACCGCGGACGGCTCTGGACATCACTAATACCGGACAACACAGCCAACCCACGAGGAGCAAGGGACCCAGGCCCTGCCTGACCGACTACAGTCTCGGCCAGGAGGCCACAGGGCCGAGGGGACAAAAGGCACCGGCAGCCCCCAAAATCCCGAGGTCACGGCATGTTCTGACCGGGATGGTTAGTTACCTAAATACCCTGTGATAATTGTGACTGGGATCTTGGCGCCGGGGCCATACTGCTCCTCCTCCTCCTCCCTTTGCTTCGTCTCAATGGGAACCAACTCAGGACAATCCTCCTCCGCATATTCCTCTTCCTCATCCACAGCTCTCACAGCCTGTAACATCTCCGACCTACAGCCCGAGTCCAAGAGCTGGGACCAAGTCCGAGGCCGCAGCGGCGCGCGCGGAGCACTCGCTGCCAGGCCCGAGCCAGACGTCATCACACCGCGACGCGTAGCCCCTCCCGTACCCGCCCCGTTACCTGGGCTCCAGTACGGGTCCCCATGGCCACGCCCCCAGAGGAGCTAGGCACGCCCCTGTGGAAGCTGGTCCCGCCCCCGGGGCGTGTTCGCGGAACCTGAGCGAGGCCGCGCGCGGTTGCTAGGGCGCTGCCACTGTGGCCCCCGGAGTCTCGATGGCTATTGGCTGTTGGTTAGGGACGAGGACAAGCTGGTTGGAACCTGGAGTGGGAGGTTCTCTATTAAAAACTTTGTTTTAATTCATGAGGAAAAGAATGGAAGGTTGTAACACTACAATTTTAATAGTAGTTTTTCTACCTGAAAGGTAACAGGGAAACTTTTATAATATATATTATTTATAATATATCATTTAATATATATATTTGCTATAATATGTAACAGTTGAATATAATATATATTCAAATTGTTACACACGTTACTTTTATTTTTCTTTCTCTTTTTTTATCTGGACCTCAGGGAACCTGAGTTCACGAATCATATTTCTTGGTTTATGACACTCCCCCTTGCCTAACTGATGAAGAGCATTTCTTTATATCTATATGTGTGTTATCAGTGGGCTCTTTGGCTTCATCCCTAACCCAAGAACATCACAGTAAGTTACACCTCCTTTTGTGCCCCTCCCCTATCCCAAGCCTAGTCTCCCCCAGGATAGCAACCTCAGCTGCTGTTTAGTTTATCACTTTTGTATATAGACCATACACTGCTTAATTTTGCTTGTTTTTGAATTTCAGGAAAAGAATACAGTATGTAATCTCCTGAGGATTTGCTCTGTGTTTCAACTCCACTGCTGTATTATATTCCCTGTGTGACTCTACAGCAATTTGCTTTTCCATTTCCTGTCAATTGTTTTCAGTTTCGCTCTTACAAACTGGGCGGCCGTGACCATTTTTCCAGGTGTATGTGTGCTCCAGTTTCTCTTGTACATCTAAATAGGAGTGGAATCACTGGGTCTTAGGCAATACAAATGCTACACTTTACAAGGTAATGTGCAATCATTCTTTCAAAATACAAAATTTAAAATATGCTTCCTCAAAAACTAAAAAAAAAAGAAAGGGAGAAGGAAAGAAGGTGGGAGGGGAGGAGAGGGAACAAAAAGGGAGGGAAGAAGGAAAGGGATAGCATTATGTTCTCAGAACTGTATCTACAAAGGACATTGAATCTGTTAAAATTAAAATGAAAAATTTTTTAAAAATACAAACTTGTACAAATACATACATTTCCCCCACACTGTTTGAGACATCTCTTGATTTGTATGTGTGTCAGCATTGTCAGATGTTAATTTTTTACCAATCAGTTGAGTACAGCATAATACTTCATTGTGCTCTTCATTTGCATTTCCTGATTACTAACAAGTTGAGCATATCTTCGTGTATTTTGCCCATAAATTATTCTTAGGACAACCTTAGGAAACGTGATTATCCCCCTTCTAATTTTTTTTTACAGATTTATTTATTTATTTGAAGGTTAGAGTTACACAGAGAGAGAAGGAGAGGCAGAGAGAGAGAGAGACAGAGAGAGAGGTCTTCCATCTGCTGATTCACTCCCCAGATGGCCGCAATGGCCAGAGCTGTACCGATCCGAAGCCAGGAGCCAGTAGACTCCTCTGGGTCTCCCTCGTGGGTGCAAGGACTCAAGGACTTGGGCCATCCTCCACTGCTTTCCTAGGCCACAGCAGAGTCAGACAGGAAGTGGAGCAGCCAGGACTCCAACCAGCAACCACTTGGCATGCTGGCACTACAGGCAGCGGCCTCACCTGCCACACTGCAGCTCCAGCCCCTACCCCCTTTTAAACCTGAGGCAGAGGGATTAAATTATTTAGCCAAGTTAGATTATAAACTTTATCTGATGCAAAAGCCATATTTTTATTTTACAACATCCTGGCACCAAATAAATGTTGATTTCTCCCTTCTCCATAAACTAAACTTCATGTACTCCATTAGTTCTCCTTATGTGGATATTTATTTTGAAACTGTTCTTTGGTGTAGCTTTCACACTTACTGTGGGACACAGCCAAGGGGAGAGATCCAGGAATGCAGAGGAGCTTCTTATACTCAGAATTGGAGTGCACTGCAGGCTCTGACAACAGATTCACAAACTAGCTCAAGAAAAGGTGAGGCAAAGGCCCAGAGCCTGGCGTTTGGTTCCCTTTATCTGAGGACAGATGCTGTGACTGACATCCCAAAACAGATAGCACTGAGCCCTGAACACAGTGGTTCCCAGAGTTTTAGGTTTTGGAAAAGCTAAGGAACACTGGATTTTTGTACAAACTGAAAGAAGTTGTCATTGCCCCCGCTGCCATCGCACTCTTCTCTTGGCGACCCTTCCGCTCTGCAGTGCTACTGCATGGAAGCTTTCCATTCCAGTCTGGAGCACCTCCTTTACACATCTTTCAAATAAGTTCTTACACAGTCCCTCACCCGGCTCTGGCTGAATGTTATACTAAAACCTCTCATTTCTCACAAAGAACAAGCTTTATCCTGTGAGGCCTCTTCAAAGTAGCCAAAAGCATTGTTGTACAGAATGGAGCCTGTGTCAGAACGGGAGGAGTTTTTCACACTGGTCAAAAGTTAACGGGTGAACAAACAAAATGTGAGGAATAGATAAAGCAGAATAAATCCATACAAGGAAAAATTATCTGAAAACAAGCAATTGTAATACTAGCTATGTGTGAATGAATCTTAAAAACTTCATGGCGGCCAGCGCCGCGGCTCACTAGGCTAATCCTCCACCTTTGGTGCTGGCACACCAGGTTCTAGTCCCGGTCGGGGCGCCGGATTCTGTCCCAGTTGCCCCTCTTCCAGGCCAGCTCTCTGCTGTGGCCAGGGAGTGCAGTGGAGGATGGCCCAAGTCCTTGGGCCCTGCACCAGATGGAGACCAGGAGAAGCACCTGGCTCCTGGCTTCGGATCAGCGCGGTGTGCCGGCCGCAGCACGCCGGCTGCAGCGGCCATTGGAGGGTGAACCAACGGCAAAAGGAAGACCTTTCTCTCTCTCTCTCTCTCTCACTGTCCACTCTGCCTATAAAACAAACCAACCAAACAAAAAAAAACTTCATGGTGAGAAAAGCCATTCACTGAATCTTGATGTGAATGGGAAGGGAGAGGGATCGGGAGATGGGAGGGTTGCAGGTGGGAGGGAGGATTTTTTGGGGGAAAGCCACTGTAATCCAAAAGCTGTACTTTGGATATTTATATTTATTAAATAAAAGTTAAAAAAAAAAAAAAAGGCTAGCGCCGCTGCTCACTAGGCTAATCCTCCGCCTAGTTCTAGTCCTGGTTGTGGTGCTGGATTCTGTCCTGTTAGCTCCTCTTCCAGTCCAGCTCTCTGCTGTGGCCCGGGAAGGCAGTGGAGGATGGCCCAAGTGCTTGGGCCCTGCACCCACATGGGAGACCAGGAGGAAACGCCTGGCTCCTGGCTTCGGATCTGTGCAGCACTGGCAGTAGTGGCCATTTGGAGAGTGAACCAACAGAAAAGGAAGACCTTTCTCTCTGTCTCTCTGTCTCTCTCTCTCTCTCTCTCACTGTCTAACTCTGCCTGTCAAAAAAAAAAAAAGTTTAAAAAAAAGGCTTTCACACAGATCACATATGATTGTGATCTGTTTGATTGTATGATGCTGTTTGTTTATAAAATCCACAACAGGCCCATCTTTAGAGACAGAAAGTAGATTCATGGTTCCCAGGGGCTTGGAGTAAGGGAGTGACTGCCAATGGATTCAGTGTTTCTTTTGGCAGTGATAAAAATATTCTAAAATTGATTATTGTGACAGTGGCACAACTCTGTGAACACACTAGAATTATATCCTGTATAAACTTTATATCAATGTAGTTGTTATTACTACTCTGAGTGAAAGGCCTGTCTGTGCATCCAAATGCGGAGAGGGCACTATGCATTTGTTGGGAAGTGCTGTTTTCAGTAATTTTAAGTCCTGGCACTGTGGCACAGTGGGTTAAGCCACCATCTGCAGTGCCAGCATCCCATATGGGCACTGGATCCAGTCCAACTGCTCTGCCTCTGATCTTGTTCCCTGCTAATGACCTGGGAAAGCAGTGGAAGATGGCCCTGCACTCATGCGGCAGACCCTGAGGAAGCTCCTGGCTTTGGATCAGCCCAGCTCCAACCACTGCAGTCATTTGGAGAGTGAACCAGCAGATGGAAGATCTCTCTCCTCTCCCTCTGTCTCTCCCTCTCTAGCCGTAACTCTTTGAAATACACAAATAAAAATTTTTAAATATTTATTTTATTTATTTGGAAGACAAAGTTACAGAGAGAGGTAAGCCAGAGAGAAAGAAGGTCTTCCATCCACTGGTTTACTCACCAGATGGCCACAGCAGCCGGAGCTGTGCTAATCCAAAGCCAGGAGCTAGGAGCTTTTTTTGGGTCTCCCACATGGATGCAGGGGCCCACAGATTTGGGCCATCTTCTACTGCTTTCTCAGGTCACAGCAGAAAACTGGATCATAAGTGGAGCACCCAGGACTCAAAAAGGTACCCATATTGGACAGGAGCGTTGCAGGCTGGGGCTTTAATGGGGAGGAAATTTTAAGCTATGTTAGTCTTCCTTCTGTTGGTTCACTCCCCAAATGGCCGCTACAGCTGGTGCACTGCAGCCAGGGCGCTGCGCCGATCTGAGGCCAGGAGCAGGTGCTTCCTCCTGATCTCCCATGTGGGTGCAGGGCCCAAAGACTTGGGCCATTCTCCACTGCACTCCCGGGCCACAGCAGAGAGCTGGACTGAAAGAGGAGCAACTGGGACAGAATCCAGTGCCCCAACCAGGACTAGAACCCGGGGTGCTGGTGCCGCAGGTGGAGGATTAGCCAAATGAGTCACGGTGCTGGCCTTCTCTTAATTTTTTAACCTATCACAAATGGGAAAACTATTCTCAGCTTGCAGAGCATACAAAAAAACAAAACAAAACAAAAAGGCTGTATTTTGCCTAATCATGATCTAAGCTAGTACTTGTATAATTTCCTGTTTTCTTAAGATGAATTAAATGAAATTTTGCAGAAAATGTAGATCATCCTTGCTATTTTAAAGTCAGTTTGTAAATCATTCACCCTTGCCACAATCTCATATTCTCAGGGTGTTAGGTATCAGAGTTGCCACAGAACCGATACACAGAGAAAGGTGGAAGTTAAGAAACTTCAACTGTTTGTCCAAGGCACTGCCACCTGGCCTGAAAGAGACCTAACTGAGGCAACACTTGGGTCTTGGCGTTGTATTTGGACCCCTCACGGGTGCAGAGCAGAGCAGATAAGCCCCCAGGCTGTCTGGGTTGCAGCAGCCCAGTTTTGTGCCAATGACTCTACTAGTGCCTTTGGCAGAATTCCACGCTATTCCTGCTACTTGGTTTTCCCCTGGAGTACGTATGTTAGCTGCCATGAGAGACCGTAATGACAGCAGATACCTCCAAATCCGAGGACAACTAAAGAGAATGCCATCTTGGTTTTGTTCTTTTCTCTTGCTTTTGCAACTTCCTGCGTAGGAAAGAGCACACTAGTGGCCAGCAATAGTAACTGGTTAGAGAAAAGGAAACAGTGGGTTTCAAAATTAATCCACTTCCTCTTCTCCAACTGAAGCGAACACTTTCTAAATGTTTAATGTGTGTTAGTTACTTGATGTTTTCATCAAACACATGTGACATTGTTAGGAAGGTATCTGAAAGGCGAGGTGAATGACTTGCATTCCTGACTGTTTTACGTAAGGCACACTGTACACATCAGTCTCGTCTAGTCTCTGTGAAGACATACAAGCACTGCAAGGACGTGGAATAACGTTCTCTCTGCAGAATACTGAAGGTGACTAGCAGGTGAAATAGCATTTCAGTGTTTTTAGGGAGCGTGATTTTTCATTTCAAAGACTATCAGGAATGTTCCTTGAAATCATTATCTTTGCACAGCTAAACTAGGCAATTAAGACTTTGTGAGTGGCCCAGTCAGTTGTGAATTCGCTTTCCACAAAATAAAAAAAGAAAACACTATTCAAAGTCTGCAGGCTAACCAAATTGAGTGGCACAATATTCTCTCTAAATATACTATCAAACCAAGAGTAGGGATTTAGCAAAAACCAAAACAAATAAAACCAAACAAATTGTGCAATGATTTATGTTGTAACAGTGTAGGAGACAGTATGAAAAGTATCCTCTCCTTTCCTACCATCAATAGAAACTTAAAACTGACATTTGCAGCTCATTTGAGTTTCATGTTCTGATTTTTACAATTTTGGAGAAGTGTACTCCAGATTCTACAGGCATTCACTTGTGATTTCTTAACTGTAAATAAAAGAACAGAAACAGATGAAACACCTCCTTCCTCCTTCCTCTTGCCATTCTGCCCAGTTCCCTCAAAGAGTGTTGTGTTGTGTTGTTTGTTTGTTTTTTGACAGGCAGAGTGGACAGTGAGAGAGAGAGAGACAGAGAGAAAGGTCTTCCTTTGCCATTGGTTCACCCTCCAATGGCCACTGTGGCTGGCGCACCGCACTGATCTGATGGCAGGAGCCAGGTGCTTATTCTGGTCTCCCATGGGGTGCAGAGCCCAAGCACCTGGGCCATCCTCCACTGCATTCCCTGGCCACAGCAGAGAGCTGGCCTGGGAGAGGGGCAACCGGGACAGAATCTGGCGCCCCCTAGAACCTGGTGTGCCGGCGCCACAAGGTGGAGGATTAGCCTATTGAGTCTTGGCACTGTCCCATCCCCTCAAAGAGTGTTTCACTGCACCTGACATGCTGAGCTGTTGGCAAAGTCAGTTGTTGCTGGCTTCAAGGACACTGTATTCTGGTTCCCACAGCTCTGTTTTTCAGTTTGTCATCATCTTGGTCTCTTTATGCTTCTATGACAAAATATCTGAGCCTGGGCAATTTATAAACAGTGTCGATCTGTTTCTCCCAGTTTCAGATACTGTGAAGGCCAGTATCAAGCATCGGCAGGCTCACCGTCTGGTGAGGGCCCAGATCTGTTTCTAAGATGGCACCTGGAACACTGACAGCTGGCAGAAGGCAGGGCAGGGCCCCAAGAGTTATCTTGAGCATCATTTGTCAGCAGTTTTACCTGCTACACCACAGCACCAGCAGCCCCTTAACTGGTTAACAGTTTTTAAAATAATACAAATAATGCTTGAGTGTATTGTAATTATAAAATTTTCATGAGTCTCAGAATGGTTAATGTCAGTTAGGACTGTGCACCCCATATCTAAGTCACTGGTTCAAATTCTGGCTCCACTCCCGATTCAAGCTTCCTGCCAGTGTGGACCCTGGGAGGTGCAGTGATGGTCCAGGTAACTGAGTTCCTGTCACCAGAGAGACCTGGATTGGGTTCCCGGCTCCTACCCTGGGCCTGGCCCAATCCCCACCTTTGTGGGATTTGTGGAATAAACGAGAGAATGGAAGCTCGTCTCTCCTTGCCTCATTGTTGTTGTTTTTTTTTTTTAATGGGAAAAGTTCATCAGCAGTTCAAATGAACAATTTAATCGCCTATAGCATTCATATCCTATAGACTAAATAAACAATTAGACTTTCCTCAACAAACGTGTTTTAAGTTTTATGGTCATTAGTTGCTTTAAAGTTAAAGGTTACATTCCTGGGAGATTAAATAAAAACTCTGAAGTTAACAGCTGATTGCTTGGAGAGTTCTTTCCCAGTAAACACTGAAGAGAGAGATTTTTTAAGGCACACACATGGTATATATACACACATATAAGTGTGTGCATATACATATATGTATATATATCATAATCATGATAGAGCTCCCATGGACCTCTGCTCCACCTGGCTAAGCTCTTGGCTTATTGTGCTTCTGAGGTCACTGGACAGTAAGCACTTGTTCCATTATTATTACTGAGTAGAGCAAAAACAATAATAACCTGGACAGTTCTAAGATTCCACAAGTTCTCGAATCTAAGATTTTGTCTTTCTAAGGTTTGCATCAAGCATCATTATGACCTCCTATTTATCTTTTAATTTTAAGCAATACTGGGGTGGGCATTTAGGCTAGCAGTTAAATCTCTGGTTAGGATGCCTGTGTCCCACATCAAAGCACCTCAGTTCACATTCTAGCTCAAAACTCCAGCTTCCTGTGAATGTGTGTCCTATGAGACATTAGTGATGGCTCAAGAAACTGGATTTCAGCCATCTACATGGGAGACCGGGATTGAGTTCCCAGCTCCAGGCTTCAGGATATGTGGGAAGTGATTCAATGGATGGGCTCTCTTTCTCCCTCTCTCCTCTCTCTTACTCGCTCTCTCTTTGTCTCTCATACTCTGACTCTTGGCCTCTTAAATAAATAAGTAAATAACTTAAGAAAAAATACTAAACAATACTAGATCAAAATTTTAGATTTAAGATGTGAGTCATTAAAAAGATATATTGTTAATCAAAAACACAATGAGGTATCATCTCACTCTATTTATCATAACTAGTTATCATACACTATTGGTGGGCATACAAATTAGTACTGCCATTATGAAAAACAATGTGGAGATTACTTAAAAAACTGAAAATGAATCCATCATATGACCCAGCTATGCCACTTTTCGGACTACATCTAAAGGAAGTGATGTCATCATATGAAAGATACCTGTACTCTTATTTTTATAAAAGATTTATTTATTCGTTTATTTACTTATTATTGAATCCCAGAGTGACACACACACACACACACACACACACACACACACACAGAGATCTTCTATCTACTTGTTTACTTTCCAAATGCCTACAGCAGGCTGAGTTCAGTTCAAAGCTAAGAGCCACGAACTCCAGCTGAATCTTTCACATGGGTGGCAAAGACAAAAGTACTTGAGCCATCATCTGCTGGCTCCCAGGATATTGTGTCAGCAGTAAGTGTGGAAGACTAGAAGGGGAGGTGGGACTCAGAACAGACACTCCAGTACTGGGCGTGGGTGTCCCAAGGGGCAGCTTAACCCTCCGAATCACAATACTCTTCCCCAGCTCAGTGAATTTTAATACATTTGTACAGTTGTGTATCAAGCACAAGTCAGTTTTTTTATATAAATTTTTTTAAAAAGAACACCTTTTTTTTTAAAAAAAAAAAAAGATGTATTTATTTACATGAAGGTCAGAGGTCAGAGTTACATAGAGAGAGAAGGAGAGGCAGAGAGAGAGAGAGTTCCTCCATCCACTGGTTCACTCCTCTATTGGCCACAATAGCTGGAGCTGCGCTGATCCAAAGCCAGGAGCCAGAAGCCAGGAGCTTCTTCCAGGTCTCCCATGGGGATGCAGGGGCCCACTGCTTTCCCAGGCTATAGCAGAGAGCTGGATCAGAAGTGGAGCAGCTGCGTCTCAAACCAGCACCCATATGGGATGCCGGCACCGCAGGTAGCAGCTTTACCTGCCACGCCACAGTGCCGGCTGGCCCCACACAATTCAGGTTTAAAAGACTTCCATCATGCCAGAAAGTGCCTTTGCAATTGTTTACAATCAATCTCTCTCTCTTTTTTAAAAAGGATTTATTTAATTGATTTGAAAGGCAGAGTTACAGAAAGAAAGGAAAAGAGAGAGAGAGAGATGAATGGAAAAAGAAATTGTATTTATACACAATAGACTTACTCAGCCATTAGAAAGAATGAAATCCTGAAATTTGTAACAAAATGGATGGAATGGCAATCACCACGCTAAGTGAAATAAGTCAGACACGGAAAGACAAAAACCACAGCTTTTCTCTCATATGTAGAAACTAATATATATAGTAAAAAAAGAGTGACTGCTATATTACATGGTACCTAGACATTTATAAATGAGTCTTTACTGAAATATACCTATTATACAATAATATACCCTTCTTTCCTCATTTTGTGATCTTTGTCATGAATCTCACATTCTGTGATATTACTTATCTACTCTTCCTTTAAAGAAATAGCATGTGTATAAATATATGTATAATGTTTATTTAGGAAGCAAAAATGACAAATTAGCAAAAAGTGTTAAAATTAAATGTGTAAATGGAACTCTTCTTTATACTTTTTAGCTTTATTTGAAATACTGTAAAATAAAAAGACAAAGATGATATTTAATAACTACTAAAAAATAAAATATAAAAGTCATCAAAGAGATACATTGTTAAAGCAGAAAAAGAAAATGCAGAATAGTATTTGTAGTGTGGTTCCATTTGGAGAAGGGGAAAGGAAGGAGACTAGGTGTTAACAGTAAAACTTTATTTTAGAATTTCTCTACAACCACTTACATTCTTACTTGTTGCTCTGCGACCAATGAATAGAATTCTGGTTACTATTCAGCATGAATTTCTGGTTATTAGTCCATTGCCATTTATGAGCTGAAAGAGAAAATTTGCTTTTAATTTGTCCACTTTTCATTTTGAAATTGTTTCAAGATATAAACGCTATAAAACTATATGAGATATAAAACTATTTGAGATCCTCATATACCTTAAATCTTACTATCTCTGAAGTAAGTGTCTCACAATCACAGTATGACTGTCATAAGCAGGAAACTGACATCAGCATATCATGAACCAATCGGCAGATCTTATTCCAGGTTTGCCGGTTGTCCCACACTGAAGTCTTGTTTCTGGACCAGGATGCATTTGCTTTCACAATGTCAGTTTTCTACTATCACAGACATTGCTCTGTCTGCCATGACCTTTACACTCTTGAAAAGTAGCAGTCAGAGGCTGGTGCTGCGGCTCACTAGGCTAATCCTCCACCTGCAGCGCCGGCACACCGGGTTCTAGTCGCAGTTGGGGCGCCGGATTCTGTCCTGGTTGCCCCTCTTCCAGTCCAGCTCTCTGCTGTGGCCCGGGAGTGCAGTGGAGGATGGCCCAAGTGCTTGGGCCCTGCACCCGCGTGGGAGACCAGGAGAAGCACCTGGCTCCTGGCTTTGGATCAGCGCGGTGCACCGGCCGCAGCAGCCATTGGAGGGTGAACCAACGGTAAAGGAAGACCTTTCTCTCTGTCTCTCTCTCTCTGTCCACTCTGGCTGTAAGAAAGAAAGCAAGAAAGCAAGAAAGAAAAGTACCAGTCAGTTATTTTGTCCCTCGATTTGGGTTTATCTTGAGCTTCCTCATAATTAGATTATGGTATGCATTTTCAGCAGGGACGCCACAAAACTGATGCTGAGTCCTGTGTGTGTCGCTTCATGGGGCACATGATATCCACTTACACTTGACTGTTTGACTGGCAGTTCTCCCTTTAATTAGTGGTCAGAGTGATGTCTACCTGGTTCCTTCATCTGAAAGTTGCTGTCTCTCCATTGTACCTAGTGGGGGAGATATTTTGAATCTATGTAAATATCTTGTTTTTTCATTTTACAATAGACCACTAATTCTACCACCTTTTTTCTTTTTTAATTACAGCTTTATTAAGTCATAATTTATGTAGCTACCTATTTTAAGTGTACAACTCAATAATTTCAAAGAAAAATGCTTGCTTATTCATTTATTTGAAAGATAAAACATCAGAGATGGGGATAGAGAGAGAGAGAAAGGGAGAAAGGGAAAGAGATCTATCTACTGGTTCATCCTCCAACTTCCTGCAATTGCTAAGGCTAAGCCAGGCTGAACCCAAGAGCCAGAAACTCCATCCATGTCTCCTATGTGGGTGGCAGGGACCCAGGTACTTGGAGCATTAGTATTGTCCTCTTAGGTGCCCTACCAGGGAGCTGGATCAGAAGCAGAGTAGCTGGCACTCCAACAATGTGGGCTGTCAGTTTGAAAGTGGCAGCTTAACCCACTGAACCACATGCTCTCCCCCAGCTCAATGAATTTTAGAACATTTATACAGTTGTGTATCAGGCACCACAATTCAAGTTTAAAAGACTTCCATCATGCCGAAAGTGCCTTTGCATCTATTTACAATCAATATCTCTTTTTTTTTAAAGGATTTATTTAATTGATTTGAAAGGCAGAGTTACAGAGATAAAGGAGGAGAGACAGAGACTCCCATCCACTGGTTCACTTCTCAAATGACTGCAATACCTGGGGCTGGGCCATGCCAAAAGCCTGAGCCTGGGTTTCCACATGGGACAGCCTCCCATGTCTTCCCAGGCACATTAGCAGGGAGCTGTATTAGAGGCAAAGCAGTTGGGATTTGAACAGGTGCTCTGATACGGGATGGGGGCATCTCAGATGGCAACCTAACCCACTTTGCCACAACAACGCCCATAGAATCAATCTCTTTTCTACCAAATGCATCAGGCGAACATTGATCTGCTTTCTGTCTCTGTTTATTCTATACAGTAATTGTATCTCATTGTTTATGTGTTTTGCTTTCTATTCTTGTTCGAGATGCGCAGACAACACTGACCAAGACCAGGCAACGACACAGCCAGAAGACAGGCATCCACAAGCCAGTCAGAGAAGCCTCAGAAAGAAACCAAACCTGTGGACAGTTTTATCTTGCTTTGCAGCCTCCAGAACTGTAAGAAAATGACCTTCCCCTGTTTAAACCACCAAGTCTGTGACTGTTCTGGCAGCTCCAGCAGGCAAGTAATGCAGTGTTTTGAAACTTTGTAACAATAAGCTTGAGGACAGGTCTAATTTCAACATTATCTTGGCATTCAGTGAGCTCTTAGAATCAACCTTGAATTTTCTTACATTATCTTATGAATGATTTCTCTGCTCCTTTTCTTTTGTCACTCTTTGTGGGACTTCTTTTATTTTGGTACTCTGATTTTCTTTTTTTAACCTCCAGTTCTTTGTTTTTTGCTTTGCTTTCTGGGAGATCAACTCCAATTCATCTCTAAACTTTCTTTGGGGTGGTTGTTTTGCTTAGCAAACAAGTTGCCTGCATCGCAGTGCCTCAGTTTCCTTCCCAACTCTGTAATCTGACTTCAGCTTCCTGCAAATGCAGACCCTGGGAGGCGGTGCTAGTGGTTCAAGTAATTGGGTTCTTGCCACCCACATGGCCAGCACCACGGACTGGGTTCCTCTCTCCTGGCTCCTAATGTCAGTCTGGCCCAGTGCCAATTGATTATGAGAACTCTTATCTCTTTCCATCTCTGTGTGTGTGTCTCTCTATTTATTAAATAAAAAAAAATTTAAATTTTTTCTTTAAAAGTATCATATCATATTTAAAAATTTTCCCTGAGTGGCCAGTGTTGTAGCAGAGTGGGTAAAGCCATTGCCTGAAGTGCTGACATCACATATGGGTGGCAGTTGTTATCCTGGCTGTTCCACTTCTAATTCAGCTTACTGAGAAATCACTAGAAGATGACCCAAGTCCTTGGGCCCCTGCTACCCATGTGGGAGACCTGGGAGAAGCTCCTGGCTCCTGGCTTCAGCCTGCCCCAGCCCAGGCTGTTACAGCCATCTGGGAAGTGAACCATGAGATGGAAGATCTCTTTCCTCTGTCTCTGTAACGCTGACTTTCAAATAAAATAAGCATTACAAAATTCTTTCCCTGAGCTCCTTTTTTATTCTTTGAATATTCCTTTTTAAAGTAACGTAAGTTGGGGCTGGCGCAGCAGCATAGCTGTTAAAGCTGCTGCCTGCAGTGCCAGCACCCGATATGGGCACCAGTTCCAGTCCCAGCTGCTCCAGCTCCAATCAGCTCTCTAGTATGGCCTGGAAAAGCAGTAGAAGATGGCCCAAGTCCTTGGGCCCCTGCACTCACATGAGAAGACCCAGAAGAAGCTCCTGGCTCCTGGTTTCAGATCGGCGAAGCTTCAGCCACTTCAACCATTTGGGGAGTGAACCAGTGGATGGAAGATTCTCTCTCTCTCTCTCTGCCTCTGCCTCTCTGTAACTCTGCCTTTCAAATAAATAAATAAATAAATCTTTTTAAAAAATAAAATAATGTAAGATGTTTCATGGGTGCAATATTTCCTCCTATCCCTCTGTATATACTAATGGCAATGTTCTCCCAGAATAGTCTTTGTGTCACATCTAGATTTGTTTATTTTGGTCTCTGCCTTTTGTATTTGTGATTTTCCTTAGAAGTCTGATAATCCTGGCCGGCACCTCGGCTCACTAGGCTAATCCTCCACCTGTGGCGCCAGCACACTGGGTTCTGGTCCCGGTCAGGGCGCAGGATTCTGTCACAGTTGCTCCTCTTCCTGTCCAGCTCTCTGCTGTGGCCTGGGAGTGCAGTAGAGGATGGCCCAAGTGCTTGGGCCCTGCACCCTCATGGGAGACCAGGAAGAAGCACCTGGCTTCAGATCATCGCGGTGCACCAGCCGCAGTGGCCACTGGGGGGGGTGAACCAATGGAAAAAAGGAAGACCTTCTCTCTGTCTCTCTCTCTAACTGTCCACTCTGCCTGTCCAAAAAAAAAAAAAAAAAAAGAAGAAGAAGAAGAAGTCTGATAATCCTTGGTTCTGTACTCAGATTTAGGAGTGAGGTAGTGAAAATTCTTTGAAGTTCTGACACATAGGAGAAGCTTATTTGTGGCCTACTTCAATTCAGAAAACTCGACTGGGCATTTAGTTTTTTTTAGTTGGGACACTGCTTTCCCAGGCCACAGCAGAGAGCTGGATCAGAAGTGGAGCAGCCAGGACTCGAACTGGCACCCATATGGGCTGCTGGCACTGCAGGTGGTGGCTTTACCTGCTACCCCACAGTGCCAGCCCCATTGGGATGCTTTTGATGTCAGTATTTTTGTATCTTTTGTCTGAGGGTGGTCAGATACTCCAGGGAAGAATTTTCTAATTTTCAGTAGTGTGGGATTATAAGAAATTATTGGCATTTTACTGGGTGAAATGTTTTTATAAATATTCACAGAACTCCCTTCCAATTTATACAACTCAACCCCATTCCCAAGTGTGGCATGTATTCTCCAAAAAGCGTCTTTCTCAGTGAGGGGCTGTCATTTACTGTAAAACAGTACCTCACAAAGTTCACAGGAAAGTAGAATTAAAAGATACATTTACTTTGGTTCAAAAAACTTTTAAATCCATGCATAGTTTTTTATATCTTCCTTTTCTGTGAAGTTTTTGAAGATACTCCCTACATGGTGGAAGAGGGATCTAAGGATCTAACCCCTTCTTGAACAGATTATTACCCGAGTTTCTGTTTCCAACCCTGTCTTTACCCTTATGACATTCCCAAGCCCTTGGGAAGGTCTGTGATACAACAGGTATTTCCCTGCTTTCTCCAAGACAAGACTAGAGGTCATCTTTCTCAGTCTAATTATAAGTTACCTATTTATCTATATGGGCTCTAAATTCCACAGTCTTGTCATTCTTGTCCTCCATCCTAATCTCATCATCACTGTGGTTTCTGCCTTAAAAACAGATGTCTTCACTGTCATTTTATTGGGTTTCAGGAGACAGCCAAAGTTAATGCATATGTTTAACCGATGACTTCTGCTCGGAATTCCATTTTGCATTTTTACAATGGAAGGAAAAGCTGGCTCAGGAATGTTTGAAGATGAACAGCACTGCTTTGTAATTTTACCACCGATCATTCCTGCACTCAGTGTATCTGGTCAACAATTGTGCCCCTGAAACAGAAATTACAACTCTGACACCTGCTTTTATCTGAGGAGCCACAAGTTCATTCACGTTCATGGTTCACTTGTCATCTGGAAAGGAAACTACCTGCTGATAGTTCTAACTATAGCTGAGGGAATTTTCCAAAACTCTTCCTATCTTCCTGGATTTAGTCTTTGAAAATGATTCGTGGTTACCACAAATCCTGAGCCCACTTCACCCCCACAACCCTGATTTTCTTCTCAAACAACAGAATTCAATCAGAATTCTCAGTGTGTGCCGGGCCCTGGGCTAGGCACTTTTACATGCTTTATCTCATTTCACCTTCCTTACAACTCTATAGCACCCATGTTTTCATTCCCATTTTACAAAGAGGGAAACTGAGGCTCTAAAAAGCTAACAGGTTCATTTAGCTCCACCCACCTATTAAGCAGTGAAGCTAAGGTTTGAACCCAAGTTGGCCTCACTCCCAACCCCTTTCTCCTTTACTACATTGTCTTAATGATGACTCATCTTCTTAAATGTTCATTTTGATGTTCCAGGCTCGTGTAATTATCTTCCCTTCTCCTTTTCCAATCCAGTGCCCCATACTACTCATATATGTCCTGTGTTGATCAGTGGTGTCCAGCGGAACTAGCCTTTGCCAGTATCTAGCCCTGTTTCCGTTTCAACATAGAAATGGCTACCTTGCTACTCACTTTAAATATCACTTTCTTGGGAAAGAGTCCATGACCTCCCAAGGATTGATTCTGTGCTACTACACAGAACTGTTTTCCCTATCAAAGCAATAATTAGTCTGTATAGAGATTACGGATTTGCTTATCTATTCTGTAATTACATGAAACTACAACTCCTAAGGACTAGGGCAATATTCATTTCATTCATGTGACAATGTGTCTATAGCCTAGTACAGCAGTCAGCTTTTTGCTGCTACAACAACAGGTCTGCGAAAAGCCAGCTATGAAAGCTTTTGTAAGCTCACAGTTTTGGAGGTTAAAGGCCCAAGATTGAGCGGCCCATTGGTTTGATCTCTGATGAAGGAGAGAGGACAGAGCTTGTATAGTGGAAGGGTCACTTGGCAAACCAGGAAGCAGTGCTGGGATCCACCTGGGCTGTATCAAACTTCTCAGAGGAACTACTTTCCCAGGGCCCTCAGTGGTCTGAGGGCCTACCACCAGGCCACGTCCTCAACTCTGTTATGAGATATTCACTCTCCTAGTACCACTCACTCACAACTTTGAGATTTAAACATATACATAGGGTTGAGAGCCAAATCTTACTAAAACCATAGCACATAGTACAAAACTGGGCACATAAGAGGTGCTCAATAAATATTTTATTGAATGAATGAACAAATGAGTGAAATTGTACACATTGCTCTGTCTGAATTAAAATACTTCCTCATTAAAATATGTTCTTAGGATATTTTACTATTTATCAAGTAAGATTTCATAAAAAGTTTTAGTGCTTTTCATTTAATATACAAAGCATAGACATTGTTTTAATTTCTATAAAATTGCAGCATTGATATTAATTCATGAGGTAAATTTTTAAAAATTTAAAATGTCAAATTCTATTTAAATATAAATTAAAAAGTTACCTTATTCTCAGGTGAAATTCTATCATGCTTTGAAGGCTTTCATTTGAATTGAAAGAACATATCACATAGTTAGAAAGTACAATGCAAGAAATACTTTATTTATTTACTTATTTATTTATTAGAAAGCATGACAAAGAGAAGGAGAGACATATAGAGAGAGATCTTCCATCTGCTGGTTTACTCCCCAAATGGCTGCAACGGCCAGGGCTGGGTTAGGCTGAAGCCAGGAGCCAGGAGCTTCCTCTGAATTTTCCACATGGAAGAAAGGGGCCCAAGGACTTGGGCCGTCCTCCGCTGCTTTCCCAGGTACATTAGCAGCGAGCTGGTTCAGAAGTACCAGAGCTGGGACTTGAACCTAAGTCCACAAGGGAGGCCAGCACTACAGCTCAACCCACTGTGGCAGCACTGGCCCCTAGAATAGTATTTCTGGTCTTTAGTTGTTACTACAAATAGGTCTGTTACACTTTTTCTTAGGGCCTAAGTAACAAAATTTATCATAAGGAAGTAGAAATAAAAAAATTCAATAGATTGTCATCAGAATTTGGATGAGCCCAGAGGCACATGTGTTAAAGACTTGGTCCCCAGGGTAGCATATTGGGAAATGGTGAACTTTAGGTAGGTGAGGTCTCATGGGAGGTCTCATGGGAGGTCTCATGGGAGGTCCTTAGGTCATTAAGGATGTGCCCTTGGAAGGTAGTTTTCTGGAGAGAAGTTTGTTGTAAAAACCTGAGCTGGGCTTAACCTCTCTCTCTCTCTCTCTCCCCCTCTCTCTCTCTCTCTCACACACACACACACACACACAGCCTTCTGACTCACCATGTGATCCTTCCTCTGCACATACCCTACCATTGCCATCTGCTGTACTCACAGAGGTCAAATCAATGGTGCCTGCCTGATGTTGGACTTTGAACCTTTGCTACTGCAAGCAGGCTAGTACAGAATGCATGCAAAATACTTCTCAGACAGTACAGCTTTCTCTGGCTCAAATATCCATTTACTCTAAGCCAAATTTAAAAAGATGGATGACACAAAATAGAAAGAACAAGGAAAAATAGCAACTTCTTTTAAGAGCCTTTTTTTTTTTTTAAAAGATTTATTTATTTACTTGAGAGGCAGAGCTACAGACAGAGAAACAAATAGACAGAGAGGGAGGTCTTTGATCAGCTGCTTCACTCCTCAAATGGCTGCAATGGCCAGAGCTGGGCCAGACCAAAGCCAGGAGCCAGGAGCTTCTTCTGGGTCTCCCAGACTGGTGCAGCGGCCCAAGTGCTTTGGCCATCTTCTGCTGCTCTTCTAGGCCACAGCAGAGAGCTGGATTGGAACAGGAACAGCCGGGACATGAACCGGCGCCCATATGGGATGCCGGTGTAGCACATAGACACTTATTTATGCCATGGTGCTATCCCCCATAGTTTTTAAAAACTGTGAAGAATTCAGTTGCTTTGTCCTGCCATTCAACACAAGCCACGAGAGAGATTTGAGTTGTTCTGTGGATTCTGTTGGAATCAGGGATGGCCTGGGAAGAAAGTCATTGATCAAGTATTCGCTCTCCAAGTATATTCACACCATGGCCATCCAGTAATCAGAATGAACTGGCTCCAGCTGGAGGCAACAATAGGGATGAAGTTCACAGACACGATGTTGACTGGACAAAGGCTCCACTTACATAAACTTCCAAAGACAATAAGACTGCTCTATGGTGTGAATAGTCAGGATATTCATTACCTTTAGGTGAACACAGTTGGCAATTCATAGGATAGGGGCTTTTGGAAGCTGGTAGTGTTCTCTTCCTTGATCTCAGTGCCCACTACATGGGTTTGTTTACTTTCTAAATTAATTCAGAAATTTATGGGGAGTGTGATAAAAAAAGGGAAAGCTAACCCTTCCTTTCAGGGATTCTAATGTATTTATCACTAGGTACCTATCTCCAAGTATGTGGTGCACTGGAAAAAATTTTACTATTAGAATAAAACAAAGCATAGCTTTAACTGCTCATTCCCAATAATCTACTCCTTTCTCCAAGAGCTTCCAATCTAGGGGAGAGAATGCTCCTAAATATGGAAATGGCAAAATATCTAAAGCCATAACAATAGAATATGGAAATTTAAGTTGGTCTGGCATGACCAGAATAAAAAAATAGAGCATTCCAAAAACAGATCATGGCAGAATTTGTCAAGGTAATTCTTTTTTTTTTTTTTTTTAATTTTTGACAGGCAGAGTGGACAGTGAGAGAGAGAGACAGAGAGAAAGGTCTTCCTTTGCCGTTGGTTCACCCTCCAATGGCTGCCGCGGACGGCGCGCTGCGGCCGGCGCACCGTGCTCATCCGATGGCAGGAGCCAGGTGCTAGGTGCTTATCCTGGTCTCCCATGGGGTGCAGGGCCCAAGCACTTGGGCCATCCTCCGCTGCACTCCTGGGCCACAGCAGAGGGCTGGCCTGGAAGAGGGGCAACCGGACCAGAATCCGGCGCCCCGACCGGGACTAGAACCTGGTGTGCCGGCGCCGCAAGGCGGAGGATTAGCCTGTTGAGCCACGGCGCCGGCCGTCAAGGTAATTCTGAGAAGCATTCCATAACTTTCAGATCCCACAGGATTTTTCTTCTTTTTAAAGGCAGAATGAGAAAGAGAGAGAGAGAGAGAGGGAGAGAGAGAGAGAGAGAGAGGTCTTCCCATCCACTGGTTCACTTCCCAAATGGCTACAAAGCTAGGGCTGGGCCAGGCCAAAGGCAGTAGCTAGCAACTCCAACCCAGACTTCTACATGGATGGCAGGGACCCAAGCCCTTGGACCATAATCCTCTACCTTCCCATGTGCATTAGCAAGAAGCTGTATCAGAAGCAGAGCACCTGGTACTGGAACTCACATTATGATACAGGATGTTGTCGTTACAAGTCCCCACGGGAGTTTTGAAGAGCTGTTTGCTTAGAAGAGTTCTCATTTCTGCTAATGGGGGCTATAAAAAGGGAAGGCTAACACTTCCTTCGGGGATTCTAAAATATATTTCAGAGAGCTTGAAGTGTCCATTTTCCTGTAGATGTGACTTGGAGGAGGCAGCCTGACTCTGGCCTGAGGATGTTAAAAACAGTCTGGGGCACTAGGGCAGAGGCTGTACTGGAATCGATCAGGATTGTTTAGAACAAGGCTTATGAGAATTTTCAATGACCAAACTTAGATCACATGAGGCCCAGATAAGAGTCATTTCTAACCAGGCCAGTGGAGTTGCTTAGAGGACAGAGGACTCCAGCAGCTAGGGACTGATGGGGGACTTCATATGAGTCACAAATAAACACAACAGAAATGCATGAATCCACTGAAATGACCGAGGGAAGAGAACTCTTCAGGAAAGCAGTCTTTCAAAGGACCCAAGAAAGTCCCAAGAAGAATCGACTTTGAGTATCCACCAGCCACTGAAAGAGCAAAATCTGGACACTTAACTTGTGTCAGCTCTATAAGAGCTTTCTTAGTCTTTTTTTTTTTTTTTATGTGACAGGCAGAGTTAGACAGTGAGAGAGAGAGAGAGAGAGAGAGAGAGAGAGACAGAGAGAAAGATCTTCCTTTACCGTTGGTTCACCCCCCAAGTGGCCACTACGGCCAGTGCATTGCGGCCGGCACACTGTGCTGATCCGAAGCCAGGAGCCAGGTACTACCTCCTGGTCTCCCATGCAGGTGCAGGGCCCAAGCACTTGGGCCATCCTCCACTGCCTTCCCAGGCCACATCAGAGAGCTGGACTAGAAGAGGAGCAACCAGGACAGAATCCAGCACCTCAACCGGGACTAGAACCTGGGGTGCCGGCGCCACAGGCGGAGGATTAGCCTAGTGAGCCGCGGCGCCAGCCAAGAGCTTTCTGTCTTAATATTTCTGCTATCTCGAGGTCACAAACTGCCTAGCCTGCTGCAGCGAGAGAAGAAAAGACATTTGGCAGACCAAGTCGGGAGGAGCCAACCACACACCTTCCCTTTCTTGTCCACCACAGACTGACAGCCTGAAGCACAGTCTAGCTGGGGAAAGATTTTCCATGAAAGATAAGGAGTTTTGGGTAACGTCTGGTTGGACAGCCTGGTCTCAGACTTGAAAGTCTGTTTGTAACTAAGGCCTTACGTAAGAGTATGGGATCTGGCCACATTTCCGTATGAGAAGAGCCAAGGTTACTTCCCTGAATAGACTCCAGTGAGAAACCATAATAAAGGTGTGTTTGTTTGATTTCATCTTCCAGTTATATACATTTACTGCCTGGGTCACGTGGGCTTTCATACTAGTAAACTCAGCTGTTTTTTTTTTTTTTTTAAGATTTATTTATTTATTTGAAAGTCAGAGTTATACAGAGAGAAAAAGAGAGAGGTCTTCCATCCGCTGGTTCACTCCCAGCTGGCCACAACAGCCGGAGCTGCGCCAATCTTAAGCCAGGAGCCAAGAGCCTGGAGATTTTTCTGGGTCTCCCACGTGGATGCAGGGGCCCAAGGACTTGGGCCATCTTTCACTGTTTTCCCAGGCCACCCCAGAGAGCTGGATCAAAAGTGGAACAGCCGGGTCTTGAACCGGCACCCATATGGGATGCCAGTGCTTCAGGCCAAGGCGTTAACCCACAGTGCCACAGCGCTGGCTCCTAAACTCAGTTTTTTACAAGCCAGTTCTTAAAAGATGACCTAGTGCTGGGGAGAGAATCATTTCAGCATCCTGAGTTCACAGTATGACAGCTGTGTTAGCAAAAATTCCTCTTTGGTTCTGAGTTTCTCCCGTCTCAGCTGTCATCTCTATTTTAGGTACCCTGCCTCTATTTTATCTGCCATTCATACAAGTTATTCCTCTTAACTCTGTTAAAACGATCCAAGACAAAACTCTAGTGAAAGATGTTTTTAATCACAACCTTAGGAATATTTCAACTTATCTGATAGCTGAAACATTGAGAATAATTGTTCTCAAACTTCGGTATGTAACCAAATTGCTCAGGGAACTTTTTTTTTTTTTTTTTTTTGACAGGCAGAGTGGACAGTGAGAGAGAGAGAGAGACAGCAAGAAAGGTCTTCCTTTTTCCATTGGTTCACCCCCCAGTGGCAGCTGTGGCCGGCGCACTGCGACCAGCGCACCCCGCTGATCCAAAGCCAGGAGCCAGGCACCTCTCCTGGTCTCCCATGCCGGTGCAGGGCCCAAACACTTGGGCCATCCTCCACTGCACTCCCGGGCCACAGCAGTGAGCTGGACAGGAAGAAGAGCAACCAGGACAGAATCCGGCACCCCGACCAGGACTAGAACCCAGTGTGCCTGCGCTGCAGGCGGAGGATTAGCCTGTTGAGCCACGGCGCCGGCCCTCTCAGGGAACTTGACAGAACTAGAGAGATCTATACCTTGCTCTAGTTCGATGTATCTGGGCCTCTGTGTTATCAGCTCTCTGAGTTATTATAATACTCTCAAAATTTGAGAACTTCTGTCTTTTAAGACACATATTGCTAAGGGGTAGACCATTGATTTGGGAACTTGATAGTCATGTCTCTTGGATCTAACATTCAAGTTCTATCTCTTGGTTTACACCAGCATCACACTGCTGATTTTTTTTTTTTAATAAGAATCACAGAGACCACACAGTTGGGCTATACCATGGTATGATGATGAGTCAATTGCTCAGTCCATTGTGTGCTAGGACTAGGAGGGACTGAGCCAGGGAAGACCATACTAGACTATTAGGAAAAGGAATTAATAGGCACAACAGAAAAATACGATTATGTGTTGGACTAACATGAAAAACACTCAACTCAGCTAATGAACACATAAAAGGAAAAATTTTAAAGTAGTTTTAGCATATTAAAGCTGGAAAATTTAAAACAATATAATATTGTTAGTGAGGATGTTGTGAAACAGGATGTCATAAATTGGTAGGCATCAACAGAAGCAGAAATTACAATTGTGGTATTTTGTCCAACTTTTTACTCTGAAAATGTATATATAGCATGAACTTCTGCATACTTGTCATCCAAATTCATGAATTGTTTTTTAATCACCAATTATTTTATTATCATTATTTAGAGGTTTATTTTAATGCTATTGATATTACTACCATAATAATGATAATCATCATTGTTGATAATCATCTAACATCGTGCCATTCTGTCTTTTTTATCTTAAGTAATTCATTATGTGTGTGTGTGTGTGTGTGTGTGTGTGTGTGTGTGTAGCCTAAGAAAAAAGATATTTCCTTAATTAATTGCAAGGTACGTATCACATTCAGGAAATTTAACTTTTACATAGAACTATTATCAAACACACAGTCCAGATGCAGAGTTTGCCAATTGTTTCAGTATTTTTTGTAGTAAATTTTCTTGATTCAAGACCTAGTCCAGGAGCTCTCATTGCCTATGTTCACTCTGCCTCTTCAGGAAGTCTCCTTTATCTGTACCACTTCCTTACATTTTTTTTGTCTTTCATATTATTGACATATGTGTGTATATATATATATTTTTTTTTTCTGCAAGAGTATAATCAGGGGCTAATACAATGTCCTTCACTTAAACTTGTCTACTATCTCCTCATAATTAGATTGAAGCACTTTTTAACAAGAGTTCACAATTTTTAATAAAAAATTATTAATTTATTTGAAAGGCAGAGTTACAGAGAAGCAGAGGTAGAGAGAGTTCTTCCATCTGCCATTCACTCCTCAAATGGCTGCCACAGCCGCAGCTGGGCTGATCTGAATCCAGGAACCAGGAGCTTCTTCTGAGTCTCCTATGTGAGTGCAGGGGCCCAAGTACTAGGGTCATCTTCTACTGCTTTCCCAGGCACATTAGCAGGGAGCTGTACTGGAAGTGGAGCAGCTGGGACTAGAACTGGTGCCCATGAATTATGTCAGCACTGTAGGCAATGCTTTACCCTCTACATCATAGTGCTGGCCCTAAGAGTTAATAATTTTTTTAAAAAATTATTTATTTATTGGGGCTGGCACTGTGGTATAGCAGCAGGTAAAGCTGCCACCTGCAGTGCAGGATCCCATATGGGCACCTGTTTGAGTCTTGGCTGCTCCTCTTCTGATCCAGCTCTCTGCTATGGCCTGGGAAAGCAGTAGATGATGGCCCAAGCACTTGGGCCCCTATGCTCATGTGGAAGACCTGGAAGCTCCTGGCTCCTGGCTTTGGATTGGCACAGCTACGGCTGTTGCGGCCAATTGGGGAGTGAACCAGTGGATAGAAGACCTCTCTCTCTCTCTCTTTCTTTCTTTCTGCTGATTATGTTGTGGCTGCTTATAGTCACAGAAGCTGTCTTGTGACCAAGAAGCCATAAGAATGATGACAAGGGACCAGCATTGTGGCAGCAGGATAAACCTCCAATTCCCATGCTTGCATCCTACATAAGAATGCTGGTTCAAGTCCTGACTCCTCAGTTTCCAATCCAGCTTTGTAACCCTGGGCACATAACTTTATCCGTGCCTCAATGTTCTCCTTTGTAAAATGGAGCTAAAGAAAGTGCCTATTTAATGATTTTTAAAATGAAGATTAGCAGAAATAACACATTCTTTAACAATACCTGGCATACAGTATCAGTTGACGTTAGCTTTTATTATTTACTCACATAACTGAGATTCCATGTGTGCTCAAGTGGAGTTGATCAAGAGTCTGTCTCTGCTCAGCTCTGTCTCCGCCCCTCAGCTCTGCTTTCTCTCCACCTCAGGCACCTGTCCCTGCCAGTGGGAGGGGCCGCCACAATTCCAGGCTGTTTCCTTCTCAGCAATTGAGAAGGTCTTTGTTCCAAATGTTTCCCACAAGTGTTCTGGATGTGAGGTCCACCGTCCCTGACTTAAGTACGGGGTCAGGGCGCAATGCTGTGACACGCCAGGCTCCTCTGGGACACCCATGGTTCACACCTAGTGTAGTAGCAGCTCAGCTCAGACCTTGATCTGAACGGGAAGAAAGCCTGTTCCCCATGGAAAACGGAGCTGCTGTTCCCACCTACATGGCAACCTGTCTGCTGTCCCCACCTCATTCCACAGAGCCAGTGGCTACATGTACACACACACAACAAAAACGAACAAAATAAACATCTGAAGGTGTCAAGATAAAATCAAAGAACGCAAAAACCATAAATACAGAAGTAATGTTAACAGAAAAAGGAATAAGTTCAGCAAGTGTAAAAGGCAAAATATGGAAACTTTATAGTGATGTGACCGTAACATGAACAATGAACAGATTTTCTATACATAACAAGGAAAAAAAATTGGAAGGAGATAGTGTAGCATGCTGACTGCTTTTTCATGTTATCTGGAGGGCAGGGGTGGGTAGGCACGAGTTTCTCTTTTAGTGTAATGAGGTCCACACTGCTAATTTACCAGCAGTAAGGTCAAAATCAGTGAATGGGAAGAACATAATCTCATTCTATAGAATTGACAGGAGGATTCAAAAGAAATAGTTTCTTTCCTTAAGAGAATGTCAGGGGCTACCTGGAATAGAAGGAAGCCCACCACCATCCCCTATAGTGAATCAGAGCTCAACTTTTCCAATTGTAGGGACAGCAGAAACTGGGAGCAGTTGGGGTTCACTGACAACTGGTGAGTTGTTCAGGCCTAAGAACCAACCAAAGATTGGGTAACTTGTTCTTTCTTTACGGAGAAGAAAGTTGACTGATCAGAAAGGCCGTAGGCTCCGCCTTGCGGCGCCGGCACACCGGGTTCTAGTTAATAATTAATTATTAATTTAAAAAATTAATTTTTAAATTAATAAATTAATTTAATTTTTATTAATTATTTAATTATTAATTATTTAATTTTTAAATTAATAAATTAAATTAATAAATTTTTAAAATGGTCGGGGCACCGGATTCTGTCCCGGTTGCCCCTCTTCCAGGCCAGCCCTCTGCTGTGGCCCAGGAGTGCAGTGGAGGATGCCCAAGTGCTTGGGCCCTGCACCCCATGGGAGACCAGGAAAAAGCACCTAGCACCTGGCTCCTGCCATCGGATGAGCGCGGTGCGCCGGCCGCAGCGCGCCATCCGCGGCAGCCATTGGAGGGTGAACCAACGGCAAAGGAAGACCTTTCTCTCTGTCTTTCTCTCTCTCTGTCCACTCTGCCTGTCAAAAAAAAAAAAAAGAAAGAAAAGCCGTAGGGAAGTGCTGGGAGAAATGGGAGTCATGTGCTTCGGCAATGAAAGGCAGGAGTAATGGCGCAGAGGGCGAGTGCTGATGGTCTGGTCCCCACAGTCTCCTCTCTGTGATATAGGCTTCGGGAATATTACCTACAACATTCTGCAAAGATCTATCTGTTTCTTCATTAGTGCCCAGCACATATGCCCAGGTTTCAGAAGGAGAGATTGGCAGGACCAAGTCTCTAAGGCATAATGCCCTCTTCCACTGCATTGGGCTCCTACTATGGACTTCCAGGTGGTAGGGGGCCTCCCCCAAGAGACTGTGACCTAGATACAGAGTCATCCTCTTGTGGTAGCCCTCTATGGCCTGTAGGATCAAGCTGGAAGTCCTTGGTGGGACCCTCACACGCAGGCACCGTCTTCCTCCTTGGCTTCACTCTGTGTCCCTGGGCTCCTCTCGTGCTTCCATTCCCGGTGGGCTGTGGCAACCCTGTCTCCCTACCTTTGCAGATAGTGCTCCTTCTGCCAGGAATATCCTGATGACACCATTCTCTGCCTGGTGAGTCTGTGGTTTAGCACCCAGGTTCAATGTCATTGTGGTGGTTAAGTCATTCTTCCTCAGCGTCAGTCTCTGCAGTCACTGTCTCCACAAGCATAGATCATTTCCTGTGTGTGCTTCCTCCCTCTCCCAGAGATCTGTGCTGTCATGAGGAGTGCAGGCCTCTTCTTTGCTCCTTTACAAGTGCTTCATTCTTGGACCATGAGGTCTGAGAAGTCAGGAAACCAGGATCGTTAATTGTCATACCCATGCTATAGGGACAGTGCCACTTGGTTAATGTCTGTGGAACAAACGGAAGGCATTTGAATACCTCACACATTCACTGATGAATTCATGATGAACTTATCCTTTTAGTTATAAAATGCTATGATATGAATATTGCTATTGAATATGAAATATAATTTTACACTAGAATATATCCTAAATTCTATATTTAAAATACTAACTATATATATTAAATCATTCACATGAAAATATAAATTGTGAGTGCATATACATAAAACATGATGGTTCTCCCTGATCTGCAACAACTAACTGAGCACCAAAGGGGAAACCTGTTGAAGTGAAATGGACACGATGAGAAACAGTGACTTGATCAGCTCTTGTGCCGACTGTTGATGTACAATGTAATAATTTATCCATTTTAGTATTTTTTTTGTTTTGTTCTGGTACTATTGGTTTAACTCTGTAATTAACACACAATTATTCTTAGGTGTTTAAATTTTAACTGAAAAGTGATCCCTGTTAAATATAACAGTGGGAATAAGAGAGGGAGGAGATGTACAATTTGGGACATGCTCAATAGGACTTGCCCCAAATGGTGGAGTTAGAAATGTGCCAGGGGATTCCAATACAATCCCATCAAGGTGGAATGTACCAATGCCATCTCACTAGTCCAGGTGATCAATTTCCGTTCACAATTGATCACACTGATAGGTCTAAGAGTCAAAGGGGATCATACAAACAAGACTAGTGTCTGCTAATACTAACTGATAGAATCAAAAAGGGAGAGAACGATCCATCATGGGAAGCGGGATACACAGCAGACTCATAGAATGGCAGATGTCCTAAACAGCATTCTGGCCTCAGAATCAGCCCTTAAGGCATTTGGATATGGCTAAGGAGCCCATGAGGGTATTTTAGCATGGAAAGCCAAGACACTCTGGAAAAAAAAAAAAAGCAAAACAAAACCTAAATGAAAGATCTCTGCGAGTGAGATCCCAGTGGAAAGAATGGGCCATCAAAGAAGGAGGTAGCTTTCTCTGAAGGGAGGAGAGAACTTCCACTTTGACTATGACCCTGTCAGAATAAGATCGAAGTTGGTGAACTCAAAAGGCTTTCATAGCCTTGGCAACTCATGACTAGAGCTAGGGAGATTACTGACGCCCTAAACAAGAGTGTCAAATTGTTAAGTCAACAACAGGAGTCACTGTGTACTTACTTCTCATGTGGGATCTGTCCTTAATGAGTTGTCCAATGTGAAGTAATGCTATAACTAGTACTGAAACAGTATTTTACACTTTGTGTTTCTGTGTGGGTGCAAACTGATGAACTCTTTACTTAATATATACTAAATCAATCTTCTGTATATAAAGATAATTGAAAATGAAAAAAACATGAGGATAATTTTTCAAAATTTTGATTTATTCTTTTTCATTTTAGAGATGAAGAGAAAGTTCCAAGCATTTGTCCACTCCCCAGATGCTCCTAACAGCCAGGGCTGACTGGGGCTGGAGCCAGGAGGCGGAAACTCATGGATGGCAAGAACCCAGTTACTTGAGTTGTACTGCTTCCACCTAGAGTCTACATTGGCAGGAGACTGGAGTCAAGAGCCAGAGCCCAGAATCAAATTCAGACATTCTGACATGTTAGGCAGGTATCTTAACCACTAGACTACACACCTGCTCCCAACAATAATGTTTAGAAACTTCCTTCATCTTTATTCTTTCCATGTTCACAGATTTCTTGTGACAAAACAAGGAATGAAGTGGATAAAATAAGGAATTCCAAGTTCTGTCTAAACTGTGGCAGGTTTTCAATACAATCAAATCTTTCCATATCAGCTTCCAACTACAAGACAATGGTAAAGATACATACTTGCCTCTTTCTTTCCTCTCTCTACCAACCCTTTCCCTCTCTTTCTGCCTCTGAAATAAATGATTATAATAAAACACTAGACAATTACCTAGTGGTTAAGATGCCCACGTCCTACATTGGAGCACCTGCGTTCCAGACTAGCTCTGGTCTCTGACTCCAGATTCCAGCCAGTGCACTCTGGGAGGCAGCAGTGATGGGTTGAATAATTGGGTTCCAATCCCACATCTGATGCCTGGATTGAGTTGTTAACTCCTGGCTCAGGCCACTACAGGTACGCGGTGAGAGCAACAGCAAATGAGAGCTCTCTGTCACTGTCTGCCTTCCAAACAAAATAATATCAATTCAGAAAGATACATAAGTACTAGTAATAATCTATGTGCTGCTTTTCAACCTAAGAAATAAATACAAAACAGAGCTGGAAGATATTTAAAAGAAAACAACTAAAATACTCAAGGGAATAAAAAATAAAGTTCTTTCTTCTGATTGACACATCAAACATGGCCATTCCTTTTCAAATTCACTGTGACAAATATTTGTTGAATGTCTGCTGTGTGTTCAGTATTGAACCAGTTATTCATTCACTTATTCAATGGATCCTTACTGAGGATCTGCTATGTGCCAGGCATTCTTCTAGGCACTGGAGAAAGATTAGCGAACCAAACAACAACGTCAAGGCTGGTGTTGTGTCACAGGGGGTTAATCTGTTGCTGGCAATGCTGGCATCCTGTAATAGAAAATGGCTTTAAAAAAATTTAGTTATTTATTTGAAAGAGTTATAGAGAAAAGGGAAGAAAGAGAAAGGGAGAGGAAAAGAAAGTGTGTGTGTGTATGTGTGTGTGTGTGTGTGTGAGAGAGAGAGAGAGAGAGAGAGAGAGAGAGAGAGAGATCTATCTACTGGCTCACTCCCCAAATGGCTGTAATGGCCGGAGTTAGGCCAGGCCAAAGTCAGGAGCCAGGAGCTTCATCCAGGTCTCCCACATGGTGCAGGTGCCCAAATGTAGGACTTGAACCTGTGCACTTATGGAATGCGGGCGTCGCAGGTGATAGCTTAATCTACTATACCACAATGCTGTCCCCTGGAGAATGATTTTGAGTCCTGGCTGCTCCTCTTCCAGTTCAGCTCCCTGCTAATGTGCCTGGGAAGGCAGTGGAAGATAGCCAAGTGTATGGACCCCTGCCACCCATGTGGGAGATCCAGATGGAGCTCCAAGCTCCTGGCTTTGATCTGGCCCAGAACTGGCCGTTGCAGTCATCTAGGGAGTGAACCAGCAGATGGAAGATTCTCTCTCTCTCTCTCTCTCTCTCTCTCTCTGGACCTCTCTCTCTGTGTCACTCTGCCTTTCAACCAAATAAATAAAATAAACATTTTTAAAAGAGTGAAACAGAAAGACCAAAAATTTCATAGAACCTGTATGCTTAGAGGCATGAGAGATACCAAACAAGGAAATAAGTATAAAATATGCTAGATGATGGTAAGACTATGGAGAAAAACAAATTTGGAAAACAAATTAGGAAGTGTGACTAGGGAAGTGCATATTGTAAGTAGACATTGTTTAATAGGTGGTCATGCAAGGTGACATTGAACAAAGCGTATAGAGATTTTGAATGGTTTTTAGAAGGGAAGAGATGTAAAAATCCACACTGCTCCCCCTATAGTCCTGTTCTCATGAATCTTACATCCACTGGGTATGTTTATTGGTGATGATTGATACTTCTTGACTAATTAAAGGATGTGTTGAACTGAAAGAGATATTCCTTCCGGGGAGGTGGGACATGACAAGGTAACTAAAGCTTTGAAGCATGCGGGGAGGCGGCATGTGATCGAGGGAGGGGCCGGCAAGGATAACCTGGGGCAGGGAGAGGAGCATTGTCTTCCCTAGAGAGGAGTCAGACGTGTTTCCTGTTTGGCATTAAGCTGAGGAATCCATCTGGTGGACCATAGGTCCACCTAGGTCATACTTGCTCCTAGACGCTATGAAGGCCGCCAAAGCTAAGTGAACAGGGGAGAGGCATAAGGAAGCGGGTACTGTAGTAAACTTAATTCAGCAGTAGGCAGGCCAGGTCAGAGTAAGAAGAGGGCGAGGCGTTAGGTGCAGCAGTGAAGCTGCCACTCGGGAAGGCTGCATCCATATCAGAGGGCCTGGCTTTGAGTCCTAGCTCCAGTGCCCATTCCAGCTTCCAGCTAATGTGCACCCCAGGAGGGAGCAGGTAATGGCTCAAGTACTTGGGTCACTGCAACCCATGTGAGAGACCCAGATGGAGTTTCTGGCTGTTGAATTTGGCCTGGCCCAGCCCTGGCTGTTGAAGGCATTTGGGGAACAAACCAGTGGATTGGAGAACTTCCTCTGTTTCTTTCTCAATCTTTCTTCTTTTCAAGTAGAATGAAAATAAATGCATGCAGATTTTGAAAAAAAGAACAAGGAGAGGCTACAAGCAGAAAAGGCAGTTAAAATCTTATTTCTGTTATCCACACATTAACTTGTAAGGGCTAGATCTGATGGGAGCAGAGCGATTAGTGATATTTATAAGACAGAGGGTTACAAAGAGTGGCAGGCCTTGGTAGGTGATCAGATTTGAGCAGTCAGGCAGACGAAGAAGTTTCAGCTGATATACTCATGAAGTAAAGAGATCAGCGGATAGTGCAGCTTCCAGGCTAGACCTCTGTGATCCCAGGAGGGAATGACTCACCTGTATCATGCAGTCAGCCAGAGGTGAAGCCAGAACCCACTTAGTCGATTCCAATGTTTAAACGTAAGAAATGGGGATGTAGCATGAAGCAGGTGATTGTGGAGAGGCAGGTGGCTTCCGACTGAGTGTCAAAGAGGCAGAGTTTTAGTTTTGTATTAGTGGAGTTTGAAAATATTCAAATTGGGGCAGGTGCTGTGGCTTAGTAGACTGGGCCTCTGCCTATGGTGCCAGCATCCCATATGGGCACTAGTTCAGTCCCAGATGCTCCACTTCCAATCCAGCTGTCTGCTAACGGCCTGAGAAAGCAGTAGAAGATGGCCCAAGTGCTTGAGCCTCTGCCCCTGTGTGGGAGACTCAGAAGAAACTCCTGGCTCCTGGTTTTGGATAGGCCCAGCTCTGGCCATTGTGGCCAGTTGGGGAGTGAACCAGTGGATGGAAGACCTCTCTCTGTCTCTCCTTCTCTTGGTCTGTAACTCTGTTTCTCAAATAAATCATAATAAAAGAAAATATTCAAGTAGAAATATCTGGGAGATAGGCAAAAGTTTAAGACAGGAATTGGCTCTTCCCTTTCTAGTTTGTCATCTTGTACAAGTCATTAAGTCCCTAAGTCTCAGTTTACTTCAGATGCAAAGTGGGTATAACATTATTACTTAACCATTGATATGAATGGATTAATTAATATTTGTAAAAGATTTGGGGCAGCACCTGATGTAAAGTAAGTGTTTTTTTGGTTGTTTATTTATTTATTTGAAAGGGAGAGTTAGAGAGAGAGAGAGGGAGAGGCAAAGAGAGAGAGCTTCAATTTGTTGCTTCACTCCCCAAATGGCCACAATAGTCCAGGCTGGGCCAGGCTAAAGCCAGGAGCCTTGAACTCCATCTGGCTCTCCCATGTGAGTGGCAGGGTCCCAAGCACTTTCTGCTGCTTCCCCAGGCACATTAACAGGGAACTGGATCAGAAGTGGAACAGTCAAGACTCAATTAAATGCCCAAATACAATGCTGGTATCAGAGGGATGGCTTACCCCTATTTAGTTGTTTATTAAACTAAATTGTTAACATGCAAGAATGAAATTGGTTTTTCATGGAGTAAAGGAAATGTGGAGAAAACTGGGAGAGGACTTAGGATATTGATGTAGACTCTGTCATAGAAAAGAGAAGAGTCTTATACAGGTAAAAGACAAAGTCAAATAACACACAGGTGCAGAGAAAGCCGAAGGCTTGAGAGGCCACCAGCCACAGGAAAGAGCGCTCCCAGAGTCCATTTCAGATGGGGGGAAATGAGGAGCGAAGTTTCACTATTGAGAACCTGGAAGCAAGGCATTTGGGTGGCTATTTTTGCAAGTTGTCCTATGACCACCTTAATGAGTAACATATTCTTGGTGAATTGTTAAAAGGCCTCTGAGAACCTTAGGTTACTGTCAAGCAGCACAGAGTTGACAGCCCCAGGACCAAACCTTGACAGTGGGGTGCCTGGTAGTGAGTTGGATACGGTGTGAAATGGGGAAAGACAGAAGATTTTAGGACACCCACCACCCACGCTGGGTTTTCCTTCATCGCCAATTCTGAAAATCTGAAATGCCCTCATTACATTGCATTTGTATTCTATGTTCTTATAAACCAGTATGTTTGCTCTCCACCCGAGTATATGTCATAATCACTGAGAAACTCAGAGAGAAGCCCACCTGAGAGACCCACTTGTACACAGTGGACTCAAGACTCTGAAATCAGTCTTGAAGAATTACTCATATGTCCCCGTTTGAAGAAGTACTCAGAATTGTTTTTCAGTATTTTCCTAGTCAAATGTTTATTCTTAAATTCCAACATAGTAAATACATTTGGAAGAATTTTCAAAGTCAGACACAATACATTTGAAAAAAAAAAACTTTCTTTTTTTAGATTTGTCTGTTTTCATAGTCTATGTAAGGTAAGTTATGAACTTTGTCTTATATGCTTAAAGACATTGCTACTGGGCAGGGAAGTAAGTTACCTAGCCAGACCTGCAGAGTTACTAAGCCACCTGATGCATCCCAAACTACACGGAGAAAGGACAGTGGAGCAGAAACCAAATTCCGTGCTGGGGAATTTTAGTGTTAGGGTGCAAATTACTTTGTTTGGACTGGCACTATCCCAACAGGAACATAACATGGCCCACAAAGGCTAGCCACATACTTAATAGTACATTTTCTTCATGGCAAGCCAGATTTTACAAACTGAAAAGCCAACAGGTGAAATAGATTTAAACATATATCTTATTTACTTTATAATATATCCAAAGTATCATTTTAACATGTCATCGACATAAAAATCACTAACAAGTTATTTTGCATCGTCTTTCTCTGTGCTGTCTCTAAACGGTGGTGGGTGTTTCACACTTCCAGCACTCAGACCAGACTGCCCGCAATATCAAGCACTCACAGCCACACGGGGCTAGTGGCTGCCACAGCAGACAGTGGAGCTTTGAGCCAAAAATACACTGCTTCGGTCCTTTTTTTCAAGGGCAGGTGGACAAATAGAGCCCTCCAGCGCTGCACGGCTTGCAAGCAACAACTTGAAACAGTGGCTTTCTACGCCAGTCAGGGCTGGGACTTTTGTGATTTTGGTCTTGAGTTAGGGCTGGGCTTTTTAGAAGACCTGTCAGCCTGAAACTGAAACGGGGTTGCGGTGCACTCTTGAGTTACAGGAATGCTGTGCGCCGTGTTTTCCCAGAGAAAAGCATTTCTTTCAGGTTGCAAAAACAGTTTTTTAAGTAACTCGTAGTATGTCTTCCTTGGATGGATCCATTAGATTTATTCAAAGCGTTCGAGCAGGGTGGTGGGCATTATCTTTGGCAAAGGTCATTCGTACCCTCAGGGATTTCACCGATTTTTAAAATTTGCCTTCTCCCAGGAACGCTGTCGACCTTTCCTAAAGAATGCCAGGGTTCGTTTCCCGACCTCGCCAGCTTCGTGCAGCGCGCGGAAGGCGCGGGCTCCCCCCGCTTGCGCCCGTGCCCTGGCAGCTTCGTGGCTCCGGGCAGATGGAGTTTCCGGCCTGCGCTCCGCGGTCGCCGGGTCAGTCGCCCGCTCTCCTCTCTCTCCGCCTGCGGTCGGAGCCCTGGGAAGAGCACGCCGTCGGCGGGAGGATCCGGAGGGCAGTTCAGCGCCGCGTCCACGCCCTCCTGGCCCGCCGCTGCTGCGTGCCAGGCCGGGCGGCGGGCGGCAGGCGTCTGGGCCGGGCGCCGCAGCCCGGCGCGTGGGCCCTCCCCCCGGGGAGGTTTCAGCGCAGAAGGTGGAAATGCGGAAGTTTCCAGGCCGGTCTGACAGATGAGGCTCGCGCCGGGCTCGGCATGCGCTCCAGCGGCTCTGCGGCGCGCCGGGCCCCCGCTCTCCTCACCCCGCGACCCTAGAGGGCACCAAGCCGCCGGCGGCCATGGCCACGCTGCCCAGCGCCGAGCGCCGCGCCTTCGCGCTCAAGATCAACAGGTAAGACGCGCTTCGCCGCGCGGGAGCCCGCGGCCGCACTGCCCGGCCCGCAGAGCGCCAACCTCTAGGCGGCTGCGGAGCGGTAGCCGGCGCGTCCCTGCGAGTCCGCGGCAGGGCGCGCCTGAGCCCCGAGGCAGCCGCGGTGGAGCCGCCGAGCGCGCTGCGGGCTCAGCCCCGTCTCGGCTGAGAGTAGCCGCCTTCTCGGTTGTCTTCAGCCATCCGTGTCCCTGCCCGGAACCCTCCACCGCACGTCGTCCGCGCGGCCCTCAGGGCTCTGACAGGTGGCCCGGAGGGTGAGGCGCGCGGGGTTAGCCGGGTTGGGCGCGCCACGCAGGTTCTCAGACGTTGAGAGTGGAGAGAATGAAGCGGCTGCGAGCAGAGCTTTGCTTTGAGAGGCAGCAGCTTCAAGACCTCTGATGTGCCGAGTAGGGCTCTGCCCCCTCCCCACCCCCACCTCGTTTTATTATGCCCCCAAAAAAGTTTGGCTCCTGTGACATCGCTATTTTTAATCCCTGGTCCAGAAAAGCCATGGAGTGGAAAAAGTGATTTTTAAAATAATTCTCCATTTCAGTAAACAAAAAGGAATGCCCGTGGCTGGCGGTTTTGGAGCTACAGCTCTCCAGCAAGGGACTAAGGTCTCAGGGCTCCCAGCTTCCCGGCCAGTTCGCAGTCAGAATTGCACGTGTATGGAAGCGCAGACTCTGTGCAACGTTCTCTGCTCAGGTGCTCTCACTGCAGCTTATCCTCCACTGAAAACTGCTGACAAGCATTTCGGGGCACCTGTGTTTTACCCGGAGAAGTCCAAGTTAAAAGATAACGTGAAACTAATCCTGGGTCGGCAGCGCTAGGGTCTGTTAGTCTCCTTTTCGCTGAGTCTGGGGAAGGCTGGTGCCACCTGCTTCGTGCTGCCGGTGTTCAGAGGTTTGAGCTGTAACGAACTAGAAGTCCCGCAAAACTAGGCGGTAAGGACTTCCAGGGGGCATACTGAGGTTTACTGGAGCGCTTATTTCCACCTGCTGTGTAGCTGGGAGCAACATCTCCCTCACCTTCGTATTTCTTCATCCACAACATGACTTTAATTATTAATGTGTCCTGTATGTTAACGCTGAAGGCCTAAGGGCACTGGTCCGAAGCCATCAAGTGCGCCAGGGAGTTTTTCCTGCGTTGGGTTTCCTGGTGGTTACACGCTAGGAGGGGCAATCCATTTGGGGAACATGGGGAAATCAGACAGAAGTCACTGGTGGTTTTGCCACGTGTCATGGCCACTTCTCCTCCAGGCCTTGTCCCTGTGGATTTGGAGCCCGGAAGTGTGGGTTAGAAGAAGGATGTTGGAGACTGTGGGCTCGATCTGGGGGAGTGAGCAGCACCAGGACTGATCTCTGAGGCAATCTTGCAAGCAACTCGGATTCCTGTGGCCGAAGGGTTAAGGAGAGAGGCCCTGTGTGGAATCAGTTCTGCTTGCAGGTTGGCGCTGCTACAAACTGGCCATGTCGTTTAATTTCTCTAGACCTTCGTATCTTTGTATGTCAGATGCCTCCTAGGACTGTTTAGAGGATTAAGTGAAATGATAGGTACAAAGTGCTGATAGTGCGTGGCTCACAATGAGTGTTAAAGAAATGGTGGCTTTCACGATCAGTCTCGTCGTCATTTCCATCATCACCATCTTGGTGCTGTTGTTGAGAGCTGAAGTCAGAGTTCTTTCCCCGGGGAGGCCAGTGGACTGGGTTCAGAGACACCAGTGGCTGGTGGGGCCAATGTTCTGCCTTCCAGTCCGGTGCTGAGAACACCAACCACACTCAGTGGAACAGAATGTGTGATGGAGCCTGACCAAGAAGGACCCACATATGTTCAAGAAGATATAAAGTGTTCCCTAACCCTCAGCTCTGAATAGAGATGGGCTATTTCTGTTGCTAGAGTTCTATTTTCCCTCTTGAAGCATTGTGTTTTGTATGGAAGAGTTATACTAAGGAGCTTGGCAGAAGTTAGTGTTTAGAGGAGTGGATTAATGAAAATTTGTTAATATGAGAATGCATCATTTATTGATCATTTACTATACCCCAGACACTGTGTTATATCCTTAATGGATTATATCACTAAATTCTCACCAAAGTCCTGTGAGACACAGGTGAAGTTTCATGTGGAAGAGGACAGTGAAGCTTAGAGACATCTGTGCACAAGGCTGGGTGGTTAGTTCAAGGCTATGCAGCCAGCAGTGGCAGAGCTGTGACTGCAAACTGTTCTAAACACTGTGCTCTTAACTGGGCTCCTGCTGGTGTGATCCATGTAGCTGAAAAATTTCCTTTAAAAGCAATTGCTTTTATTTTTCTAAGGTCATCATTTCAGGAGCTGCACTGACAAAATTGTTCTGTTTCTGATCTATGTTTAAGATACAAACAAGCAAAAAATGTGCTTTGCCATTTTTTAAGGTGCAAAAGAAAATATTTTCCTTGCATGCCTATGTAGTAGTTTTTTTTTTTGATCTTTTATTTCAATTACAACATCTTGTTCAACAATGTAATCATACCTTATTTATAGGACATATCCACTCTCACTCTAACCTTCTAGGACCTATGGCTTCCGATAATGCTGTCACTGATGCACTTACAACAGTTTCAATTTTTTTCATCTCTATGTAGTAGTTTTTAAATTACTTGTTCATTTCAATTAATTAGATCAAATTACAAAAGTAAGATAGTGATAAAATATGACCATTAGTGCATTCAGTGCGTGTTCATGGCTTTTCACTTTTCTGGTTAGGATGATATAAACAAACCCTTAAAAATAATTAACACCAGTGTGCTTCCTATTAATGAAATAGAGCTGGTATTATCTAAAACTGCACTTAAGAGCTCTTTCCACATGAACCTCAGGAAGGAGTGAGCAGACTCTCTTACAGCCCAGGAAGAGAGCCCCCCACTGTTTGCACATTCTGTGGCTTCCTGCACACAGCATTGCCTGCTTCAGGAGCAAGGCCAAAGCCAAAGAGGAACCTGCCACCGCCCTCCATGACTGCCCATGTTCTCTCTTGACCCTACAAAACCTACAGTCTGCTGCTGGAGATCATTGGGTCCACTTGCTTTGATCACCCAGCCTGACTGTGTAACTTGTTACAGTGAAGCATTTCTCTGGAATCCACAGCTCAGGAAGATGTAAGAAAAAGACCCATCCCTGAGCTTTTCTGAGTTAGAAAAGTGAAATTTGATTTCTCCTAAGTGTTATGTACTTGTGTTCATTTCAGTTTAGTAGTTGGTGAACGACTAGATATTAATTAGGCAGTTCATAATAATGTCTGTGCTTGGGAGTTAAGGCACTGCTGCGTTAAATGTCATTACAGTCCTTATAGGCACACCTAGTCTTGTTACTTTCCTTCCTTCCTCTCTTCCTTTTCTTTTCTTTTCTTTCTTTCTTTCCTTTTACAGAGGATAAAATACACTACTAATACATTGAAAATTCATTAAATAAAATCTTGGCTTATTTCCAACACAAAATAGGTCTAGGTCTTGACCAAATATTAAGTAAAGTAAGAACCTTGGAAAAGAAAACAATAGTAGAGAGTGCAGAAAAAGCATTAATGATTAGTGTTGGAATCCTGGCTACTCTACTTCCAATCCAGCTCCCTGCTAATGCACCTGGGAAAGCAGTGGAAAATGGCCCAAGAACTTGGCCATCCACGTGGGAGACCCAGATGGCTCCTGGCTTCGCCCTGGCCCAGCCATAGAAGTTGTGTCCAACTGAGGAGTGAACTAATGGATGGAAGATCTCTCTCTGTAAAGCTGCCTTTCAAATAAAGAAAGAAATCTTAAAGGAAAAAAAAAAAACAAGGTACTAAGAAAAGAGGATAGAGTTACATAGAGATTGCATTCAAGAGCAACCCTGATAATTTTGGGCATTAGGGGCCAGAATAGAATGAGGTGTAGAGGCTTCCTGAGAAGTGCTAACTACTGTTGTGTGTGGAGATAATGCACACATGAAAACGTTTGTGCTCACACATACAAATGTGATTCTGCAGTGGGAACAGTGCTGTCTTTTAGCAGCGAGGCTGACAGGTTGGAGGAAGTGGTGGTGCTTTCAGGAATTGCTTCATTTGTGTGATATGTTCTACACCAAAGTCCACAGAGAGTCACAGGCAATTGAACTTGAAATATTTGGTCTTTCATGCTTGTTTCCTTCTGGAATCTTGGGAATCTCCATCTGAACTGCATGCACCTAGTGGGACTTCCAGAACACACACATTCTGTGAGGATCAAGTTTTCTTCAGTGGGAGTTTTTTGAGCTTCAGCAGTGTTTGTGAAGCTAGTGTTTATTACTTCGTGGGCCTGTGGCAAGAAAATATAATAACATCATGTGATTATCTAGGGAAAGAAGTAGAGCTCAGGGGACCAGGTCTCCTGTCTCAATTCCTCATAGAGAGCAAGAGGTGGAATGAGATGGTGTTAGAAACACCTGCGGCGGGTCTTTTTGCATCCCATATCAGAGTACCTGGATTCAATTCTTGGCTCTGGCTCCTGGCTATAGTTTCCCACCAGTGCAGACCCTGGGAGGCAGCAGTGTTGGTCCAAATAATTGCGGTTAACCCATGTAAGAGACCTGAGTTGAGTTTCCATCTCTGCACTTCAGAGCATTTAGGAAGGGAAGATTTTTTTCTCTTTATCTGCCTTTCTCTGTCACTCTGCTTTTCGAATAAATTAATAAAAACTTTTAAAAAATCATGATCAACTCTCCACGCAAATCATTGTAGCTCTGCCTTACAACTTACCTAGATATATGATGATTCATTGAGTTAATTCTGTTATTGGATATTTGGAAACGATTCAGTTTTTCACAATAACGTATAGAGCTTGATAGAACAGTCTCATATTTATATATCTGTGCTAGTGCACAAACCTCTTTACAAGTGTCTTTTTTGTGTTGTTTTTGTTTATTTGAAAGGCAGGGTAACAGAGAAATATAGATAGATAGATAGACAGATCATCCATCCATGGTTTACTCTCCAAATGGCCACAACAGGAACCCAGAATTCCATCCAAATTTCCCAAATGGGTGGCAGGGATCCAACTGCTTGAAATATCACCTGCTGCCTTCCAGAGCATGCATTAGCAAAAGCTGGAATTGGAAGTAGAGGTGGGACTTGAACCCAGGCAGGAATGGTAAGTTAATCAGCTGTGCCATAACACTGGCAATCTACAACTTTGTGATGGTAGAGCTTTGAGCCAAAGAAAAGAAATGTTCTTCAAGCTTTTGACTGCCAAATTGACTCCTAGAAGCGTTATATCTATTTATGCTCCCACATGACCCTAAGAACACTCATTTCCCCTCATCACCTACTGCCAGACCCTGCCATGGGCTCTGTCCTCTTTCAAATCCTGACCCCTTTTCTTCAATGTCTCTAACCTCTTCCTGTTTAGCTTTTGTCCTAGGTTGCTGAGTGACCACTGATGTCATTCTTTAGGGATTAAAATAGTTATGCATTCTTCCTTTTTTGTTTGCTTTATATTTGATGGAAGATGGTGATAGCCTCTATCTTTTTTACTGTCTGCCCTGTTCCTTGAACAAACTTATTGATAAAGGTACTAGACTATTCAGCAACTTCTTTCTTTACAGATTCTTTTATAAAATCTAGTTGTCAGACCTTGAACTTACTTTGCTTGATCAATTCTAACTTTCCTTGGAGGGTGTAATCCCAATGGCCAATAGAAAACCAGAATCCTTCTCTGTTCCAAAGTGAGATTCCAGATTACATAAATCACCTTATGTTTTCTCATGTGGACGACAGAATAGAGATTATGGATTTATTTCATATTTTCTTCTGGTATTAGCTTTTGGGGCTAATCTAACACAGTAGGGTCACTGTACTCAGGAACCTCAAAAAACCTCACAATGTCTGTCATTCTTATTACTCAAGGGAGGAATTTCATTGTTCTCCTATAATAGATACCAACAATACCAATAACTAAACTGCACTAGATAGAGAAATACAAAAATCTATTAAACTCCTCTCTCTCACATATCAAGATAAGTTAGGCTTGTAAACTAGTCCTCGTTGATTCATCCACTTACTCCAGCTAGTGAGGATTATCATGTGGTGCTATGCAGGGTCCTGTAAATACAAAGACAAGTAATGGGCATTGAGAGCGTGGAGCTTAGGCCACAGTTATGTACTGGGAAAGGAGGGAGCGTTCCCTTGCCTCCTAGCCCTTTAAGCTGGGTGGTTTGTATCTTCAAAGCAGTCATCTGTTCTCGTCTCCTTCCTGCACCCTCAGAAGTGAGCACTATCAGAAAGCTGTGCTTTGAGGGTTTGTGCATATGTGCAGGTGCATATCCATGAACAGTCTATTGCACAGTTTCTGGAAAAAGACAAAGTCATTAGCATTCAAGCAAGCCTAGTAAGTTAAGTAATATCATTTTGAGTTAAAGATAAATTGTAACAGTAAAATAATGGAGATTTTTTTTAAAAAAAACACCTCTTCAAGAACTCTAAGGGCAGTTGCAAAGAAGAGCTGCAAAGTGATTTCAGGAAGACAACTTTATTAGGATAAATTGAATGGTGCTACTCATGTGAAATGATAAGGAACAAGTTGTTTAGATGTGTGCATTCTGATCATTTTTCCCAATCACTCCAAACATTACAGGCCCCTTACTCACTTCCTGGGACAGGCAGGAAGTCTTCAAAAAAACAAATTTTCTCCCTCGGATGAATGTACCCAAGATTGGCATTTGACCTGAGATAAGCCCTTGAGTTGATACAATGTTTATTTTAAAATAGATGGTTTCATTTATTTTTAATTTTTAATTTTTATTTATTTTCATCTACTTGAAAGGCACACACACACACACAGGGAGATAGAGACCTTCCATCTGCTGGTTCACTCCACAAATGCTACAAAAGCCAGGGCTGGGCCAGGCCAAAGCCAGAAGCCTGGAACTCCATCTGGCCTATGTGGGTGGAAGGGGCCCAAGCATTTGAGCCATCATCTGCTTTCTCCAAGTGTGCACATTAGTAGGAAGCTGAGTGGGAAGCAGAGTAAGTAGGTGGACTCAAATAGGCATTCTGACGGAATGCAGACGTTGCAAGCGGCAGCTTAACCTGCTGCACCCCAACTCCCACTCCATATATATGGTTTGAAATTCATGGAATACAGATTCTGTCTCCTTGCCTGGAGATGTAATTAGGAAGTGCGTGTATTAGCAAAAGAAAGGGTGGCATTTGCTCAAATGTCTTAGTGTGGCCCTTGTGGCCTTGGTATGACCAAATGGCTGGACTTGATTCTCCCCTTTTGTTAAGCGGGCATATCCCCTTATAGCACCACAGCTCCAATCAGACAAGCTGGAGAGAATGGGTGTGGGTAGAAAGGCTTTTCCTCCACTGTCTGCCTCCCTTTGTTGCCACACCCGGCCATAGCCAGCACCCAGCAAGCAGCTGCTTTGGTCCGACTGCTTGATCATCTGTACTTGGCTCTCTGCTGTGTAATGGGAGCACGTGAGAGAAGCAGGCTCTCAACACGAAGCTACTACTGGGCTCCATGATCCATTAGCCAGGCAAAATGGATCCTAACAGTTACTACTCATCATACAATCATACTACTCATACATACTACTCATCATACATCATACTGTATTTTCCATTCACACTAGAATGACATTCTGCTTTGCCTTATGCTAGTAGAAAAAACCAGGTTCAGAGCCCACTGACAGTGCAGGAGTCCTTAAGCAAATGGTGTTTCAAGGCAGGGTGCCCATCTATTCTTGGTGGGGGTAAAACTAATGCCTCCCTGTTGACATTCTGGTGGGCATGCTTCACCTTATGATATCTTGCTTGCTTTTCAAATCTACCTATTCTCACCATATCCCATTAGAAGAGGTGTCTAAGTTATCTGCTGTATTGTGTTCCCTATCCAGTAATTCCATTCAAATGCACAAGATTATTTTAGATTGCCAGGCATTATGGCAGGTTAACAACAGTCTTTGCCCTCAGCATGAAGGCTGGAGAGCGCAGGGTAACGTGAGTATCCCAGCTAGAGACTCTAGCTGGTGACAGTGGTTAAGTGGCTGCCTGCAGGTTAAGGGCTGGAATGGCAGAACTGAGCGGGGGCAAAAGCTCGAAGCCCTGGGGTAGGGACACTGAGGAGGTGAGGCTTCAGCCAGGCCCGGAAGGACAGGGTGGTGGCTGACAGCTGAGACTGATCTGGTGGGAAAGCAAGCTCGCCGTGTACCGAAGGGACTAGAGGGCGTTCCTTGAGAGCTGCAGTCATCCCAGTGCGAAGCGCTGAGATCTGGGATAAGGCCCAGGGGCTGGGGATGCCAGAAAGGGGCCTCCTCTGCACACATTTCCCAGGGAGCAGCTGGACACATCACACGCGTAGATTGCAGCCTACTGTGTGCCCAGCGCAGTTCTAACGTGGAAATTGAGCTATGAATCAGACAAGGGTCTTGTTCTAAAAGTTTATTCCAGTAGGGAGACAGTAAAAAAAAAATAACTCAATAAACACATGAGGAAATAGCAGGAAAAACAATTGCTATGTGGAGTACGAGAAACGGCTGAATAAGGGGCCGGAGGCTTTGGATAGGATGGCCCAGGAAAACACTTGGGTATATAACCCGTGGACAAGACCAGGCAGGGGGAGCAGCGAGTGCTGTGGCCAAGGCAGGAAGCAGTCTGGCAGGCTGGAGGGAAGTGGGGGCTGGTGTGCTCAGTGCATGAGCCGAGAGGAGTTAAAGGGAGAAGTCTGGAGAGACCCAGTCTCACAAACGCACCACAGGCAAGGGAAAGGTTTAAATGTTATTCTAATGCAGTGGAGTGGTTTTTGGAGCTGGGGTGTGATGGGATTGACTGATGTTTAAAAGATCAGGCTGGCTACTGTATATAGAAGCAAGGCAAGAGAGTGAGGGTGCCAGCTGGGAGGTACTACTGTATCCTGGGATAGGTGATATAGGTGATGGTGGCAAGACCAGAGAGCTGAATGGAGACACACACAGAGACAGAGACAGAGACAGACAAAGAGGGAGAGGGAGAGAAGCAGACAGCTGTGGGATACGTTTTGGAGCTAGGGCTGACAGATGAAATGTGGAATGGTGAAAATGAGAGAACAAGAGAAATCAGGATACCTCCATGGTTGAAGTTGTGAGTGAATATGCCTTTAACAGAAATAGAAAAGAATAGAGGAAGAGCTGCAGCCTTTAGGGTGAACTGAGAGGTTAATTGGGGACATATGAAGTCTAAGATACTTATTGACATTCAGATGGAATTACATACTATGCATTGTATTTAGGAAGCTGAGACTCAGAAAAATCAAAGTTAGCTACTTAAATTTGCAAGTTATTATCATACAGAGTGCATCTTAAACTCAGAATGAAAGGAAAATATTGAAATGGTAAGTTAACAGCCACAAAGGTATATGTATAGCATAGGATCATTTTTATTAAATATACATGTTCTCATATTGCTCTCAGTATGAGTAGAGCAATACATTTGATGGGGAAAGGACCAGAAAGACACAGATACCAACAGATTATGAATGTTTATTTGTATGTGGGGTGTGTTGTATGCATGCATGTATGTGTATTTTCTAAGTTTTCTTCCAAGAGTATTTTTGTAATTAGGAAAAGTAATGGTTATCATAATGCCAAGATTTCCATCCTAGGAAAGTGGGTTAAAGACATTGTCCATGAGAAACTATGAAAATTGGGTATTGAAGTCGGTTTTGGAAGGATAATTTTGTACTTCCTGTGTTAAGGTTTTGTTTTAGAAAATCTAGTAGGCTGTACATTTTTCTTTTAAATATTTATTTATTGGCCGGCGCCGTGGCTCAACAGGCTAATCCTCTGCCTTGCGGCGCCGGCACACCGGGTTCTAGTCCTGGTCGGGGTGCCAGATTCTGTCCCGGTTGTCCCTCTTCCAGGCCAGCCCTCTGCTGTGGCCCAGGAGTGCAGTGGAGGATGGCCCAAGTGCTTGGGCCCTGCACCCCATGGGAGACCAGGAAAAGCACCTAGCACCTGGCTCCTGCCATCAGGATGAGCACGGTGCGCCGGCCGCAGCGCGCCGACCGCAGCAGCCATTGGAGGGTGAACCAACGGCAAAGGAAGACCTTTCTCTCTGTCTCTCTCTCTCACTGTCCACTCTGCCTGTCAAAAATAAATAAATAAATAAACAAATATTTATTTATTTGAGAGGTAGAGTTATAGACAGATACAGGGAGAGACAGAGTGAGGGGTCTTCCATCTGCTGGTTCGTACCACAAATGGCTGCAACTGCTGGAGCTGGGCCAATCCAAAACCAGGAGCCAGGAGCTTCTTCTGAGTCTCCCACATGTATGCAGGGGCCTAAGCACTTGGACCATCTTCCACTATTTTCAGGCCATAGCAGAGACCTGGATTGCAAGTAGAACAGCTGGGACTTGAACCGACACCCATATGGGATGCCGGTGCCGCAGGCGGAGGCTTCATCTCCACCACAGCGCTGGGCCAGACCATACAGTTACAAATATTTACATATAGTTGCTTTCCCTCTCTGGGGCATGATTTTACTTGTCGCCTTGTAGAAGGTAACCGGTCACTTGAAAGAGAGGCTGCAGAGCCAACCCTGGGCCCGGCCTCGTGGTTTCCCTATTCTGTACGAGCAGCAATGTTTCACTCATCTGTCAGCTTGCGTCCTGGAGTAAAGCACTGGAGTAAAGGCCTCTGAGACCTTTCTGTAAACCTCTAAGACTTGGAGGCTCGTTGTGAGCACAGCATACCCTAGCCTAGCCTGACAGATCTGGTGGAGCATAAAATACGTCACATTTCTATTGAGCAGCTTGAGGTGTGGGCTTGGGATAGAAAACACTAACCAGAAGTCATCTGTGGAGCAGGGGGTGGGGTGGGGGACTGGGGAGTGGACACGTTTCTGGGAGGAACAGCATAGTGGGAAGAGCAAATGAATGGCTTGTGAAAAGGTCACTGCCAAAGGTCACGGTACAAGAGGGAAGAGCTATAAAGAGAGGAGGAAGTGCTTGTCCACAGTATGGCAGATGGCTGTAGTAGCAGAAAAAGCAGCCAACAGGGCATTTACAAGGGTCAGATGCCTTATTATGTGGGAAAAGAGCCACTGGATTTCTCTTGCAAACGAGTCCTGAGAACTTCGGCCGCAGCAGTTTTGGTGGAGTTGTGGGGAAGGAAGTCGGATTTCTTGAGGTTATGGAGGGAGTTGCTGTAGAGGAAAGAGAGGAAGCTCTTGCAGACTCCTCCTTGAAAAAGTCTCCGTGAGGCAGAAGAGAAGTGGGACAGTGGTAATCAGAGGCTCTCTAAGGTTGTGGCTTTTCCAGAGACTTGGCTCATGGTGTTGAACAAGGATGCTCTCCCCTTAGGAAGAGCGGGTTTTAGTCCTATAAAGTCTCTCTTAACTTGTGGGTAAAGTTATTTGGAATACGTGGTGCTGTGTAACATGTATCAGATTTTGCTTTGTACTGGCATTCAGGCATCTAACAGTAGGCGGGATGTCTGGTCCCGTGCTTAGGACACCACTTGGGACACCCATGTCTTATATCACAATGTCTGGGTTCAAGTCCTGGCTCCACTCCCAATTATAGCTTCCTCCTGCACACCTTGGGAGGCAGCAGCTGATGACTCACGTAGTAGAATCCCTGCCACCTACATGGCAGATTGAATTCCTGGCTCCTGGTTTCAGCCTCACCCAGGTCTGTCTGTTGTGGGCATTTGGCGAGTGAACCAGCAGAAGGGAGATATCTGTCCGTGTTTGTCTCTCTGCCTTCCAAATAAATAAAATTTAAAAAATTTATAACAATAGTGTAAGATTTTATTTAGATACCATCTTCATTGGAGATCTTTTTTTAAAAAAATTATTTGAAAGAATGAGTGACAGAGTGGCAGGGAGGGAAGCAGAGAGGCAGAGAGAGAGAGAGAGAGAGAGAGACATACCTGATCATCTATTGGTTGTTCACTTCCAGAATGTCCAAAACAAGCCAGGCTGGGCCAGATTGAAGCCAAGAGCTGAGAACTCCACCCGAGTTTCTTATGAGGGTGGCAAGAACCTAAACACTTGGACTATCATCCACTGTATCTCAGGCAAAATAGCAGGAAGCCAGGTCATAAATGCAAAGTGTCTGGCACTGGAACTAGCATTCCAGGAGAGGATAGAGCATTCTGGAGCAGCAGCTCGCCTGGCTGCACGGTGACACCTGTGAAGCTCTCAGTCGCACTGTCATATGTTATCTTTAAAGATTTTGTTATTTTTAAACTTATCTTCACTTGTTTGAAACAGAAAAATTATAGGAAAGAATGCTTTTTAAAACATTTCATTTATTTGCTTTATTTGAAAAGCAGAGACAGTGTGTGTGGGAGGGTGTGGGCAGAGAGAGAGAGAGAATCAATCTCCCATCCACTGGTTCACTTCCCAAGTGCTCACAATAAATAGCCAGGGCTGGGCCAGGCTGACATCAGGAGTCAGAAACTCAATTTGGATCTCCCATGAGGGTCGCAGTGACCCAAGTACTTGAGTCATCATCTGTGGCCTCCCAGGATGTCCGTTAGCAGTAAGCTAGAATGGAGAGCAGAGCTAGGACTCAAAACCAGCGCTCCAGTATGAGATGCAGTCATCCCAAGCAGTGTGGTAATCACTGTGCCGGATGCCTGCCTGGGAACAGGTACTTTGATGGCTATATTTTCCTGTTTGAAAACCACTTGTTATGGGCTAAATGGTGTCACCTCTCAAGATTCTTATGCCCCTAGTTCTTGTGAATGTGATCATATTTGGAAATAGTTTCTTTGCATATATCAGCAAGTTAAAATGAGATCACACTGGATTAGAGTGGGCCCCACATTATGTTCCCTGCTATCCTTATAAAAGAGACATATAGAGACAAATACATGAGGACAGGGGCAGAGTCTGCAGTTAGGCAGCTGTAAATCAAGGGACATAAGGGACAGCAAGCAGCCGCCAGAGCTAGAAGAGGCAAGGAAGGATTATTCTTAGCTCCTTGGGGGGAAACATGACCATGCTGAAATTTTGACTTCCAGATGTGTTAGAGAATAAATTTGTGCTTTAGGCCATGCTGTTTGTGGTAATTTGTTCTCACAGTCCTAGGAAACTAATATACCATCCGCAAGTTATTGATTTAAACAACAATAATTTGCTGTTTTCATGATTCCAAGCATTTTGGGTTGGGTCAGGTGGACAGTTCTGGTCCTCCTGTGGTCATTCCCATGGCTGCAGTTAGCTGATGGCTCAAGTGAAGCTGTAGGGTTGACAGTGGCCTCACTCGCAGGCCCAGGGCCTTGGTGCTCACTGTCAGCCAGGCCTGATCCTCTTCCCATGATCTCCCATTATAATGCACGTTGCTGTGCTTTTTTACATCCTTTCTCGGAGGATGAAAGTGGAAGTTGCAAGGCTTCTTGAGAATTGAGCTCTATGAGGTCATGCCCACAATATTCACTGATGAAAGCACGTCATAAAGCTACTCAGCTTCAAGCAGTAGGAAAACAGACTCGACCTGTTGATGGGAGAAGCTGCTAAATATATGGCCACTTAAAATATTTTTTAATTTATTTGAGAGAGAGAGAGAGAGAGAGAGAGAGAGGGGAGAGAGAGAGAGAGAGAAAGGAAGCCTGGTTCCTCGTTCACTCGCCGAACGCCTGCCATGGCTGAGACCAAAGCTGGGAGCTGGTGACTTAACCATTGTACTCTGATGTGGGATGCAGGCATCTGAACTGGTAGCTAAGCAGCGTCCCTATTTGGCCATTTTATCTGCCGCAGCATAAGCTGAAGGTCGTTTTGTTCCCTGCTCCCATCACAATACCCATTTCATTAGCTGAGAAACAGAACAGATTAAACTGCCTCCTTCAAAATTGCCAAGTGAGTCACACTTTGTCCGAGACCAGCCCATGGAAGACAACTCTCAAGTGTCTGGAAGAGTTAAACACAGCCCTGCCTGGAGGCAGGTGAATGGAGTTAATACCTTCTTGAGTTTCTCTTAAATCTCATAATTACATGGATGGAGCCCAGATGGCAGAGCTGTCTGGTCCAGAGATGAAGAAGCAGTTTGAGAGTCTCAGAGAGAAGGTGCCTGAAAATTGCCATGTGTTACTCAAAGGATCGGGACATAGAACTCAACTGATTGACTAGGCAAAAGGACAGCAAACACATGACTTCCGGAGTCACCAGATGAGCTTAGAAATTTAATGACTGCTGGAGTCCTGTGTCTACTCTGGGGTGGGAAGAATTAAAAAGGAGTTGAAGAAACGAGGTGGGTGGGGATATAGACTGACATGCCAGGAAGATGTGTGCTGTGAGCAGTGTCGGGTCACTCCAGTTTTAGCACTGTTTATAGGTGCAGTAACAGTCAAACCATGTAGTGGCTTGAACAAATTAGGGGTTTGTTTATTTTCCCTTACATAATAAGAATTCCCGTGGCTGACAGTTCAGGTCCAAGGTGCCCCTGGAAACTTGGGTTCTCTGTGTCTGTCTGTCTCTTTTCCTTTGCCATGTGGCTTTAACCTCATAGTTGTGAGATGGCTCCTGGAAGTTGGTACATTGAATTCATAGCAGAGACAGAAAGAAGCAGGAAGGCAAAAAGAGACATGCCAGCTGTCTTTGCTCCCTTGTCAGAAACCTCCAGAAGTTTACATGAGTTTTGTTACCTCTTAGTACAAAGGAGGTTGGCAGATGCGGTTTGTATTAGCCCAGCATGTTATCCCGCCTCAGTGCTCCCAGGATTGAATTACAGTGAAAGGACTCAGGGATCCTGATCACCACTGTGGGTCTCTGAAGGAGATTCAGCTCCTGCTGCAGCCCCCAACAGTCATTGTGGGTATGAATTGGAGACAGAAGTTGTGTTTTGGCATCATGGCACCTCTACCCTGTTACTACTTGTAGCAGATTGTAGCTCATAGAATCCTAGAAGCCCGACCTAATGAGGATAAATATCGGGCTGTTCCAATATTAAATCAGGGTAGGCTAGTTGTTAAACAATCCCTAGATCTCAGTTTGTTAACCCAACAAGGACTTATTTCATATTCATATCCCTCTTATGCAAGTCAGGTGGCTCTCTCTCTCTCTCTTCTCTCTCTCTCTCTCTCTCTCTCTTAAGATTTATTTATTTGAAAGACAAAGAGAGAGGAATACTCCATCCACTGGTTCACTCTCCAATGGGTTCCAACAGCCAAGGCTGGACCAGGCTGAAGCCAGGAACTCCACCTGGGACTCCCACGTGGGTGGCAGGGGCCCAACTACTTGGCTTATGTTCTTGATCTTCCCAGGTGCTTTGACAGGAAGCCAGATACAAAGTGCAGTGGCCAGGACTCAAATCTGCACTCTGAAATTGGATGCCGACATTGCAAAAGGTGACTGAACCTGCCTTGCCACAACGCTGCCCTCAAGTAGCTCTCTCCTAAGCAGTTGCTCAGCCACCAAGGCTGCTTCCATCTCATGGCTCCACCACTGTGTGATGCTCAGGTGACTCTGCAATCATTCAGCCCATGGCCAGAAAGAAGAAAGAGTGAATGATTGTGGATCCAGTTCTTTAAATTCCTCAACTCCAAAGTAGTGCTCATGACTTGTACTCACATTCCATTGGTGAGGACTACCCACAGGAACCACGGTCTGGAGTCAGTGCTGTGGTATAGTGGGTAAAGCCACTGCCTGCCGTGCCAGCATCCCATAGGGGCACCAGTTTGAGTCCTGGCTGCTCCACTTTCAATCCAGCTCCCTGCTAATGTGCCTGAGAAAGCAGCAGATAATGGCCCAAGTGCTTGGGCCTCTGTACTCATGTGGGAGACCCGGAAGAAGCTCCTGGCTTTGGATCGGCTCAGCTCCAGCCATTGTGGCCATTTGGGGAGTGAACCAGCAGATAGAAGACCTCTTTCTCTCTGTCTCTATCTCTCTCTGTAACTCTTTCAAATACGTATGCTGGGGGCATATGTGTGGCAGCCACTTTCCAGCAGTGATGCTTCATGGTGACAAGGGAGCATTAGTGTTGGGAGGTCAGCTAGCCTTCTGTGCCACCAAGTCTCAGTCCTTTAGTTGCTGGCCACTAATTTCAGTGCATTCTGTAAGTATGCATAGGCCTGTTTGGTTTTCTTTTGGCAGATAGGTCTAAGTCACTGGGTTATGGGTGACAGGGGTAGGAACAACAGGGGAAGCAAAAGCTAAGAGTCTATCAAAAGCACCTGAGATTTTAGGTGACAGTAAGAATACCCAGGAACTTCAAAAAGTTTGTTGAAACATAGATTTAAAAGGTAAGTTTATCTTATTGCAAATACACCTCGAAATCTATGCATAGTTTTTTCCTAGTGTGTGTTATCCATGAACCTTTTGAAGACCCCCTTGTACAAGTTATAATTAAACCATAAGGAAGCATAGCATAGCAGCATAGCAGGTTAATGCCTGTGATGCCGGCATCCCATGTGGGTACTGGTTTGAGTCCTCGCTGCTACACTTCTGATCCAGCTCCTGTTATTGTGCCTGGGAAAGCAGTGGGAGATGGTTCAAGTCCTTGGGTCCCTAACCCACTTGGGAGACCCAGATGAAGCTCCTGGCTCCAGGCTTTGACCTGGCCCAGCCTTGGCCATTGCGGCCACCTTGGGAGTGAACCAGTGGGTAGAAGCTCTGTCTCTCTGCTGCTTCTCTAACTCTGCCTTCCAAATAAATAAATAAATCAAAAAAAAAAAAAAAGAGGAAGTAAAGTTGGTAGGAGGGAAAAAAAAACATTTAAAATCTTATTACAATTAAGGATACCAGAAATATGTGCAGTTGGATGTTTTTTGGAAATCCTACAAATTGATACAGAACCGGATTGCTCATTTTTTTTTCCTTAAAACCACCAATGTAAATAATTTTAGGAAAAGCTGGAAGGTTGAGATATTTTTAAACAACTTCTGTGTGATTAGAATCGGTATTGTATCTGAGAGGAAACAAGAGCTTCTGATGGAAGAGACAGCAGCATTCTCAGAGGTTCACTCCCACGTGGGGAGTAACTGTGTCACAGTCCATGTTCTCCCCGAGAGGGGAATTTATGCAAGAAGCTGACTCACTTTACTTGATGTCGTTTGTTCACTTTGGGTTTGTTGGTGCCTCTTGTTTTATTTGTCTTTTAATCATTTAACAAGCTGTGAAATAGGTCCTCCTTATTGATGTCTGTAGGTACAGTAACAAGATCATAACCACTCGTTGCAGAGAGGAGCAGTGTAGACAGAGCAGTGTAGCAGTGAGTCAGAGTCGTGGGAGGCATGCAAGTCAGATTCCCATCCCAGCTCCACTGACCTCTGCGGGAAGAGCTGTCACAAGTTCTTTAATGTACCCAAGTCTCGATTTTCTCATCTGTAAAACAGGAATATAGGCAGTAGCCAATCAGAAGAGTCAGTGAATGAATAAATATGAAAATACTACACAAATGAAAAATCACTAAACACACAGTGAGGAAACACCTGTACCATGGGGAGAAATGCCAGATTTCTGTCATTATTAGTAAGGTAACATATAATTCACCTAACATAGGGTCTCATACTTGCTAGGTACTCGAAAAAGAAAAAAAAAAGTAAAATAAAGTGGATGTGAGAGATGGAGAAGTGTTAGAACAACAGACAGCCCAACAACATAAAGTAGGGTTTCAATTCATTTACAAGTCACAGGGCTTATATTCAGAATTGACAGAAGCCTGTCCCCCTAAAACGCATACACACACATACATACATGCATACACATACACACATACATACACAAACACATACACACATGGCACACTCACACATACACATACACACACACCTACAGCACACACTTAATGCTGAGCTTGTAAGAAAAGAGGTATAATAGCAAAAGGAAAATTTGGACCTTAAATTTCACTAAGACCTCAGATTGTCTGAGCGCTTAAAGAGCAGTTGCTTTTTCCAAAAGGTGACTTTTATGGGAAATTCTGACAGTTATGAAAGATGGCAGAGAGGACCTGAAGAAGCCACATAAGGAATGCCTGGGAAGCAAGCATCGCAAATGTTTAAATGAGAGATGGGAGAGGGAAACAAGTTGAGGAGCAGCAACTGAGCCTGAAGAATAGAACTTCGCATGGGTGTTTGGCCTTGCTGAGTGACTCACTTAGGAGCCTGTGGCCCATATGGGAGTGCCTGGGCGTGACACTCAGCTCCAGTCCTGACTTCAGTTTCCTGCGAAAGCAGACCCTGGGAGGCAATGGTGAGGGTTGAAGTGCCTGGGTTCCGGCCACCCACGGGGGAGACTGTGCTGGAGTTCCCCACTCCTGACTTCACTCAGCTCCAGCCTGCTGCCTTTGTGGGCATTTGGAGAGTGAACCAGTGGGTGGGAGTTCTGTCTTTCAAATAGATAGATAGATAGATAAATATTTCTTTTTTTTTTTTTTTTTTTGACAGGCAGAGTGGACAGTGAGAGAGAGAGACAGAGAGAAAGGTCTTCCTTTGCCGTTGGTTCACCCTCCAATGGCTGCCGCGGTCGGCGCGCTGCGACCAGCGCACTGCGCTGATCTGATGGTAGGAGCCAGGTGCCAGGTGCTTTTTCCTGGTCTCCCATGGAGTGCAGGGCCCAAGCACTTGGGCCATCCTCCACTGCACTCCCGGGCCACAGCAGAGGGCTGGCCTGGAAGAGGGGCAACCGGGACAGAATCTGGCGCCCCGACCGGGACTAGAACCCGGTGTGCTGGCGCCGCAAGGCGGAGGATTAGCCTGTTGAGCCACGGCACTGGCCAGATAGATAAATATTTCAAAAGAATAGCACTATAACTCTAGATTGGAGACCTGCAGACATTTTCCCTATTCTTTTCAAACATGAGAGATAGCTTCTTATTATAAAAGCTATCATGTTAATTATAGAAAAAGCAGCAGTGTAGATAAGCAAAAAATTAACACAAATTATTTCTAATTGTTCAACCTAATGTTAATCACTCTAAACAGCTTTATATATGTTTTGTCAGATACACACACATGCATGCATATTTTCTAAATCATTGAAATCACGCTTACATGCAGTTTTATAATGTACTTTGTTTAAAAATATAAACGACTTTTCAAATCATTAAATAGTCTCACGTTATCTTTCTTTTTTCTTTTTTTTTTAAAGATTTATTTATTTACTTGAAAGTCAGAGTTACACAGAGAGAGGAGGAGAGGCAGAGAGAGAGAGAGAGAGAGAGAGAGAGGTCTTCCATCTGCTGGTTCACTCCCCCAGATGGCTGTAGTGGCCGGAGCTGCACCAATCCAAAGCCAGGAGCCAGGGGCTTCTTCCAGGTCTCCCAAGCGGGTGCAGGGGCCCAAACACTTGGGCTATCTTCTACTGCTTTCCTAGGCCATAGCAGAGAACTGGATCAGAAGTGGAGCAGCCAGGACTCGAACTGTTGCCCATATGGGATGCCAGCACTGCAGGCGGCAGCTTTACCTGCTACACCACAGCACTGGCCCCCCTCATGTTATCTTTCTAATAAATGCATGGCATTCTACGTGCAGAGTATAATTTATTTATAATTTATTTAACCAATTCTCTGTTGAGCTAAATTGACTTCCAGTTACTTCCCACTAGACAAATTACCTCACTGGAAAAATTTAGGTACTCACTTGAGCTTTCGTCTCTCATGATTCCTCAGAATCAGTGCTGGAAACGGAATCACAGGCTCCAAAGCATCCACTGACATATATGGCTTCCTGGTTGCCCTTAGGAAAGTTGCAATGGCATCTGTCTTAAAATGAGGTTTAAAATCATTTTAAAAATTGTGGCATTCCTAAACTTTGTCTCAATCCTTAGGGAAAGTTATTGAAGGTAGTTTGCATTCAAATGAGTACCAACTGGTAAGATCAATCTTTTATAGGTGCCTTCAAGAACAAATCGACATCAAAAGATTGTACTGGGGCTGGGGTTGTGATGTAGAGGTAAAACCACCAACTGCAATGCTGGCTTCCCATACAGGTGCTGGTTCAAGTCTCAGCTGCTCTACTTTTGATCCAGCTCCCTGCTAATAACCTGGGAAAAGCAGCACAGGGGGACCCAAATACTAGGGGCCCTGCCACCCATGTGGGAGACCAGGAGGAAGCTCCTGGCTCCTGGTTTGGGCCTGGTCCAGCCCTGGCCTTTGTGACCATCTGGAGAATGAATCAGTGGATGGAAGATCTCTCCTTCTGTCTCTCCCTATTTCTCTCTGTCTCTGTCTCTGTAACTCTGTCAAATAAGTAAATAAATCTTTTTTAAAAATTAAAAAATATAGTGATCTGAAATCATTATTAGAATTGAGTCAGGTAAACTAAAGATATATTTAATTTGGACAACTATTATTAATTCCTAAGGTTCCCTGGTGGCCACAGATTTTCAAATGAACACTTTTGTGGGTAATCTTGGTCCTGTTTGAGGCCCCTTCATATGAATTACCAACATTTCCAGCTATACACAAGAACCTATAATGTAGTTCTTGTCAGGCAATTAAATGTGTATTTTCTTACAGCAAGTAAATTAAATAAGTATACTTAGAAGATGAGAGTGCAGCAAGTATACCTGAAAGAAACTATTAATTTGTTATACAGAATTTAATTTTCATTGCGTTTACATGCTACCTTCACTTAAGTTTATGTTATATTCCCTTATTAATTTATTGATCCATTATATAACACTTATGAGCACTTACTATGTGCCAGGCTTCGGTGATGTAGAAAGACCCTACTGTCCTGGCTGGTGTCGAGGCACAACAGGTTCAGTCTTCACTCACGATGCTGGCCTCCCATATTGGAGTGCCAGTTCAAGTCCACGCTGTTCTGTTTCTGAAACAGTTTACTGCTATATATCTGGGAAGGTAGTGGATGACTACTTGGTTCCTGCCATTCACATGGGAAAACCAGGTGGAGTTCCTGGCTCCTTGCTACAGCCTGGCTAGGCTGTTGTGGCCATTTGAGAAATGAAGCAGTAGTTCAAGATTCTCTCTCTCTCTCTCTCTCTCTCTCTCTCTCTCTCTCTCTGTGTGTGTGTGTGTGTGTGTGTCTTCCTCTGTGTCCTCTGCTTTTAAATAAGTAAAGAAAAAGAGGGGCCGACACTGTGGCACAACAGGCTAAAGCCCTGGCCTGCAGTGCCAGCATCCCATATGTGCACTGGTTCGAGTCCTGGCTGCTCCACTTCCAATCCAGCTCTCCGCCAATGCACCTGGGAAAGCAGTGAGGATGGCTCAAGTGCTTGGATTGGTGCACCCACGTGGAGACCTGGAAGAAGCTCCTGGCTCCTGGCTCCAGACAGGCTAACCTCTAGCCACTGTGGCCATTTGGAGAGTGAACCAGTGGATGGAAGACTTCTTTTTCTCTCTGTTTCTATCTCTATCTGTAACTTTGCCTTTAAAATAAATAAAATAAATCTTGAAAAAAAAAAAAAAAAAGGAAAGACCCTACTGTCATGAAAGTTGCATTCTAATGCACAAAACATGTGGTCAATAAATGACTAGAATGTCAGATCAGGCCTTAATTTCCTTATCTGTTCAATTAAAAGATAGTATTTTATTGCAGAGGGCTGTGATGAGTACTAAGAGATTCTGTGGAGATTATTTACCACAGGGGTGTTTAATAAATGTTATTTCTCTTTTTTCTTAGGAAATGAGAAAGTGATTTAATATGAAGATATTAATAAATTCTGTATTCCACTATGAGTGGTTTGCATCGTTTTCTGAGCCAAATTGCATAGCAGCTGCCACCCTGCAGAGAAGGGCAGCATAAGCCCTCAAGTCAGGGAGTTGTGCTGAGCCAGGTTTTCATGAGCCATTTCTTGCACACAGATGTCTTGTGTTGCCAGGGCCTCGGAAGAATCGTACCTTTGATATTTGGCTCTCAGTTTTCTGCAGAGATAGTCTTGTTAGATGGTTTCTAAAGTTCTTTTCAGACCTAAAACACTTTGTCTACTCTTTTTTTTTTATTATTTGAAAGTCAGAGTTACACAGAGAGAGAGGAGAGGCAGAGAGAGAGAGCGGTCTTCCATCCGATGATTCACTCCCCAATTGGCTGCAATGGCCAGAGATGTGCTGATCTGAAGCCAGGAGCCAGGAGCTTCCTCCAGGTCTCCCACGTGGGTGCAGGGGCCCAAGAACTTGGGCCATCTTCTACTGCTTTCCCAGGCCATAGCAGAGAGTTGGGTCAGAAGTGAAGCAGCCTGGTCTCAAACTGGCACCCTTAAGGGATGCCGGTACTTCAGGCCAGGGCGTTAACCCACTGTGCCACAGTGCCAGCCCCTGTCTACTCTTGAATAAATTCTTCCCCCGGAGGTCCACCCAGAAGGATGATTGCCTTGCTCCAGACTTCCCTTGAAAAGAAAGCCAGACCCTTGCCTCTGCAGAAGGATAGAAACTCAACTACAACTTCTTTTCAAAATTCTTTTTTACTGAGAGAAAGTGGAAAGGTAAACTGTGGAAAGTTTAAATTATAATTCGTCTTCATTGATAGGGAAGACATTTGTAAACTGGGAGAAACTGAAAAACCAGTGATATATTTCTTGTGTCAAAAAAGGACGATTATTGATATTTATTTTAAAAAATGAATTGCATTTGTTGAGCACTTGCTATGACCTTCACATGTATCGCCTTGTGTAATTGTCCTAACAGCCCAAGACACTGGGGTGTTATCTTTCAAGGACGCAGATATGGAAACTGAGTGAGGGTGTGCAACCTACCCATGGATGCGAGTGGCAACATGTGGAAGACATTCAGGTCCAGCTGATACCAACCCCACATGCTTTTCACCACTTGCTGATTTTTGTTTTTGGGAGAGGAAAAAGAGAGAGACAGAGACAACGAGCAAACTCTTATCCTCTGGTTCAATTTCCTATTGCCTGCAATGGCCCCAGCCAGGATTTGGGAACCTAATCACTTGGGCCATCAATGCTGCCTCCCAGGGTGTGCATTAGCAGGAAGCTGGAGTCAGAGCAGGAGCAGGAAGTTGAACCCTGGTACTCAAATGCGGAGTGAGGATATCCTACTGGCATCATAATCGCTGGCCAAACACTTGCCCCCATTGCTGCTTTTTATTGCCAGTCATTCTCACCAACAAGCCAACTTTCTAGGTGAGGTAAGTTCTCATCACAGCCTTCCATGCAGTCTGTTGAAACTGTTTTAGAGGATTGACTTTCAGGAAAGCCCTACCCTGTCTACTCTAAACAGAGCTGGAGGTCCCCTTGCGGCATCTGAAATGCCAGTGGTGGTATCTCTTCATCAGAGCTTGGAATAAGATTTTAGGGTATTTTCTCTTTCCAGTAGAGCAGGCCAAAATCAACTTGATTCTTCTCTAAAATTAGCTGTGAACAAAGATGCATTTTCAAACTAAAGATTCTAACCTTTTTCCCCCTACCACATTATGAAAATTAGAAATAATCCCCTAAGAACAACATCCAGCCTTTGGGGGTTTAATTAACCCAGTGGCATAATGCATGAACTTGATTTGAGATGGAGGAGAGAATGTTTGGGATGCTGGGAGGTGACTTTTCCATGCTTCAGTGTGACTGTGACAAATACGTTTGCATTCACGTCTGGGTCCCAATGACCAGTGCCTATTGCTAACCCTGAGGGCTGTTGCCATTAAGAACCACCCAGCAGGCACCAGCATTGTGGCACAATAGTTAAGTTGCTGCTTGTGACACCAGCATTCCATGTTGGCGCACTAGTTCAAGTCCCAGCTGCTCTGCTTCTGATCCAGCTTCCTGATAATACACCTGGGAAGACAGCAGATGATGGCCCAAGTGCTTGGGCCTCTGCCACCCAAATGGGAGATCTGGATGGAGTTTCAGGCTTCTGGCTTTAGCCTGGTCCAGCACCAGCCATTGCAGCCGTTTGGAGAGTTAGCAAATTTCTGTGTCTCTTTGTCTCTGTCTCTCTGTGTGTCACTTTGCCTTTCAAATAAATAAATAAACCTGTCTTTTAAAAAGAGATGTACCCTGCAAACCCACAGAATGTGGGTCCCTGTTGTCTTCATCTGGAAAGACATCAAGGTGTGGTGAAAGAGACACCACTCTGGCGGTCACATGTGGGTTCTGGTCTCTCCTAGGGCACCAGTGAAGTTCAAGTTCCAGATACAAAGGAGAAAGAGCGGACCTGTTCATTGACTCCAATAGGTCCTGACTGGCACATGTTCTGTTTAGTCTCAAGATTTCCAAAGTGCTCAATTTGCATTCCCTCTGTGTTCCCAACCCTGGAGCTATGTTTTATCTTGTCCGCTACCATTGCCCCTAAAGCCACAAGTGGCTCTAGATGAGCGGGAATTAGCTGCATGGTATTCTGTGGATCTCATTGCCTGAGTTGAGAAGACTTTGATTCCCAAATGTGTCTTAGACTTTACCCTCTGGAAGAGGACGTCAGTGCAAGGGACCCTTTGGTCCATAATCCCTTGTTCTCTCTAGAACTCCCTCATCACTACCCTCAAAGACAGTCTGTGGTACTACTACTCCAAATCTTATAAACTTGGTCTTTACCTTTAGCTTTCAGAATTTGTCACTATAATCCATGGAATGAAATATACTTTGCAATCTCTTTTTCTGAAACAAAAGTTTCAAGAAACCATCAAGTTAATTGTACACTTGCCAATTCACTTTGACATTTGCTATTCTATTCTATTTTTAAATTTACTGGTTATATCCCACTAACTTCATCTCAGGTCACGTGTTAATAAATCAGATCCATTCTTTATACACACGGAGTACTCTACCTACCACCTATCACAGTCTGTGACCTTTATTTCATGTGATTGCTTCCTGCTGTCCCCTATCAGCTGCGTGGTGGGCTGTAACCTTTAGGTCTTGCTCACATTAGAGCCTTGCACATTACAGATGTTTAATAAATATTTATTAAAATAATTAATAAACTAATGCATGTGGCTAGACTTCCCGAGGTCTGTATATTTCTTCCCCAGAATTCTATCACAATTCTCCAAGTCTAAAGCTTGCTCCCAGATGTGTGGAAGTTTGAAGCTCAAACTTGCTAGAAATACTTCCAACCACAGCCCCTGAAGTCTTCACTGGGATTCACTCCCCAGCCCATCTGTAGATGACCCATCAAAGATGGACCAGTACTTTTTAAAACATTTTTTAAAATATTTTATTTATTTATTTGAAAGAGTTACAGAGAGGCAGAGAGAGAGAGAGAGAGAGAGAGAGAGAGGTCTTCCATCAGCTGGTTCACTCCCCAAATGACCGCAATGACCAGAGCTGTGCCGATCTGAAGCCAGGAGCCAGGAGCCTCCTCCTGGTCTCCCACGTGGGTACAGAGCCCCAAGGACTTGGTCCATCTTCTGCTACTCTCCAGGCCATAGCAGAGAGCTGGATGGAAAGTAGAGCAGCTGAGACTTGAACTGGCATCCATATGGGATGCCAACACTGCCGGTGGCAGCTTTACCCAATATTCCACAGCACTGGTCCCCTAAAACATTTTTATTTTTTATTTGAAAGGGAGAGTTACAGAGAAAGACACACACACACACACACACACACACACACACACACAGAGGGATCTTAGATCTACTGGTTCACTCCCAAAATGACTGGAGCTTAGCCATACTGAAACCAGGAGCGGAAGGGTTGAAGCCAGGAGTCAGAAGCTTCATTTGGGTCTCCCACATCGGTGGCAGGGACCCAAGTCCTTGGGCCGTCTTTGACTACTTTCTCAAGAACATTAGCAGGGAGCTGGATCAGAAGTAGACCAGCCGGAACTCAAACCGGCCACGTGAGGGATGCTGGCATCAAAGACAGTGGATTAATCTGCTGTGCCACAATGCTGGGCCCAATGGCATTTTGAAGAAGGCTCACCACTGCCTTAACAAGTTCAGTGCCTCTGTTCAAGGGAGCTGAAGGAGGGGCTCTCCAGGGCACATAGCAGACTCATGGAGGAAACAGAATATCTGGGTTTCATGACTGCTGGCCACTTGAGTTGGCCATGTCAGGCAAGTTTATCATTCCATACAGATACGGAAGACTGAGTTTTCCAAAGGTTTTGAATGCCCTGAATATTTTCCTTTTGACAGTTAATAAAAATATTTTCACCCTTACAACCAAAATAGAAAATAGTTCTGCATAAATTGTTATTCATACCTGATATGTGGGAAGCAGTGTGTTTCTGTATTTATCATACTATTAATTTAAATTCAGTATTTTCAATTGTCTATTTAAAGTCAGCTAAAGAAATAAATTGCTATTTTATATTTTTCTCAGTATTCAAATTTTGTAAGTTAAATATTTTAAATAAATGAACTCATGGAATTTACTCATCTTTTCACTAAACAGGTTTTTTAATGAATTATACAGAGAGAGAGAGAGAGAGAGAGAGAGAGAGAGAGATCTTCATCTCGTTCACTCCCCAAATGGCTGCATTGACAAGAACTGGGCCAGATGAAAGCCAGGAGCCAGGAGCTTCTTTCAGGTCTCCCACATGGCTTCAGGGACTCAAGCACTTGGGCCATCTTCTTACTTCCCAGGCACATCAGCAGGGAGCTGGATCAGAAATGGGACAGCTGGGACTAGAACCAGCACCCATAAGGGATGCTGGTGCTGCAGGTAGCAGCTTAACCTGCTATGCCACATCACTGGCCCCAAAGATATTTTTTTTAAGATTTATTTATTTGGAATGCAGAGAGAGGGAAGGACACAAGGAAATCTTCCATCTGCTGGTTCACATATGAAACAGCTGCAATGGCAGGATTGGGCCAGGCCAAAACCAGGAGCCTGGAACTCCATCTGGGTCTCCTGTGTGGGTGGCAGGGGCCGAGTACTTGGACCGTCTTCTGCTGCATTCCCAAGTGCATTTAGCAGGAAGCTGGATTGGAAGTAGAGCAGCTGGGACTTGAACCGGCACCCATGTAAAATGCTGGCATTGCAGGTGGTAGCTTAACCTGCTGTGCACAACACTGGATCCCTAAAAAGATAATGTTTGACAGTAAACCTTTTTTGATGTCCATTTGTCAAACTAGTCTCATGGCAGAGAAGTCTTTGTTTCAAAAGTGTGGCAGGTTCTGGGGCATAAACATTTCCAGTCAGAGTTCTAAGTATTATTACTTCTAAATTGGCTAAGATTTCTAGTTATTTTTCCTTGTTCTAATGCATGTTGTATTAAAACATTCTTTTTTCACCTAAACTGTTAAAAAAAAAACACAGGTGGTTATGTGGTGCAGCAAGCTAAGCTGCCACTTGGGACACCCACATTCGACACAGAGTGCTGGTTAAGTGGCTCCTTGGCTTCTGATGCAGCTTCCTACTTATGTGCCTGGGAGGCAGTGGAATATGGCCCAGGTGCTTGGGCCTCTGCACCCATGAGGGAGACCAGGGTGGAGTTCTTGGTTCCTGGCTTCAGCCTGACCCAGGTTTGTCTATTGCAGGCATTTGGGAAGTGAACCAGTGGATGAAATCTCTCTCTTCTGTGTATATCTCTGTATCTCTCTGTCACTCTGTCTTTTAAGTAGATGAAAATAAACAAACATAAAAAAGGAGCAAAGCTGAGTAAAATTTGTGTTGCAACTCTGTTACATTGAAGAAAAGGAATGTTGTATTAAGCACATGACAGGGTCTGGCCATTGGTGGGGTTGGAGCCCCTTGTGAGGGGAGCTTCCGGAGTACACCCTCACAGAGGTGTCACCCACTGCCACATCCTCTGCCTTGGGCCTAGAGCCCAGGATGGCTTTTTCCACCAATACCCTTCTTAGCCTGTGCCTTTCACACAGAGCAGATAATACCCTTCTTTAGCCTCTGACATAGAACTTGGTGGCTCATTACCACCATTCTTTGTTCTTCTTTTCAGAGAAACACCATTCACCTCTGTTGGGTGCTTTCTCCTCCTCCTTCTCATTTCTTTTATCTGATTGGACTATCAATGCCTAGAGAAAATTGTGACAAATGTGGTATTGCCTTTAGATTTTCTCCTTTCTTGCTCCCGTTTACCATTTCCAGCATGTCTGAGAGTCTCATTCAGATGTGGTCTTCAGGGGTTCTCCTTGTACCTGTCTGTCTTCTCCCTCAAACCACCTTGAATATCAGCCTTCACTGGGTCCATCTGTCAGTAGGAATCAGCTGTGGCTGGCAGGTGCTCAGTGTGTGATTGCTCATGGACCTAGTGGCATTTTCACTGAGAAAATAGCACTAAGAAACATAAGGTCACTGCCAGAGAAAGCAGAACTAACTGGAAAACAGGGACTTCCCAGGAATGTAATCATCTTACGGATTCTTTGTGGCTTGCTCTTATTACTGCATGCTAGGTGACAGAGTAAAGTGAGAATGAAACTAAGTATGCGCTCACGGAAAGAGAACTGTGTCGACCACAGGCAGGGAGCAGGATGCGGCCCTCTCCCAGGCTGGAGGCAGCATCCCATCTTCTCATGTCTCTATACCTGTTACTTCCCTTACCTGAGACCTCTTACAATGGGGTGGAGGTGTAAGCCAAAGACTGTTAGGAAGTGTCCCAGACGCTTGGGTCAATGTTAAGGAATGGCAGGCATCCAGGTCCCACGGCATGACTTTTGGGGACATGACTGCCTTCACCGGAGCATCCACATTATTCCCAACTCGCCACACTGACTCTCCCATCTGGTGATCAAGTCTGTGCTACGGTTCAAAGCAAGTCACATCCAAGGCTCTGCCTGCCCCTTGCTCCATGAGCTAAAAGAAAAGAGAGAAGTGAGTGTGTTTATGCACTGGGAGCACCCATCTGACAGCCTCAGAGACTTCACCTTCCAAAGTTTAATCTCCAGCCTTTCTGCTCTGTTCATAAGAGTGTATCCCATCTGCCAGGCCACAGCTGGCCTCTCAAAGGATGTCGCATTGTTGTGAATTGCGTCTTGATGGTTCCTCCAGTCTGGCAGCCTTCTGAGTTGCCGTGGGCCCAGGGGCCATGGCCCTCGTGTTGATCACATGCTTTGTCAGAGGAGCTGTGCCGGTGACAGTTTCCACTCCGTGCCTGGGTGCCACGCACTGAGGAGCTTCCTGCTTGTCACGCTGTCCTGGCACAAGCACTTAGCACATTGTAGGAAGCATGTGGGGTTCAAGATGGGGCAGCAAGAGCAGGCTGCGTTGTCTCTTATTAAACTGGCAGGAAGTGGCCAAGGCTCGTGTGTTACTGATTTCAGTTGGGCAGAAGAGGATAAAGTAGTTGCTTTATAAGAATTCCTTTCTGCATTCTTTAGGGAGGATTTTTCCATGTGAACTAAATGACCAGAAGGAATGATTGAGGCTCAAAATTTTGACATTGTCCCTTGAAGGAATGAGACAATTAAACTGATTTTCTCGGCGGAAAGGCCTTTTTAAATAGTCTATGTTTTCTCCAGAAGATATTTCCAGTAGACTCATCAAAACAGGACGCTGTAAGGGCTGGCGTTTGGCCTTGTGGTTAGGACACTGGTTAGGGTGCCGGCATCTCATATCAAAGCGCTGGGACTCGGAGAGGCCTCCGTGATGGCTCAGACATTTGGATCCTTGCCACCCACATGGGAAACCTGAATTGAGTTCTTGGCTCCTGGCTTCCACCCACCCCAGCCCTGGCCATCGCAGACATTTTGGGAGTGAATCAGCAGAAGGGAACTCCCACACCCCTCCCCTGTCACTGTCCCTATCTCTATCTCTATCTCTCTCTCCCCCTTCACAAAAATAAGTAAATAAACAGTGCCCTCTAATACAGCGGGGCAAGTTTGCTCCTTGCGGTCATTCCCCTGCCCTGCCGCATTTTTTCTTGGTTATTTCCCTGTTTTAGGAACAAGAATTCCTTACCTGGAACATTCTACCCTGAATTCCAAATGTATCCAAGTGCTACTATTTGGTAATAAAAACTACATTTAGGAGGACTAAAAGGGATGAAATTCAATTCAAGATACCAAGGGCAATTGACTAGTAGGATAGATGGAATATATAAGTATGTGTGTGTATATCTATCTATCCCAGTGGGAAGTTTCGTGAAGGAGACAGAAGTTCTACAGCGTCTGGGGCAACAGAAAGTTCAAGTCTGAACAGGACTGGCGAGCAGTCCTTGGCTGTCCAGCAAAAGGACATTAGTGGCTGTTTCGAGAGCAGCTTCCGCAGGAGGTGAGGGTGGAAGCCCAAGAGGGCTGGATTAGGAGTGAGCAGCAGTGGAGGAAGTGAAGAAGCGTAGACAAGGAGCTCAAGGCAGGCCACCTGATGAGAGAAGGTTTTCTTCTCTGATGAGAGTGAATTGAGCAGTCTTATAGGACACAGAGAGGGCATCTGGGAAGGAAGTGTGTTTGTTAAGATAACGTATGAAGAACCAACACTGTGGTATAGCAAGTAAAGCTGCTGCCTGCAGTGCCGGCATCTCATATGGGTGCTGGTTCAAGTCCTGGCTGCTCTACTTCCAATCCAGCTCTCTGCTATGGCCTGGGAAAGCAGTAGAAGATGGCCCAAGTCCTTGGGCCCCTGCACCCACGTGGGAGGCCGGGAAGAAGCTCCTGGCTCCTGACTTCAGATCAGTGCAGCTCCTGCTGTTGCTGCCATCTGGGGGAGTGAACCATTGGATGGAAGACCTCTCTCTCCCTCTGTCACTGTCTCTGCCCCTCTGTAACTCTGCCTTTCAAATAAATAAATAAATCTTTTAAAATATAATATATGAAATAGGTGGCATGGACAAATCTTGAATAACAACTTGAGTGAAATTTCTGCCTTCTTTATCCTATATCCTGGAAAAATATTTGACTAACAGATTTTGGACCTCAAATGGCTCAGCTTTTATTGTGCTTCAGATTTGTTCTTTTGTGAAACACGAAGAGGTACAACTCTACCCTAGAAGAGAATTGGGGCAGGTGTTCAGCCTAGCAGTCAAGAAGCCAGTTGCCATGCCCCTGTCTCCTACTGCAGTGCCTGAGTTCAAGTCTCAGCTCTGCTCTCGATTTCTGCTTCCTGCTAATGCACACCCCAGAGGGAGCCAGTGATGACCCAGGTACTTGGTCCTGGTCACCTATATGGGAGACATGTATTGCGTTTCTGCCTCCAGGCTTTAGTCCTGCTCAGTCCTGTCTATTGAAGGCATTTGACGAATGAACCAGAGGATGGGAGCTCTTTCTCAAATAATCAAAGAAAAGAAAAAGAACCGTAATTGATAAAAAAAAAAAATCAATATTCAGCAGTTGCTTCTTAAACTCTTACCCATTGCTAATATGGGTGTTTGGATTACTTTTGGAACATGTTCCAGGACTACTTAGTCATGAAAGGATTAAAGATATTGGAGTTGGGTTCAAAGTCTCAGTACCAGGCTAAAACCTGTTCCTGGCAGTAGATGGGGTAAACCTTAATAGCTCTTCTTTGGAATGCTTTCACGTGCTCAGCTTTCTGCTGCTAAGCTCTCAGGGAAGGAAACTAGCAGAAGCTTAGCTCCATGAGTGACTTTTCCTGAGATGCTCAGCGTGATGACGGTGTTTCAGCAGAGCTCTCTTTTCTGTGCTCACCAGCAAAGTCTTGGGCAAATTACTTATCCTTTCTTCACCTCAGTTCCAAAATTCGTCAAGGGGAGGTAATAATACCAACTTCACAGGGTTGTTTAGAGCATTAAATGAGCTAATTAGAATAGTCTCAGGCAGTAAGCACTCATGGTGTGTGACTAGCATTGGTAATTGTAGCAATAGTAGTTATGGTAGTAGGCTGTTCCAGGTTATGTGACTTGTAGGTACTCTCAGTTTGCCTAGTGAATGTGCATTATTTTATTTTTTAATAGTATTTTTTATTTGGAAGGGAGAGAGGGAGAGATGTATGTGTATGTGTGTATGTATGTCTCTTCCATCTGCTGGCTCACTTCCTAAATGCCTGCAACAGCCAGGCTGAGTCAAATCCAAGAGCCGGGACCTCATTGTGGGTCTCCCATGTGGGTGGCAGGGACCCAAATACTTGAATCATCATCTGCTGCCTCCCAGGGAACAAATCCGTAGGGGGCTGGATCAGAAGCAGAGCCATTACTCAAACCCATGCACTCTGATAGGGGATGCAAGTGTCTTGAGCACTGTGCCAAAGGCCTGACCTGGTGCATGCCTGTAAGGATACATCAGGAATTAAGGAGAACTGGAAACTACTAAGTCAGCATGTTGGGTCTGTAGACCCCCCAGGGCGATTCTTACAGCCTGACACAGTTAGGACTCTGGGTTTCCCTCTGTCTTTCCTTTCTTGATCTGTTCCCCTCCCCTACTCTGCCAGCCCTCCCATGGCTTCTGCTCACTTGTTTCTTCTACTGTTTCACAGCCTCTGCTTCCTGCCTCCTCTCTGTATATCTGTGCTTCTGCCCATGCCAGCTGGGTTTAGCAGGGTCAATTTATTTGCCCAAGATCACACCATTGGTAGATGATGAAGCAGGATTTGAACCATGGTTATTGTTGGAAAATGATTTTTATATGAATTAGCATAAAGATATTAGAGGTAGTTTCTTATTATATATGCCTATTTTTTTTAAAACGAATTCCTGTGTATACATCCTTGTATACATTTGGAGAGGATTTGTTTTTAACTTCTGTTGGTAGCTGACATGCATTGCAATGATTTGTTATTTTCTAATATGGAGAGAACTGGGAACCAGACAAAGCTGATCCTGGGGTATCCCAAGGCACAGAGTGTGTAATTCTGTCTTGTGGATGGAGGTTTGATTCAAAGTGACTTTTGTTTTGAGACCAGTCTTTAGTACCTGATTTGATCAGTTTTTCTCTCTATGCTTCCTGGATCCCTATTCCCACCATTGCTTTTCATCTTCTTTAGCTCTTTATGACTCTACAGAGTGGCCTGGACTTCATTTCTTCAGTGGTTTTGTAATAGATCAAATGAAATACCAGGGAATTATTATATTGCCACTGCAATAGAGTTTACTTAGCATGTTAGTCTCTCAAGCAACTAATCATCCAACTCAATTTAGCACTTCCTTTGTGCCTTAGGATGCTAGGAATTATAAGCATAGCAATTACAATAGATCTGGGGTTTCCTTCCCTTTTAAATCATGTTGGAGATCCCTACTCATTGTTCCTACATAAAGCAACATTCTTTAGGGAAAAAAGACCACAGTCTGCTTTCCTGAGCGTTAGGAGAACTTCTTTCTTTTTTTAAAATTTTTAAAACATCACACTTAAGGCCGGCGCCGTGGCTCAACAGGCTAATCCTCCGCCTTGCGGCGCTGGCACACCAGGTTCTAGTCCCGGTCGGGGCGCCGGATTCTGTTCCGGTTGCCCCTCTTCCAGGCCAGCCCTCTGCTGTGGCCCGGGAGTGCAGTGGAGGATGGCCCAAGTGCTTGGGCCCTGCACCCCATGGGAGACCAGGGAAAAGCACCTAGCACCTGGCTCCTGCCATCGGATGAGCGCAGCGCGCCGGCCGTGGCGGCCATTGGAGGGTGAACCAACGGCAAAGGAAGACCTTTCTCTCTGTCTCTCTCTCTCACTGTCCACTCTGCCTGTCCAAAAAAAAAAAAAAAAAAATCACACTTAAAAAGTGTATGAACATCACACAGTAAAAGTGTATGAACATAGAACACAGAATGTAGTTTTTACTTAAGCACTTACATGAATGAGGCTGTTTTTAAGTTTCTTCACTGACAACCCCATTTTAACCATTGACCAAATTGTACTTAAATTAACAGTAAAAAATCAAATTTAAACATGAAAATATGGAACAATGACAAAAAAGAACAGGAAATATCTTCATTACCAGACAGATTAACAAATTCGCAGACATTCAGATACTTTCTGAGGCATATAGAACACCTATATCAAATGTTGCGTTCGTCTGAGAGATACCAATAATTGTTCAGTGCTGAGACTATTTGTAACACCTATAGTATATACAAACCAACATTAGACTACTATGGTTCACATTTGAGAAACACAGATTTAAGCTTTATGCTACAATTTGCCAATTTAACATTATAGCTAATGCAGTGACAATTACTCATTTCATATTTTTTCTTCTGAAACTCAATAAGCAAGTTATGATTTAAGCACATGGAATAATGCCATGTCTTCTCCTTATAATAGTAAATTTTAAAATCCAAATACTTTGTATCATGGAAACTTTACCTAGCTGTACAAAGGCTCCCAAATACAGTCCAGTCATAAGATTTCTTCTTTGTAGATTCCATTAACTTCAAGTTATTATAGTATAGATAAATGTAGGATGGTACTCCAGATTATTGGGCAACAAAAAATGTCAGTGTGTCACTACCTGTATTTAAGTATGAGCACACTACAACCACAACCATGGCAAGTAAATGCCCTCACATGTCCTCCACTGCTTCCGGGGTTCCTTTCCGTATCACAGGAGCTAGTTTAATGGATACTGTCAGGTCTTGACCTATCTCTGAAAGTTCCTTTGTTAAAAATTTTGAAATTTAACTACTGGAACATCTACAGTCTCAGTAAGCTAGTTTCTTCCCTTACTCTTCACTCATTCAAATATAATATGTAATGTTTTAAATTTTTATAGACACCTTATTAAAATGATTAAAGGCAACTAAAATGCCATTAGTGGGTAAGATATTAACCAAAAATGACACTGAGTGTTTTTGAAACTATTTTTAAAATATTTATTTATTTACTTGAAAGTCAGAGTTAGAGAAAGAGAGACAGAGAGAGACAGAGAGAGAGAGAGAGAGATGTCGTCCATCTGCTGGTTCACTCCCCAATTGGCTGCAATGGCTGGAGCTGTGCCCATCTGAAGCCAAGAGCCAGGAACTTCTGGGTCTCCCACTCGGGTTCAGGGACCCAAGGACTTGGATCATCTTCTACTGCTTTCCCAGGCCATAACAGAGAGCTGGATCAGAAGTGGAGCAGCTGGGACTTAAACCAGCACCCATATGGGATGCTGGCACTGCAGGCGGTGGCTTTACCTGGCATGCCACGGCACCAGCTCCTTTGAGACTATTTTTTTCCTAACTAGAAAAGCTATAGGATTCATAATGAACACAGATATAATGCCACTTTAACCCTGCTGTTTCACAACATCAATAATAAGATTACATGCATGAAGCACAGAGAAGAGCAGAATTTCAGGAGAAAAATCTATAAACACCTGAATTTTGGATGCCTCAAATACAAAAGGGTTCACATGCTTATAAGCACTATTGTCATTTCATCTTTGAGTAGTTCAACTTTTATTTCATTTCTACTTTTATCTAGAAATAAAAACCCAATTCTTTACATAATGTATCTTATTAATCTCAGTTTTCAAGTATTCAAGTAATGCAAACCCAAGTATTTTCTCTGTGGCAGCAATGCACTAATGGACTGAGCTTCAAAGACAGGGGAAAATTCATTTAAAATAACTGATACACTCTTCTGCCCAAGGACAGAAGAACTAAGACTTAACACTCTAATCACACAAATGGATGTAATAAGAGAAGGAAAAAAAAAGATGGTCCAATATAATCAATGCCTTCTTTTTAAAAAGATTCAAAAACAGATTGCTTTAATATCTGGCTAGATTCCCAGTAACAGGATATTCTGAAATCTAAGGAACTGCTGAAGAAAAACCAGAGTAAGTTCAATTTCCCTTCCATTTTTCCATAAATGTTCCAGTTGTTTACTTTGGATTTCCTTTGTACTTTTAGTGGGAGATTTTCTGCCTTCACCTTCTTTTGTAGTGATGACTGTGTTTCTGTGTATTAGCAGTTCCTTAAGCATCTTTTTAAAGACTGGATGAGTAGTGACAAATTCTTTGAATTTCTGTTGGTTATGGAAGGTCTTTATTTCACCTTCATTCATAAATGAGAGCTTTGCAGGGTACAGTATTCTGGGTTGACAGTTTGTTTTTCTTAAGACTTGAAATATGTCTCGCCTATGCACCCCATGGGAGACCAGGAGAAGCACTCGGCTCCTGCCTTTGCGGTGCGCCGGCTGCAGCGCAGCGGCCATTGGAGGGTGAACCAACAGCAAAGAAAGACCTTTATTTCTGTCTCTCTCTCTCACTGTCCACTCTGCCTGTCAAAAAAAAAAATCCATTTCTTTCTTCTTTCCTCCTTTCTCTCTGCTGTTTCTTAACTTTGCTAATATAAAGTACCTTGAAAAACGTGTTTCCCTAGTGGTGAGGAGCAAAACATTTACTTAGGGTATTGTGGGATCCTTGACCTTGCTGTGTGATGGGTAAATATTTCCCTGCTGGGGGAAGGGAGAATGCGGCCAGAAGCAGCTGAGTCCTGTCCTCTGCCTGCTTCCACCCAAGTGAGACCGAGTGTGCATTGCCACCTGAGATCACCCGAGTGGCTGCGTGGGGAGGCAGTCTCTGTCTGTGCTTGTTCTCAGAGAGGCTGCAGGTGGACTGCAGCTGAACTCCCTGGGCTCTCAGGGTGCTTATTCTGGCTCTGCTCAGACCAGAGAAGCAGAATCTCGAGGTGGGGCCCAAAAACCTGCATCAGTCTACTTTCTGGCTGATTCTTACGGATCCTGAAGTTGTAGGAAGAAAACGGATTTCGTGATAGGCCTGCAAAGGAGGTGTCCAAAGTTTGCTCAAATTAGCCTCGGCACAGAACTAGCTTGAGTATCAGTAACGTTTGTGTTTAAAATCTGTTTAAGTTTAAAAAGGAAAATTCTGATATAGTCTTAATATATAAAAAGAAAGATTGTTGTATATGTGCCAAAGTATAAGTATCTTACATAATTTTCTAGGAATTTCAACAGAATGTCTATAAGTACTCCTTTTAACGATTCCAAGACTCTCTGGGCTGTTTTAAGATGTGGTAAGAAAGAAAAAATCATCAATTCATATAATTTTCTTTCTTTTTTTTTTTTTGACAGGCAGAGTGGACAGTGAGAGAGAGAGAGAGAGAAAGGTCTTCCTTTTGCCGTTGGTTCACCCTCCAAAGGCCGCCGCGGACGGCGTGCTGCAGCCGGCGCACCGCGCTCGTCCGATGGCAGGAGCCAGGAGCCAGGTGCTTTTCCTGGTCTCCCCATGGGGTGCAGGGCCCAAGCACCTGGGCCATCCTCCACTGCACTCCCGGGCCACAGCAGAGGGCTGGCCTGGAAGAGGGGCAACCGGGACAGAATCGGTGCCCCGACCGGGACTAGAACCTGGTGTACCGGCGCCGCAAGGCGGAGGATTAGCCTGTTGAGCCACGGCGCCGGCCAATTCATATAATTTTCATTATATTCCATCTTCACACTTGCATATGTCTCTCAAAAGAAGTTCATATACATGTACCATTCACATCCTCTGGTCTCTTACCATTTCTCAGACTTAGGAGCATTTTAAACCTCATAGTACAATTTTTGCTCTACTTTTACATAATGATTATATTATTCCAATATTCACATTTCACATGGAGAAAAATGCTTCATAAGATCATTCTTCCCAAAAAGTTAGGAGAATAGCAGTTTTTACTCAGATTCTTGACTTAAAATACTTCTTGGTCCATAATTCAGGACAATTTCTACAAAACAAACACTATGGTAACTGTTATCTTGAATAGCTGTTTAGTGTGCAGAATATACTCTTGTTTAAGGAGTGATTGAAGGGATTTTTATCTCTTCATATGTCACACTAACATGACCAACACTTTAGTAGAGGATGAGAAAAGGAATTTAGTTTTGCATCTAGATAGAAATTTTTAAAAAATGTATTCACAGGCTGGTGCTGTGGCATAGAGGGTAAAGCCGCCACCTGCAGTGCTGGCATCCCATACGGGCATCCCATATTGAGTCCCGGCTGCTCCACTTCTGATCCAGTGCTCTGCCATGGCCCGGGAAAGCAGTGGAAGGTGCCCCAAGTCCTGGGTTCCTGTACCTGCATGGGAAGACCCAGAGCAACCTCCTGGCTCCTGGCTTTGGATTGGTGCAGTTCTGGCCTTTGCAGCCAACTAGGGAGTGAACCAGCAGATGGAAGACACCTCTCTCTCTCTCTCTCTCTCTCTTTCTCTCTGCCTCTCCTTTTCTCTTCTCTGTGTGTAACTTTGACTTTCAAATAAATAAATCTTTAGAAGTTTTTATTTAAATTATACAAGTTTTATGTGTTTTTTTATTTTTTTAAGATGTATTTATTTATTTGAAAGTCAGAGTTACACAGAGAGAGGAGAGGCAGAGAGAGAGAGAGAGAGAGAGAGAGAGGTCTTCCAACTGATGGTTCACTCCCCAGATGGCTGCAATGGCCAGAGCTGTGCCAATCCAAAGCCAGGAGCCAGGAGCTTCTTGCCGGCCTCCCACGTGGTTGCAGGGGCCCAAAGACTTGGGCCATATTCTATTGCTTTCCCGGTTCATAGCAGAGAGTGGGACAGGAAGTAGAACAGCCAGGTCTCGAACCGGCGCCCATATGGGATGCAGGCGCTTCAGGCCAGGGTGTTAACCCACTGCGCCATAGTGCCGGCCCCTAAGTATTTTTTATATATATATATATATATATATACACACACACTCACACACACACACACACACACACACACACAGATTCAGGAACATAGTGATACTTCTCACTCTACCCTCCCTCCCGCTCATGCTCCAACCCTTCTTCCTCCTCTCTCTCCCACTCCAACTCTTAATTTTTACAAAGATCTACTTTCAGTTAAAGATCATAAAGTTAGCTCTACACTCAGTATAAGAATTCAATAAATAGTATGAAGAAAAAAACACTGTTCCTCAACAGGAGAGATAAGGGCTGTAAGCAATCGTCGAATCTCAAAATGTCCATTTCACTCCAATACATTACATTTTATGTACTCTATTAGTTACCCTGGATCAGGGACAACATATGGTATCTGTCTTTTGGGGACTGGCTGTTTCACTAAGTATAATGGTTTCCAGTTGTGCCCATTTTGTTGCAATAGACAGAATTTCTTTCTGTTTTATTTTTGCCACTGAGTTATATTCTATAGTGTATATATAACACATTTTTTTAATCCAGTTATCAGTTGATGGACATCTGGGTTGATTCTGTATCTTAGCCATTGTGAATTGATCTGCAGTGAACATGGGGGTACAGAGTCTTTTTTTTTTTTTTAAGATTTAATTTTATTTATTTGAAAGGTAGAGTTACAGAAGGGTAGAGAAAGGGAGAGAGGTCTTCCATCCACTGGTTCACTCCCCAGATGGCCACAATGGCAGGAGCTGCACCAAACTGAAGCCAGGAACCAGGAGCTTCTTCCAGGTCTCCCACGCAGGTGCAGGGGCCCAAGGACTTGGTCATCTTCTACTGCTTTCCCAGGCCATAGCAGAGAGCTGGATTGGAAGTGAAGCAGCAGGGACTAGAAGAAGGCCTCTACGCCACAGCACTGGCCCCAAGGTTACTCTTTAATATACTGATTTCTTTCGGTTTGGGTAAATTCTCAGAAGTGGGATGGCTGGATCATATTGTATGTCTATATTCAGATTCTGAGGTATCTCCATACTGTCTTCCACAGTGGCTGCACCTAAATAGAAATTTTAAAAAGGATAAGTGTTCAACTTTTAAAATTCTTTATTTTAAAAAATACTCATTTGTTTGAAAGGTAGAGGTACAGGGAAAAAAGGAGAGGTGGAGAGAGAGACAACTTCCATCTGCTGGTTTACTTCCCAAATGACCACAATGGCCAGGACTGGGCCAGACTGAAGCCAGGAGCCAGGAGCTTCTTCCAGATCTCCCATGTGGGTGCAGGAGCCCAAGCACTTCAGTCATCCTCCACTGATTTCCCAGGGACATTAGCGGGAAGCTGGATCAGAAGTGGAACAGCTGGGACTCGAACTGGTGCTGATATGGGATGCTGGCGTTGTAGGCAGTGGCTTAACCTGCTATGTCACAATACCTGCCTTTGGATTTTTTTTAAAAAAAGAAACATATATTTTATTTATTTTAAAAGCAGAGACAGGGAGAGTGACACAGAGACAGAGAGCAAGAGATCTCCCGTGCACTGGTTCACTTCCCAGGAGGCCGCAACAGCCAGGACTGAGTCAGACCACAGCCAGGATCTGGGAACTTAATATAGGTTTTGCACATGGGCAGCAGGGACCTGGCTGCTTGAGCCATCTCTGTTGCTTCCTAGGATCTGCATTAGAAAGAAGCTGAAATTGGGAGCAGAGCCAAGACTTGAACCTAGGCTGTCCCATATGTGCTGTAGGAATCCCAACCAATGTGTTGACCACTGAGCCACATACATTCCCTGCATCAGGTTTTATATGGCAAGAAGTGGATAGAACGCAAGAATATGGCTCCTTCTGAGCCCAGCAGGAAAGGATATTTGCAGAAATGATAAAGGATGTGGTGGCTTCCTGGAAAATATTGGCAGAGAACAGGGTCTCGCTTCCAGAAAAGGGTAAGTACTCCAGTTCAGTGAGCATAAATGTGCCTATCTGGGCAAAAACGGTGTGGGAGAGGAAGCCATTAGGTCAAACAGGCTCTGCTGCAGAACCATGTTTCTTCACCTGTGTCCTTTCTGTGAGGAGGAGACACTGTGTATCCCAGGGGAGAGCTGTTGTGTGCTTGGGTTTGGCCTATGCACTATGCGTAATTCCTGGAACACATCAAGGTCGAAAATTTGGAATGCCTAGGGAGATTTCCTTTGCAATTGAAGAGAAAACGCTGGACTGGGGTGGCACATGGATATGCAAAGTTTTTGAACAGTTTTCCCTCATGTCAGTGGTGTCTTCCCCTGTTATGAGGGAGCCCATGGCTTCTCTTGCCTCAGCAACCTGCTGTCATGAAGTGGCATGAACTGAAAGCTGGCTAGATGGGACATTGCTTCACACACCAAGACAGAGGCAGCTTGGGCCTCAGTGCACCTGGGGATATGAGGATAAGCTTCCTGGAGGCAAGGGTGTACGTCTGTCTTCCCCATTGCAGGATACCCAGAACCTTCCAGGCTCATAAGTCTCCGTTCAGTGTCTGACATCTGTGTTTCATTCTTTCCTTTCTATGCTTCTCAACTAGGAGGTTCTCTATACAACTTTCCTAGCCTTTTGTCTCCAAAACATTCACCCTTGTAGGCTTTGATTCACCCCATGTTAGAGCTTTTCCCTGAACTATGTTAACCAAAAATAGAAGCAGGGTGGTTTTCGTGGTTTGAGAAGCATTGTTAGGGGCCACCGCTTGTGTCCTGCTGCTCCACTGTTGATCCCTCTCCCTGCTTATACACCTGGGGAAGCAGCAGAGGATGTTCTGAGTGCTGGGCCACTGCTGCCCACTTGTGAAACCCGTGGTGTTCTAGGATCTTGGCTTCAGCCTAATCTAGCTTGGCCATTGCAGCCATTTGAGGGATGAACCAGTGGACGGAAGATTGAGCGCTCACTCGCTCTCTAACTCTCTCTGTCACTCTGCTTTTCAAATGAATAAAATAAATTAAAAAAAAAAGAAAAGAAGAAGCATTGTTTTCATTCTCCAAAAGTAGAATAAATTTTGAGAAAAGAGTGAGGGAAGCGATTGTTTTGGGTTATATTAATTATTTGTGTGAAAGTGGGATATCTTAATTAAAATCTAGCTAAGTAGAAAATATAGGCGTCATTAAATCTGTCACAATCTTGATCTTCAACTTAAATACCAGCCAGGGTTAGGTTGAGGAGGGTGATTACACAGCTGAGTCCTAAGTCCCTGAGGGGGATGGGCAGTGGTCCAGGGAAGACTGGCAGGTGGTGCTGGCTTTTATCTGCCAACGATAGAACAGTGGTTCTCTAACTCGAGCGTGCATCAGAATGATCTGGAGGCCTTTTAAGACACAGATTGCCAAGCTCCCATTGGAGTTTAGGATTCCACAGGACTGAAGGAGGCCCGATAATCTTTGTTTCTCACTCATGGAGGGGGTGTTGATGTGACTGGCCCTGGGTCACCTTTTGTGAATCTTCGCAGTTCAGGTGTATGGACCTTTCTGCTGGTCCTCAGCTTAGTTCTCCCGTCACTCACAGACCCAGGGCAAACAAAAGTTGTCTCTCTCAGTGATCTCAGTACTTGTTCAGTTTAACAAAGCAAACACAAGAAAGGAGCAGGTGAAAACCACTCCATTCCCCTTTCAGGGAGAAGCATTTGTATTGCTCAGCTGCAATGAGGGCAGAGGGCTGTGCAGGTCCTGTTGAAAGCACCTGGGTGAGTCCCTCGCGTGCTGCTCACTGCTGCCTCAGCCAGCGCCACTAGAAGCAGACAGCCTCATTGCGGCGGCCCTTCACGGATGCATGGCATGTGGCCTCTGAGGGGCCACACTGGGACAAACAACTTAGATTAATCACCAGTCAGGGTGGAGAAATAAGATGGTTTTTTTTTTTTTTTTTTGACAGGCAGAGTGGACAGTGAGAGAGAGACAGAGAGAAAGGTCTTCCTTTGCCGTTGGTTCACCCTCCAATGGCCGCCACGGCCGGCGCACCGCGCTCATCCGATGGCAGGAGCCAGGTGCCAGGTGCTTTTCCTGGTCTCCCATGGGGTGCAGGGCCCAAGCACTTGGGCCATCCTCCACTGCACTCCCAGGCCACAGCAGAGAACTGGCCTGGAAGAGGGGCAACCGGGACAGAATCCGGCGCCCCGACCGGGACTAGAACCCCGGGTGCCGGCGCCGCAAGGCGGAGGATTAGCCTGTTGAGCCACGGCGCTGGCCGGTCTTTTTTTTTTTTTTTTTTTTTAAGATTGATTTTATTTATTTGAAAGACAGAGTTACAGAGAGAAGTCGAGACAGAGAGAGAGGTCTTTCATCTGCTGGTTCACTCCCCAGATGGCCGCAACAGCCAGAGCTGCGCCGATCTGAAGCCAGGAGCCAGGAGCTTCTTCCAGGTCTCCCAAGTGGGTGCAGGGCCCCAAGAACTTGGGCCATCTTCTATTGCTATCCCAGGCCATAGCAGAGAGCTGGATTGGAAGAGGAGCAGCTGGGACTAGAACTGGCACCCATATGGGATGCCGGCGCTTCAGGCCAGGGCTTTAACCTGGTGCACTACAGTGCTGGCCCAAAGATGGTCTTTTAAAAAGATTTATTTGTTTATCTGGAAGAGTTAGAGAGGGAGAAAGAGAGGGAGATATCTTCCATCCGATGGTTAACTCCCCAGGTGGCCAAGTGCTACTTCCAGGTCTCCCACGTGGGTGGCAAGGCCTAAGATACTTGTGCCATCTGCCATCTTCTGCTTTTCCCCAGGCCATTAGCATGGATGTGCATCAGAAGTAGAACATCCAGGACTTGAACCGGCCCCCATATGGGAAGCTGATGTCGTAGGAAGCAGCTTTACCTGCTGTGCTACAACACCAGCCCTGGCAAGAAGGTGTTTTTAATGAATAGCATCTAACAATGGGTGCTGAATTTAATTGAACCCAAGTGTATCAGGAAGTGGGTGAAAGGCTGAGAATGTTCTGAGAACAGTTTTCTTGAGCACCTCCAGGAGGGTTAGAAACAAAATCGTAATGATAAAAGAAGCCCTCAAGAGACTCTTGGCCAGCACCGTGGCTCAATAGGCTAATCCTCCGCCTTGCAGCGCTGGCACACCAGGTTCTAGTCCCGGTCTGGGCGCCAGATTCTGTCCCGGTTGCCCCTCTTCCAGGCCAGCCCTCTGCTGTGGCCTGGGAGTGCAGTGGAGGATGGCCCAAGTGCTTGGGCCCTGCACCTGCATGGGAGACCAGGAGAAGCACCTGGCTCCTGCCATTGGATCAGTTCAGTGCGCCGGCTGCAGCAGCCATTGGAGGGTGAACCAACGGCAAAGGAAGACCTTTCTCTCTGTCTCTCTCTCTCACTGTCCACTCTGCCTGTAAAAAAAAAAAAAAAAGACTCTTAAGATGCTCTTATGATAGGGTAAAAGTGTGTGCATGTGTGTGCATGCATGTGCGTGCATGCATGTGAGAGCACTTGCACATGTGCACACAGTTTCTATCAGTGGTTCTCCAAATCTGGTCCACAGACAGCAGCATCGGCATCCCTTGGGCTGGTTGGGATGCACATATCACACCTCCACCCACACCTGGTGAATCCTCAGTTTCGGAGGTTGGGCCCAGGCCCTCCAGATGATCCTGGTGGGCACTCAAGTGTGAGACTCTCTGGTCCATCCCTGACAGACACATGCGAGCTGCACAAGAGCATCTCCAGAGTCCCCCTGCTTCCTGCTAGTACACCCCTGGGAGCAGTGATAGGATACTTGTTCGGTCCCTCTCACCCTTGTGGAGACCTGGATCGAGTTCCCATCTCCTCACTTGGGCCTGATCTGACCCAACTGTTGGAGGGACTAGGGCAGAAAGCCAAATGATGAGAGATCTCTGTCTCTTTGTCTTTCAAATAAATAAGTAATTTTTAGAAATGTCTTCTGTAAGCAGTATATAGTTTTGTTAAAAGATTTATTTTTTATTTTTACTTGAAAGGCAGAGTTACAGAGAGGTAGAGGCAGAGAGAGAGAGAGAGAGAGAGAGAGAGAGAGAGAGGGGGTCTTCCATCTGCTGTTCATTCCCCAATTGGCCCCAATGGCTGGAGCTGGGCTGGTCTGAAGCCAGGAGCCAGGTGCTTCTTCCGGGTCTCCCATGCAGGTGCAGGGGCCCAAGGACTTGAGCCATCTTCTACTGCTTTCCTAAGCCATAACAGAGAGCTGGATCAGAAGTGGAGCAGCTGGACCTTGAACTAGCATTGCAGGCAGTGGCTTTACCTGCTGCACCACAGCCCCAGCCCCTATATAGTTTTTAAAGTATAATCTGATGATATTTGCCTTTTCTTTGGAGAATTTAATCTACTTACATTTAAGGTAGTCACTGATCTATTTACATTGAAATACACAATCCAATTGTGGATTTTTTCCTACCTGTCTTTTATTCCCATAGTCATTACAATAATATATACTTGACTTATCAGAATTTATTATAGATTAGTACTGTTACCTTATCTCAGATAACACAAAGACTTTCTTATATATTTTTTAAAGATTTATTTACTTATTTGAAAGTGTTGTACGGAGAGATAAGGAGAGGCAGAGAGAGAGAGAGAGAGAGAGAGAGAGAGAGAGGCCTTCCATCTGCTGGTTTACTCCCCAGTTGGCCACAGTGGCTGAAGCTGGGCTGGTCTGAAGCCAGGAGTCAGGAGCTTCTTCCAGGTCTCCCATGCAGATGCAGGGGCCTAAGGACTTGGGCCATCTTCTACTGCTTTTTTCCCCAGGCCATAGCAGAGAGCTGGATCAGAAGTGGAACAGCCAGGTTTTTACTGGCATCCATACAGGATGCTGGCACTGCAGGCAACAGCTTTACCTGCTATGCCACAGCGCTGGCCCCACAAGTACTTTCAAACATGATCGCCATTTACCCCTCTTGCCTTTTGTGTTATTGTTGACATGTATTTTAGTTCATGTATACTTTGAATTCCACATAATTATCATTACAGTTTGAGCATTCATAGTCTTAAAATACAAAATCCAAATAGTGCTCTAAAATATGAAGTTTTTTGATCAGTGACATGATGCCACACGTGGAAAATTCCACACCTGAACTTTTGTGATGGATTATGAAGTGCAGGTGTACTAAAATATTGTATAATGTTACCTTTGGGCTATATGAATAAGGTATATATTAAACATAAATGAATTTTATCTTTGTACTTTTATTCCGAGTTATCTCATTCTGTTTATACAAATGTTCGGAAATCTTGAATACTTCTGGTTCCGAGCACTTTGGGTAAGGGGTACACTGTCTATTGTATTAATACTGTACAGTCACTTTGATGTAGATTTACCCTCCTGTTTGTTAGTATACTTCATTGACTTCAGCATTTCTGTGCTTCTGTTGGGAATGCTTTCTTCTGCCTAAGGGACTTCTTCACTGTTTTAGTATGCTTCTGCTGATAATAAAGTCAGGGTGTTTTTCACTCCCAGATAGTCGTTACTTCTCCTTTATGCATGAAGGGTATTTTCACTAGCAGAAAACTCCGAGTTGGTTGTTGTCTTCTTTCGGCATGTCTTCTTTAAGACATCATTGTATTTGTGTTTGGCCTTCACTTTTTGGCTTGAAAAGTCAATGATCAGTCTACTGTTAACCTTAGAGGTGATGTGTCCTTCCCTCGGGGGTTTTGAAGATTTTTCTTGGGACAGACATCTAGCCTAGTGCCTAAGATTCCAGTGAAGGATGCCTGCCTCCCAGGTCAGAGTGGTTGGGTTTAACTTGACCCTTTTCCTGACTCCACCTTCCTGCTAATACAGACATCAGGAGGCAGTGGTTGTTGGTTAAATGATTGGGTTCCTGCTATCCGTGTGGGAGTCTTGGATGCTGTTCCCAGCTCCTGGCTTTGGACCTTGCATTTGGGGAGTGAACTAGCAGGTGAGAGCACTTGCACTCGCTCACTCTCTGTCTCTGTCTCTGTCTCTCTGTCTCTCTGTCTCTCTCTTTCTCTCTCTGACACTCTTAGAAACTAAAACATTAAAGTTGAAGGTTTTCCCCTTTTATTTCCAGCATGTTTCTTATACTGTGTCCAGGTTTGACTTCTGGCTTGATTCTGATGGGTGTTTGCAGAATTTGTGAGTCCATATCATTAGTGATTTTTGCCAGGGATGGTTCTTTAAATGTCACTTCTGCTCTTGTCTTGTCTCTGCTTCTGTTCAAGGACTTCTCTTTATGTGGGTTAGATCTGTTTGTTTTTGTTGCCACATATTTTCTGGAGAAATTTATTGTTATGATTATTTTTCAAACAGTTTTGAATAGAGTGCACTCAGGACTCAGAGGCGTTGTTTTAAGTGATTCTGCTGCCTTGTCGGTAGGTGGTGATTCTGCCAGGAGGGGCTCTGAGTGCTGCGCAGGGGAGCTGTTTTAAACAGAGAAACACACTGAGTAATGCGTCTGCTCTAGGCTTCCTGCTAGAACCTTCGAACACTTAGGCCATCTGAAAATATCCGTCTGTTGTCACCGGAATTTTCCCAGTGAAAGGGATTCAGGACTCCCCAGTGAGGAAGAAACTGAAGCTCCACAATTTCTTAATAGGAGGAAACTCCTCTCTGGAGTTGTTTCCACCTGTTGAATCAGAAGTTTATGGGAAGGCATGGAAAATATGAGGAAAACCCAAAATCATCTATTATGAGGTCTCAGGCTGACGACCTTTGAGGAGTCCATTACAGCCTTTATTGCTCAGAACAAATGTGTATGTGTGTGAATGTAGGTTTGGGTGCACACACAGAGATACATGTGTGTGTGTGTGTGTGTGTGTGTGTATGAATAAATGTGTACATGGGCAGGTGTTTGGGGTTTGAAGTCCCTGGTTTTAATTCCTGCCCCTCTGCTTCCAATCCAATTTCCCACTTTTGTGCACCCTCAGAGGTGGCAAGTGACTGCCCCTACCACCCATGTGGGAGACCCAGATTGAGTTCAAGCCTTCTGGCTTCCGCTTGGTCCAGCCTGGATGTGTGGGCATTTGGGGAGTGAACTAGCAATGGAAGATCTCTTCCCTCCGGTTTCCTCTCTCTCTACCTTTCAAATTAAATGAAAAAAAAAATCATAAAAAAAATCATAAATAATATTATATATATAGTTTGCCACAGAACTCATTTTGTGGCCTTTTAAATTTACAAGTGTACTTTACTAAAGTTATCTAAGAATGCTTCTGAGAGAAAGTGGTAACTCACTCTTGAATGGTTAACTCAAGGAGCAACTCAGTCTTTGTTTGCACACCTTATCCAGGCCATGCACTTCAGATTTTCTATGTACGATACATTTCAAAACCTTGATTTTTAAGAAGTGCCTTTCTCTAACTTGGAAATTCAGGAGGTTTGGGGGATAACATTCTTTCACTACTTACTTATGCAAATCGTTTCTTGTCTTAAAACGAGAGCTATTTTGCAAGGTTTAATTATACCATATGCTTAGGGGTGCATCCACATACGTGCCACCCACAAGTGTTATAATTATTAATTATTTGCTCTGTACCTAACCCTTTGCCTTTTTTTTTTTGTTTTTTACTGTTTTGAGTGTTTTATAGCCAGTTGTTAGTTACTAAGAGTAAATTATGTTTTTTACCCTACCATTTTATTTTATTTTTTAAGATTTTTTTTTTATTTGAAAGGCAGAATTACAGAGATGGAGGGAGAGACAGAAACATATTTCATCTGCTGGCTCAGTGGCTGCAACAGCCAGCGCTGGGCCAGGCCAAAGTCAAGAGCTGCATCTGTGTCTCCTTATGAGTGGCAGGGGCCCAAACACTTGGGTTGTCTTCTGCTTTTCCCAGGCCACTAGCAGGGGGCTGGATAAGAAGTGTAGTCAGGACACAAACCAGTGCCCATATGGGATGCTGGCATTGCAGGTGGAGACTTTACCTGTTATGCCATAACACCAGCCCATTACTATTGTTTAATGCATGCTAGATTCAGGAAAAACCTCAAGGATTCCCCAAACCTGTTGAAATCCTTATGCACAAGGTTTTTCCATGCAAGAGGTTCATTTTCATTTCACAGCGTACCAGTGTGTGGTGAAGCCTGAAAGCCAGAGAGAAGACCTCCTGGGTCAGTCAGGTTTCATAGCACAGCTGCTAGTATGGATCATGGTGCTGATTGTTCTTCTGGGAGGTTCTTGTGCATCTTTGCCAGCTGGAGCTAGAGGTGCCAGGAGATCAGAGCACCCAGCCCCTCTGTTTATAAGCAATGAAACACCCAGCCTGTAAACTAATGTTTAACTCAGACACCTGGCAAGTGGCAAAACTCCAGTCTGTGTTGCTGAGGTTTCATTTTTTTTTTTAATGATTTGTTTATTTATTTGAAAGGCAGAGTTACACAGAAAGGAGAAGATCCTTTATCCATGGTTTACTCCACAAATGACCTCAATGGCCAGGTCTGGGCCAAGCTGAAGCCAGGAGCCTGTAACTCCATCCAGGTCTCCCATGTGGGTGGCAGGGGCCTAAGTACTTGGACCATCTTCTGCTACCTTCTGAGGTGCATTAGAGGGAACTGGATCCTAAGTGGAGTAGCCAGGACTCGAACCATCACTCACATGGAATGCTGACATCACAGATTGCAGCTTAACTTGCTGTGCTCCAACACCAGCCCTTGAATTTTCACTCTTAGCCCTTCTAGTCACATCCACAGTAAACAAATAGGGCAGAATGGTGGTTAAAATGGTTGAGGTAGGGGACAGTGCTGTGGCATAGAGGGTAAAGCTGCCATGTGCAGTGCCAGCCTCCCATATGGGCACTGGTTCAAGTCTCAGCTGTTCCACTTCTGATTCAGCTCTCTGCTGTAGCCTGGGAAAGCAGCAGAAGATGGCCCAAGTCCTTGAGCCCCTGTACCTATGTGGGAGACCTGGGGGAGGCTCCTGGCTTCTGGCTTCAGATCAGCACAGCTCCTGCCATTGTGGCCATCTGAGGAGTGAACCAGCAGATGGAAGACTTGCTCGTTCTCTCTCTCTCTCTGCCTCTGCATAACTGCCTTTCAAATAAATAAATTAATTAAAAAAGGAATAAAATGGTTGAGGTAGGAATGAAGAAATCTGTCATGATACAGTAAAAAAAATTAATTATACATTGTCTTATTTTCCATCAGGCTTTCTTCTCCTTTTTTTTTTTTTCCCAAAAATAGGAGTCAAAAATTTTATCATTGCAGAACCTTCCTAACTATTACCAGGCTGAATTAGTGACTCCTCTTTGTGCATAAGGAACTGTGCACATTCCTGTATTGTGATGTTTTGCATGTTGTACTTCTAATTATTATCCAGTTATCTCTCTGCACTCCTGCTACTCATCCGCTGTGCTGAACTCTCGGGAGCAGCAAGAGCATCTTCTGCCTCCATCCCTAGTGCAATGCGGAGAGCATGGCTTTTTTTTGTGCCATCAGCATTTGATGAATGAATAATGAACCAACCACTCTCTCACAGTCTGGCAGTTTCAGTAAATGTTGTGTTTTATTGCACATGAAAATCACCTGGAGTTACTGGCCTAAAATGTAGTTTTCCAGGCCACCTCACAAAAGATGGTAATTCAGGCCTAGGGTAGGGTGTTAGAATCTGCATTTTTGTTAAGTGGCTGAGATCACACTTGCCTAGTTCTGTGTTACTATTAGTTCCTGATTCTTGGTCCAGCTGGGTATCACAGTTATCTCTTGATCTCACTAAAAACATAGAGCTGCTCTGTCCGCCCCTACCAACGATGCTTCCTCACCATTCTGACTCCCCAGTATGGGCACTGGCCTTTTCCATAAGCCCTAGGGCTGCCTTCCTGGAAGACTTGTGAAACTGAAGAAGATAATCGTTATAAAACATCTGGAGTTCTTTAGAAGAGGGTCTCTCAGCTCATTCAGGGAATATCATCACAATGTAAATTGAGCCTCTGGGGCTCATCAAATTCACTCTGAGAATCAAACACAGAGGAGAACAAAGCCCACATGGAGTTCCTGTGTGGCCACCTGGATGAGCCTGTGTGAGCTCTCATCCTGGCTCTGTGTAGGCAGATGTCTCTTTCCGGAGGACCAGGTGAGAGAAGAGGGTTGATTTGAGCACTGAGTGCGAAATGTTCTTTTGGGACTGAAGTTCCATATCAGTAGATTTTTAAACAATATTTACTTATTTGAAAGAAAGAGGGAGAGAGAGAGAGAGAGAAATCTTCCATCCTTTGGTTTACTCCCCAGATGGCCACATTGGCTAGCTCTGGGCGAAGTGGAAACCAGGAACCAGGAGCTTCTTCTGGGTCTCCCATATGGCTGGTAGAGGCTCAAGTACTTGGGCCATCATCTGCTGCTTTGCCTAGGCCATTAGCAAGGAACTATATCAGAAGTGGAACAGCCAGGACTCAAAGTGGAGCCCATATGGAATGCTGGTGTTGCGGATGACAACCTTATCTGCTATGCCACAATGCCGGCCCCAAATATAAGTAGATTTAATAGCTGATGTTTACATAACTTTTAAGAAATTCTAAGTAGCACATCCTATCTGCATGATATATGTATCCATTTATTAAAATTAGAAACTTAAGTGATTTCACAGAAGAAAGTTGAATGAAGTGATTATTAAACTCCCTTGAAAAGATTTATGATCCTTGTGCTATGTTTCCTTATACATGTGGTCCATGACTTACAAATGGTTTGATGTAGGAATTTTGGATTTAGCAATGGTGCAAAAATGAAATGCATCCGGTAGCAACCGCATCTCAGATTTTGCATTTGGATCTTTCCCTGGGCCATGGATTGGCAGTGTGCCCTCTCGAGTTGCGGTGCAGGGTAGCAGCACTGAGCACTGTGCCCAGTCAGTCCCACCATCAGGAGGGTGATGCTCAGTGCCCTGCAGTGCACTGTGTTGCTAAGCCAGCTGTTGGGGTAGGTGGACGAAGGCATTTCTGACTTACAGTATTTCCAGTGTACAGTGGGTTTGTCAGGATGTTGCCCCATTGTAAGTTGAGGAGCATTTGTGTATTGTTTTGTGTTTGTATTCAGTTCCTCATACTGTTTTCACTTGTCGATTGTTTTGTATGCACATTTCTGTGGGTCAACATTGTGTTATTTTAAATGGTAAAATAATATCCTGTGTGTTTTATGCCCTTATTTGTTCAGTGTCCTCCCTAGTGTTGGATGCTTATGTTGTTTTCAGTGATGTGCTATCATGCTGTTATATACAGAGTTCGTATGCTCTTTTCTGTTCAAATTATATTTTTATGGGTATGAATTCCAGGGGGTCTGCTCTCCATAGTGGGAAGGTTTTATCATTCTTGATGCGTATTACATTATTACTTTCCAGATACCCTGAGCAAATAATAACCCCACAAGGCGTCTGCGACATGCTGGTGTCCTCGCAGCATGACCAACAGGAAATTGTGTCATTCCAGTTTATTTCTGCCAGCTGATTATGTGCAGGGGCTCACTACAGATAGCTTATTTTGAAGTTCTTTAAGTAATACGAAGCGATTCTTTCCCACATAGGATGACTCACTGTTTTCATTTAGGGAGTCAATTTATTTCATTTTTGACAAGGTTTTTTTAATTAATTTTGTTTTGAAAGGCAGAGAGAGAGAGAGAGAGAGATCTTCCATCCACTGGTTCACTCCCCAGATGACCACAACAGCTGGAGCTGGGCTGGTCCAAAGCCAGGACCCAGGAACTCTATCTGGGTCTCCCATGTGGGTGCAGGGGCCCAGGCATTTCAGCCATCTTCCACTGCTTTCCCAGGTGCATTAGCAGGGAGCTGGATCAGAAGTAGATCAGCCAGGCCTCAAAGCAGTGGTCATATGGGATGCCAGCATTGCAGGCAGCTGTCCCACATGCCACACCACAACGCCAGCACCAACAGTTTTGATATGACAGGCTTCATTGCCTTTTGTGTGGCTGATTGTGTAGGTGTTGGGTCAGGCGTGAAGTCTCAGGGAAGGTCAGTTGTATAACTGAATAGGAAACTCCTATGTAGAAGACTGGAGAGTGGAGACATTCTTGATGAAAAACATCATCTTTGACAGATTTTGCTGCAAATGAAAGCAAGAACCTGTCCCTTTTGCCTCTTTGAACCACTGCCAAGGCCACTTCCTTTTGTGATCCTTCTCTGGTTTCCCCATTTCAGACAGGCTGCGCTGGTTTAGGATAGGATGGCCTTTAGGGTGGCCATCAGGAGGGTTGGGGAAGGACCTAGGGACAGGTGTCTCAGGGAAGTCGTTCTTGTCTGTGAACAGGTCAGCTTGAAGGTCAGAAGTCAGAAATGGTCCTTTGCCTTGTTGCCTTGGCCCTGTGTGCCTTGTGAGCATCTGCTTAAGTAAACAGATTCTCCTAAATGCTAGCTTTGGCTTGAGTTCCTGTGTTGCCAAATGCAAGATATGTTGTTGTCTATGCAAGTGGGCCTTTTGTTTCAAGCAGTGGTTCAATCTGCTGATTTTTTAGAAACTGTCAAACTTGTAATTAAAATCATTTATCAAATACTTGGAGATGAAATTGGAAGGTTTTCCTCCATTCCTAGTTGTCAGCCTAATGTCTGTCTATCTTGAGGCAGGCCATTAGTGCAGTGGTTATATACTGCTTGGGATGCCCACATCCCATATCTGATTGCCATATCTGAGTCCTGGCTACTCTACTTCTGATCCAGATTTCTGCTAATGGGCACCTGAGGAGGCAGCAGTTGATGGCTAAAGAACTTAAGCCTCTGCCACCCACATGGGAGATCCAGGTTTAGATCTGGGCCCCTAGCTTTGGCCTGGCTCAGCCCTGACTGACCAGCGAATGGACAATATCTCTGTCTCTCTCCCTCTCTTTCTCTCTATGTATCTGTGTGTGTGTGTATAAATTTCTGCCTTTCAAATAAAATGAATTTTTAAAAAACCCATCTATCTTTTTAGATATAATTCACAAATGACACATTTTATTCACTTAATGTGTACAATTTGGTGATTTTTAATACATTCAGGGTTGTGTATCCATCAGCGTAATCAAGTTTAGAACATTGTCATCACCCTAAGAAGAAACCTGTGCCCATCAGTAGTCACTTCCTGTTTCTCTACTGTAATCCCCTGACCCTAGGCAAGCAGTACTCTGCACTCAGTTTCCGTAGAGTCCCGTTCTGGACATTTCATGTAAGGAGCTGTGTAAGGTTTATGTTGTTTCCCTTGGGTTGCTTTCCAGGCTCGTCCCTGTTGTGTGTGCTGGTGCTTCATTCCTTCCTGTTGCTGAGTAGTAATCCTTTGTGTGATACACTTTTTCTTCATTTGCTCCTCAGTCGATGGCATTTGGGTTCTTTCCACTTTTTGGCTATTGTGAATAGTGCTGCCATGATGACTGAGGGTTCAGTTTTTGTGCTGGAGTTTTCACTGCTCTTGGGTCTCTAAGAGTGGAGCTGCTGGGACATGAGATCTCCCCGTGCTTAGCTCTTTGCAGATGCAATTGTTTTCCAGAATGAGTACACTATTTTACATTTATGCCAACAACATGTGAGTGCTCCAGGGTCTCCACAGCCCTGCCAACACTTGCTATGGCCCATCTCTTTCCTTACAGCATCCTGGAGTTGTGAACTGGTGTGTCCTTGTTGTTTGAGTCACATTTCCTTGAGGACTAATAGAATACTTCTTTTATAAAAAAAAATTATTTATTTATTTGAAAGTCAGAGTTACACAGAGAAAGGAGAAGCAGAGAGAGAGAAAGAGAGAGAGGTCCGAGCTGCACCGATCCGAAGCCAGGAGCCAGGAGCTTCTTCCGGGTTTCCCACGCAGGTACAGGGGCCCAAGGACTTGGGCCATCTACTACTGCTTTCCCATCCCATAGCAGAGAGCTGGATCAGAAGTGGAGCAGCCAGGACTTGAACTAGTGCCCATATGGGATGCCAGCGCCACAGGTGTAGGATTAACCCACTGCGCCATGGCGCCGGCCCCAAAAGAATACTTCTTATCCTAGTATTTTCTTGTATTTAAAAGAAAGAAAGAAAGAAAGAAAGAAAGAAAGAAAGAAAGAAAGAAAGAAAGAAAGAAAGAAAGAAAGAAAGAAAGAAAGAAAGAAAGAAAGGGCTGTAGGAAATTAAGCAATGCATTTCCTGCCAGCGGTGATGACTTCCCCTGGGGTTTCACGCTTCACTGCATCCTCCTGGGTGGGCTGCCACAGCATGCTATGTCCCCGCCGTTTTCTTCCATGATTGCAATGCAGTCATTGCTCAGAACCCTGCGTAGGAGAGACAGCTGTCCTACCTTGGGTCATGTGCCCACTCTTATTTATATTTCTGTTTTTGCAGTCCACAGCTTGAGTCTGGGCATCCTGAAAGCAAAGGGAGGTGCTCTTGAGGAGAGAGAGAGGGCACCAGAGTTGGGAGTAGAATCCAGGTTTCCTGCCTCTCCAGGTATAGCAAATGGCCCAGGATGGGAGTCAATACAACCATGTTAGAAAGCTCATCATGCAGAGTATTTCGTAATTATTCCATAGCACACATTACCAAGGAGAAAATGTAAGAATCTGTATATATAGTTATATTTAATACTATGATTTTATTTATAATATTATATTTACTATTATGCTTAGGGGTAGATGTTGTGATGCAGCAGGTTAAGCTGCCACTTGGGGTACCTGCCTCCTGTATCTGAGTGAATGGGATTGAATTGTGCCTCTTTTGTTTTTTAAGATTTATTTATTTATTTGAAAGGCAGAGTTATAGAGAGAGGACACGCACTCACACCCACACCCACACCCACACCCACACCCACACATGCACACACACAGAGCTGATGTCTTCCATCTGCTGGTTTACTCCCCAAATGGCCTCAACAGCTGGGGCTGGGCCAGGCTGAAGCTAGGAGCCTGGAATTCTATACTGGTCCCCTACAAAGTAGCAGAGGTCCAAGCACTTACACCATCTTCTGTTGTTTTTCCAGGCTTGTTAGCAAGGAGCTAGATCAGAAGCAGAGCAGCCAGAGCTTGAACAGGCACTCTCACATGTGATGCTGGTGAAGTATTGCAAGCTCCAGCGTAACCTGCTGTATCACAGTGCTGGACCCTCCACCTCCACTTCTGATTCAACTTCCTGCTGATACACACCCTGGCAGGCAATAGATGATGGTCCAGACACTTGGGTTCCTGTTATACATGTAGGAAATCCAGATAGAGTTCCTGGCTCTTGGCTTTGGCCTGGCCCAGTTTCGACTGCTGCAGGCAAGGGGGGAGTGAACCAGAAGATGGGAGATTCTTTCTGTCTGTCTCTCTGTTACTCTCTCTTTCTCTCTGTCACTCTGCTTTTCAAATAAATAAATAGATCTTAAAAATAAATAAAATTATGTTTAAAATTTATGTAAGAACTTGTTGTTAGACACACAACATGTTTCAGATATATGACTCCGTTTGATCTTTGGTAATCTCTGTTAGTCTGATTATATGCACTAGTGGTGTTGGTGTTACATGCTGTGGCCTTATTGTGGTTAAATATATTTTTGTAAATGGGCCTCAGAGTCCAACCATGAATATAATGATGTAATAGGAAAATGTGTTGTGAGTTCCAAACCAGTGGCTAACAGATGAGTGCCCAGTAGTCAGCCTGTTACTGAGCCAGGGTCATTGGCCAGTAGGCTCATGACAACAGGTGTGAGTAGACAGTGGAAAACAACTTGCTCACATAAGTGTGGTGCTTGGCTACCAGCATGTTGGCCGAGAACTCAGCAGTGTCAACATGGTGATAGAAGGAATCATTCCACTAGTTCAGTTGGAAAAAACACAGTCCTTGGGAATTCTGGGTAGCACCTGTGATGCCCACAGGAAAGTATAGTGTTCATGTATCAGTTCTGTGGCATTCTCTGTTAGAGCAGCCAGATGGGCTCAGCTGCTTGAAATGGGAGAGGATGGATTGAAATGGCAGCTCAGGGCTTAAAGGACTCTTGTCACAGACCAGATGTCCTCACAGAGGGCCAGTGCCCTGGACTGGCCTGGGATCTCTTTCTTGGCCTCAGACTTCATTCTCCTGCCATCTTCTGTCCAGTGTTGAGCAGGAGTCAGATTGCATGGCCACTGAAGGCTAGTGGGAGCGTTTTAGTCAGTTCTACCACTGTCTGGCCAAGAAATTGGTTTAATACTTGACATCAGAGACTGCATCTATAATTGCAATGATTTTTTTACAAAAAAATTTTTTTAAATTCATGTCAATTATTTTCTATTTTAATCCCAGGTATTCTTCAGCAGAAATAAGGAAACAGTTTACCCTTCCACCAAACCTTGGCCAGTACCACCGACAGAGCATAAGCACCTCTGGCTTCCCTTCTCTTCAACTAGTAAGTATGTGTTACAGCACTTGTCAGCAACTGGTCAGGTACACAGATGCCTGGCCTGTGTGCTTGCTTCCTGATTTGCCTTAGGTCTTCTCCCTCCTACCTGAGGCTCTCCAATACCAGTCTATAACTCCTTGCCTGCTTTTTTGCAATTTTTCTGCCTCTGCTTTCTTTGACCAGGGATTAGGGTGCAGACAGCACCTCTGTGACATCTCTGGACTTAGCTGGTTTCTAGGCTGCTGACTTCCCCCTAAATTGTAGTTCATATTTGGGGGGGACTAACTTGGAAACTTTCCACTATTAGTAGCATTCATTGTTGGAAAATTTCTATTCCAAAATCTGAAAAGCTAGGGCCAGTGTTGTGGTGTATCGGGTTAAATTGCCACCTGCAATGGCTATTATCCCATATGAGTGTTGGTTTGAATCCTGGTCACTGCACTTCCAGTCCAGCTTCCTGCTAATGCTACTGGGAAAGCAGCAGAAGAAGCTGAAGTACTTGGGCCCCTGCCACCCACATGAAAGACCCAAATGGAGTTACAAGTTCCTGGCTTCAGCCTGGCCCAGCACCAGCCGTTGCAGCCATTTGAGGAGTAAATCAACAAATGGAAGATTGAAGCACTCGCTCTCTCCCTCCCTCCCTCCCTCTCTCTCTCTCTCTGAATATGCCTTCCAAATAAATAAAATAAATCTTTAAAAAACAATCTGAAAATCCTAGTTAAAAATCTTTGTCCTGTAAAGTCATTTTCTTGCAAGTATAAATTAAATATGGTAAAATTTACCCATTTTAGGTATACAATTTGATGCATTTGGTTAATCTGTAGTCTTCTGTCCTCTGCTCAATCAAGACATAAAAACTCCCTTTATCTTAAGAAGTTCCCTCATGCCCTTTCTCAGTGGCTCTACTCTGCCAGCCCCAGACCTTCATCCCCACCCCGACAGCCCCAGTCCCCTTGTTCCCCTTGTCGGTATGGTTTTGTCCTGCAGCCACACAGTTAGGTGCCAGCACAAGCCTTCATTTTTAAGACATTTTCCTCCTTTTTAGGTTGAAGATTGCCTGCATTTGTTTTTATATTGGCACTAATTATTGAGTGTGCATGTATGTGTTATATTATTTGAGGTGAGATCAATCTGACTTGGATGAGATGGTTTATAAAACCAGCAGTGAGTCCTGACTTCCGCTGTGAGAGAGCCCCAGCCCTCCCTGTGCTCACTTCCTCACGCCCAGCACAGCGGCACTTTCTGGCTCGTTCTAGCGGTTATCTTGAGGAGGTTAGAATACTTTTTGTTTCTGCATATTACTTCAAAACCACTTCTGCTCTTAGAAATTTTGTAACCTTCCCCTCTGTTTCCGGTAACCGCCATTTTGCCTCCTGTAACAATTTACTCGCCGTGTAACTGTATCTTTTAAAGGTATGTTTTACTGGAGTGATTTGTGGTTATTTCTGAAGGATAATTTCTGTGTTGTATCATTACTGAAACAGCAGTACAAACAATACGTAGCACCTTTTACTGCAAGAAGTAATTTGCAATGACATTTATTCAGAAAAATCTATGTATGACTTCCGTGGCTGGCCAGCCTGCCATTGTTACTTGTATGTTTCCTATCTGTTTCAGAATTGCAGATGACAATAAAAGCACAAGGAGTGCATAATGTCCATGTGTTCAGCTGTGTCAGATGAGATTTAAATCTGCATCAACTAGGTGTGCTTCTTGGTTTCATTGGGTACTAATAAGTATTTCATTGAAAACAAAACCTTTTAGAACATTTATAACTGAAACTATGATCCGAAATATGAAAATGCAGTTTAAAAGTGACTGGCTATATCTTTAAATTTTAGATAAGGTGGGATGTTTGCTTTTTTGTGAATCAAGAGTGCAGTGGCTGTCTTGGAAGTAGTGTGGACTGGATTTTGAAGAGACTTTAGGGAAGTTTAGCTAACGATCTTTCACCTCTTCCTTATCATCACAGGAGCATTGTTGTTTTACTGAAATGCTTTTTTTTTTTTTAATGTAAAGTTACAAAGTTAAAAAATGCTTAATGTTTGCAGGTATTCTTATGATAGTTTGTTGTCTTAGTAAGTTTTGACAAAAGTGAATTTTGATGAGTTTCTTCTTTAACTGGATAGTGGGTTCACACGTGGCTTTTCTAAGAGAAGATATCAACAAAGTAGGGAAAATGTAACACAAGAATCAGTCATGTGTTCTTACCTGTCATCCTTTACCCCTTGCCCTATTTGTACATGAGTATCCTTTAGAATACGTTACTATTGGTTGCTCCAAGTTAGGTTTCTGAGTCTCTCTCCCAAATCTCTACTCAGCTACAACATAGTCTCTTGCCCCTGTTCCTCTGTCAGAAGAGCAGATGTGTGAGGAAGCAGGAGGCCTGGAATCTATTCTTTTTTTGTATTTTATTTCAATAAATGGTCTGCATAGAGCATTCCACCTCCTAATCCTTATGCGCCTGGTGTGTTGTACTATCAAAATGCAGTGGCTGTCCTTGAGTCATCTCCTTGAGTCAGGTCTCCCCAAAAGGAATCATAAATTGAAAAAAAAAAAAAGTCCAAGCACATTTTGGCCTTTGTTTCTCTTACTTTTATTTATGTAGTCACCATTTTAAACAAGTGTACTTGCTGACACAAATTGGTCATATTTTTAAAATACCTAATCAAAGTCAACTTTTTTTTTTAAGATTCATTTATTTATTTGAAAGGCAGAGTTACACACAGAGAGAAGGAGAGGCAGAGAGAGAGAGGTCTTCTATCTGCTGGTTCACTCCCCAGATGGCTGCAACAGCTGGAGCTGGGCCTATTTGAAGCCAGGAGCTTCCTCCAGGTCTCCCACATGGGTGCAGGGGCCCAAGGACTTGGGCCATCTTCTACTGCTTTCCCAGGCCATAGCAGAGAGCTGGATTGGAAGTGGAGCAGCTGGGTCTCAAACCGGCACCCATTTGGGATGCCGGCGTTTCAGGCCAGGGCGTTAACCTGCTGTACCACAGCACCGGTCCCAAAGTCAACTTATTTTTAAAGCCAGTTGTTCACATGTTTATTGTTGCTGCTTTTGTAAGAGTGACAAATGAACTTGGATTCAGATGGACCTGAGTGAGGTGTAGTTTGAGACTAACAAGTTAGCTAATTTCTCTGAATGTTTTGGTTCCCCTTTTGCAAAATTGGGATAATAATGCTACCTCATTTGGGTCAACATAGGATTATGCCATAGATCCTGTGTAAAGAAATGCTACCATAGCTGTCATACATGCTTGGCTCAATGGAGACACTGTGGGAGATGTAAGGAGCAGATGAATAGGGACTGGTTGGGGAATGAAAAGCTGTGTAATCTATTTGGGAGAACAGATGACAGACTGGCTTCACATGGTGGGAGGCATTCAGAAGAGAAAAGGAAGAAAACCAAAATAATCATAAACATTGTAAGAAAAAAATAGCAAAAAAGATGCTAAAAGGATGCCTGCTGTGATTAGAGGTAAGGGCCGGATGGAGGAGCTGGGAAGACTTGGAGAGGGATCCTAGTTCTGACTGTATCTTGGCATCACCTGGGACTTGTAAAACGCACCTGCACCCTGGCACAGCTTAGAGCAGTTGCATCAGAATCCCTGAGCATGGGGACCAAGCATCAGTGTTTTTAAGTTCCCTGGGTACTTTATCATCTGGCTCAGGTTGAGAATCACTTAAAGGACCAATATAGGTAGAAATAAAGAAAAGTAAAATTTTCTCTTGTTTTGTGTGCTCTGGATTGCAGAATTTGTGGTAGGCAAAGACCACTTGCTAGCCCTGTGCATTTCTGCTTATCTACCTGTAGTGGCTTCTCTCATAAATCTGATAAATCAAAGGACAGGAAGGGTGTGTGTTTGCTCTTATTTTTGTTGTTGTTTTAGTGGTTTTTTTTTTTTTTAATTTTAACTCTACTTGTAAATGTTAGATGTGATGATTGTGTGTATACATTTTTAAAGTAGGCAAACAGTTGGGCATTTGACACTGCAGTTAGCACACCACTGGGAATGCCCACATCCCATATCGAAATACCTGGGTTCAGTTCCTGGCTCATTTCCAATTCCAACTTCTGGCTAATACAACCCCTGGGAAGCAGGAAGCAGCAAGTAATAGCGAAAGTACATGGATCCCTGCCACCCACATTGGAGAACCAGATTGAGGTCTGGCTTCCTGATTTTGGCTAGGCTTACACCTGGCTCTTGCAAGCATTTGAGGAATGAACTAGTAGTTGGAAAAGCTTTGTCTCTCTCTGTCACTCTGCCTTTCAAATACATAAAATAAACTAGTTTTAAATTTTGCCTTTTTGACTATGATGGGATTCTTCATTTAGAGTGTTTTCTTTTTTGTTTGTCTGTTTTTTGAAAAAGAGTTAGAGAGGTAGAGACAGAGAGAGATCTTCCATTGCTGGTTCACTCCCCAGATGGCTACAATGGCTGGAGCTAAGCCAATCATAATCCAGGAGCCAGGAACTTCCTCCAGGTCTCCCACTTGGGTGCAGGGGCTCAAGGACTTGGGCTATCCTCTGCTGCTTTTCCCAGGAACATTGGCAGGGAGCTGGATCAGAAGATGAGCAGCTGGGACTCTAACCAGTGCCTTGAACTGGCACATATAAGGCATTCCAGCACTGCAGGCTGAGGCTTTAACCCACTGTGCCACAGCACTGGCCCCTAGAATTGGTTCTCTAAGTACAATGATAAACCCTGCCCTGGGTCTGACACTTGCTCCAAAGTCCTTAGTGAGCAGGGCCAGAGAGAATGGCTCTAGGTGGTGTGTAACCCTGGGTGCAGACTCACCCATTGGCCTTGCCATTCCCCATTGGCATAGCCCTGCAAACACTCTTGCGAGAGACCTTCGTCTGCCAGCCACCTTTAGAGGTAAACAGCTCTTTAATCCATGTTTCTGCTAAAATCGAACAGTAAAATACTAAAACTATCTTATGATCATTGAAAGAAGAAAGGGGAGTGAAACACACAAGAGAAGAAAGGTTGGGATTTATGCTTTAAGATAGTAAGGACTTGAAACAATGTGTAAATGGTTAATAATGTTAAGCTACATTTTTATGGAGGGAAAAATACTATCTTTAAAAATAAGAATAGAAAATTCTGAGGTGAAATGGAATGAATCAGCTGGACTGTAACGGCTCTGGCTGCAGGAAAGGAGGTAGAAAACCACATCCTGGATGAGTACCAAAGCACCATGGTTACACGGCATGTTTGTATATGGAACATTTATGTTTAAAAAAAGTCTTATACCTTGGAGGGCATTCGTTCTGATTATGTATATAGGCTTCCCTTTTCTTTTATAGCTAAGAATGACTCACATGATGACTCACTTGATCAATGTTATTCCTCTGATACTATTATTCTCTTGCACTTGATCTTTCAAGGAGCTGGGCGGTCCTGAGGTTGCCTCAGTTGCACCCGAGGGGACCTGATGGAAAATGAAGCTCTCAGTATAGATGTCATGCAAACTTATAATGGAAGGGAAAATGAAAGAGTGGCAGGATTCTGCACACAGAGCAGGTGTCTCCTTGCGGCCATTGTCAAGCAGGGGAATCAAGGTAGTCTTGGTGAATACCGATCAGTGCACCAGAGGGCAGGTCAGCATCTTCTGCTCCCTGGCATGACTGCCAGGTTGCGATTGGTAGAAGCAGGAAAGCATTGCCATGTCTAGGCCATGAGGTGTTTCACATCACTGAAGCCAGAATTCTGAACGCTTGTACCTTCAGCTCTTTTTTCTTTCATGCAGTAGAGAGCCCAGAGGATTGTAGTGTCTGTTGGTTGGGGCTCTCTCGCTACCTGGGACTTCTGGAGCTGAGGACACTATAGTGACCATAGCAGAGTGCTCTCATGGAGCTTACACTCCTGACTCAACAAGGCTGCTGCATGAGGGAGTCAGTCACCCACTTCTCCCTGCTCCTTGCACACTCTCTTCTGTGGATAACAGGTGCTGCTGTCAGCTAGGTTGTTCATCATTCATGGCTTTGAGTTTCAGAGACATGACAAGTATTATACTTTGGTTGGAACTGAATTTTTTTCTGTCTGATAATTGCACTGGAATGTCAAATGCTAAAGTCACATTGCTTCAACTTGTGCTTCAGTAAAATTTTTTAAAAATATTTATTTATTTATTTCAGAGTTACATAGAGAGAGAAGGAGAGGCAGAGAGAAAGGTCTTCCATCTGCTGGTTCACTCTCCAATTGGCCGCAATGGTTGGAGCTGTGCCAATTGGAGCCAGGAGCTAGGATCTTCCTCCAGGTCTTCCCATACGAGTGCAGGGGCCCAAGAACTTGGGCAATCTTCTACTGCTTTCCCAGGACATAACAGAGAGCTGGGTCAAAAGTGAAGCAGCCAGGACGCAAACCAGCACCCATATGGAATGCCAACACTGCAGGCGGCAGATTTACCCACTACGCCACAGCGCTGGCCCCTTCAGTATAATTTTTAAATATGTATTACCAGTGGCTCTGCTTGAAGAATTAATTGATATTATTCATAATAGATCTACATCTATTGTTATTTTATTTAGTTACTGTTGCTATTTTGAGAAGTCAATCTTATAAGAAGCTCAGAGCAGATTTTGTGGGTAGCAATAAATGTATTTTTTACTTACTTCCCATTGCACTTACTATTATCTTATATTTTAATTACTTCAGAAAATACATATTCCCTAAAAGACCTATAAGGGAAAACAATCAACATTACACTGGTTAAAAACTTGAGCCTGCCTAGGTTTGGATTCCAGATGGGTTCTTTCTCAGCTGTGTCCTCAGTTTCCTTACCTATAAGATGGGAATAATCAGAATGTATACCTTAGAGGGTTTAAGAGAGCATCAAGTGAGATAATGTCATAATTTCTTGGCACATAGTAAGTGCTCAGTAATTAGTAGTTCATTGGGTATAAACTCTGCAGGAAGGAGGTTTGGGGGGCAGGCATTTGGCCTAGTGGGTAAGGTGCCTGTGTTCCACATTTGATGCCTGGGCTGGAGTCCCAGATCCAGTTTTTATTCCAGCTTCCTGCTATTGCAGACCTTGGGAGGCAGCACATGATGGCTCAAGGGAAGATTCTGATTGAGTTCTGGTTCCTGGCTTTGGCTGAGGTTCAGCTCTAGCCATTGCAGACACTTGGGGGAGGAAACAGTAGATGGGAGCTCTCTGAATATCTGTGTGTCTCTGTTTTTCAGCCTCTCAAATAAACAAAAAAGAAAAATAAGTTTGGGGATGCAAAACCCCAGAGTTTTCTTCATTTCCTATAGAAGCCATTTTGATCTCTGTTAACTCTCAGTGCCATGCAGTAGGTGCAGGGGAGTGGGAGAAATGGCCTCATCCCCAGGTAGGTCTTGTGTCAGTGCCTGCGGCAGACTGGCTTGTTCTGTGCACAGATGAGAGCTGCCGTCCTTTCCTTGGGCAGAGTGCTGCACTCCCACCTGGCTCCCACATAGGTTGCTATCTGGGTCCTTCAGCCCCTCCTGCTTCGTGTTACTGTGTTTTGGGAGATCCTCTTAGGACTAGAGTGCTCTTCTCAGCCAACTGCCTGATCCTCGATCAGAACAGGGGGTTGGGGAGGGGGGAAGCTCCTCTGGTCCTTTCACTGCACCTGGCATGACCTAGAGGCACGCTTTGCACTCAGCTACTGAGGAGTGCCCTGTTGCCTTCTCTCCTGCCCACTCCTTTCTTCAGAGCATAAGACGTTAGTAAGTCAGCCACCCTGCGGCATCCCAGACACAAAGTAGAATGGATTGTGCCCAGCTCTCAGCTTCATCTTCACTCCCTACCATGAGTCATTCGCGTCCCTATTGTCATCGGGGCCAGCAAGGGTGGAGAGGGGACAGAGTAAGCCACACATCCTTTCCAGTGTTACTTGCTTTTGGCTCTCCAACAGCAACTTTGTTGCTCCACTCCAACTTGCTGCCTTCACTGGTGTGTGGTTTCTAGGAGAAGAAAAACCGGTTTTGTCAGCACTTTGGGATCTATCCTTGTCTCACAAGTCAAGACTCTGGGCTGTTTGTCTGTTGGTCTATGGGAGGGGTCAGAGGAGGAACAGAACAGCACCCCTCGGGGTGATGACTCCAGGTAGTCTGCCATAACTGCCCACTGCCCACTGCATACCCTTGCAACTGTGCATAGTAGTATTCCTATACAGATTGGCTTTATCTAGGTGACTCTTTTACTTCCTTAAGGCGCTGTTTCACCACTGAGAACACCAAATATTAATTTAATTGGGGACTGACAAAGGGTTGCCAACTTTTAATTTTATTGACCAAAGAAAAATATTTCTAAAGTTACCATCTATTATTTCTCTCGTTTCTTTGGTTCCCTCCCTCTGCCACTGTGGAAGGCTAAAATTGAAGAGCAAAGGACAGTTTTCTTAAGTGAGTAAACTTTGCCGAAGCAGAACCCAGCAGATTGCCCCGAGTTTGTTCATGTAGCTTCAGTCCAATAAAAATTTCTTGTAGGCCAGCGGCATTTGGAAATCGCCGCCTTGGAGTGCTTCTGTCACCTCGTCTGGCTCCCTGTCCACTATGATTATGCTCCAAGTGCTTTCAGAAACCCATGTATAGCATAGCTCAGGCCAAAGGCGACACCATGCCTCCATCCTCAGCCAGAGCCATGTTGAGTTTGCCTGAATTTCTGGAAATGTGCCTCCATTCCCTCCTTTGCTGTATTTGGGTAAATAAAACATGGCCTCAGAGAGCTTTTGCAGGAGAAATTACAAAAATTCAGCAAAACCATGTGATCTCATTTTGGATCTCCTCAGGATTCCTCATCAAGATGCAATTAAGCAGAGAAAAATTCTGCCTTGGGGTGTGATTTTAATTACTCACCATGTTATGACTTGACTTTCCGTGCTGCGTTTCTCTTCCTTGCCCTATCACTGCTTCCGAGTCTGGCAGCTCCTCCAAAGATCACTTCGTTTTAGGCTGAGAGCAAAGTGCTAGGTTGAAAGGAAAGGGCAGGGCTTACGTCTTCTGCCACCTTAGTGTTTTCTCCAGGAGAGCCCGTGGGAAACTCCTCTTTGTCTTGCTTCCCCCTCCAGCCTCCGTTTTATGACCCCGTGGAGCCAGTGGACTTTGAAGGACTTCTCATGACACACCTCAACAGCCTGGATGCAGACCTGGCCCAGGAGCTGGGAGACCTCACTGATGACGACTTGGACGTGGTGTTCACGCCAAAGGAATGCAGGACGTTGCAGCCGTCTTTGCCGGAGGAAGGGTAAATCGTGGGCTTGGAACATAGATGGGATAGTGACTCGTGACTGTTATCAGTGCGGGGGAGGTGGCCTAAGTCTGCACCTTTTTAAAAAATAAACAAAATTACTGAAGCCATAAGAGGAGCAGATAACCACGTGGTACCATCATGTAGATGTACATAGTTTTTAAACTGATTTGGCCAAAGGCTTTGAAAAGATATTTGGAAACTAAGCTGGGCCAAAAAGTATAGCAGGATGAGATGCGGTGCTCCAGAAGGGGTTCAGTGTGCAGGCCCTGGAGCTGGACAGCACGGGTGCCAGCCCGGTGAGCTGGAGCAAACCACGTGACCCCAGGAAGCCTCAGCTCCGTGTGAGCAAGCATCATGTTCAGTGCACACTGATTTGCAGTCTGCTATGTGCTGAGTGAAAAGGTGACTCGGGCAAAGTCTCTTCCCTTAAAGTTTTTTCAAGGGGAAAAACTTCTTGGAGTAAACATGTTTAGAGCTGCAGTCTCTACACTCGGTTTATTTATGTGTTTAGAAGAATGAGCATGAGTTCACTCAAACTGTGGACTTTTGTCTAAATGAAACTCCTGTTGCTGCCATGGTGCAAAAACCAATGTTGTCTGTAGAAGCTAAGCCTAAACTTTTATTTGCATTCACTTTAAAAGCTGGACTGAAATTTGCATTCTCTTAGACATTTTCAGCCTTCTCATCTTCCCCAAAAAGTCCCAGTAAGGTGGTCATGAAACAACTCCTTCCATCGTTTCTGTGAAATATTCCAGTTTGTTTTGGACTGTGTTTCCTCACAGTGTCAGGAGGCTGGACAGCAGTGAGGAGCACTGCTAACGGCCCTTTGCTCCCTTGTTCACAGTTCTCATTGACACTGGAGGCTGATGAAACGCACAGTTCTTTCCTCCCTGGGACACATTTTTCCCCTGTTGTCAGTCCATTTATTCGGGTGTAGCATAAATCTCATCTGTTATTCTCACCTTTGGAAAACAATCACAAAATTTGTGTTTAATTGTTCTCAAGTATGGTCAGAATCTTGGAAAAACCCATTTAAAATACTTACAGTAAGTTTAGCGAGAGGAGGATGGGGGATTTAATAGAGGAGATAATTTTGTTTTTCACATCAGTTTTTGAAATAAGATGTGTCAGAATTTATCCCTGACACATTATCCACCTGGTGCCTTTCAAACAGCCTCTACTGTTTTAATTCATGGCAAAAAGTCTTCTATAAAACTAAGCAGAGGAAGTTACCACTGTCACCATGAAGGTCAACAACAGTTGAATCCTGTTGAATGCCTTTGTGCTTAGCCTCGCAGTTTATATGTCACAGAGGTTATAAGCCTGGACTCCGCAGGTGAACTGCCTGGGATCACGTCCTTAACTTTGCACTTGCTGGCTGACGTGCAGCAACACTCTGATCATCTCAGTCTTCTTCAAAAAGAGAGTAACAGCAGTGCTTGCCCTGCAGGGCTGATTGACAAAGTGAATTAATACCTACAGCATTAACGTGATTGCATCAGACCCTAGTGCACAGTTAACGGCAGCCAAGTGTGCACTGTCACTTAGAGGACCATGAACCAGACACTCTTCTGCGCGCTTTGCGCTCTCCCTTTTGTAATCTGCATCACAGCTCTCTGAAGGAGGCACTCTTCTTATTAATACCACCATGTTCAGCTGGAGCCATTGAGGCACAAAAGGGTTGAGTGATTGGCTCAAAGGTCACAGAGGGGCCTGTGCCATGGCACACTAGGTTAATCCTCTGCCTGTGGCGCCTGCATCCCATGTGGGTGCCGGATTCTGTCCTGGTTGCTCCTCTTGCAGTTCCGCTCTCTGCTGTGGCCCGGGAGGGCAGTGGAGGATGGCCCAGGTGCGTGGGCTCCTGCACCCTCATGGGAGACCAGGAGGAGGCACCTGGCCCCTGGCTTCGGATAGGCATAGCTCTGGCCGTTGCAGCCATTTGGGGAGTGAACCAATGGAAGAAGACCTTTCTCTCTGTCTCTCTCTCACTGTCTGTAACTCTACCTGTCAAATAAATAAATAAAAATCTTTAAAAATAAAAAAAAAAGTCACAGAGATAAGAAGGGGTGAAGCAAGGGTCTGGAGACCAGGGTCCAGAGACTCCACGTTTGGCTTTTACAATGTTTCACCAACTACTATCAGCCAATCCACAGGTGAGTACTGTTCTCAAACCCTTTCTACAAATGAAAAAAATAAGACTTGCATCACTAGGACCTATTTGTCACTACTAAGGACATGTTTGCAACAACAGCAAAAGCCTTACTGCTCAAGACTATCACATATATGAAGAGTATCCTCACAGCACACTCAGGAACCACCTGAATTAATGATCCCCCACCAAGGTCATTGGCTGCAAGGTCATCAAATCATAAGACAGCTGTTCTTCTTGGCTTTCAGAACGGAGAACACGCATGTCCTAACATGGTTACACCTGAGCTGAAAGCATGTCCAAATTACCTCTGCTAGGAATCAGTATTTATACTTTGTTTTCTTGCTTTGCTTTTGATGACAGCTGGTTCTCCCCATCTTTTGTCAGAATGCCTCCAGGCACCCAGAGATAGGTATGGTATAACATGATTCTCTATAATAAAGAAAACCCACAAAGCATAAAATGCTAGCATGTTTGTCTCATCAAAGTAAAAATGTAATTGCCTCAGGCACACTTCAGATGCTTGAAATGACAGCCAAGAACTCCTTTAGCTTTCTCTTAGGATGGATTTGAAATCATCTTGTGCTCCTTGCTGATGATAGGGACTGTTCTGTTGTTTTCACCTGGCACTAATTTTTTTTTTTTTTTTTTCATTTTCTACCTCGTTAGGGTTGACCTGGACCCTCATGTCAGGGACTGTGTCCAGACTTACATTCGGGAGTGGCTCATCGTGAACCGGAAGTAAGTTACTTTTCTTTCTTCCTCTTTATAAATATTAATTGTATGTTGTTAATTTGTTACTAATAGGTTTTTGGAACAGTTTTATGTTTATAGAAAATGTGAGCAGAAAGTACACAGAGTTTCCTCCCCATCACCAGTTTCCTCCTGTTACTAACATCCTATCCGCAATCATTGATGAGCCAATATTGATACATTCTTTATTGTTACATAAATCCTATAGCTTGCATAAGTGCTCATTTTGTGAGTAGTGGGTTCTGTGGGCTTTAACAAAGGTATAATGCCACCCACCTGCATGACAATCTCACACAGCGTGTTTTCAATGAGCTAGAATTCCCTTGATCCCCTGGTTCATTCCTTCCTCTCTCTGACAACCACTTAAATTTTTTACCATTTCTATACTTGCATCTGGTTCTTCTGTGTCTTTTTGTAGTTTGTTGTCTCATTTCCTTTTATTGTTGAATCATCTTCTATTGTATGGTTAAACCACAGTTTATCCAGTTCCTTATTGAAGAAGAAAGTTACATTTTAAACTCAAAGAATAGAGCCTTGTTGTTTTATTTTCATTCTAATGAACTCCAGGGGAAAATAGATGATTTGAAACTTGGCCTCCGATTCAAAGATCTCATTCCAATCAAAAGGGGTCTCCTGTGCTGACCAAATGTTTGGTGACATTGTCCTGAGCTCCAGCCCACTCACCTGGTCAGCATTTTCTGATGAGAAGCATCTGTGTATGCTAAAATGCTCAAGTTGTGTGTGTGGGTCTGTTTGGAGCTAGAATGGGGGCTGTTGGCAGACTGGGCCCCCCACCCTACTAGCAGCACATCAGAGAACCTTTGACAAAACCAAAGTGTGTTGAAGTTCTCATAGCCACACCTCTCCTATACCTAATAAGAATAATTCTTTTCTGGCACAAATAATGAGTGATTGGAGATTGGATTTTATCCAGTTCTTGGAAGTGTGCCATGGAGTTTGTATTACTTTGGAATAATAACAGTGTGCAAACTATTTGCAAGTAGTATGAGAAACAAAGAGCATCACTTATATAAAGTAAAAGGTAGTTAGATGATAATGCGTCATGTGTTTTACTACAAGTTGAAAATGAAGCGTACTAGGCAAATACGGTTGTGCTTTGCTGGGGATGAATAAAAGATTCCAGAACAACTTGTTCTGGGATTTTTAGAATGTTAAAATTAGAGTTATTTTCTGGATGTTAAAGTTCTAAAAAAACCTGAGTGGGAACAATAAATAGAAAGGTCCCTTTTACTACATTTGGTTTTCAGATTTATTTTCTGTTTGGGGCACTGCATTTGTTCATTCCCCATGGCAACACAAAGCTCTTGGAATCTTCTTTTTCCTCTACCTTACAGAAACTTAAACAAAGATTCTTTTTAGAATATTTATTATAGGAAGCTTAGAAATTATGGGAAACAAACCGAAAGTTACTTCCTTTCACTATAGATGGATAGCAACCATAAATATTTGTTGTATAGCCTTTAAATCACATTTCTTTTTTTTTAGATTGATTTGTTTATTTGAAAAGCAGAGTTACAAGGAGGGAGGGAGAGGGAAAGAGGGAGTGGGAGAGAGAAGGAGAGAAGGAAAGAGAGAGAGGGAGAGAGAGACACGGATGCTGTGGTGTAGTGGGTGAAGCTGCTGCCTGCAGTGCCACCATCCCATATGGGTGCCAGTTTGAGCCCTGGCTGCTCCACTTCCAATCCAGCTCTCTGCTATGGTCTGGGAAAGCAGTAGAAGATGGCCCAAGTCTTGGGCCTCTGTACCCACGTGGGAGATCTGGAAGAAGCTCCTGGCTCCTGGCTTCGGATTGGTGCAGCTCCAGGCCACTGTGGCCATCTGAGGAGTGAACCATTGGATGGAAGATGTCTCTCTCTCTCTCTCTCTCTCTCTCTCTCTGTCTCCCTCCCTCCCTCCCTCCCTCCCTCTCTCCTTCTGCTTCTCTGTAACTCTGCCTTTCAAATAAATAAATAAATCTGGGGGGAGGGGGAGGGAGGGAGACAGAGAGAGAGAGAGACATCTTCCATCCCCTGGTTCACTCCCTAGGTGGCTGGAATGGGGGCAGGCCAGAGACAGGAGCCAGGAGCTTCTTTCAGGTCTCCTACATGAGTAGCAGGGGCCCCAAGACTTGGGCCATCTTCCACTGCTTTTACCAGGTACATTAGCCAGGAGCTGGATTGGAAGTGGAGCAACCAGGACACAAAACTGGCACCCATATGGGATACTGGCCTTGCAAGCAGCTTCACCCACTGCACCACAGCACCAGCCTAAATCACATATTTTTTAATTTGTTTATATAAAAAAGAAATCAGATTATGATACCATTTTGAAGTATGAATTTTCAGTCTTCACAGAAAGTGGTGATTAGCTCTTTCCTACTAAATGTTATTCCTTGTTAATATTATGATTGCATTATATATTTATACCAAAATTCATGTAGCAGTTTTAAAGCTTGAATGATTCCCTGGTTTTCAGCGTTACAGTTAAAACAGCAGTATCCTTCTCAGACTTTGTTTGGAATAAATCCCTCACAAGGAAGTTGGGTCTAGGGATATGTGCAAATTTAAGGATCCCAGATGCAATATATGCCTAAGTCCTCAAGAATATTGGATATTATTGGATATTGTAAAAAAGTTCCTTTATTTATATTTCCTGTGGTGTTTTTTTCATAGGTTTATTTTTAGAATTTGCAATTTGTCCTTGGTGTAACACTTATTCGTGAAGTTTGTGCATCTCTTTTATTTTTGTCTGGTCTTGTTTAGGAACACTTTGATTTGTTACAGGTATTAGCCCTTTGGCTACATACTATAAATTCCTAGTATGCCTTTTGTTCTGTCATTGTTTATTTATGTAATTAAATCAAAGTTGATATTTTTCTTATGATTCTACTTTTGGTGTCATGTTTATAATGTAAATCACAAACCTAATATTATTGTCTAGGAGTTTTGGATTAAAGCATCAACCCAGGCCATGAGTCACTTGATTATTGCTTCTGCTCCCTATGTGTTTCCATTTATTTGTATCTCCTCCGGAGAAGCAGTGGGTACCCATGTACTTACTCTATGTCTGTTTTTGAATCTTTTTATTCTTACTAAGCACAAAAGTATCTGTTTTAACTTTTTGTTTGGTGACATACAAGGAGTGAGGGTGACCATTGGCCCCATCCTCTGCACCGCCGGGTTCCCTTCTCTTCCCTTCTCAGTAGTCAGCTAATGGACATGTAGAAGTGTTCAGCTTCAAAACTCATTGTCAGTCTCTGGCAAGCCTTGACTAGTGCTTTAGTGAGGCTGCATTTTCTCTCTCCTGCTGTCTGGTTCTCTGAATCTCATACTCTGGACATGAAAACTATACTTCCTTGCGCATACTCCTCCCAAGGATCACTCTGTCTCCATGTGTATCTGTCGTATTTTATTTGTGGGAAGAATCCAGTATACTATTTCCAGACACCTTTCATCTCTTGGTCCCACATGCATTTTCAGCTGAGTTTTTTCCAAGTTGCTTCTGTGTGGTTGCAGAATGAAGGTAGAAGGAGGACAAGGGGGTGTGGGTACATGTGAGTGAAAAGGTGCAGCCAGTGGTGCCAGCATAGACAATAAGCTCCTGCCATGCAGAAAGAGGGTTCGAGTTTCTGTGCAGTGTGGACACTGACTGTTCAGGGACTCGCAGGAAGGAAGAGGAAGCTGGACAACATCGTCCTGTCTTATTCAGTGAGTTCCATCTGGGGGAGGTGAAATATGTCCATAGAGATTCTGTCCAGATTCAGGCATTAAGTTATCTGTTAGTGGGGAGGAATTTCCATTTTCCTGTGTCTTCACTGGGAATATGCCAGGGAGTCAGAGGACACAGCAGTAGAGGTTGTTGGCTAGAGACAATTATCACTTAGTTCCCAATGTAGATTTTTATTTTCTGTGATTAACAATACATGCTTATTCTTAAAACAAGTCATACTGAAGTGTGTTGGGTAAAAAGCAAGTCTCTTGCCAGACTGTTTGCATGTTCTCTGCATCCCCAGTGGTCAGCCATGCCACCTTCCAGACCTTATCCTGATCTCACAGATATATATGGATATTCATAACATTTACATAAATATGTATACATGTAAATAGAGTGTATAAATACATGCATGCAAATATGTTTATGCATTAAAATATAGAGATGATTTTTTAAATAATAACTGACTTTTTATGTCAGACAACTATATTAATTTTTAAAAGTGCCACCTAGGGGCCCAAGCGCTAAGAAATGTTCCCTAAGTCATTGAATCTGTATGGACTGGCTTTTCACCAGTCCCCACTTTTCACTGTTCCGAATGGTACCAGAACAAACCTCTCTCTCTTTATCTCTGTGTGTGTTTCTCCCCCGTCTCTGACTTTCAAATAAATAAATGAATCTTAAGAAAAAAAAAAAAACTATACCTTAAAAACAATGATGATATATCTAGGATAGTATATGACATGGTAAAGACTCATTACTTTGCTCGTTGATTATTTTGGGTTTTTAAAAATATTTATTTATTTATTATTTGAAAGGCAGAGTTACAGATAGGCAGAGGAAGAGAGAAAGAGAGTGAGAGAAAGGTCTTTCATCCACTGGTTCACTCTTCAAGTGGCCACAACAGCCATAGCTGGGCCGATCCAAAGCCAGGAGCTAGGAGCTTCTTCCACGTCTTCCAGGTGGATACAGGGGCCCTAGGACATGGGCTATCTTCCACTGCTTTCCTAGGCACTGGGAGCTATACTGGAAGTGGAGCAGCCAGGATTCAAACCGGTGTTCATGTGGGATGCTGGCACCACAGGTGATGGCTTTACCCGCTATACCACAGCACCAACCCCTTATTATCCTGTCTATAGCATGATGGTTTCTCTGGATCAGGAATAAATGGACTCAGGTCCTGATTTCCCTACTTATGGCTATGTGACCCAAAGCAAATTAATTTATTTCTTTGTGCCTTGATTTCCTCAAAAGGAAAATAGAAACTTGAACAGTGCCTACCTTATAAATAAATTGACAGTATAAAGTATTTAGAATGTTTCTTGACATTTAAATAAATAATTAGCTACTATTTATAATATCATTAAGTAATACCACAGAAGGTATCTCAGTTGTGTCTGCCCAACTGACAAATAATTTAAATTAATAATATACAAGTATTATATGCAAAGAGGGAAAAAAGAGGACATCTCAATGTCAGCAAAGATTTCTTTTGATTTAATGATGCATGGAGGGCTAGCGTTGTGCAGAGGGCTAATAAGCCTCAGGTTGCAATGCCAGCATCCAGTGTCAGGGTACTTGTTTGAGTCATAGCTTGTCTGCTTCCTATCCAGCTCGCTGCTAGTGTGCCTGGCACAAGATGGCGCAAGAGTTGGGCTCCTGCCACCCATGTGGGAGACCTAGATGGAGTTCCTGGCTCCTGGCTTCCACTTGATCCAGAGCTGGCCATTACAGTAATCTGAGAAGTGAACCAGTAGATGGAAGACCTCTCTATTTCTCTCCCCTCCCCCTCTCTCTCTGTCACTGTCTTTCAAAAAATAAATATTTTTAAAAAATAAAACAGGATTGATTTTACATCATATTACTATAATTAATATATTCATGAAATAAACATTTGGAAAATCCCAAAGCTCATGCACTGAGGACTATCTAATTCTCATTTAACTTATCCATTTTTTCCTTCCAAATGAAATATGCTCTTGTGACGATCTTATTAGCTTATGGTAGTACTTCAATAAATATTAGCTACTATTATAGTATTTATTAAATAGCAAATATCAGAGAAAGCACTTACATTAGCACATCAGAGGAATAATGGGGCATCTGCCTTCCTCTGGAGGACCATATTTAATGAAGCACTTTGCCTTCCATGGACAAGTCTTTGTCATCCAAAACCATGCAGTCAAACACTGATTTAGTTAGCTCTTTTATTCCTCAATTATCTGCTTGCTGATATTACATTTCTGTTTAACATCTAGAGATAGGCTTTTATGCCCTTGCCATCTCTGATAATGGCTTTGAATCCCACTTAGGGGGCAGAGGAGAGGAGTAATGGCCACTTGTGTTCCCTCCCACTGTCATCATTCTACAGGGCATTTGCCACTCATGCTTAGTAATTGAGATGTTTAAATCAGACAAGTAGTGCTGCCCGTTAAATATAGAGGACACTTTGAGATTTTCTTTTTAGCTTAACAGGAAAGGATTTAACACAGAGACATAAATGCATGATCTCCTTTTGGGAGAAATACGTTTTTATGTTACATGTTCGTCCGTATTACTTAGACTGGAAGATTCCTTGAATGAATTCCTTTCTGTCTCCCATGTCCACAGCACCAAGTGTGGTGTCCTTGTGGTAAAAATAATACTTCTCCCTTTGTGACCTCTGAAAATGACCTTTGGTTTACTAGCTGGATGGTGCTGTTTTGGCTTGTTTACCTCTATTTCTATGTATTTTGATAATTTTTTGAAGATTGATGTTTGATAACATTCTTTGGGTGATATTAAGTATTTTGAATGTTATTTCCTCTTTCTTTTTCTCTAAATGAATGTAAGGATGATTATATTTTTGATGTCTTGGTGAAGAATTGAACTCCTCAGTGACTAAACGTGTGTGCTTGCTATTTATTTTCGGTGTGTTAGCACAGCAACAATGAAACATTTCATAAGTGCTGTGGAAAGCATCGTAAGCACCCAGAGACTTTATCTTCATCCTGGGTGAGTAAGGTGATTCTGAAAGAAGGTCATGCCCAAGGAGAGCTGGGGCATCAAGTATGGGGTATCATCTGTTTTATTACTCCATATTTTACTCCCAGTGAACTGGTAAACAATTAAAATTCAAACACATCAGTGCATATAATTCAGTTACTCCCAAAACATCATAAAAATGTCTTCCTGATCAATAATTGCTTATTATGACATACATTTGTTGTGTGAGCTGTCAAGGTGCTTAGCATCTGCTTTCTGAAGTATGGAGAGCAAATCAGGATCCACAGCTTATGGGGGAACAAAGCAAACCAACCGTGGATATCACTGAGCTGTTTCCACCCAGGCCTACATTCCTGTCCTCCTAAACCCAAATCCACTGAAGCACAACTCACAGACCAAACATTTGAGGAAGCCTGGCCAAGCCAGAAGTAATCACCCCTCCTCTGAATTTTCAATGTATATTGTTTGTATTTCACTTAGTAGCTTGACTTGTACTCTACTTTAAATTCTAATTACATGTCTAAGTTTTTATCTCTACTGTTGCATATGGGATTCCTCTCACTAGACTATGACTTTGTTGACTGCAGGAACCGTTACAGAGCCTGAATTCTGGTGTATTCCGTTTTGCATCCTCTGCAGTGTCTTAGTCTTAGAAAACATATTACAAATGATTGTTGAATGGAAGACTGAATGCAGTTCTACAAAGGAAATCTGCATAGCATTTTCCACACCGTAGTTGTAGCTCACACTTAGGGAGAGAACTTCACGGAGACTTCCTAGCAGGGATGGAATGGAACATGTTTAATCAGGGCAACAGTCTTACTCCATTGTTTGTTTATTTGGTGGAGGGGTGAGGGGTCGGGGAGAGAGTACTACCTGTAGAATCTCAGGCACTTTTTAGAGCTCTCCTGTTGTTGCTGATAAGTAAATTCCCCCCATGGAAATAATGCAAATGTTCAGAGACTTTAAGTTCATGTCCATGACATAAGGCTGTCTGTACATATAATACATGCATTGGTATCGCATCTAATAGCATTGTCACTGATGCTAGCAATACCAGCTGTCACTTATGGAGCTGCTGTTCGATTATCTTAGTTGAGATATTCTAGAAGCAGAGCCTGAGACAGATTCAGATGCATGAGGGACTGAGGATGCAAGATGGGAAAGCAGCAGTCTAATACAGATGAGATCTCAGATACATTCTAGTCTTGGCCTGATCCATAGGGTGCCCTGGACAGTGAATCATTCTGTAATGTGGCCACACCACCCCACCTCAAGGCAAGGGGTGAGACCACTGTACCTCATACCAGACAGGCATTGGTCACCACTGAGCCAAGTGGGAGATTGAGTAGAGAGATAGCATGAAGTGCTCAGGTGTCTCTGGGCACAATAGCTGCTGTGCACACAGCAGTCAGGGAGTGCATGCCTGGGTTGAGTAGGAGAGCCTGGGTGGAAGACTAGTAGTCTACTACAATGACAGGCACCTGATTGATTTTATTTTGCTTTAGTTTTGAAACAATACCAGATTTTTGAAGTTGCAAGTGTATTACAAAGAGCTTTTCCCCACTCTCAGTCATCTGAGAGCAAGTTGCTGACCTGATTCTCCACCACCCGAATACTTTAGTGTGAAATTTTTTTGCACAAGAACATTCTCCATTGTAATCACTGTGTAATCATCATACTCAGAAGATTAACATTAATCCATCATTACCAGTTAATCCTCATCCTCATTCAGCTTCCACCAAATATCCCAGCAATGTCCTTTATAGCAAAAGAATTCGCTTCAAAGTCTTATGTTGAATTTAGGTGTCACATGTCTTGAATCTTACTTACGCTGGACTCACTCCTCATTATACTTCTGTGACTCTTATGGCCTTGAGATCATAGGCTAGTTATTTTTAGAAAGCTCCTCCATTTGGATTTGATTATTAGATATACCCATTCTTCATCAAATTTCAATTTACTGGTTCATTTATTTATATCAATCTGTAGTTAGTTTTACATTTTATTGAATATACTTGGATAAATTTCTGTCATTTATTTTGATGTGCAAATTGTGCTCTGTTTGGCACTCTCAACCTCTTCAACTGAGTGTTTTATCTTTTTATATTTTTTTAAGGATTAGAGATATAGCCGGTGCCGTGGCTCAACAGGCTAATCCTCCGCCTTGCGGCGCCGGCACACCGGGTTCTAGTCCCGGTCGGGGCGCCGGATTCTGTCCCGGTTGCCCCTCTTCCAGGCCAGTCCCTCTGCTGTGGCCCGGGAGTGCAGTGGAGGATGGCCCAGGTGCTTGGGCCCTGCACCCCATGGGGAGACCAGGAAAAGCACCTGGCTCCTGGCTCCTGCCATCGGACAAGCGCGGTGCGCCGGCCGCCGGCGGCCATTGGAGGGTGAACCAACGGCAAAAGGAAGACCTTTCTCTCTGTCCTCTCTCTCTCACTGTCCACTCTGCCTGTAAAAAAAAAAAAAAAAAAAAAAAAAGGATTAGAGATATAGAAAGAGACAGATAAAGGGTGATCTTTCATTCATTGGTTCGTCCTCATACGTCTACAACAGGCAGGGCCATGCCGTTAAGAAGCCAAGAGTCAGAAGCTCAATTTGGGCCTCCCATGTGGGTGGCAGGGCTTAAATATTTTAACCATCACTTCTGCCTCCTAGGGTGTGCATTAGCAGGAAGATGGAATTGGGAGCGGAGCTGGGACTTGAACTCATGCACCCTGACATGGACTCAGGATTCCTGAGTGGCATCGTGACTGCTGCACCAAACTCCTTCCCCTTCTTAGGTCCTTTTTCCAGGCCCACAGTCTTGTTACAAACTCGCTTTCTGACACAAGGTATTCCAGGATGATCTTACCCTGTTTTTGCTCAGCCCTGAATTTAGTCTTTTCTCTAAGATGCTCTGATTGTGTTTTACTGGAAATTGGGATCTGGAGCCAGAATGGAATCGTGGACGTGCTGGTTATTTTTAAGGTGCTGCTCCTCCCGTGTCTCTGAGTGAACGGAGCTCTGAAGTTTGTGTTGATGGTTGCAGTTCCAGTCCAGCATCACAAAATTTACTCTGTTTTCTCCTTTCCATATTTGTAACTCCCTACTCAGATAGTCAGCAAGCTGCTCCCATCATCCTTGTTGTGTTTCCATACTTGATTAACCCCTCAGATGCAACCAGTGCCAACACCCTTCCTCCATTCTCTTGTAGTCGTCCACCTCCTCCTATCCTGACGCTGACACCCTGCACCAGGCTTGCCCACCCTGCCTGGGCACTCTTTTCAGCTTGCAGGGACACTTGGTGCCAAGCCACCCTTTCACAAGGACACCCTCGACTCCTGCCTGGTGCCTGGGCTCTGACATTGTGGAGCAGGCTTACCCTAAGCATGGATGCCCTCATTCTGCTGAGGCTCCATTATTGCATGCCAGGCTGCCCCAGGCCTGGATGCCCTCCTCCCACCATTTGGGTTCTGGTTCTCCCTTCCAGGTAGTCCTGTTTACGTGGGAGCACTCCTTACACTGTTTGGCCTTCAGGGTCCCGTTCTGGACGTTGTCCACCACTGTTTGCCCTGAGGCACCGATGGCTGTGTTGTTCCTATGCACCTTGCAGTTTTAGCAACAAACTGTACAGGAAGGAAAGAGTAAGGGCAAAAGGGTGCAGGTTTGGGGAAGAGGGAAAAGAAGAGGAACACCCACTATTTTCTAATCCTCACCAGCAGGCCCTCAAAATGAACAGTTCTCCCTTTTCTCACTTGGAGAAACAGTGGCTCTGCAAAATTATGTCACTTATTCAAGGCTCTTAGCCAGTGTGGGAGAAGTCAGCTCTGAACATAGCTTCTTGTAACTCTCAGGCCCAGGTTCTGCTTGTTCCACCATGGTCTCGCGCTCTGGAAATCTGGTCCTCAGAGTACCCCCAAATGTGTAGGAAGAGTGCTGTGAGGGAAGGAATGCAGTTCTGGAAGCCACTGGCTGCGCTCCTCCCATGAGCACAGTCTCCTCCTGCTGGTTGCCCTTCCATCTTCTTCCCACCTGCCCTCAGGCTCAGCAGGAACCGGGCTTCATTGGACTCTGTGGCCAGGGTGGGGTGATGAGGCTGGGGCACTTGCAGCCAGGGGCCCTGAGCCAGCAGCCTTCCCACCTCCCTGGTGATAGTTCATCTGCGCCTGGCACGTCTGCAGTGAGTCATCTTTCATGCTTGCCAACTCTGGCCTCTCCTCCCCAGCCCGTGCTACCCTTGCAGCCATAAGGGAGCTTTGCAACTTGCTGGGATTTTAGAATGGAGTATAAGGAAGGGGAAAAGGCCGGCGTCGAGGCTCAATAGGCTAACCCTCTGCCTTGCGGTGCCGGCACACCGGGTTCTAGTCCCATTCAGGGCGCCGGATTGTGTCCTGGTTGCCCCGCTTCCAGTCCAGCTCTCAGCTGTGGCCCGGGAGTGCAGTGGAGGATGGCCCAAGTCCTTGGGCCCTGCACCTGCATGGGAGACCGGGAGAAGCACCTGGCTCCCGGCTTCGGATCAACGCGGTGTGCCTGCTGCAGTGCGCCGGCTGCAGCGGCCATTGGAGGGTGAACTAATGGTAAAGGAAGACCTTTCTCTCTGTCTCTCTCTCTCTCACTGTCCACTCTGCCTGTCAAAAATAAAAAATAAAATAAATTTTAAAAAAGGAAGGGGAAAAAAGGTTGCTGTGTTGTTTAAACACACAGTCATGGAAGATGCTAGTCTTCACGTTTCCCATAGCAAAAGTCCTAGGGGCTGGTGCACACAGCAGGTTAAATGTGTATATTGTGATGAGCCTTTAACTACATCCCATAACTGGTTTTTAATGCCCATTTGCCAATGGCCCTGAGGTCCCTGTGAAGAACTCCAGAATACTCTAACAAAGTAAGGAAAGCAAGCAAGCATTTATTTGTATAAAATGGCAAAAAAAAAAAAAAAAAAAGCCAAGCACATTTCATATCCTCAAGAGTTAAGCATCATCTAAGAAGAAAATTTTATTTTTTTCAGTGATAGTACATATGCTTACATCTTAAAACTAGGGAAAAGGCCTTAGAATTTGCCTCATGCAAATTCCTTTTAAATGGATACTCTCCTTCTACTGTTCAGCCTTCACTCTGTAAAGAAATAAGAGGCAAGCGACTTGAGGGGCAGGGACACAGGCACACATCTGCATGTGTGTGTGAGTGTGATATTCACTTGTAACTAAGCACACTGTGAAATTGATGCACTTCCTGAGACAAAAACACAGCTAACGCAGATGCAGTTCTGGTTGCTAAGGCTGCCACATAACAGTTCTTCAGCTGTTGGCTGATTTTTATTTTGTTGGTCCAAGGTTTCTTTGTAGGGAGACGTGTGATGTGGACCTCTGGCATCAGCCCCCTCTGGCACAGACAGAACCTAAAAGAGGGAAGGTGTAGATACCAGTGTGGGAGGTTTGAATTTTATCCCAGTACTTGCCTTTCATCTGAGAATGAGTTAATGTTAGTTAAAGTCTTTGGTAACTTTTCCCTTAAAATTGAATTTCTCAGGAAAAAATAATCACTGATTCAGGGTGTTGTCATTTGGGATAGTGCAGTCTTGGGATACAAATTATTATTTGCCCATATTTACCATTATTTGACTCCATTTGCCTCTCCCAAGTTGTTTTTTTTTTTTTTTTAGTTTTCTAAAGTTTTTAATTATTTTTATTTTATTTGGAGGAGAGAGAGAGAAATCTTTCATCTGCTGGTTCACTTCTCAGATACCAGCAGCCTGGAGTTAGGAGCCAGAAGTCAGTCAGGGTCTCCCATGTGGGTGGCAGGGTCCGAGTACTTGATCCAAGACCTGCTGCCTCTATAGGTGCACACTAGTGGGAAGCTGGATTGCAGGTGGAGGCGCTGGGACTCAAACCAGGCACTGCTATCTGGAATGTGGGTGCCCAGAGCAGCTGGTCTCTTAGCTGCTGCACCAGATCCTTCCCTCTCTACCACCCCCTCCAAGATGTTAGAGCACAGGTAGCTCTTTAAAAATCTGATCCCTTAGGGAAGCCCCAAACAAGTCATGGTATGTGCTAGGAAAGCCTTCTACCCAGCACACACACAGGTGTCGCTGCCTAAATTTATAGAAATCCCATGTAAGGCTGTCTCTCAGAGAACTCAATAGAAAATACATCTCATAAAATAAATTTTTACATGTATTTCTACTGTTTTTAAATGTTTATTTATTTCATTTATTTGAAAGGCAGAGACAAAGGGCAGTATCTCCCATCCTCTGGTTCACCCCCAGATGCTCACAACACCCTGGGCCGGCCTGCAGCTAGGAGGCAGGGACTTGATCTAGGTCTGTCACCTGGGTGGCAGGGACATAAAGGCTTGGGCCGTCATCTGCTGCTCCCCAGGGTGCACATCAGTGGGAAGCTGGAATTGGGAGCAGAGGCAGAAGTCAAGCCAGGAACCCCGATGTGGGATGTGGGTGTTCCTAGCTGAGTTTAACTGCTAGGCTGAGCACCTGCCTCTGATTTATGTTTTAATTGTTTGTTCTGCTGATATTTAAGAATACCCAAATCACGAGGTATTGTAGTTATTTCTCACAAAGCTTTTTCTAAATGTTTACTTGCTTTCTTTATTTGGAGTACACCTTACTCATCTGCTTTATCTTTTCTCAGTTCCCCAATTTGGTGTATTTTTATGAAGTTTTATCAGTACATGTTAGAGTCAAGGCAGTTCAAGTGGCCAGGAGACAAAGGTGGTCCCAGTAAACCTCCACCTGGATTAGTCACCAAGCTGATCTTGCCTTTGTTCCTAGGCTATTTCTTGTCTCCTTTTACGAAACAAATCGCCTGCTTCAGAGCAAAATGAATTCCAGGGAAGAGACACTTCTGTTCTCCCTACACATGATGCTGGGCCAGCTCAGTCTTCATATAATTAAATTAGCTAAAATCTGCTTAGTGCCTACTCTGTGCCTGCCACCCCCTTTCTCTCCAACACCCTTCCCTCCCAAAGCGTTATGAACTCTGTGTTTGGATCATTCCCGTGGCGGTGCTGCATTTCCTGGTGTTTCAAGTCTGCCATTTGATGCACTTCACTGATCCTAACCTCACTGCATGTCCTTTCTCCAGCTTGTTCAGTGGATTTCCTCCTAGTGCAGGAAATAAACGAAATGGGCACATGTGTTTTTTTTTTTTAAGATTTATTTGTTTACTTGAAAGTCAGAGTTACAGAGAGGAGAAGCAGAGAGAGAGAGGTCTTCCGTCCGCTGGTCACTCTGCAGATGGCTGCAATGGCTAGAGCTGCGCTGATCTGAAGCCAGGAGCCAGGAGCTTCTTCCGGGTCTCCCGCATGGGGCAGGGGCCCAAGGACTTGGGCCATCCTCCACTGCTTTCCCAGGCCACAGCAGAGAGCTGGATTGGAAGTGGAGCAGCTGGGACTCGATCCGGCGCCCATTTGGGATGCAGGCACTACAGGCGGTGGCTTTACCTCCTACGCCACAGTGCCATGGGTGCATGTTTGTAAACTTGATATTGAAGTGTGTCTTCCAAGAATCCTTGAACTGGGGAATACACTCGTTTGTGTCTGTAGTTATACTGACAAGTTACATCTATTATCCATTTCATGCTGGTCTAATTCCTCCAGAGGTAGTGCTACACACTCTATTTTGAACCCCTCTTGTAGGTACACATTTTTTGAGCACCATTTTATGGAGTTTACTGAGTGGAGATTGAAAATGTTAGAGATTTTCATAGCTAAAGCATTCATTTCTGTTTTTTCTTACTATGTCCTGTTTTTTTCTTCATTATTAGGAGGAGTGCTGTGTCGGGATTAAAAGTTTCTTCTATTTTTATCTCTAAATGATCTCTACTTGCTGCTCTGTCCGCTGCTAGAGTTCTTCCAGTCTCTCACACTAGGGTCATCTTGAGCTGCAGCTTGGAGCCAAATGCCCCACAGCTGAAGTGACCACACCTCTCTAGTGGATTTTCCCAGGCTGCCCAGCCTTTAATTACGCGCCAGCCAGGAGGCGAGTTTGTATTGCATTACAACAGCGCCTTGTGGAAGGCCTGGTACACAATTAGTCGTGAGGAATTACAGCTGCTCCTCTCCCTGAGCGCGCTCTCAGCACCATGCATACACACTTCAGCTATTACTTTTATTTTTAATCTCGTGGTTTTGCTTCTCTCTCTTTCTCCCTGTCTCCAAATTAAATAACACCAACGATACCAGAAACCAAGGAAGTTCAGAGATTTGCGACTTTAAGAAGACTGGATCCCGAAAAGATTTTCACAAAACCCTTCAGAAGCAGACTTTTGAGTCCGAGACCTTGGAGAGTGCTGAACCTACTGCTCAGGTATTCCCCATCTCTTATTGATTCTGCCACCTGCTAACTCTGGAGCCTCCAGCAGGATCATCAGTCTCCTGACCACGCTCTCCTCCCTCCTCCCCTGGAAAAGCCAGGAAGATAGCATTAACTCACTCATGGGACTGAGTCTGAAATCATTTTGTATGAACGGTCACCTGGTTACTGTTACTGTTGTTGTTCCTATTACTATAAAGTGGCTACAGTGCAGGTCAGTGTCCTAAACACCCATGTTCTCAGCAGCATCATTCGCAGTGTCTGAATGGTGGGAGCGACCCCAGCAACCGGTGACAAACAAGTGGATGAACCAAATGTGACATCCTCGAGCTGGGGGAGAGAGGAATGGGAAGTTACTAGTTCCCGGGCACAAGGTTTCAGTTCTGCAAGTTGAAGGGAGTTGGCATGTTAGGTTTAGGATTTTCTAGGGTTCTAAGTAGGCGAGGAGGTAGCCACTTAAAAGCAGGAAAGACTTTAGTTGAAGATAGGACAGCCTGTAGTAAGATTCACGCCCTGACAGGGGGCGGGGGTCTGAGAAGAGACTCAGCCCCTCAGGCAGTGGGCAGCTGCCTGTTTCTGCTGTTTGTTGGGAAGGGTCAGGCGGGCATGCAGAGACCCACGTCCACTGTGAAAAGCTGTGCTTGAACCGGCAAAAGACCCCTGATTTACAAGGTGTGAGCTTGTCAGTTTGGTATGTCCAGGGAGAGGCAAGCAGCAGTTGGAACCGGCCCAGCAGGGAACCAGGAAGTGAAATTGTCAGGTCTGAGATGAACTGTTTGTGCCCCATTTTGGAATTAACTATTTGTGTCCCAATGGCCTAGCAAGTCCTAACAGTGGAAATGAATAGTATTAATGGCTGTACTAAAACATGACTACTTAACATTACTGTAATGTACTCTAAAGATGGTAACTTTTGTAATATATAAATTTTACCTAAATTGAATTTTTGAAGTTAGTGTTTTAGTCCAATCTGCCCATTTTATAATTAAGGAAAATGAAACAGAAAAATTTGTGCAAACTTGCCTAAGACTTGCAAACTACTAATAGCTTTCAATTTCCATGTGTCATAACACAGGCACCTCACCATGTTTAAATACTATCTATTTTTCAAACAACAAGGTCCCACCAGCCAAGCTAAGTGTCTTTTGGGAGATGCACAGAAGAACCAACCTTCTGGTCCACAGCTGAGTGTGGCAGGTGTGCTGAGGGATGGATGGGAAGCCAGGATGCTTGGCTTTGTGAGGCCTTGTTCACGGGTGATCTCTACCACATTCAGTTTTCACCCTCCCCAGTGGCCAGCTGCATTGTTTTTTATGTTGGTCAGTCAGAAGCTATACTAGGTATTTCAACAGAAGAAGTTTTAAGGGGATTGATTAAACAGATTGTAGGGAGCTGAGAAAAAAAAAAAAAAAAACAAGGAAAAAGTTGAGAGCACAGAGAGATGCACGCTGGGGCTGGGGGCTAGGGCCTTGGTTTTCACGTGGCAGCCTCATCAAGATCCCCTGGAGGGCTGCTGCACACCAGGTGGCTGGGCCCTGCCTGCCAGGGTTTCTGCTTCAGTAGAGCTGGGGCGGGGCCTCAGAATTTGCATTTGCATTTCTAAGTGTGCTGCTGCTGCTGGACTCTGGACCACAATCTAAGGACCACTGGGCTAGCAGGAGAGGTTGGCATTGTCAGAATCCAGTAAGCCCAGAGGGGCCCCTCAGAGCAAGGCTTCCTGTCTCCGAGAAGTGGGCACTGCCAGCTGCTAGAGGTGTTGCATTGGAATCTAGGAGGAAGGGTCTCCTGAGGGAGGAGTGGACCTCCATGGAGGTCAGATGGGCTGAAGGCTAGAGCCAGTGGCAAGAACTAGAGGCAGAAAGGAAGGGGCCAGTGCCCACTCCCTCCTCCAGCCTCCCTGTGGCTCCCTCTGTCGGCAGAACCTAACGAGAGCAGCAGGCCAAGCACAGAGTTTGCTGAGTGCCTGGCTCAGCACCCCAGGGCGGAGTTGACAGGGTGAACCTGCAGCCAAGTTCCAGCACACACAGCAGACACCCACTCTGGTCAGCCAGCTGGCAGGGTTTTAGAGCCATGCTGTGCGTTTGAAGGAGCATCGTGGAGGTGCTGTTGGCCTGAGTGAAATGGTGAGGCCAAACACCTGAACTGATATAAGTGAAATACATCAAGTGAGATGACTGTACGGTATGCATGCGTGAGGGAGGGAGCTTCAAGAAAATCATAGAAAATGCACATTACCCCTTACTTGCATTGCTCCATGACTTTTGAAGTACTTCTATATTTTATAAAATGTAGATATTATCCACAATGTTGTATAATTTCATTTTTCATATTAACAATATAATATGATTATCTTTCTCTTCCAATAAATATACTTTTTTTTGATGGCCACATGACATTGCATTGCCTGAAAGTTCTGAAATCTCCTAATGCTTCCTCTTTTGGGGTGGCATTTAGCTTGTCTCTCTTACTCTGTTTTTACATGCAGATGCTCCTTACATCCTTGTCCAGTTAGGTACCCTGAGGATAAATTCTTAGAGATGAAATTTCTGTGTTAAAAGGTGTAAGTTAATAAGATTTTTGACATACATATATATATAGAGAAAGAGCAGGCAAGCACACTTGGCATCTTTTTGTTTTTAAAAATTATTTACTTATTTGAGAGATGGAGAGCAAGCTCCCATCTGCTAGTTTATTCCTGAAATTCCTGCAGTGGCTGGGGCTTGGCCAGGAACTGGGAACTCAATCCAGGTTTCTCCATGTGGGTAGCAGGGACCATTACTTGAGCTGTCAGCTGCTGCTGCCTGGGGTCTTTGTTAGCAGGAAGCTGAAATCAGGAGCAAAACCAGGACTCAGATCCAGGTGCTCTTACATGGGCTGTGGGCGTCTTGACCTGAGTCCTAACTCTGAGGCAAAATGACCACTCCTTGATAGCCTTTAAAAAAAAGAACTGGAAACTAAACTTATTTTCACCAAACTTATATAAATTCTAAGACAAATAGCAGTATTAATAATTAAAGTGTTAACATTGATTATTACTAGCACTTCAGCTTAGGTGAAATTTATGATGTAGTAGAGTAACCTTTCTATGAGGTGCATACCTGTCACAAAACACGTGAGAATAAAGAACAGAGAGACTGTAGTGTGGTATATCCAGTTAGAACCCTGGGAATAACATTTCATCATAAGTCTTATAGATGTTTGTCATTGCTCCGCTATAGTCTCTGCACATTATAGGTTCTTTGCCACGTCTTTGGCTGGGCATGTGGTTCCCAATTACTGAGACATTCCGAATGGAATAAAGTGTCCCCTTTGTGCCTGAAGCTCTTTCAAACACACTGCAGCTAAAAGTGGACCGTGCTTGAATAGCAAATGCTGCTTCTTCCTCCCTCCTCCTTCCCTCCCTCCCTCCCTGCTTCCCTCCCTCCCTTCCGCGTGTGTGTGTGTGTGTGGGGGGGGTGCTTCTGCTTGTCTCTGTAGCTGTTAACTTCACCTGTTGTAGGAAAATGTTCTTCACACCTACATCCCTGTCTTTGGAAACAGAACACCTAGCTTTGGGGTTCACACAAAGCCTCGTTTGGAAGGCTCCTCAGGATCATCTTCTTTTCCAGTTATAATGACCGAGTTCTGCAGCTGGGATTGGGATGAGTCTCTGTTCCCAGCCCTTTCTGTCACACCTTATTCCAGCTCTGTTTGGCTTGAGTGTGAGGCATGAGTGTGGTCACTTAGAGACTTGGCTCCCAACACCCGGAGGAGAACAAGCCGACTGCCACCAACAGGAACACAGTGCTGTTTTCAGGCCTTTGTTCAGGACTGGTTTAGCTATATCCCTTCTCCCTATTCTCCCCAGCCCCTGGTAACCACCATTGTATGCTCAGCTACTATGGGATCAGCTTTTAAAATAAAAAATAAAAGATTTATTTATTTATTCAAAAGGAAGAATGACAGAGATGGGAGGAGAGAGAAGGGGGGAAGAGAGACAGAGACAGAGACAGAGATAGAGATAGAGATAGAGATAGAGATAGAGATACAGAGAAAAATTTTCCATCTGCTGGTTCACTTGCCTAATGGCTACAACAACCAGGTCTGGGCCTGGCTGAAGGTGTCAGGAACTGCTCCCATGTGGTATCCCCTGTGACTGCCAGGGGCCATGTACTTGATCCATCATCCACTGCTTTTCCCGACTCGTCAGGAGGTTGCTGGATCAGATGTGGAGCAGCTGGGACAGGAACTGGCACTTGTTGATTGGGATGCTGGCCTTGTAAGCGGTGGCTTACCCCACTGCACCACAGTGGCAGCCCCGAGATGAAACTTGTTTAGATTATCCCTGTCAGTGAGGTCATGCAGGGCTTGTCTTTCTGCACCTGGCTTATTCCCCTTAACAGAATGACCTCCACTGTCACCTGTGTTGTTGCAGATGACCAGAATTCCTCCTTTTTAATGGCTGAGTGGTATCACCTTGTGTGTGTGTACCACGCGTTGTCCATTCATCAGCTGGTGGACACTTCAGTTGTTGCCATTTCTAGGCAGTAAATAGAGCTGCAGCGAACATGGGAGTGCAGATGTCTCTTCAGCAGAGTGGTTTCATTTCCCCTGGATGTGTGTTTCCTCTCATTTTATGCCGCTCTCTTTTTCTCTCCCCGGGACCCACTGTCTTCTCTCATAGGCAGCCCCCCGCCACCTAAACGTGCTGTGTGATGTGTCTGGAAAGGGCCCCCTTGCTTCCTGTGACTTCGACCTCCGCAGCCTGCAGCCTGACGCGCGGCTGGAGAACCTCTTGCAACACGTGAGCTCCGAGGACTTCGAGAAGCAGAACGAGGAGGCCCGGAGGACCAATCGGCAGGCCGAGCTCTTTGCTCTCTACCCATCGGTGGACGAGGTGGGTGCAGCGGCGTCCGCACCAGAGGATTTCAGAGATGAGAGAGACACGAGGACGATTTATGGTTCGCTCTTACTGTAGTGCAGTCCCTGTTGGCCGGGTGCTTAACCGTGTGATTGCTGGGGCTAATTGTTTTCCCCAGGGCAAGCCTATGGCATAGCAGACCCACTGTTCATCATCCAGGTAGATGCTGATAATAACAACAACTAGGATTCTCATCATACTTTTCAAACCAAGATTATTTGCTTATTTAAAAGGCAGAGCATTAGAGAGAGAAAGAGAGAGGGAGAGAAGGAGAGAGGGATATCTTCCTTCTACTGGAATCGAATGGCCACAACAGGCAGGGCTGGGCCAGCACCAAAGCCAGGAGCCAGGGGCTCCATTCTTATCTTCTACATGGGTGTCAGGGGCCCAAGCACTTGAGTAATCATCTGCTGCCTCTCAGGCACAGTAGCAGGGAGCTGGATGGGACGTGTGGAGCAGCCAGGATTGAACCTTGACTCTGAGAGGGGATGCCAGCATCGCACACAGCAGCTTGACCCTTCTGCCACAACAGCAGCCCCTTTCTCAGTCCTTAGAAATCACGTTCACCCAGCTTATGTCTAGGGTCTGCATGCAGCAGCCCTGGTCAGTGAGTCAAGCCATTCAGTTCTGTGTGGGCATGTTTTGTAACTAATCGATGCAATGTATTCTTGAAACCTTGATGTTCTTTCCTGGTTTGTTGACTGCTCTCAGTGTGCAGCTGGAGAGACCTGCTTTGTGAACATTTCATATTAAGATAATCATGGTCATACTCCCAGTCTGTAAGACTTTGGGATCTTGGGTCTAGCACCATGGCTTAATGAGTAAAGCTGTTGCCTGCAGCGTCAGCATCCCATATGGGAACTCGTTCAAGTCTTGCTGCGCCACTTTTTTTTTTTTTTTTAAGATTTATTTGGAAGGCAGAGTTACAGAGAAGCACAGGCAGAGAGAGAGGGGGGGGGGTCTTCCATCTGCTGATTCACTCCCCAGATGGCCACAATGGCCAGAACTGCGCCAATTTGAAACCAGGAGCCAGGAGATTCTTCCAGATCTCCCACACAGGTGCAGGGGCCCAGGGACTTGGGCCATATTCTATTGCTTTCCCAGGCCATAGCAGAGAGCTGGATCAGAAGTGGAGCAGCCGAGACTTGAACCACCACCCATGTGGGATGCCAGCACTGCAGGCAACAGCTCTACCTGCTATGCCACAATGCCAGCTTCTGCTCCACTTCTGATACAGCTCCCTGCTGGTGCACATGGGAGATCAGTGGAAGAGGAGCTGATTCCTTAGGCCCTTGCACCTGCTTGGGAGACTTGGATGAAGCTCCCGGTTCCTTGCTTTAGTCTGGCCCAGCCCCGGCTATTGCAGCTGTTTGGGGAGTGAACTAGCAGATGAAAGACCTTTCTCTCTGTCTCTCTCTCTCTCTCTGTCTCTCTCTCACTCCACCTTTCAAATACGTAAATAAATAAACTTTGGGATCTTGTTAATCCACTTCCATATGTAAGGAAGCTGGTTCAGAGCCTTTGGTCAGTTCCTGGGGCAGGTGGGCTGGGATGAGAGAGCCGTTCTTTGAGGCCTGGAGTCTCTTTAGGCTGCTAGTACTTTATTTGAGACTCACCATCTTCGCTTTTGCGTGTCAGTCATGTACACTTTGGGGTTTTACCAGAAGAAATTACCAAACTTTATCTCTGCTGGCCAAATTTCACTAAAAGTCCACTTGCAAGAAGTAGGCTGTGGGGAAATTTTGTATAAAATATGTGCCATCTTTCCATGTCTCTAACATTTGAAACTTGATCTTTGGATGTGGCAAGATGACCAGGGAGCCTGATGACATCACTACCCCTGTAAGCCCGGTTTGCTGTCCTGCCTTTGATGAGTGTGCTGCTGGTCAGCAGAGAGGACCATAGAGGGAACAGCAGTCCTGGGGTGTGCCATCAGATCCACCTTGGGAGTCCTGTGGAGGACAAGGGCCTTGCCATCCAGCACCCCGCCTCCATGAGGGCCCAAGGGGAATTGTCCCCTCTGATGCCTTTCACCAAGGAAGAATGGGGCTCTCACTAAGATAACGTGTACACATCCTGTCATCCACTCACTTGAATTTTTACTAAGTCAAATTTCTGTTCCTCTCAAGAGTGGCAGATTCCTGATTGGTGTCCTGAGTTTATGCCAGCTTTCTTCTCTTTGCTTGTCCTTGTTTTCTAAACACCTGGGTTGTCTCATGAGTTGGTTTCATTTTCAATTTTGTATGCAGACTCAAATCATTTCTGAGGCAGATTAAAAATAATCCAAGTGGGGGCCAGCGCCATGGCTCACTTGGTTAATCCTCCGCCTGCAGTGCCGGCATCCCATATGGGCACTGGGTTCTAGTCCTGGTTGCTCCTCTTCTAGTCTAGCTCTCTGCTGTGGCCCAGGAGTGCAGTGGAGGATGGCCCAAGTGCTTGGGTCCTGCACCTGCATGGGAGACCAGGAGGAAGCACCTGGCTCCTGGCTTCGGATCAGTGCAGTGTTGTCTGTAGCAGCCATTTGAGGAGTGAACCAATGGAAGGAAGACCTTTGTCTGTCTGTCTCTCTCTCTCTCTCTCTCTCTCTCACTGTCTATAACTCTATCTGTCAAATAAAATACAAAAAAATAATAAGCCAAATGTCTCACTTACATGTGGAATCTGAAAGAGTTGATCTTGTAGAAACAGAAAATAGAAAGGTGGATCCTAAGACTGGAGTTGGCAGGAACTAATGATTGATGTGTTCAAAGTCTTAAACTGGAGGGATACGTTTTAGTTATTGATTGGAATGTAAGGTGATTATAGTTAATGATGATGTATTTTATACTTGGAAATTGTTAAAAGAATATAAAATGATAAATTGGTAAAGTGATAGGTATGTTAATTAGTTTGATGGAATCTTTCTAGTGTTTACATAGATAAAAGCATCACACTACCCCATTAGTAGACACAGTTATCATTTGTCAACTAAGGAATAAATTTTTGACATTATTAAGTATGCATAATGTAAGCAATATCATCATCTGAATTCTTCAGTTTAGAAACTAAGAACCAGAAAGGATAAATTACTTGTTCAAGATTCAGTTGGTAAATTATCAAATGGGGACCCTGCCCATTAACTCCAGATTACATGTTTGCTTGTTTATCTGTTGATTGCATGGTATATTAACACCCGTAACTGAAACCCAAAGGTGATCATTTACAGAGTTAGGTGACCTAACTTCTCAGTTTCCATCCATGACAGTAACACTCTTTGTCAGCTTCTCAAGAAGTCTTAAGTCAGACTGATTTGACCTTTAATTGCCTTCCTCTTCCTCTCAAGTCCATGATGGAGGTTCTAACGTGCGGCAGAAGACTTAAAGTGGACCCCAATAGGAGGAAGACCATTCAGGCAGGAGAGAGTATGTCCAGTGAGACATTCACTTGCAGTCTTCCAGAGGGATGACATGAGAGGGTGCCCACGCTGAACTGTCGCAGAATGAGCTGTAGACTGCTTTCGAAGGAACTCTGTCTTCTGGTCTTTTCCAGTTGGGGATGAAAAGTGTGACTAAGTGAGGCCGTAACAGGCCCTGCGTTGCTTGAGCAGAGAGGAGTGCTTTGAAATCAGGGTACCAGTTGCTGGTAAACTGTGCATCTGAGACACTGGAGGCCCTGCACCAGCCCTCTAGTAGTATTTTCAAACTGTCCTAGCAGAAATTGCATTTAATTTGTACTTTTTCCATGAAACTCCTGTGGGAGAAAGGTAAATTTTTCCCTCACCTGAAATAATTACATAATGCTGGGTTTTTTAAAAACTATACATTAATGAAATTATTTTACCATTACTTCATTTCTCAGTGAGGAAAATAAGTAAGATAAGCTATGCAAATTATGACTAAGTGTATAGCAGAAGCAAAAGCCTATGTAACCACCAAGCTTCCCTGAGACAACCTCTTGCCTGAATCACTGGGATTCAATGCGAGGCATCCTGTGTACTGATGCTGAGGACGGTTACAACTGTACTGCAAGTCCCACAAGAGCTGGCTGAGGGCCCATGGCTTAGAAGTGACAGAGCTGAAGTGACAACTAGTTAGGAAAAATGAGAGTGGGGTGGCATGTATTGGTTCACATAATGAAATAGCAGGTAGGCAAATGTGAAGGTGTAGGTGCATACCTCCCACTGGGGAGACCTGGATGGAGTTCCTGGCTTCAGCCTGGCCTAGCCCTGGCTGTTGCAGGCATTGGGAGAGTGAAGCAGAGGATAGGAGCTCGTTCTCTCTCTCTCTCTCTCTCTCTTACTTTAAAATAAAGAAATAAACAGCACCGGCACACCGGGTTCTAGTCCCGGTCGGGGCGCTGGATTCTGTGCCCGTTGCCCCTCTTCCAGGCCAGCCCTCTGCTGTGGCCCAGGAGTGCAGTGGAGGATGGCCCAAGTGCTTGGGCCCTGCACCCCATGGGAGACCAGGAAAAAGCACCTAGCACCTGGCTCCTGCCATTGGATGAGTGCGGTGCGCCGGCCGCAGCGCGCAGTCCGTGGCAGCCATTGGAGGGTGAACCAACGGCAAAGGAAGACCTTTCTCTCTGTCTCTCTCTCTCACTGTCCACTCTGCCTGTCAAAAATAAAAAAATAAATAAATAAATAATTTTTGAAATGTGGAGTTGACCTTGTTGGGTCAGTAGATGGAAAGACATCATCTCTCTTGTCCTTTCTCTCTCTACCTCTTCCATTCCTTTATCCCCATCTTACTTATGTGTATGTATTTCCAAGCAAGATGAAAGCACCAGGTATCTACTTAAAGCTTCTCATTCTGTCTTTCTGCCTTTTTGGGAATTAGTTCCTATTTAGATAGCCGTAAGGGTCCCAGACAGTCTTACAGATTATCAGAGACTTGGGAAATACATGATCCACATGCAATATATAAACCTTGTTTGGATCCTGATTTAACAAACTAACTGTAAAAAAAAAAAAAAACTGTAGACTCTTAGGGGAAATTTGAAACTGACAAAATTTTTACTGGCAATAATCAATCACTGTTGATGTTTTACAACTAATATATATTTTTTTTATTTTTGACAGGCAGAGTGGATAGTGAGAGAGAGAGACAGAGAGAAAGGTCTTCCTTTTGCCGTTGGTTCACCCTCCAATGGCTGCCGCGGTCGGCGCATTGTGGCCGGCGCACCGCGCTCATCCGATGGCAGGAGCCAGGTGCTAGGTGCTTTTTCCTGGTCTCCCATGGGGTGCAGGGCCCAAGCACTTGGGCCATCCTCCACTGCACTCCTGGGCCACAGCAGAGGGCTGGCCTGGAAGAGGGGCAACGGGCACAGAATCCGGCGCCCCGACCGGGACTAGAACCCGGTGTGCCGGCACTGCAAGGCGGAGGATTAGCCTGTTGAGCCACAGCGCCGGCGTGTTTTACAACTAATATTAACATTACTGTTATGTGCTTTTAAACGTCCTCATCTTATAGAAATTGTGTACTAACATGTGTATAGATGAGATTTATGGTATCCAGGAGCTTGCTTCTAAGGCATCTAGTCTCAGGCAGGGAGAGGTGGTAGTGCGAATGCAGAAGAAAGCAGCTTGCTCGTCAGTTGCCATTGTTGAAGGTGCTGGAATCATGGTGGTCCATGCTTCTTTATTAAAAGATTTATTTATTTGAAATGCAGAGTTACAGAGAAGGAAAGGCAGAGGCAGAGAGAGAGAGAGAGAGAGAGAGAGAGGGAATGAATCTTCTATCCGCTGGTTCACTCCCCAAATGGCCACAACAATCAGGGCTGGGCCAGGCAGAAGCCAGGAGCTTCCTCCAGGATTCCACGTGGGTGCAGGGGCCAAGCACTCAGGTCATCTTCCACTGCTTCCCCAGGCCATAGCACAAAGCTGGATTAAAAGTAGAGCAGCCAGGACATGAACTAGTGTCCATATGGGATGCGGGCACTGCAGATAGCTGTTCAACCTGCTGTGCTACAACTCTGGCCACTGGTCCATTACTTCATTCTCTCTATTTTGGTATTTTTTTAAAATTTTTCAAATGAAAAGCTCTTTAAAAAGAGATCCCAAATTTTAGAAGACAGCCCAAAAATAGCCTTAGAAATACAAGAGTATTTGCAAAATATGTCTTGAGGCTATTTTCAAATTAGAGGTTCTTCCCTTCTATTGCATTTGTTGTGATTGCCCTGAAAGTTCCAGCTCGCCCTGAGGGAGTTGAGCTCACTGGAGACATCAGCACTGTGCCTCCTCTGGGAAACCCAGCAGGTTGGCCAACTACAAGTACAAGGACTAGAGTAGCAGTGATTCCACCAACTGAGTACAAGTTGAGCAGGAAAGTGACTTTCCTACTATGTGTAAAAGTCTTAGGCTCTCTGTGGAGTATCTTGTGGGAAGCTTGCAGCATTTCCAGCCTAGGGGAAGACTACTGGACATGACCCTGTTTTTTGAACTCTTGTGAGCATCAGACCATTGGGTAGTGTTTGGACAACCTGCTTCAAGAGTGGGACTTAAAGTGCTCAAGAATTTGCAGGTTTATCTTTGCATACATGAATATGCATGAGACATAGTCACAGTTTGTGTGTAAATGTTAAGGTTCCTGGAGCCGGTGCTGTGGCGTAATGGGTAAAGCCGCCGCCTACAGTGCTGGCATCCCATATGGGTGCCGGTTCGAGTCCTGGCTGCTCCACTTCTGATCCAGTTTTCTTCTGTGGCCTGGGAAAGCAGTAGAAGATGGCCTGAGTCATTGGGCCCCTGCACCCACGTGGGAGACCTGGAGGAATCTCTTGGCTCCTGGCTTCAGATTCATGCAGCTCTGGCTGCTGCGGTCAATTGGGGAGTAAACCAGCAGATGGAAGACCTCTCTCTTTCTCTCCCTCTCCCTCTCCCTCTCTCTTTCTCTCTTTCTCGCTCTTTCTCCTTCTCTCTGTGTAACTCTGACTTTCAAATAATAAATAAATAAATCTTTTTTAAAATGTTAATGTTCCTTTCATATTCCTCTGTCTTTAGTCTGTCTGGTAAGATAAGCAGGTATAGCTCTTATTTTTGTCATTATGAAGCTTTCCTTTTCTTAGCACTTTAGCAAGTTCCAGCTGGATATGTAAAGGTGGATCCCGTAAATTCAGCTCCAAATCTCTGTGGTCTATTTAGGAGAGCAGTGGACTGAGAAAGAGACTGTATCAAAGGATTGATGGCAAATAGCCTTAGGTGAACTCTTCTGACTCAAATTTCAAGTCTGAAACCCCTGTGTTCACTAAAGTCCTTGGCAGGAGAAATATTCCGAGTGTGTATTTAGAGCAGGCAAAGAAAAAACAGCCAACAATAGGTATAGGAATTTGTAATGCCATCTGGTGGATATTACTAAGCAGCGTGCATTTCCTTCCTTCCTCCCTCCCTCAGTCTCTTTGTTTGGGTTTCTGAAGTTGGTGCTGAGTTTGGAGGTTTGGGGGTTGGATGAGAAATTCTCTGTAAAAGGCACAGTGTCCTTCTGCCACTAGAAATAAAGCAAATGCTTGTGGACTTGAGCCATGGAAGGTGCCTTCCCTTCCCTGGGTTAACTCCAAATGAAATTCCTCATGGAAATTCATTAATGATGTCTTTGCAATGTGATTACTAATAGGAGGATGCTGTGGAAATACGTCCAGTACCAGAATGTCCTAAAGAACATATGGGCAACAGAATCCTGGTCAAGGTGCTGACTCTGAAGTAAGTATCAGCTAATACAGTCGTCAACACATTGATGCTTGTTTGGCCTCTAGATTGCATTCCTACCAAGCCTTTGTCACCTCTCAACAACTGGGAAGAAGCACAGGTGTCTGCCAAGGTTAGGTGTGTAAGGTGATGGCCGACATGAAGAAAAGTGGCAGTAATCCAGTGGTGTGCTGGAATTGGCTCGTATGAACTCAGGGGAGCTGACACTGCACTCTGCTTCCCATGTCTGGGTTCAGTAAAGTCACACTGGTAGCCTAGAATTGGTCATGATGAAAGTATTCACACATAGAAATCACCAAGTACTGTAGATGAGAGCCTTTTCTGCCTACAGACTTGTGTGTTAAACATTTGCCAGTACACCATTGTTGAAACATTGATAAATGCAACTGAAACCCAGTCTCAGTGCAGGGGTCAGTGGGGACTAGTGGGGACCGTAGCCAACTATGCAAGGGGGAATCCACTGTCCACTGCAACTGTCCAGCAGGCCCAGTTTTGTTCATTTTCTGATTTATTTAAGAGAAACTGGAAATTCATATTTTTCAGCATAATTTCCCGATTACTTAAATATCTTCTCATTTCTTTTTCAACACCACACAACTCAAAACTTATGTCAGGAGTCTGGTTTCAACTAGCCAGTGATGTACCACATTTGCTTTGAAACACTTGTATATAAACTTCTTGACAGTGTACTTTTATAGTTAAAAAGGGTCACATGACCTCTGTGTATGTGTGTTAATTTTGTCCTTGCATATTAAAATATGAGCTACGATGTGAATCATGAACTGTACCCATCTAAATTCATTCTAGTATTGTCTTCCTGCAGTCTGATAAATTGTCTAGTGTAATTCCTGGAGTCTTTGCACACTGCTACTTAGAGAATTAGTCCTTCCACTTTGGTTACAGACTTTTTGGAAATACTAAAGTTGTAAATGCTCTATCTAGGCAAAAGCCCATAAGCATAACCTTTCTTTACATGCTACCGGGAGGGTCATCCATCTCTCGAAGTTAATTCATGGATCCCTTAAGCAGTACCTGGTTTGCAATTTAGCATCTGGATTCTGGATTCAAGGCTGTATTTGAACTCTGAGAACTTCTTAACTTGTAAATGAGGTTGTCAGACTCTAGGTCTCAACTTCTGTGATCCTCAGAACTCAAGCTAGTGTGGTGACTCATAGCTACGGTGCTGACTATGTGGTAGCCCTTCCTCTGGCTACTTTCACTAGTGGAGGTGTCAGGGCCTTTTGTCTCATATCCAGAAATGAGTAGCCTACTCACCAGCTCTGCATCAAGTGATGGGCACAGAAAGGCCAAGCCCTGCACTTCCAGCCAAGCCGGAATTGGGAGCCTCCTAACCATCAGCAGGAGGACTGAGCGGAAGTGGCTGTTCCCCTCTCATTGTTCATGGGCATCACTCACCGGGACAGGATGCACAGCCAGACCACTTTTAGATGCAGTGAACTATGCCATTTGGGATTGGAGGAATTTTCCCCTATGACGTTTGTCACCAAGCCTTCTAGACCTTTCCAGTAAATAAATGCAGCTGTTCTCACAGGTGGGAAAACATGGCCCACTACGATAGATATGTTTTACAAATGAATAGTGGCTTGGGTCTCTCTTAATCAGAATTGTGAAGTAAAGTTTCTAATGACTTTTCCAACTGCCAAAGCAGAAATTAAGTAGCATTGACCATTTTATGCAGGGACCTTGGTCTGTTCAAGTGTCTTAAATAGTTCCTGCAGAATTTATACACCTGCAAGAGGAAAGAGGGATGGAAGAAAGGCCCTAGGTATAACTACCTTGAGTAAACTGGATACAATAAGCAAATTCTTGCAGGTAAATACTGAGTATGAAAATATGAATAGTAAAAATTTAATGACAATATCAGAGACACTTTTTTTTGCTGACCCTGATATGCAGAGTTATATTTATACTACAGATTTCAACAGCTAGAAAAAAATGTTTGCCTTTGAGAAATAAGCAAAGCCTCATAGATGCAGAAAGAATTAAGCTGATGCTAACTCTGCACATGTTTGTAGCAACAAGAAAAGAAGAAGTTGACAACTAAGTATTTTTCTGTTTTGTGTTTTAGTGGGGGAAATCTTCTAATTTAAAATTTAACATAATCCTATGCAAAATAACCTCAGCTCAGAGGCATCTTCTGGGTGATGAGACTTCAGTATGCAGGAACTTTCTGATGATAGAGTTCAGTAGGTTCAGGTGGAGTCAGGAAACCTGAGTGCTGACAAACCACTCGTCTGCCTCAAAATACGTGCTTTGGGGACTAAGCTTAGCAAAACACTAACAGAAAAAGCCTAGGTTCTGTGCTCAGAAAGGGCTTGGTTCAAAACCTGCATGTGCCACTTCCTAACTTTGTGGCCTTTGGCAGATTACTTAACCTCCCTGATCCCGTTTCCTCATGTATGGGGTGGGGGTAAGATCTGAATTACACTGTTGTGAGCAGTATAGTAAAACACTTCATACACAATTTGCTCTATTGAAAACACAGTATTTATCCATCCTCCTTTTTCCCTCTGAACCACAGAGAACTTAACACTGAGTACCTACCTGAGTATAGCACATCAGTGTTCTGGCCCTGTGGGTGTCACACAGTTCAATCCATGTTTAGCCTGCTGGGCAGGACCTGGTAAGCCCAGGCACTGTACAGGCCCAGGTGAATGTGCTGTTACCTAACAAGGGGAAGAATAATCATAGAAATCCTCAACACTCTTTGTGTATGGCAAAACTTGTAACAAAATCTACCATCTTAGCCATTTTTAATGGGCACTTCAGCAACAGTAAGTCTGTTTTCATTGTGGTGCAACAGTTACCACCATCTGTCTCCAGAAATTTCTCATCTTTGTGAAACTGTTAAACAACTGTTCCCCACTCCTTCCTTCTCCCACGTACCAGCCCTTGGCAACTTCCATTCTACCTGTGCTAGGTATGTCATGTAAGTGGGATCATATAATATTGATGCTTTCATGCCTGGCTTATTTCACTTAGCATGAGTTCTTCAGTATTGATCCATATATCAGAACAACCTTCCTTTTCAAGGCTGAATAATACTCCTCTGTCTGTGTGTGTGTGTGTATGTGTGTGTGTGTGTGTGTGTGTATCATTGTTTCTTATCTGTTTTTCTGTCAGTGAACACTTGTGTTGCTTCCACCTTTTAGCTCATGTCATTATTGCTTGGCGCTGGTTTTTGTAAGTCTGTTCACACACTTAAGCTTACGTGGTGATTACAACAACCCTGGAAGATGGGAAGAGCAAATGTCCTTTCCTCGTTTTGCATATAAATAAATGGTACTGGGAAAAGTAGGTGACCTGATTAGGATCCCAGAATTAGCAGGTATGGGAGAGGAAACAGAGCCCAAGTCTGCAGTGCCCTGTGTGTCTACTATTACTGCAAACTGCCTCATTTACAAATACACCGTTTGACCAACCGACCCTCTTGTCTAAGCTTGCTTATATTCTGTCCAAATATTCTGCTAAAAGGTCCTCTTTAAAGACCAAGCTGTCCAGTGATGAGGCTGTCCTCTGACACATGCACTGAAACACAATGTGATGTGATTTGTGTGACATCTGGGGTAGGGGTGGCACAGGGCTTCTTTCCCAGTGCTCGCAATGGGCAGTGTCCCAGGTCATGGGCTGTTATGCTGAGAAACTTGGAAGATGGTCATGTATTCCAAGTGCACCTATAACAGGTGCCAGGATTGTTCGGTGGGGATGTGTTCTTTTCACTATGGTGGACTGTCAAGGGGAATTGGCAGTGAGGGCCAACACGAGGGCTCCTGTTCCTAGCTCTCTTAGGGTCTAGGTACCTCCAGTGTTTCTCAGTTGTGCCCAACGTCCTCCTCCTTCTTCAACCAGCAGCTCTGCAGCAGAGGAGTTAGGAAGGGCCAGGCATTCATCCACATCGTGACCCCTTCTTCCTCTCATTGTTCTATTGTAAATCTAAGAAAAAAGTACCTGGATTTTTCTTTTCCTACCGTCAGAAATACCCCCATCCATTAGAAGTAGGTAACAGAGATTCCTATCCCAGAAGTAAAACCTAAGTAGGTGCTAAGAGAGATTGCACTGTCTGAAAACACGGCAGCTAAAATGTGGGTGCTTGTTTGGACCAGACCAGTGGTACATTCAGCCCACCGTCTTGCAGTGCTACCAGCAAGTGTTTGGGGAAGAGTCACCATCCACCATGATTTAAAATAATAAGAACATTTTCATGACTCTCCTGTATTTCTCCATTAATATTCCAGTGTTGTTCTCATGTGCATGGAGTTATTTGAAAATTTCTGAAAACGGTTTATGTTTTTAACCAGTGTGTAGATCTAGGCAGTGTCAGAAAATTCAAAATTATCCAAGTTAATACTATGTGGCTTTCTCCCTCTGGCAGATTTGAAATTGAAATTGAGCCCCTGTTTGCCAGCATCGCCCTCTATGATGTTAAAGAAAGGAAAAAGGTAAGAAAGCAAAAGTTCCCCTGTCCTTGAGGCATATGGAGTGGTCATGACTCTTTAGGCTTTCTTGCTTTTTAAATCTCAATTCTATGCAGTAAAAAAAAATACATCAGATTGAACAGCAGATGTCCTCTTGATTGCTTTTTCAATTTTTGAAGGACAGGTCTAGGACTGTTAGTCATTTATATTCTTTGAAGAATCTTTAGGGGAGATGCCTGCCAGATGGGGTGGCCTGTTTGAACTAAAGAAATAGAGTGGTCAGCGTTTGGGGTTACGTGTAAAACAAAATCATTTCAGTAGACTGGGAACAAGCATGGCTGCGTACACGGGGCTTCCTCAGGTTGAGAACTTTTCACTGGAAGTGGAAGGCATCTTGTGATGTGAAGACAGCCACGTACTGCAGGATGGAGACTTCCTCAGGTGTAATGTGGTTTTCACCGAAAAGAATTCCGAGACCCAGAGGCTTCTCCATGACTGTATTATGTCCAGTCATTTTGTAGTTTTGGGAGGAGGACAGTCTCAAAACGAGGGGTGGAGGACTCTTCTGCTGCTTTGTACCAGGGCCACTCGCTGTCTCTTGAGTATGTGCTAGTGACCACAGGTATTTGTACTAGCTAGGGTAGGTTCACCTCTAAAACAGCTCACTGCCCTGGTTCAGTGCTTTGTAACCATGGTTCTCAAATGGAAGCCTGCGGCAGGATCACCAGGAAGATGTGATGAAACAGATGGCTGGGACCCACCCAGGAGTTCCTGGTGCAGAAGTCTGGAGGGGATGAGAACGTGCATTTCCAACAGTTTCCTGCTGGTGCTGAAGCTGCTGATCAGGGGACCACACGCCGGAGTGTGTGGAGGGCAGCAGGCCAGCAGTGCCTCTGCACCACTCAGCCTTGCAGGAATCCAGGCTGCTGTGGCTCCTGTGTGTTCAAGAAGTGCTTTCCCCAGATGGTTCTTCTCACTGCCATCGATGCCCTCCCCAGAGAAGGGGGAAGCTGGGTGGAGAAGGCCTGGGCGTTGGACACGTCGCTTCTGCTCACAGCTGAGTGGAGAGAATGTAGCCTGAAGGTCAGTGCTACCTGCGAGGACAGCTGGCAAACAGCATCTGCCTGGCAGCCGCTTCTCACTGCAGCTCTACTGGTGACGAAAGGGCAGAGTCCCACGCTGCAGGGGCTCTTCAGTGACACTCAGGAAGCCCAGGAACACTGGTCGTGACACACTCTTGCTCAGACTTCAGACTCTTGAGCGGATCCACACAATCTAGAACAAGCTCTGGTTTCTAAGCCATGCCCTCTTGGATATGACTCTGTCCCCTTTTCCCACTGCAGCCCAAGCAGGGCCAGACTGGACTAGTCACTGTTACCTGTGCTTAGTGCAGCTGTCCCAGCCTCTGAGATATTTAACTGCGCTGTATTCGCTCCCTGGTACACTGCCACCCTCCAGCTCCACCCGTCAGAATCCCCTGCTCAGGATCCATCCATCACCAGAGCCTCTTTACAAAATGCTTTCCTGGTCCTCCAGCTAGATGCGATCTCTCGCTCCCTGGAACTTCCACAACACTCCTTTGAATGAACGCGGCGACTCACATGTCGCTTTCAATTTTGCTTTTCTCATTCTCAAATGTATACTAATTGAGAAAAGAAGCAATGTCCTTGTACTGTTAAGAAATACAATAGGTTAACAAAAATTAAAATGTTTCAAGGAACATCTCCCCAATGGTTCCAATTCATCTTAAAATAGTAACAAAACATTCATCCATTTTTCCAGTAGCCACTTCTCATAAACTGTGCTTGTAGGTGAAAGTCCTTTTAGCTCTTTTGCTCTTTCTCAGACGTGTTTAGAATATGCATACAACAGGTCTCATTTATTTTCCCTTTGCTGCTCATTTACAGATCTCTGAAAATTTTCACTGTGACCTGAACTCCGACCAGTTCCGAGGGTTCCTGCGAGCCCACACGCCCTCTGTCGCCCCATCCAGTCAGGCGAGGGCTGCCGTCTTCTCGGTCACCTGCCCCTCCTCCGACGTCTACCTGGTGGTCAAGGTATTCACCCACAGTCTGGCTGCTCATTCTGATGTTGCTGTCGTTGTGTGGCTCTCAGCGCATGTTTGGGGTGAAAGGGATGTCAGGACACAGCCGTGTGCTCTCACTTTGTGTGTCTCTCAACTTGCTCCCTTTTCCCCTGCCAGTAGATTGGTTTGTGGATACTGCAGAAGCCCACATGTTCTTATAGTCACACAATCCTAGCTGTGAATCCTGGCTTTGCCACTTAGTAGCTGGGTGACCCTGGCAATGACCTCACCTTTCTGAGACTTCCTCTCCTCATCTGTAAAGTGGGGCTGATCACCCTGACCTCAGTAAGTTGTCCAGATGACAGAATGAAGCCTGGCACCTCACAGGAAAACACCCTCAGCTCGGGGCTCTGGGCGGCTGCTGTGGAGAAAGGAACAGGGTCTCAGCAGAGGAGCTTCCTTGCTATGTTCATGTTTTCTCTAGAGAGCTGTAGTTAAATGTTCCCAAGTCCAGGCTCTGACAACTTGAGGGCTCACCCCCCTTGTTACCATGTCTCACTCGCTGAGTGTGCCTGGCAAGAGCAGAGTCTGTTCAGTAGAAGTAGAAGACCCCTTCTTTGCCTTGCTCTTTGCACACATGCATACACACACATGGTGGGGGGGAGGGCTTTTTCTACACCCTAAAATGACTGATTAGAAGTTAGAAGCATTGTGGCTGGCATTGCGGTATAATGGGTTACGCATTGTGGTGTAATGGGTTAAGCCCATATGGAGTCTGGCTACTCCACTTCAGATCCAGCTCCCTACAAATGCACCTGGGAGAGTATTGGAAGATGACCCCAATTCTTGGGCCCCTGCATCCATGTGGGAGACCTGATGAAGCTCCTGGCTCCTGATCAGCAGATGGAAGATATGTCTCTCTCTTTCTCTCTTTCTCTCTCTGCCTTTCAAATAAAATAAATCTTAAAAAAAAAGTTACAAGCATTGGCTATTTTACCTACCTAATGCCAAATAAAGTCTCCTTAAGTCAGTATACCAAAATTGTAAAACAAAACAAAGTCAAGTACATGATTCCGGGAACACTTAGCCTTCCATGTATGGGACATCTCTAGTTAGCACTGTGTTTTGCATTTTGTGTCCGTGGTGTCTCAGTGATACTCTCGTGGTGGTATTGTGTAGATCCTGAAGAATTTGGGTATTTTAGAGGTCACTCAACAGCTGGCAGGTGTGTTTCTATTCTGTCTTCCATTTTACAAAGATTGTGAGAGGTTATTACAGCTTGAAGAGAACTTACTGAAGCTATGGAAAGCACATAGCTAAAATTCTGCTTTGAAAAGGAAACCTCTGTTGCTGTTAAGTCCTTAATATGCATCATTTTCATTGCAGTGTTACTTAGACATATACAAAATTAGCTTAGCTCAAAGCTCACTTTGGTAGTCTTGTATTTAGATTGTTGTATCTCTGACATCCTGGAAAACCAAAGAGACCCACGCTAGTTCTACAGCACTACATCTTACTTCAAACTCTGCTTCTCACAGGGTGACTTCTGATGAATCAGAACTAATTTGCCAAGTAACTGTGGTTGCCTGTTGGTTGCTACAACTTACTAAATGTGTTCTCAAATTTTCAAATGTGTAAATGCATTCATTTAATAACAAACATACTCTAAATTTTCTGAATGTGGAGCCGATGTTGTAGCACAGTGAGTTATGACACTGCAGTTCGAATCCCAACTGCTCCATTTCTGGTCCACCTCCCTACTAATACCCCTTGGAAAGCAGCAGAAGAGGCCCAAGTACTTGGGCCCTTGCCCTCTTGGCTCCTGTCCTTGGCCTGGCCAAGCTACAGTCATTGTGGCCATTTGGGAAGTCAAATATGGACAGAAAAATCTATTTCTCTCTCTCTCTCTTTGTAACTCTGCCTTTCAAGTAAATATAATCTTTTTGTAAAAATTTTTCTGAATTTAATTGGGAAATTTAAATCTACACAGCACAGCAGTCTTCTACTTACTCTCTTGTTTGTTTTTCTCAACCATATGCTGTCATCATTGCTTCTTTTCCTTGAAATCCTACATAGAGTGGTGCTGTAATATTCTGCACATGCAGACAGATGCCATTCAGTGAAGAGCTGCTCTCCCTCTGGTCTGTGTTCCCAAACTGGAAACCAGGATTTTACCTGGGCTTTAGTAGAGTCACCTAGTTCATGTATTGCATGTAATATTTAGCTTTAAGGGATTATTTCAAACTTAAAGGTTTCATTCAAAGCTTTGTGAAGTAGGTAAAAGGATTTGTGTCATGATTAAGGAATGTGGAGTGATAAAAAGAGTTTTTAAAACTGTTTACTAATGTACGTGCCCGGCCTTGAACCTGCACCTTCCCAGTAGAGCGGAAGGTGGCTTCCTCACCTTAAAAAACCCCCACGTGGCTCTGAAGCACTCCTCTGCGGTGCGTCAGCCAGCCCTTCACCACTGTGCCCCCGACACCTGAGAGAATCCACTTGGAGGAAGCTTTTCCTTGCTCACAGGCTTCGAGGTTCTCAGTGCAAGTTCCAGTGACCCCACCAGTCTGTCACCTGATGACAGGGCGGATGGTTGACTGTGTGCAGAGCAAGGATCACAGGGAGAGCCTGGAGAGACCAACAGAGTGCTGCTCTTTGCTTAGGCTGCCACCAGCCTTCTTGTGAGAACTGCCTTTGGAGGGCACACCCCCCGGTGACCTAAAAACGTCCCTATAGCCTACCTCCTGGACACCATAAATGGGTCAAGTCTCCATCCTTACTCCAGTAACCGCTAACATTAACCCTTAACCATTAACTTAAGACTTGGGGGACCAAGCCTTCAACACATGGGTCTTTGAATGGTGCCCAAACTAATTTCCAGGCTGTAACACATGGTCATGGAAAGCCCCTGCATTTCATTACCCATGCGTCATGCAGGAATATACAATGGGCTCTCACGAAATACCTGATGGTCTCCTTGAATCTGGATTCTCCTGTTTCCAGATTCTGGGGCAGCGTCCTACACACCACTAGTGCATGAAGCCCAGTGAGCATGCCCTAACTGAAAGGTTCTTCATGTATTCACTGACTTTGAATTTATTTGACAGCCTCCTGACTGTGAGCTTCAGGACCAGGTTTACTTTATCATTTTTGCTATTTTATCTCCCCAGCAGCTACCACATAGAAAGCACTCAGCAAATATTTTTTGAACAAATGAATGAGTGAATGACTGTTGACAGTAGTACTGGTCAGTGTCTAGTTCAAGTGCTGTGTGTCTGTGTTTTCAGTGTGGTACATCCATGAGTGGAACCAACCTTCTCTTTACACTATGACCATGGAGTAAGGTTTTTAACTTCTTTTTTGAGAAGAGAGACTTCCTGGTTGGAGTAATATCTGAAGTAAATGTCCACTGGGCAGCCCCATGAAACGTTCCTGCATCTGTAGAGTGTTCTTTAAATCTGTGATGTCAGGGACCGGCACCGTGGCATAGTGTGTAAAGCCGCTGCCTGCAATGCCGACAGCCCATATGGGCGCCAGTTCAAGTCCTAGCTGCTCCACTTCCTACCATCTCTCTGCTATGGCCTTGGATAGCAGTGGAAGATGCCCCAAGTCCTTGGGCCCCTGTACCTGCGTGGGAGACCCGGAAGAATTTCCTAGCTCCTGGCTTCAGATCCGCACAGTTCTGGCTGTTGTGACCAACTGGGGAGTGAAGCAGCGGATGGAAGACCTCTCTCTTTCTCTCTGCCTCTCCTTCTCTCTCTGTGTAATTCTGACTTTTAAATAATAAATAAATCTTTTAAAAAAAATCTGTGATGCCTGAGGCGAGCATTTGCCACGGCAGTTAAGATGCCCATATCCCATATCATGAGTCCTAGGTTCAAGTCAGTTGTGCTTCCCATTCCAGCTTCCTGCTAATGCACGGGGCAGGTGATGCCTATGAACCTGAGTCCCTGCCACCTGTGTGGAATTGAGTCCCAGGCTCCTGGCTTTGTCATAGCCCAGCCCTGGTTGTTGTGGGCATTTGAGGAGTGAACGAGCAGATGGAAGAGCTCTCTCTTTCTATTTGTCTTTCTCTCTTTGCCTTTCAAAGAAATGAAAATGAATGAATAGATAATAAATAAATAAAACCTAACTGAGTTATTAAGAATGTGTGCCAGAGCTGGTCTTGTGGAACAGTGGGTTAAGCCACTACCTGTGATGCCAGAATCCCATATGAGTGCTGGTTTGAGGCCTAGTTGCTCTACTGCTCATCCAGCTCCCTGCTAATGTGCCTAGGAAAACAGTAGAAATGGCCCAAGTACTCGGGCTCCTGTCACCCACATAGTAGACCAGTACGGAGTTCCAGGCTCCTGGCTTCAGCCCATCCCACACCCAGCCATTGTGGCATTTGGGAATTGAACCAGCAGATGGAAGTTCTCTCCCTCCCTCCCTCCCTCTCCCCTCCTCTTCTTCCTCCTCCCCCTTCTCCTCCTCCTCCTCCTTCTTCTTCTCTCTCTCTCTCTCTCTAACTCTGCCTTCAAAATAAAAAAAATAAATCTTAAAAATAAAAAGGCTGTTTGCCTGTGGAAAATGGTGACCCACATTTCATCTTCGTGGATTATCTCAACTAATCATACAAGCCAATGAAGCTAAATCCACTTGTTTTTGCCTTTAACATCTAAGTTGAATTAAATTTGGAGGAGACAGAGAGTTAGGAAATTTAAAATTTCTCCTTTTTTCACTTAAACATGGAGGCAGTTGGCTAGCCAGCTCTGTTATCTGATGCAGAATGGAAGGAGACACTCGTCAACAATAGCATTGTTCATATCCCAGCCAGTTAGCAAACTGCATGTCTCATGGCTTCTGAGTTTATTTCCAAGTCTGTTACATCCAGAGAAGCAACCCTAATATGAAAAGCAAGGGACACAATTACAGACAATTTATTGTGTTCATTTATTCATTTTGTGGAAGGTTCTAGTCCCAACCTGACTTTTACAGAGACCATATCTCTTTTTTACATTGTAAGTAATAATAAAGAAAATGAGCTTCTCACTTTCTACATATGTCTCTTGGGTTTTGTTTTATAAAATAGCTTTTATTGCATTTTTATTATGGACATAATACATGTTTATTGTTTAAAAATAGAAACTACACGTAAGCAGAAGGAAGAAAATAAAAATCACATATTACCCCATCATGCAAAGATAATTACTATTAACATATGCTATGTATCCATTATCCTTTTAATATGCCTCAATAATTTTGTTTTACAAAACTGTATATTGTACTGTACTTATTAACTTTTAAAATCAAATAACACATATTGTGGACATCCTATGTCATGAAATACTGCCATACTAATATGATTTTGGGGATTGCATAAATGTCATTATGCGGATGTAATTCTTGTGATGTCTTTTGATATTATTTTTGTTGGTAGATTGAAAAAGTCCTTCAGCAAGGAGAGATTGGAGAATGTGCAGAACCCTACATGGTTATCAAAGAAAGTGATGGTGGAAAGGTAGGATCATTTGAGTGTTGTGATCAGCGTGGTGCACCAGCCGCAGCGGCCACTGGGGGGTGAACCAACGGAAAAGGAAGACCTTTCTCTCTGTCTCTCTCTCTCTCACTGTCCACTCTGCCTGTCAAAAAAAAAAAAAAAAAAAAAAAAAAAAAGATTAAGCAGAGATTTTCAGAAATGTCCCACAAAATAGCTAATGTGGTTTAATCTGTAATATGTCTGTATTTCAAACACACAAAAAAATGTATTTAAGCAAAAGAAAGGGAAACTGGCCATCAGTGATAAAGAAATCGCTTGTGATGGTCTACACCAGTGGGTGACAGATTTGGCCAGAAGGTCTGACTCAGTTGACATGACCCTTACAAACCGAGGGGTACCAGGGCTCCATCAACCCCTGCCAGCAGCACAGGGTGCCGTTGCTTTCTGGCCTGGGACTGGGAATCGGTTCTGACTGCTGCACCTCAGAAAGTAATTAGCACAGTGTAAGTACTGAGTCATGAGAAGCACATCTGCTCAGCACCATTTTGCAAAGGTTCTCAATATGACTTTAAAATCACAGCCTTTCTGGAATACGACTTACCTAAGCTGTGTCCTGCTATAGACTCAATATTTTTGTTTTTTTAAATTTACCACTTAGTCTGAACTCAGAACACCTTGGAAGTGTGGTCAACCTTATAAGGAAATTGTTAAGACTCATTCATAGATCTTTATGGAGTCTTCCCAGATGATAGGCTGAACTTTTTGTACCAGTTTTCTTTCATGAGAATCCAAGTCATGCACCTAGACCCAAAAGCAGTCCTTGTGGATTGGCTGGTGTAGCAAGCTGTGGACACATTAGTGGCCTTTCTTTAATCTCTTGCTTCTTAGACTCTACTTTCTTATCAGCTGGCCTTGTGGACTGAATTGAATCATTTTCCTACAGACTCAGATGGCTATCTTGTGCATATCCGAGGGTCCTGCCTGGTACTGATGCCTTATTGTCTGTTTTGCCTCCTTCTCTTTTCCATTTTCCTCTAGAGTAAAGAAAAGATTGAAAAGCTAAAACTTCAAGCTGAATCCTTCTGCCAGCGCTTGGGGAAATACCGGATGCCCTTTGCCTGGGCTCCCATCAGTTTAGCAAGCTTCTTCAACGTCTCCACCCTCGACAGGGAGACAGCTGATTTGGAGCCCGTGGTTGGTAAGATTTCCATCTGCAGTGGGAACGGTAGGGCTCCCCAGTTTGCCAGCCCTGAGGTCAGCGGCTTATGAGTGGGGTTTAGGGTGTGATAAGGTGTGGGGAGTGGGAGGGAGGAAAGAGATAAACAGGACGGAAAACTATCATGGCTGAATTGCATGTGCTTCATTGGACAGTGGTCCCCAAAACGATTACCATGACAATTTGTGGAGCTTAACTATGCTCTTATAATAAGACTTTCGGTTGGAATTTTCTGGATGGCTTGACACTTTAAAAAGTTAGTTTGCAGTAGCCATCCTCTGCACCACCCCCATAACTTTCTTAAAAATAACAGGAAAATGTGATAATCTTGTGTCAAACAAAGACATCGTGGTTGTCTCTTAAACATACAGGGAAGCCGCTTTTTTTTTTTTTAATGATTTTATTTATTTGGGAAAGTCAGAGTTACACAGAGAGAGAAGGAGAGGCAGAGAGAGAGAGAGAGAGAGAGAGAGAGAGAGAGAGAGAGAGAGAGAGAGAGAGAAAGAGAATCTTTCATCCTCTGGTTCACTCCCCAGATGGCTGCAACAGCCAAAGCTGTGCTGATTCTAAGCCAGGAGCCAGGAGCTTCCTTCAGGTCCCCCACATAAGTGCAGGGGCCCAAGGCCCCAGGCCATCCTCCCCTGCCCTCCCCTGCCCTCCCATGCCATAGCAAGGAGCTTGATCAGAAGTGGAGCAGCCGGGACTCAAACCAGTGTCCACATGGGATGCCAGCACTGCAGTCAGTGGCTTTACCCGCTGCCTCACCGCACCCTTCCCTGGGAAGGCACTGTCACAAAGGCTTCCTAAAGCTGCACTCAGGATTCTCAACAAAATTGCCGGTCTCTTAAAGTTTATTTTTCCAAATGTGATAGAAAAATAGGCGCTTGGAGCAGGCACTTGGCACAGTGGTGAAGACACTGCTTGGGACACCCACATTCCAGATCAGAGTGCCTGGGTTCAAGTCTTGACTCTGCTGTCGGTTGTAGTTTCCTGCTAATGTGGGTCCCGGAAGGAAGGAGACGATGGCTTGAGTGCTTGTGTCCCTGCCACCCACATGGGAGACCGGCTTATGTTCTGGCTCCTGACTTTGGCCTGTTCCAACCCTTGGCTCTTGTGAACATTTGGGGAGTGAACCAATAGATGAAAGAGCCTCTCTCTCTGTCTCTCTCTCTCCCCCCACCTTTCAAATAAAATGAAAATAAGTAAATGAATTATTTGCTAAAGTAAAAACAGATGTCAAAAGTATATCTAGTTATTGTTCAATTCAGCATATTTCTGTTTCCTATCACCTCACCCTCGGCTGAGTCATGAATTTTAACTGTCCAAGTGGGTTAGAGCTTTCAGATAGACCCACCCCATCCACCTGTAGCAGGATTTTTGTTTCCCCAAGCATCTTTGTATCCAGCTAATATTTAAGTCTGTGTTCAGAGTTCTCATGCATTCCTTAGCTCTGCCGCTTGTGAAATGTTGCCTTTAGCAGCAACTGGAGGAAAGGGTATTGTGTTTTGCTGCTACTGTTCTGCTGTTCTTACTTCATAACTACTGGTCAGAACTCCAGGGTTATTTCTGGCTTGTCAATAACAAACTTCATTGCATCTGGCCCTCCATGCCACAAATTTTTGTTAACACCATCTTCCATGTAGACCCAAGTGGCCTTAGTTGAAAGCTATGTTTGGGGCTAAAAGGGCCTTATAAACTGGGTGATTCAGGCGTAGGACTTGCTGAGGCCTCAGTCAGCTCTAGATCAAGGATAAATTAATGTGACCATATTAAAAAGCAGTCATAGATGCAGAACGTTATACTGAGGCAGCATGCAAGTTTAGGTGGGTAGGTAGGAAGAAGTTCTAATTCAGCATGATAGTGCAAATGAAGGTTAAGACAACAATCAAAGACAGGAATCTGTCAAGGTTCTCAGCAATCTGAGTGTTCACACCAGAACTCTGCATTTTGCAATATAAAAGCATCAAGGTCCTCACATGAATCCTAGAAGGGGATGAGAAATAACTAAGCAGAGGATCAGGGTCCCAGCCCAGATTTGGGTGTGATTTAGGCAGGTCAGCTAAGGCAGAAACTAGGTTTTGCTTCGTCGTCCACACAACAAGAGCAGACCAAAGCCCGGGATTCAGAGTGTACACAGACTGGCCCTTGCATGTTTAGGTCACAATCCCAAATGCCTTCAAGGGCTTCTCAGTACACGCCTCTCCCAGTGGAATGCAAATGTAAAAATAACAAAAGCAAACACTGTGCTGACTAAATAAAGCTTTTCAGGAGACCACAGTCTGACTGTAGCTCTGGGCTCTTGCTGAGTGGCATCTGCCTACCCTGGGCTCCAGGTGGGAGGGACCCGACCTGCTGGGGCTTCTCTACCCTGTGTCAGGTGAGGACTGTGGATTCCCACAGGGGACTAAGAAAGGGGTCAGAGGAGGGAAGTTTTCCTTCAAAACAAGGATGGCCATGTTCAGTGTTCTTGTGCAATGACTTTAAAAAGATCTTACAGGTGGTTAAGTTAATAATTGCTGTGTATTCCAAGAGAAAGGCATATTTTAGAATATCATTTACTTTAAAGGAAGAAGCTCTGTGGGTGAGCGGAGGACTTTGTCCCAAACTAGAAGACTTTCTGAAAGAGCCCTCTCCTTGGAGGAAAATGGGGTTGGATCCAACTTCAAAACCACCACCATGACTGTTAACAACTTTTTCAAGCAGGTATTTGTCTGTGTCACAGAGTGTCTGGATTTGTCCTCATGTGTAGCACTTAAGAAAGCAAGTTAGCTCACCTCATCTCAATTCAGTTACCTACCAAACAGTAATACGGACACCTGCTTCTTGTGGCTGCTGGGACAGATGGACATGGGGCATTTAAGAGTGCCTAGGATACAGTAAGTGCTCAAGTAGTATAGCTGTGCTAATTTAGAGAAGGATTGGTCCCCATTAATACTAGCTGTCTGATGAACTATTTTGATGGAGTCATTGACGAGGCTGTGAGTGAGAGGTCGTTTCCTGCGAGTCTCAGGTGTCATGGCAAGGCTCTGTCCTCACTCTGCTCCCTGTGCAGCCCTTCCATGGAGCCTGCTTGAGGGTGACCATTCCAGGTAGCTCAGTAAGCATTGACACTATCTGAAAGTGAAAAACCTTTCTTGAGTTGTCAGATGCATACAGACAGAAAGTAGAATGATGATTGCCAGGGCCTGTGGGAAATGGGGAACGGAGTTGTTGTTTAGGGGTATAGAGTTTCAGACTTTTTTTACAGGATGAAAATGTTCTGAGACTGGGTGTACAACAGTGTGAACATCCTTAACACAACTGAGCCATGTACTGAGAAACGGTTCAGATGGTGCTAAAATTTTATTTTATTTGTATTTTGCCTCAATTAAAAAAAAAAAAACACCTTGACTTAGACTGAATTTGACCCTGTTTTGGAAAATTTTCTTTAGCGTAAACAGTACAGGGCATGTAAAAGGGTTACATTAACAAACTGAAATGCACCATGCCATAGAAGAGAAGTAGGAGGGGACTGTGAGGGTTTCTCTTCAGGGCACACTGCTGCCTGATTGTGTTCCCCTGGGGCCAGGTAGTTGATCAGGTCTGACTTTTTTTACTGGGAGTAAGACATACCTTCCTACTTACATCCTGGCTTGTTAGAAGGAGGAGAGCTCGTGCATTCGTGTCCTCTGACAGGATGCTGGGCACATGGAGAGGAGAGTTTATGTTTAACCTGTCCATCCAAGACAAGTGTGAAGAAAATGAGGTGGGGATGATGGAACGATGCATTCCCCACGGTCAAGTCCCCAATGAAGAAAGTGAAGTCTGTACTGCCCCAGGGTGGTGGCAGCGGGGGGCTAGCATCAGGGTGTTAGAGGTGGGGGGAGAGACCTTTGGTGTAGATTCCTGAGGGTCAAACAGAGCCCTCCGGGGCATTGGAAGCCCCATCCCAGAAGGACTGACAAGAAGCTGTTTAAGAAGGGATGCTGGACAAGGGGTGGAACTGAATGACTCAGGAGTTGCCTTTTTTGAAAGACTGTGAAAATCAAGATTACAGGTAAAAGTCTTCCCGGAAGCCAGAGTTGGTGGCAGCTGTGCGCTCACCCTGACGTTTCTCCTTGCAGGAGGGAGATCGTCTCAGTGATGAAGACTTATTCAAGTTCTTAGCAGACTACAAAAGATCCTCATCCTTACAGAGAAGAGTCAAGTCCATCCCAGGTATCCTTGGCTTCTTTTTTATCCCCGTTAGCTGTGCCCAGTTCATTTAGGATCAGGCACATCATTTGGCTAATGCTAGAATTCATAAAATCATGTTTGCCAAATGAAAGGAGGGATTTTGCATTAGGAGTTAAGAATGTGGGAGCAGGCATTTAGCCCAGTGGTTAGGATGTTTCTTGAGGCACCTGCATCCCAGAATGGAGTACCTGGGTTCTAGTCCCAGCTCTGCTCCCTATTCCAGCTTCCTGATATTGTGTGTCCTCAGAGGCAGCAGGTGATGCATGGCTCAAATACTTGGATCCCTGCTACCCATATGGAAGAACTGGATTGATTTCTGGGCTCCAAGTTTTGATCTGGCCTAGCCTTGACTGTTCAGTGTATTTGGGAAGTCAGTCAACAGGTGGGCAATCTCTAGGTCTCTGTCTCTCTGCCTATCAATAAAATTAACTAAATAAATAAATAACAGAGTTAAGAATCTGAATTGGTCTATATTTTTCGCCAGTCCCTAGATGTTTTATATTTTTCTTAAAGGATTGCTTCTATAAGCATTGTATTTCAGACCTGGTTTCTCAGATTTTCAGCTAATTGTTTGCACAGATCAGCCCCTTTATCAAATAAAATATTACATGGAGCCCCTTACTATAAGAAGACTGAATGTAGGGCCAGTGCTGTGGCATAGTGGGCTAAGCCTCAGCCTGTGGTGCCGGCATCCCATATGGGCGCTGGTTTAAGTCCCAGCTGCTCCACTTCCTATCTAGCTCTCTGCTATGGCCTGGGAAAGTAGTGGAGGATGGCCCGAGTGCTTGGGTCCCTGCACCTGTGTGGGAGACATGGAAGAAGCTCCTGGCTCCTGGCTTCAGATCGGTGTGGCTCTGGCCATTGCAGCCATTTGGGGAGTGAATGAGCAGATGCAAGACCTCTCCCCTCCCCCAGTCTGTAACTCTACCTCTCAAAGAAATATATAAAATATAAAGAAGACGACGAGTGAATATGAGAAGTTCTTGTAGAAGGTGAAGGCACCCTCCTCGTCCTCAGCCACTCAGCCCCTGCGGTCCTTCTGCTGCATTGCAGGTCCCAGGGAGCCGAGGCAGAACCGCCCGTCAGTGCTCCCTGCAAGGTAGGGCAGTTACTTCCCTGTGTGTACTGCTGTAGTGCAGTAGCTCTGGGAGGAACATCAGAGACCTTCAAATCCGTCCTACTCACTTCACAGCTGCTTGCTTCTTATGGTGTAGAAACCAGGTCTTGAAAGTCATCATGACACTGTTTTCTCAAACTATTGGAAGCCAGCTGAGAACTCCCAAACCCTCACTCTCACGCTCTGTCCCTTGTTCCGTACAAGCGGTGCGGTACTGCAGTGCTTCTGGGCTCCATCAGAACGTGACGAGTTCTTTGCTAACACGATCCTGTCTGCTCTTTGAAGGCTTGCTCAGACTGGAGGTATCCCCAGCTCCAGAGACTATCAGCTGCTGCCTGACTCCTGAGATGTTGCCTGTGAAACCCTTCCCTGAAAACCGGACACGTCCACACAAAGAGATTTTGGAATTTCCAATCCGAGAAGTATATGTCCCTCATACTGTGTACAGGTAAAAAAAAGAAAAAAGAAAAAAAAAAAGACAAGACTCAGGCTCTTGGAAAACTGTTGAACTTGCATTCTGCTTGGGCAACGTTTTCATTGTCATTCAACCCATCTTCCTAAGTTCAGGGGAAAGTGAAATGTAATGTTTATGTAGCTGTGGACAATTGGTGGATCTTCTGCTAATGCCTTATCTCATTACCTTTAATAAGAAAATGGTTATTTAATCATAATTCTAATTGAGGATTATAATTGATTCCTAGTCGATACTTTGGCTTTCCTCTGTGCTTTAAGACATACAAGGAAAAGAGCAGTATGACCAGATGTCCTATGAGTCTTAAAGAGAGGTCTCTAGCTCAGGGCCCGCTCTGTCCAGTAGAATTTATAGCAACAGAAATGTTCTGTAGGCTTGCCACCCAATGTAGTAGCCACTAGCCCATGTGGCCATTCAGTACTTGAAATTCGGCTACTGCCATGGAGGAACAAATGATTTAATCTTACTTAATTTTACTTAAATATAAGTAATTCAGTTAGCAGCATGTGGCTGGGAGCTATTATGCTGGACAGCAGTGAGCTGGACACTAATGGTCTGAAAGGCTGGGCTGGCTCTGGTTCTTAAAAATGCCCCCTGGCCCTTCACGGGTGCTCGAAACACGGGTGCTGTCCACACCTCACTGCCAACGGCAGAGCTGCTCAAATTCTTTATTTTCTATTTTGAGCAGGGTTTTTGAAATTCAGTAAAGAATAACAAGTATTTTTCCACCATCCAGAGATGAGATTTTATTGTTTTGCATATTTTATATGAAACATATAAACTCATACTGATAAGTGATGTCCAGTCATAGACTTCTCGCCTTCAAGTTATTACTGGTTTCCTGAACTTATATGTGTCCTTTTTTCCATTTTCTTTGGTTTTACACACACACACACACACACACACACACACACACAATGTACGTGTGGGATATATGAATATTTAATGTTAATCTTTATATTCACTTAACATTTACATAATGGATTCACACTATGTATTATGCACTTTGCTTTTTCTCATTCTGCAGTATGAATTTTTCCTTGTTTATTGTTTGACTATTCCTATGCAGTCACGGATTTTATTGTTTTAATGCACTAAATTGAGTTGCAGTCATTATTCATTTTAGTTACTCATATTCTTACCAATGTAACCACTGGGAACTTCTGGGGAGCTTGTCTTTTAAAAATATTAACCCATTTATTAAAATACTAAATATATAATAATTATTAAATATGTAATAGATATGACATATTTATTAATAGCTTAAATATAATTTAGTTCTCAGAGCATGAAATTGTTCATGTTAACTGCTGTATAGTATTCCTTCGAGTGAAGAGGCCTTGCTTTATTTATCCATCTTCTTCCTGACACACATGTTGCACATGTCTTCAGTTCTCAGCTCTCAGACACACTGTGCAGAGGGTTTCTCTTGTCTGTGTACTGTGTGAAAGTTTTCCTAAGGAATAAGCCCAAAAGTGAAATCACTGGGTCACAAATGAGACACACTTTCAGTATTCATACTATTACTTTTTCCCCAAATTGTACCATTTTGCTGTCCTGCCCACAGTGTAAAAGAGTTACCCTCGCCTTGTTCTTTACCCACGCTTTCGGAGCTTCGGAGCTCACCTGATTCAGGGACCCCACCCCCACATTTCCAGATTTGCAAAGCTGGGGACCAGAGAGAACAAGTGAATGGTTCGTGGCTGTAAATACATACATATGTTATCTGTATAGTGAGAGATGCGGACGGCCATGAAGGACTTAGAGGCAGAGCTCTTCCCTCCACAGTTGTGACATGCACACTTACTTCTCTGCTTATCCCTTCCTAAAACAGCTCTTTTGTTTTTTTGTTTGTTTGTGACAGGCAGAGTGGACAGTGAGAGAGAGAGAGAGAAAGGTCTTCCTTTTGCCGTTGGTTCACCCTCCAATGGACGCTGTGGCCGCCATGCCGGCGCACCGTGCTGATCTGAAGCCAGGAGCCAGGTGCTTCTCCTGGTCTCCCATGGGGTGCAGGGCCCAAGCACCTGGGCCATCCTCCACTGCACTACCGGGCCACAGCAGAGGGCTGGCCTGGAAGAGGGGCAACCGGGACAGAATCCGGCACCCCAAATGGGACTAGAACCCGGTGTGCCGGCGCCACAAGGCGGAAGATTAGCCTAGTGAGCCGTGGCGCCGGCCCAACAGCTCTTCTTTTAAAAACCTTTTTATTTATTTTCATTTTATTTGAAAGAGATGGAAAGAGATCATCCACCTGCTAATTTACTCCCCAAATGCCTACAAGAGTCAGGGCTGGGCCGGGCCAAAGCCAGGAGCCAGGAACCCAGTCCAGGTCTCCCCTGGAGGTGGCGGGGTCCCAGGTAGTGGAGACATCAATTGCTGCCTCCCAAGAGTGTGTTAGCAGGAAGCTGGATCTGAAGCAGAGGAGCTGGGACTCAAACCAGGCCCTCTGATAGGGGTGTAAACCTAACTGTTGTGCTGAACGCCTACCCCACAGCTCTTCTTTTCTGTTCTCATTCCTGACATCAGTAGTCCCCAAGTCTTCCCGCTAGATTTCACAAGCATTCCTAGGATGCAGTCATTTCAATTCTCCATTCTCTAGAGGAAGAAGAAGGGATGAAACTGTTTGCCTATAGACACTGTGTTTGTAGCTTTTTAGAACCCTTATTATCTAGATGGGGGAAAAAATGCTTGTGGCATTGGAATAAACTTGCACCAAATGAAATCAATGGTTATTCACCTTCCCCTCAGCATTTACTCACCCAGGGGAGTCATTTACAACTCTATTCACTTCTTGCTGCCAATATTATCCCTTAATTACATCACAGTGGGACTTCGAATGCATTAGTGTGCTGAGTGATTCAGAGGTGTAGGAGTGCTGAGGACAAGTCTGGACGGATTACTGTGGACGCCAGGTCACATCCTGAGAAGGGAACCTGCGGCCACAGAGGGAATATTCTTGATCTGTACTGGACTCCTCAGAAATGCCAAGGTCACCCCATTTGAAACCAGGTTTTTGCTCTTGAGAATCATAGCAGATACCTCCCGGTGGGCTGATGCAGCTTCCCTTGGCTCCCAGGCCAGCATACTTTATAGTTTGATTAAGGAAAGGGAGCTGTGATGAACTGGATTCACAATCACCGCATGAAAACCTGGGAATTTAGAGAGCACTATGTCTGAATCTCTTTGCTATTTTTATATTTTTGGTGTGTCTTCTCTAGTCCTGACATGCTTTTTTTTTTTTTTTTAAGATTTATTTATTTGAAAGAGTTACAAGAGGAAGGAGAGGCAGAGAGAAAGAGAGAGGTCTTCTATCCACTGGTTCACTCCCCAATTGGCTGCAACGGCTGGAGCTGTGCTGATCCGAAGCCAGGAGCCAGGAGCTTCTTCTAGGTCTCCCACACGGGTGCAGGGGCCCAAAGACTTGGGCCACCTCTGCTGCTTTCCCAGGACATAGCAGAGAGCTGGATTGGAAGTGGAGCAGCTGGTTCACGAACCAGCGCCCACATGGGATGCTGGCACTTTAGGTCAGGGCGTTAACCCTCCGTGCCACAGCGCCAACCCCCACCTGACATGCTTTATAATGGTTATAAACCAGTCCTAGTGAATTCTCCCTTTTCCTATACCTCCATTCCTGGTCACAAGTGGAAATGGAGAGAAGCCAGGTCTGAACACTAGGGAGAATTAGGAAGTGGACCAGGTTTGATTTGGGTGACTTCATTGCTGTCAATTTTCCCCTCTTTTTATTTCTTGCCATCTCCCTCTGTCTCAGGAAACTCGCAAGCTCCTGGCTTTTCTCTCACTATAAATAAAAGCCTCTTTAGGGGAAGACTGCTAAACTCATTGCATTGTGGACTCAATAACAGGTATGGTATAAAACCTCACCTCTCCCAGGAGTATTATAACTTTAGGGGGCACAGCAGATCCTATTTCTTTTGGAAAAGTTTTCCTTTGACTTAAGAGTTCTGGGTGCCATGCTGAGGGTTTGGCATTAGGGTAACTCTCCCTGTTGACACGGCTTTTTCTGTGCCACTAACGCTGGTCACAGCTGCCTTTCCTTCAGGAAATCAAATAAATACAAATGAAGATTTAAGTGCTGATGACTTTCATGAATTTGAAGTATGGCTTGACACGTAAGATATTCATGTACCGGGAACACGTGAGGACCACTTCTGTTGGGGCAATGGATGCCCGCACTGATAAAGCCAGCATTTGAATCTCAAGCTAGTGTACTTTTAACAAGTTGGAAAGCTCCCTCGGGTGCAGGGAAGCCTCACCTGGTTCTAATGGCAGCTGGGTGGCCGAGTGTGAGTCAAGGGCAGAGTCACAGGTTTCAGGACGCTAATATTGTGAGGGTTCCGGTTCATCTCCCTAAGAGTAGAATTCAGGTACCTGCCAGAGAGCCTCAAGTAGAGTTGGCTTGAGATGGGCTGAAACTGCCATCCAGCCCTCAGCCTCCCCTTCCTCCCATCTCTTCAGGGGCCTGCAGGCAGCGTTACCATGTTGTACCCCAATAAGAATCATGCAGGTTGCGCTCCGTGTGCGTGCAGACCCCTGGTGTCTCCACCTTATTCACATTGCTTCAAAGAAAGGCTTTCTAGCACTTAGAGAACTGCGCTGGAGACCCGGGGAGTATCCCTGTGAGTCAGTGTGGACTGGACATTCATAAAACAAACTGCTGCTCCGTGGGAGAGACTGACTCTAGAGCCGGAAATGCTAATCCCAGGAATGACCAGTGGTCTCCTAAACCAGAGGCTCTGACCCTCGACATTGCCATGTCCCACTGTTGTAGGATAGAGGCAAGGAGCTAAATTAGCGTCCCAATTCAGACCCTGGCAAACAGCTTTGAGAAGTCACAAGCAACTGTGGAAGTAGAGCAGAACAGCTGGAAAAATTCACTTAAGAAAAAAGATTATCCAAATTGAGTTTGGCATTCCTTTCTTTGTGCCCAGATTAAGAAAATACTAGTTGTTCGCCTGGGAACACATTTGAACCAACGCTTGGCTTACTATCCACGTGACCCAGCAGCTGGTAATAGAAACACCAGCTGCCTTGTGGTGGGACCAGAATGACAACAACACAGGTTGGGCCCAAGACCCAGCGAGGCCCTCAAGGGCATTTTATCCTGGGGCTGCCATGGGTGCATGGGCAGAGTGCACAGGCTACAGAAGTAATGAGCTTGTTAAGCTCCTTGCTGTCCCTTTAACTGGTGATTGCGTTACAGAAAGCCACATAAAGTGCATTTTCATCTCTCATCCCAGCCCTGAGAGCCTCTGAGGTCTCGTTTATCCAATTACCAGGCTTGCTGAGAATAAGCCTATCAGCTGGATAATTAGCCGCTTCCCCAGCCGCCTCCTATTCAGCTGGAAGCTCTCACACCAGAAGTCTGATCTGGCCTAATCAGGAGGTGCCTGCCTTATCTCAGTTATCTCTTAAGGGATGTCACCAGGCTTATGTCCTACAGGGGAAAGAATGATGGAATGGAGGTAGGAGCTGATCTTGGATGAGTGTCTGGGAGTTATGATTTAGTGAATAGAATTTCTAGGGAAAGGAATGAAGTGGAGAGAACTCTGGATGAAGGGGTGAGGGAGGAGTCTGGGCATGGGACATGTCAGTTCAAGCAAGGCTAGGGAGCCTTTGTTCTGCCAACGGTCATTTGGGAATTTATAACAGCATTTGCAGGCCACACAGAATTATCACCTTAAAAATTAGCCTGCTGTCGATGTATTGAATTTTGAGTCTCGCTTGCAGTTGCCTTGGCAGGGCAAAACCAAATTATTCACATGCCTTATATGGCCCCAAAGCCGGTTGTTCCCCATCACTGCAAAAGGAACTTTATTTTTTTTTAAAGATTGATTTATTGATTTGAAAGGCTGAGTTATGGGGGGAGGGGAGGAGAGGGAGAGAGAGACAGACAGACAGAAGTCTTTCTTCTTTTGCTTCACACCCCAGATGGTCCCAAAGGCCTGCACTGGACCAGATTAAAGCCAGGAGCCCAGAACTCCATCTGGGTCTCCCATGTGGGTGCAGGGGCCCAAACACTTGGGCCATCTTCTGCTGTTTTCCCAGGCCATTATAGCAGGGAGCTGGATCACATGGAGCAGCTGGGACTCAAATTGGAACTCAAACTGGAACTCCAGTGTGGGATACTGGCAACACAGGCAGCAACTTAACCTGCTGCCACAGTGTCAGCCCCGGGGAACTTCGTCCATCCAAGGAAATGGTTCCGCAGCTTAAACCCTATTGGCTGTGTATCCAGAATAGGTCTTCTGAGTCGTGGAGGAGCCATGTGCGGAGAGCAGTGTGTCTTACAGGAAGTGTGCAGGCCACCCTGGAGATGCCTGTTGCCGAGGGCTGGGGCAGGGCTCTGGGGTCTGACGCTCTGCTTTACCAAGAATCAACGCTTCTGCCTGCCTCTCCTGGAAGAGCAGCTTCCATCGTCCTTAATGGGTTCTTCCTCTGCATGGAGTCGGCCAAGGTGCAGGACGTCCACCTTCATCCAGCTCATTGGGAAGCAACTTCAAGTGTATAGCTGAGTATGGGCTGAGGTGCATTGGGACAAGAGGAAGTGCTTGTCCATCAGAGATCTGTCACAGAGGAGAAAGCCTCTTCGTGTGAGGACATTGATTTTCGCCAAAGTGCTCCTGAGGTGCTAGAAGTACTCCGGACTTTTGCTAATTAATGATTGGTAGTCTGGGGCTGGTGCTGTGATATAGTGGGTAAAGGCACCGCCTGCAGAACCAGTGTCCCATATGGGCACTGGTTTGAATCCTAGCTTCTCCAGTTCCCATCCAGCTCTTTGCTATGGCCTGGGAAAGCAGTACAAGTTGGCCCAAGTTCTTGGGTCCCTGCAGCCATGTGGGAGACCCCGAGGAAGCTCCTGGCTCCGGCCTTTGCAGCCACCTGAGGAGTGAACCAGCGGATGGAAGATTCTCTCTTTTCTCTCTCTCTCTCTCTCTTTCTGCCTCTCAAATAAATAAATAAATAAATAAAAATAAAAAGAAAAAGATTGGTAGTTTATGATGGACTTGGCCCTTAGCTCTTAAAATCACCATCAAAACCATGCTTTATTTAAATCACTATCAAAATAATAGCTTCCCATTCATTATTGCTTTTTTAGTTATTGGGTTTTTTTGTTGTTGTTAGGAAATGGGTGAACAGATCATGATTGAGAATCCTAGACTGGCAGACATTCAGGCCTCACAATGATGTCACACTGAAGTCTCATATTTAGCTTTCACACAGAGGCATGCCTATTTTGGAGATTAATTGCTGCTTTTCACTATATTTAAAGAAGTATTTAGGGGCCAGCATTGTGGCCTAGCAAGTTGGGCCACCACCTGAGATGCGGGCATCCCGTATGGGTACCAGTTCGTGTTCTGCCTGCTCCACTTTCGATCCAGCTCCCTGCTAATGCACCTGGGAAGGCAGCAGATGATGGCCCAAGTACTTGGGACCCTGCCCCAATGTGGGAGACCTGGATGAAGCTCCTGGCTCCTGGCTTCTGCTGGGCTCAGGCCTGGCTATTGTGGCCATCTGGGGAGTGAACCAGGGAATGGAAGATATCTCTCTTTGTGTCTCTACCCCTCTCTCTGTTAACTCTGCCTTTCAAGTAAATAAATAAATCCTAAAAGGGGGGGGGGGTGGATACTGGAAGAACACTGCCCTAAGTACAGAACGATTTAGTCCTTGGTTTTACTAGGCTATCAAGCAGTTGTTTGTGGAACAGAAGCTTCTGTAAACAAGCCACTTGCTAAGGCAGAGCTGTGACAGCCCAGGCAAAATCTAGTCATTTGAGTTAGGCAAGGAATGGGGATACAGACAAAGTGAATTCCTGGTGCTACTGGAAACTTGGTTTCAGTAATAAATCAGGAACATAATCCCTGTGTTCCCGATGCCTTGTTCCAAAATCCTCCTTTTTGCAGGAATGAAAGAATTGAAGTGGCAGGCAGTTACCTAAAGTCACTTAGCAACAGTTGCAGAGGTTTGGGGAGTTATATTTCCAATATAACATTCAGCCACTTGAGGGCACAATTCGCTCACTTTATAGATTTAGACACTTTTTTTTTTTTTTTAACTACGTCTCCTTAAAAATAATATGGAGCTATGATATTTAAAAGGAGAACATGCATTTTATCTTTGTTCCTTGAAGGGAAAGAGCAAGAAAAAGCACAGAATACCCCAGTGTCCCAAGAGGTCACCATTGTCATTTTGTGCAGAGGATCTTAATCTAACTTGTCAACTTCTGCCTCCTTTCCGTAGAAGTCTTAACCTTAGACATCTGGCTCATGTTTTGCAAGGTTAGTACAGGGAGCAGCCTGTGTTGTAGAGAGCAAAGTCTCCTTTTTGGGAGAAGTTGTTCACTATCAATTTTCACATGGTCACCAATCCCGCATCCTGTACAAAATTAAAAGAATGTGAAGAATTTTCCTAGAACCCATGATCCAGGCAGTTGTAACATAGTACCAAGGAGGTGCTGTAATTCACAGCTCCGCATCACTCTCCTTATTTTACACTCATTTCGTTTGCATCGGCCTTGCTTCGGTTTCCTGAACGTGTCATTTTCTCTGCAGATCCTTCTCACAGAATTCAGCAGGAAGATTGGTGAGGTCTGCCTGTTTTCCTGGGGGAGGGAGTTAAAGCTGGCCAGGGCAGAAGCAACCAAGGAGTCGTGATAAAATAAAGGCAAATCTGGGCTTGCATTTGGTGGTGATGATGATGATGAAGAAGAATAGTTTGTCTAGATTAGAAGGAGCACCCTAAAATTCAAAAAGTCTTCCCTCTTTGATTTCTGTGCTTTTGTTAGCTTTTAAATTACTTTTTGAAGATCAGTCCTTTGAAGTGGCTTGTTCTCTCCTGCTGGGATAGCCTTCAGGGAACTGTTCGTTCATGTTTCTTCGGCTATTAGGGAGAAAGTCACCTCTGCACTTCAGCCTTTTCATCCTTGGCCCTGACGCTGCCTCCGTGAGCTCTAAGGAACGCCCTGAGGTCCGTATTCATCCTGGGCCGCATGAAGTATTTGGCCGTTTCCAGAGCAGGGGCTTTTAGAAGTTCTCTGTTAATGGGTGTCCTGTGCTTACAGGCCTCACACAGGCTACCCCTGACCTCTCACCCCAGAGGTCAGGATGGCCAGGGGTGACACAATAGGTGTGCATCACAGTCTATGAGTCGTGAGTGCAGGCAGGCCCCACCGCACAAACACTTCTATGTTTGGGGAAGAGCTGAGTCCTGAGAGCATAAATAGGTGCTTTTTTAAAACCATGGCTAATGCATTTATCTTTTATAATCAAAAACTGGTTTGCTTTTACCAGCAGATTTATAAACCTTCCAAAAATGTGCCAGTCCTACCTCTTAAGTTTCATAGTCTTTGTTTGGCAACCTTCAAAATGTAAACACAGATCGATACATCAGTTTGTGGAAATACAGTGGCTTAATAAGGACCAAATTAGAGGGACTCGCGTTACTGGCTGATGTCCATGATTTCTGGAGGATTTTCATCTGATAACCCTCAGACGGTTCTGGGCATGGCTCCAGCCCCCTGTGTACCTGTCACAGGGCTACGATGGCCTTTGTTTGTAGAGGTAGTCGGAGGCATCCAGAGAATGTATCTTATAGACCGAAAATTTCCCCAAGTTCCAACACCTTTCCTGCCCAAACCAAACCGAGGCATCTGGCACAATTAAAAGGGTTGGGAATCTTAAAACTAGCACTTTAATAAAAAGCACTGATTTATTCATTGGCTGTTTTTCTGGATGGGTAGAGACTAATAAAAGGTCTGCCTGAAAGCAAAGGAAAAAACAGCTTCAGCAACAGCAAAAATTGGAAAATTTTTGGTATGTGTGCGTGTGTTTGGTCAGTTGCTGGACTCATTTTAGGAAACTATTTGCAAAGCCTGGAAAAAAATGTGCTGACTCTGTTCCTTAAAGGAACATGCAGGTTGGTTCATGTGGATCCTCTGTGTGACAGTTCTGTCCAGTAGCCTTACCAAACTGCAGCCCAGGGACCAGTGTCCTGGTGCAACAGGTTGAGCCAACACCTGTGACACCACCATCCCATATGGACACCAGTTCATGTCCCAGCTGCTCTGCTTCCAATCCAGCTCCTTCCTATTGTGGCTGGGAACACAGTGGAAGATGGCCCAAGTGCTTGGACCTCTGCACCCATGTGCAAGGCCCGGAAGAAGCTCCTGGCTCCTGGCTTCGATTTGGTCCAGCCCAGGCCATTATGGCCATTTGAGGAGTGAACCCACAGATGGAAGATTTCTCTCTCTGACTCTCTCTCTCTTTCTCTGTAACCCTGCCTTTCAAATAAATAAATAAATCTCAAAAAACAAAACTACTGCATTTCAGATTTGGCATTGAAACAGTGTCTTTAACCTTGAATTTTAGTCTTGAATACAGCCAGATGTTGAAATGTTTTGTTGTTGCTGTTGTTTTTTAATTTATGAGAGGCTTTCATTCAGAATTTGTTGCTTTAGGAAAGAAAGAAGAATGTTTCTGGGTAGGGGCTTTTTAATATTTTTCTTATCTTTTATCTGACTTGTGATAGCTTCTTTAGGAGACATTAGTTAATTCAGTTGATAGAATAAAAAAAAAACCAAATAAAAATTTACTTTCTGAAGAAAATCTCATTTTTAAAAAAAGATTTGTCGGCCGGCGCCGTGGCTCAACAGGCTAATCCTCCGCCTTGCGGCGCCGGCACACCGGGTTCTAGTCCCGGTTGGGGTGCCGGATTCTGTCCCGGTTGCCCCTCTTCCAGGCCAGCCCTCTGCTGTGGCCCCGGAGTGCAGTGGAGGATGGCCCAAGTGCTTGGGCCCTGCACCCCATGGGAGACCAGGAAAAAGCACCTAGCATCTGGCTCCTGCCATCAGATGAGCGCGGTGCGCCGGCCGCAGCGCGCCGATCGCGGCAGCCATTGGAGGGTGAACCAACGGCAAAGGAAGACCTTTCTCTCTGTCTCTCTCTCTCACTGTCCACTCTGCCTGTCAAAAAAAAAAAAAAAAAAAGATTTGTCTTACTTATTTGAAAGCCAGAGAGTGTTGTCCATCTGCTGGTTCACTCCCCATATGGCCACAACAGCCAGGACTGGGCCAGGCTGAAGCCAGAAGCCTGGAATTCCATCTGGGTCTCACATGTGGGAGGCAGGGACCTATGTGCTTGGGCCATCCTCCACTACCTAACCAAGCACATGGGCAGGGAGCTGGATTGGAAGCCGAGCAGCCAGGTCTTAACTGCTCTGATATAGGTTGCTTGTGTTATAGGCAGTGGCTTAACCAGTTGTGCCATAATGCTGGCCCTGGGAGCCCTCAAATTTTTCAACTTATTTGAAAATTGGATTGACTCTGAAGAGGCTATTTTGATGTTATTTTTCTATTGGCAGTCATTACATTGTGTTCCTTAGACCAGGAAGATAATTCTGAGAGTCAATGAAGAGGCAAAGATTTTTCCAAAGTCAAGTCATTTATTAAACAAATTAAAGCAAATTAAATTTATTAAACAAATTAATGTTTAAATGTCCTAGAATACCTGACATATACTTTTTTTTAAAAGATTTTATTTATTTATTTGAGAGGTAGAGTTATAGACAGTGAAAGAGAGAGAGACAGAGAGAAAGGTCTTCCTTCTGTTGGTTCACTCTCTAGATGGCCACAACAACTGGAGCTGTGCAGATCCGAAGCCTGGAGCCAGGTGCCTCTTCCAAGTCTCCCATGCGGGTGCAGGGCCATCTTCTGCTGCCTTCCCAGGCCATAGCAGAGAGCTGGATTGGAAGAGGGGCAGCCGGGACTAGAACCGGCGCCCCCACATGGGATGCTGGCACCACAAGCATAGGATTAACCTACTGTGCCACGGTGCCAGCCTCCTGACATATACTTTTAAAAATGTTTATATTTGAATTAGTTGTCTATTGCTGTTTAACAAAACCTTTGTAGCTTACAGCTATGAATGATCATGACTCACCTCTTACGAGGGTTATCCAGGTACAGCTTACCTGGGGGATCTGCCTTGGGGCCCTCACCAGGCTGAGGCTGAGATGTTGGCCAAGACTGTGGCCACCTCTAGGTCACTGTGGGAGGATCATCTTCCAGGCTTGCTGCGTGGTTGTTGGCAGGATTCCGCTGCTCCCGGGTTGTGACTAAGGGCCTCGGTTTCTCACTGGTCATTGGCCAGAGGCTTCTTTGAGTTCCTTGCTATGGTGGACCCTTCACAGGGCAGCTCACAACCTCACAGTACACAAGTGAGAGAGCAAGTAGGGTAGAAGCCGGTCTTTTTGTAACCTGACCTCAAAAGTGCCACCCCACTGCTTTCGTCATACAGTGCCCTCTCCTTATCCACAGTTTTGCTTTCCCCAATTTCAGTTACGAATGGTCAACCACAGTCTGAAATTATTAATGGAAACTTCCAGAAACAAGTACTTCATGCATTTTAATTTTATTAATGTTGTAATTATTATTTTATTATTAGTTATTGTTAATCTTGCTCTGCCTAATTTGTAAGTAGAACTTTTATCATGGCCATGTATATATATAGAAGGACTGTGGTCCTTCAGGTGTGGGACTCTCAGAGATGCCTGGCATCTCAAAGCATCTTGGAACATAATTCCTGCAAATAAGAGGGAACTACTGCATTCTACTTATCAAAAGCAAGTCGCTAGCTCTGGCCCTAGGTGAGAGGTGATCCTACAAATACAAAATACCAGGAGGTGGGAATATTTTTTTTTTAATATTTATTTATTCATTTGAAAGGCAGAGTTACAGGGAGGCAGAGGCACAGTGAGAGAGATCTTCCATCCACTGGCTCACTCCCCAGATGGCTGTGCAACAAAAGCAGATCCAAAGCCAGGAGCTTCTTCCGGGTCTCCCACGTGGGTGCAGGGGCCCAAGGACTTGGGCCATCTTCTACTGCTTTCCCGGGCCACAGCAGAGAGCTGGGTTGGAAGTGGAGCAGCCGTGACTTGAACAGGCGCCCTTATGGGATGCAGGCCCTGCAAGGTGGCAGTTTTACCGTCTGCGCCCCAGCACTGGCCCCGGGAGGTGGGAATCTCCAGCAGCTCTCTTGGAAGCTGCTGCCACAGTTCTCTTCTTTTTCTTCTTCTTTTTTATTTTTAGATTTTTCATAAACAGGTGAAAGGAGCACCCTTCCAACCCACGCTGGACTCATTTTAGGAAACTATTTGCAAAGCCTGGAAAAAAATGTGCTGACTCTGTTCCTTAAAGGAACATGCAGGTTGGTTCATGTGGATCCTCTGTGTGACAGTTCTGTCCAGTAGCCTTACCAAACTGCAGCCCAGGGACCAGTGTCATGGTGCCATGATTTTGGTTTGTTTCTCTCTCCCTGTCTTCTTGTTTCTCATTTGATTTTTGGCTTTTGGTACATCTTCTAAACCAAAAGCTTATATATAGAGTGTTGGATTGTTTCTACAAGTTTGTTGACATTTTGGTTCTGGATTCTTTACTGCATCTGCTTCTTGTGGGGGAGCAGAGGTCCCTAATGTGCAGACCACATTTACACTAAACATTGCAGCCCAGTGCTTAGAGGACAGGTGTTCCTAAGGGTGGGCTCCTGCTTGCTACCACAGCACTTGTGCCGCCGTCTGATACTGTGCCGTGTCCCAGGGTGGGCAGCCTTGGGGGACTCTGGTGCTCTGTCATGCTCCTTTCGCTGCTTGGACTTCTGGAGATGGAATGTCTTCCTCACCTCACATGTCAGGGATTTTCTTTGCATTTCCACTTTTCATTGACTCCCTTGTGAGTTTGTGATTTGGTCTAAAGCTAAACATTGGCAATGAGAATAAACAAAAATGATGGCCTGAGACCATGGCCGTGGAATGAAGAGACAGGACCTGGCAAGTGTTTTATTTATTTATTTTTTATTTGACAGGCAGATTTAAACAGAGAGAGACAGAGAGAAAGGTCTTCCTTCTGCTGGTTCACCCCCCAGATGGCCACTACAGCTGGTGCACTGTGCCAATCCAAAGCCAGGAGCCAAGTGCTTCCTTCTGGTCTCCCGTGCAGATGCAGGGGCCCAAGCACTAGGGCCGTCCTCCACTGCCTTCCCCGGCCACAGCAGAGAGCTGGCCTGGAAGAGGAGCAACTGGACTAGAATCTGGTGCCCATATGGGATGCCGGCACTGCAGGTGGAGGATTAACCAAGTGAGCCACGGCGCCAGTCCCACAAGTGTTTTATTTTTATGCATTTATTTGTGAATTTTCCCATTCTAAAAAGTCTGGGGCAGTATAAAGGGGTCATATAACAAGGTGTAATGTTTCTTGGCAGAAAGAAAATACTTAGAAGGAAATCAACCTAAAGTCAGGAAAGGTTAATATACAGAGTAGCCTTGAGATCTTTACAATTCCTTAAAAAATCTTCTGCAAATTTGCCTTTGAGCTTCCTAGCTACCAAGAAAATAAAGGAATCACAATGAACTGTGAGATTCCTAAATCTGCCAAATTAAAGAGAAGCCAGTTCTCTTAGATCAGTGCTTCTCAAACTTGAATGTGCATTTGAGTCGCTGACGTGGTTAAACCTCAGACAAACCTGCTTCAACAGGTCTAGGATGCATTTCTAACTGCTCCAGGGGATGCCGACGCCAGTGCTGCTCCTACACGGGCCACACTTCAAGTAGCTGAGTACTCAGTCACTGACACATGCTTCCACTTAAAAATAGAGCCGTATTAGGTTTGCACACTTCCTAGGTAATTCCTGATCATAAAAAGTATTCAGCTTTCTGACTTTAATTTGCTCTTGATATATTCAAAGTATGAAAATCTTTAATATGGAGGGACAGTGTTCTCATCCTCTAAGTTCACTGCGCCATTTCAAATCAAGGTTATGAGAGAGAGAGAATGAATGGCCTCACTGCTGGTCTGTTTCCCAAATGCCTGGAGCAGTGGAGAAGCAGAAAGCCACAGCCAGGAGCTGGCAACTCAATCTAGGTATCCCAAGTGGGTGGCAGGAACCCTCCTAGCTGAGCCATCAGCTCTGCGTCCCAGGATTCAGGAGCCAGAGCCCGGCACTGAACGCGGGATATGGGCAGTGAACCAGGAGCCCAATCAGTGAGCTGAATGTTTGCCTCTACTTCAGACCTTTAGAAAAATTGCATGGTTGGTGTGGGGACGTGCCCTCTCATCCTTATAAATATGGTCAGAGCTCACTATAAAGTCCTGGTGAGTTTGGTGATTGAGCAGACAGACTGCTTATTAGGCACTGGGGGTAGCTTCTGAGCACCTGGATTGGAATTTCGGTGCCATTTGCTAGCTGTGTTACCTTGTGCAAGTTAGGCGTCCTCTCTGAGCCTTTGTTGTAGCTGCCAAATGCATCCAGCGGTAGTGTCTTTCACAAGTACTTACAACAATGCCTACACAGTGTAAGAGTGCTGGTGGTTACATATAAATGACAAATTGAAATCAGATCCCCTGATGTTTGTCTTGCATAAGTACCATCAAATAAAGTATCTGGATTTGTAATTTTCTTTTGAATACTTGAGTATAAGACACTAAATGGCATAGGATGTTACTGATATGGGTAGGTACTTGAAGTTCCCTTGCTGGAATCAGCGTGTGGCCAACAAATTGCTGAAGAGTCTGGAAGGCACTGACCTTTTTCTGCGTGTTCAGATAACAGCATCTCCATTGTCCCGTTGGTTTTGCTGCGTTTCTGCTTCAGCAAAGAGTTCATCCATTCTTTGACTCTGTCTTACCAAAAAGGCTGGAAAGGAGAGTTATAAAAAGCACAAGAAAAAGCAATTGCTTGGAAATTGCCAAAATTGTTGGCTTGCAAGTGTTTATTTAGAAAAATGGAGACCGTTTTATGTATAACACTGTTACAGTGATGCTGTACCGGGCAGCCAGGTGCTAATTTACTAGCCCATCTACCTTAATCCAGTGTATATTGCTAGTAGTTTGCTATTGAGTCAACACATCTCAATTTATAAGAAAGTTAATAAAATTGAAAAACCAATTTCTCCTCTATTTTATCCCCCTCGGGACACCCCTGTTTAAGGCCTTTTTAAGACCTGGAGCTAGAAGCACCCAACAGCATGTTATTTAAAACGTGTTGCAATACCCCCATTTCCCGCTCGTTATGTATACTTTATATAAAATTTTACACCCATCTGCAAAGTATGAGGAACACTTTTTTACCTTCAGATTAAATTCGTCAGAGTTATCATTGACTTATCAACAAAATTTTGCATATTTAATTTGAAAGTCATTCATTTTGGTTTTGAGGTTTTCTTTTCATATTTTCAGAGCTAATAATTGTGAGGGTACTGGCATTTTTGTGGTGCCGCGCTTGTCCTGAGCTTTAGCATGGCACTGCCCACAGTCCATTCCGGAACTGGAGGAGAGGAGGGCTTCCTAGGGAAGAGCACTTGGCCCTTTCTGAGAAGCTGTGGGAGAGGCAGAGGGCTGGTAATCAGAGATACAGAGACCTGGGGAGGCTTAAAGAGAAGCAGAGAGAGTTACACACATGAAAGACACAGAAAAAACAAAGACGGAGACTAAGAGAGAAAGATGGAGAAGCCCAGAGGGCTTGAGTCTTTGCCCAGGTATTAGATTCACATAGTCATATCTCACAGTCCTGCAGTGTTTAAAGTGGCATTTTAATTTTTTCAATTTTTATGTAGTTATTTTCATTTTATCTGAAAAGGCAGACAGAAACAGAGAAAGAGAGATAGCGATCTTGCCACCTCTGGTTCACTCCCCAAATGCCCACAAAAGCCGGGGCTGGGGGCTGGTCCAGGCTGAAGCCTGGGACTCCACCTGGGTGTCTCGTGTGAGTGGCAGGGGCACAGGCACTTGGGCCATCTTCTGCTTCCATCCCAGAGTGCTCATTAGCAAGAAGTGGGATCTGAAGTGGGAGAGCAGGAACTTGAGCTAGGCAATCCAGTATGGGATACAGGCAACCCAAGCAGTGTCAGCCACATTTTAAAATCTACTCAGGGGGCCGGCACTGTGCTGTTGTGGGTAAAGCCACTGCCTGCAGTGCCAGCATCTCATATGGGTGCCGGTTCAAGTCCTGGCTGCTTCACTTCCAATCCAGCTCTCTGCTGTAGCCTGGGAGAACAGTGGAAGATGGGCCCTTGCACCCACATGGGAACCCGGGAAGCTCCTGGCTCCTGCCTTCTGATTGGCACAGCTCTAGCCATTGTGGCCATCTGGGGAGTGAACCAGCAGATGGAAGACCTCTCTTACTCTCTCTCTCTTTCTCTCTCTCTCTGCCTATCTGTAACTGCCTTCCAAATAAAAAAATAAATCTTAAAAAAGAAAATCTCAGCTGTTTCACACAGTGCTGTTTATATCATCTTGATTTGTGTTATATTTTACAGTTTACAAAGCAATTCTCAGGTTATCATTGTATGACTTGGCCCTAACCTTTTTATTCCAGGGGAGGAAAATGATTGCTCGCCTTACATTAGTGGAGTATTTTTCAACATTTTAAGAATGCTTCGGGCTGGCACCGTGGCTCAACAGACTAATCCTCCGCCTTGCAGCGACGGCACACCGGTTTCTAGTCCCAGTCGGGGCACCGGATTCTGTCCCGGTTGCCCCTCTTCCAGGCCAGCTCTCTGCTGTGGCCCGGGAATGCAGTAGAGGATGGCCCAAGTGCTTGGGGCCTGCACCCCATGGGAGACCAGGAGAAGCACCTGGCTCCTGCCATCGGATCAGCACGGTGCGCCGGCTGCAGCTCGCTGGCCATGGCGGCCATTGGAGGGTGAACCAATGGCAAAAAGGAAGACCTTTCTCTCTGTCTCTCTCTCTCACTGTCCACTCTGCCTGTAAAAAAAAAAAAAAAAAAGAATGCTTCAACCCATTGTCTTACCTGGTAAGAGACACTAGTCCCATGTCTCGATAACAAATCCATCTACTTGATAGGAAGCAGCTTAACATGTGTGCACTACTGATATTCAAAAGATGATGGAGATAACCCAGGCTCTAGCATTAGGAATTTTTAAAAAATTTTCTTTCTCCACTCTTCTTAAAGAAAAGTATGTATCTGATAATACTGTTTTGTTACAGGAAGAAACAAAAACAAATTTCAATTCCATTTCAAAACCAAATCTTTTTTTAAAAGACTTATTTATGTATTTGAAAGGCAGAGTTACAGAGAGACAGAGACAAAGAGAGAGCATGATTTGCATCCTCTGGTTCACTCCCCAAATGGTCTCAATGCCAGAGCTGGGCTGTTCTGAAGCCAAGAGCTTCCTGCGGGTCTCCCACGTGGGTGCAGGGGCTCAAGCACTTGGGCCATCTTCCACTACTTTCCCAGGCCATTAGCAGAGGACTGGATTGGAAGTGGAGCAGCCAGGACTTGAACCAGCACCTATATGGAATGCCAACACTGCAGTCAGTGGCTTTACCCACTTTGCCACAGTACCTGTCCCCAAATCTATATTTTTCATTTTCCTGCATCATCTTCTAGTTTTTACATATAGTTTTATCAGAGATCAAGTTTTACTTTCAGAATTTTCACTCAATTTTATATACTAAATATTAGCTGTTGAACATCATTCTCACTTTCAAAGACATACACAAGAAAAGAACCCTTAAGGATTGTTTAACCTTGAACAAGTACAGTTCATCCTTAGGCTCTATTTATGATTTCTCGAGTCCTGTAAGTGAAGCAGGATTCTGTCCTTATGACATGACATGACTGAGGGGTGCTCCCCATATTTCTTGGTGGGTGTGGAAGTTAGCAATACAATATTTTTTCATCCAAAACATGACTTGGGTTACCATTGCCAGAAATTGGTAAGCATTTGCATGGTCAAGGGTTAATCTGCACCTCCATACTTCTTTTTTTCTTTTTTTTAAAAGTTTTTCATAATTAATTTTTTTTTAATTTTTTTTTATTTGACAGGTAGAGTTATAGACACAGAGAGAGAGATATAGAGAAAGGTCTTCCTTCCATTGGTTCACCCCCCAAATGGCCGCTATAGCCAGAGCTACGCTGATCTGAAGCCAGGAGCTGGGTGATTCCTCCTGGTCTCCCGTGCGGGTGCAGGGCCCCAAGCACCTGGGCCATCCTCCTCTGTACTCCCGGGCTACAGCAGAGAGCTGGACTGGAAGAGGAGCAACTGGGACTAGAACCCGGTGCCCATATGGGATGCTGGCACCATAGGCGGAGGATTAGCCAAGTGAACCACAGCGCCAGCCCCAGATTACTTTAATTTCATTGAGGGAGTCTAATACTGAATGTATGTTGAATTTTGCCAAATGTTTTTTTCTGAATCTATTGAGGTTATCATATATTTGATCATAAAAACTTAGCCATAAGAGTACCTACTCAACCCACGTGAAGTTTGAGATCAGAAATGATAAAAATTGTGGGCGTTGAAGGTGGGAATGACTGGAAATGGATACAAGGAAACTGTGTTTAATGGAAATGTTATATACATTGATCTTGGTTATGATTATGCAAGTGTTTACATTTGTCAAAATTTAGGAAGCCATAAATGAGACTTATGCATGGTATTACATTATTGCATGCAAATTATACCTCAGTTAAATGCTGTCAATGTACAAAATGCTGGTTGCAACCCGCTGAATTGCCTCCACGCTTCTTAGCACAGGTTTTCCACAGCAGACATAACCCCAGCTTCGCCACTCTTTCCCTGGTGGCCTGTTTTTCAATCTGCTAAAATACTAGTCAACCCCAGTGATCAAGAGTGGTCTGCTCACCGGTGTCACCTGTCACCTCTGCCACAGGAAGCCCGCCTGCCCTGAAGCACAAGGCATAGCCTGCTTCCGCTTCTCAGATAATCTCTCTCTGGAGCAGCAGGTGGAGGCCACCTTTGATTTTGTCCACCTGCTTCTGTGTCCTCTCAAGGCCTCTGTCTTTCTCTCCTGCTGGCTGACTTGTGTCAGTCTGCTGAGGATGTGTCCCAGTGTCCAGTTGTTTAAAGAAGTGGCCAGTGTGCCTTATGCTGTGGCTCACTAGCCCTCTGGGCTTGGCTCCAAGCTATGGCAGCCCCTCGGGGAGCACATTCATGTCATCTTGGGCATGACTAACAGGGGACAGTCTTCCTCTTTGTTTTCTTGTCCTGGGTAAAGAATAAGCCAAGTTTAACAGAAGCCAAACTGATATTTTTTTCACTGTGGCTTTGAAAAATTTCAAAGTCCCCTGGGTGAATTTGTTCTCAGCCAAAGAACTGGAAGATAATCCAAAGATATAAGAGCAGGCAGTGTTTGGTCCACAATTGGATCTAATAATGACCAAATTCCACAAGTTAACTCCTAGAGCTGCTTTATTGCCACAGTTTAAAGATAAGTTGTCAAGGGGGCATTGCTAAATTAGTGGAACGAACGTGGAGTTTCCGAGGTAGTTTCTAATCAAGGGAAGCCATCTGAAGGGTATTTGGACAGAAAATTTCTGATGACTGCTAAATGGCTCCTTCTCCTATGTGGTGGTGCATACGATTGAAGAAGTCCATTTTTGTCTGCATTCGGGACAGATAAGGTTAGACTAAGTGCTTTGTGCTTTGCATGTGCACTAGACTTGTAGTTACCAATGATGCTTTCAAAATTTACCATGAGAAGTGATTCCTACTTAGGCCGTGGGCTAAACTCTCAAAAACCCTTAGACAAAATAATTTTTAGGATTTTCTTTGGCTAATTCAGGCACTTCATTTATTATGCATAAGACACAGAGGCCTGATTCTGTTTTTTTAGTAACTGCTCTTACCTGGTTTGGCTCTGTGGATTATCGATCATGCAGTCAGATCTTCTCTCTGGAGATAAGGCACTCTTGTTCACATAGTCACTTCTTCAAAAGCATACTGTTTTAACAAAACTTATCACTGATCATTTTGCCGATAAGATATATGCTGATTCTTGGGAAATTCAACTTCTCAAAAATTTTTAGGCAAAATCTATAAACCTTTTTAGGAGATAATTTCCTGGTCTGGAAAAAAAGGACGCTGAATCCCTAGGTTCAGGCTAGAACAGACACTGGTCATGTGGTGAGATTCCAACATACATGAGTAGCTGTGTGCTCTTTGGAATATGTATGCAGGCTAGAGCAGACACTGGTCATGTGGTGGTGCAGTTCCAACCCTCAGTGAGCAACCCTTTCTAAAGCAATGCACAGAATTCTGGGCCAGTCTGGGGCACATGTGGCTCTGTGTGGTGGACAGCATTGCCCCTGTGTTAGAGTGTAAGAGGGGGTGTGCTAACAGAACCCGATTAACTAGTCTGGCAGGGCTACTACTGTTGTGATTTACACAGCCCCTTTCATCCAGCTACTTCAAAGCATTTTTTACAAACTCTGGCTCATTATTTCTGCGAGCACAGCACTGAAGAAATGTTGATTGGTGTCTTTTCAATTAAGTCAAAGGTGGAGAAACTAAGCAATACAGACTGTAAAGGGATTCTACAAACCTATGCTGCATTGCAGAAGAGTGGCTGTGTTGGTCATAGCTTTGTAATTGATAAGACAGGAAACGACCTGAGTGCTTATTTGGAGAAGACTTATGTAATTGTAATACTTCATGTTGTGGGATATCATGTTTATTTAATCACACTGGGAAAATAGTCAAAATTGAATGACATTGAGTGACAACAATAAGATAACATTTTTACATCTACAGTAGATAAAAACGTTTCATTTGTAGAAGGAAAAAGACTAAATGGAAATATGCTAGGCTCATAGGGCGTTGGGATATTTGGTGGATGCTGTTTTCTTCTTTTCTCTGTTTTTCTTGTTCAAAATGGGGGAAATCTGTATGTATTTACTTTCTTTTTTAAAGATTTATTTAGTTATTTGAGAGACAGAGTTACAGACAGAGAGAAGGAGAGACAGAGAGAGAGGTCTTCTATCACTGGTTCATTCCCCAAATGGCCACAATGGCATCCAGAGTTGGGCTGATCTGAAACCAGGAGCCAGGAGCTTCCTCCAGGTCTCCCACGGGGGTGCAGGGACCCCAGCATTAGGGCAATATTCCACTGCATTTCCAGGCACATTAGCAGGGAGCTGGATCACAAGTGGAGCAGGCAGACTTTGAACTGGCAGTGGTATGGGATACCAGAGTTGCAGGCTGCATGTTAACTCCTTATGCCACCATGCTGGTCCCACATAGTGCTCTCTTAATCACATGTGTAAATGATACTCATGTGATGAAAGTGGAGTGGACTGATTAAATAGGATGATAGGAAAGACCTCTGAGGAGGTCCTACATGAGCTAAAACCCAACAGATGAGAAAGAACCTGTCATTTAGAGAACTGGGGGGAACCCTGGGGAACAGGAGGTACAAATACCTTTGATATGGGAGTAAGCTTGAAATCCTCTGGTCTTTGAAAAAAGACTAGTAATGGACAGTGGTAAGAAATAAGGTCAGAAATTGTCAAGGGCAAGATGAGAAGTTTGGAAACTCTTGTAGGGGCCTGACATAACCTGTTGTACATTTTTCAAAGATCCTTTTAACTAATATGTAAGGAGTAGGTTGTCTGGGCAAGTGTAGAAGTCAAGGTCAATCGAGGAAGCACTGCTCTCTGGATGAGGGTGGTTTGTAGTGGAGCAATGGGGCAGCACACTTTGGAGTGTACATCTGACTTAGTATCTGTGTGGAGGAAACAGCCGTCAGAGGAGCTGTTATTTATTCCATTCTTGCTCACTAGTGCTCACCACAGCTCGGTGAGGCAGTTGCAGTTATCGGCCCTGCTGCAGCTTTGGAAAGGCTAAGAAACTTGCCCGAGGCTGTATAGCTAAAAGATGCAAAAGTTGCATTCAAATCCCAGTTCTCTGGCTCCAGAACCAACAGCTTAAAGCACATTCTGATGCAACCACTCTGTAAACGTTAGCTTTACTTGAGTGTTGGCTGTGGCAATGAAAAATAGTCAGTGAGCAGAGGGATGTCTGTATCCTACATGCATCCTGCACCCCAATTGTAAACTGTCTTCTGTCCTGCATCACCACATCCAAGTCCATTCCACAGCATCTGTAGCCCAACCGGTTCCGGCTGCATTGGAACTGGGTTTGAAAGAGCAAGATTTGGGAGGTGCTGCTCAGACAGCCACGTGGTGGAGTAGAAACAGCTCTGCACTGGGCCTTCTGCATGCTGTTTGGCCAACTCACAGGGTCCAAATCGATTATGTCTTGGGGCCTTGACTGTCCTATCTTTAAAAGTTGGGGTTCATGGCAGCTGGAGCTGCTGTTAACATCAAACCGGGAGCCTTCTCCATTGTCTCCAGCAGTGGAGAAAACCTATTTCTCCAGACTTTTTACCTACTCATTCCCAACAGAGCAAACCTGACAACTACAAGCTCCAGTTTTGTTGAGAATGTTTTTTTACATTTTTGAGATTAATAATTAGACACTTCATATGTGCCTTGATTAGACTCCATGTAATTACTTCCTTTAAACTATCAGTTGAATTTAATGTGACTCCCAACTCTAAGCATAATTTAAAGTCTCTGTGTTGGCACAGGGCAGTTTTTATTATCCCTAACTCCTGCCTATATTTACAATTGATATATTTATGTATTTATAATTTACATATTTTAAAATATTATAAATATAATTATGTAGTATATGTATATATATTATCAGAAAGTCAAAAGACAGTTAAATCCTGAGACAGAGTTTAAGTCCTGGTTTAAAAGAGGTGCAATCACTGTGTCAGATTCTTTCTCTGCACAAATGAGTTTGTAGTTAAGAACCCTGTGTTATAAGGGCTAAAAGGTTCATCAATTGCATCATTGAGGGAAAAGACTGCATGAACCCATGGGAGCCTCACAGCAGCCATTTGGCAAGCTTTGGATAGAGCAGCCGTGGAAACAGTGTGTGTGTTTAAGTCCTGGCCTGAAATAAATGTTTTTTCTTCCCCTCAAAAAATGCTGGAGTTCAGGTGAGGTATCCCCTAGCTTGAGCACTCCAGAGTCCTGTTCCTCATTGTGCCCTAGCCTGTCATCTTCCTTTTTGGATAGCCCATTTCTACCTTGCTGATAGCTGAAGCATTCTGCCCATCTATATTAATTTCCTCTTGCTGAAGCTGTTGTCTTGGATTTATTTTCTTTCATTTGAATGTAAGAAATGGCCAATGCAGTGGTCAACAGCCAGTTATGACTCTGGTAAAAGAACCCAAAAAGAAGACTGGGTGGTAGCTAGAAAGAGCTAGAAACAAAGGCTGACAGTAAGGGGGAAGACGTGCACCAAGTGCCACCAGGCCAGGGTAGTGATACTACCGGGCTAAAGTCAGAGCAGCCTGCAGAAGTCATAGGGTCAGCAGCTCGGATCCCTTCCCAGCACTGGCTCACACTCATTTTGCCTCCAGTAAGTTCCCCAATATGCAGAGGGTAGGGGAAAGCAAATTGCTTCTCTGGCCTTTGAGTTTGCACACAAACCAACAATTCCTTGTGTTCTTGACAGTTCCAAATACCATTTTTCTTCTTGAATGCCTGAAATCATCTACTGGATAGTTGAGTAGAGAATCCTTTGGCTGTAATTTTTCTTTCCTTGATATGGAATGTTCAGCTGTAGCCAGAAAAGTTTCTTTCAGTGTTTTCCTAAGTGATCTCGCATAATGCTGAAGTTGAGAAATACGCCACGAGAGGATAAATAAATGAGTTCTGAAGTCAAAGCATTTGGAGAAAGGAGCAAAGACTCCCTATCAGAGGCGTTTGTGGTGCACTTTAACCTGTTTATCTTGGTTTGCCCCAGTCTTCCCAGCTGTGTTTGGTCATCCTCCTCCTGCCTCAATCCCAAACCCTTGTTAATTTTTTGAAGGACACTGGGGTTCTCTGGGCAAGTGGGGAAATGTGGGTTTGAGGTGCAGCTTTCAGTGACTGTCAGGCTAATGGAATCAGTCCATTTCTGGGATAAGACTAAATGAGGTTTATGACACTCCTAGAAATAAGTGTCTTTGATTTTGGCATGACGAATTGCCCATGAAACATACTGCACTGTAAAAATTTCAAACTCACTCTGAAAGTAAAGCCATACTATGGGATGTGATAAGGAAAAAAAGGCCTGGCTCCCAGTACTAGCCCTTCCAATCTGTATGCTTGGATCTAAGGATTGCCCCATCAAAAAGTCAGAAATCTCAATCTCTTACAAGAACAGAACAGTCTCAGTATAAATCCAATCCACTCATCTCTAGTGGTCCAAAGGTGTACTATCTCAGTGTCCTACCTTGCACATTGGCTTATAACATGACTCTCTCTCTTTATCTGTACATTTGATGCGAAATGATTTTTTGGAGCAGTCTGCATGGTCTACTCGAAGCAGGTCCACTGGGTCCATTCATTTGTTTTGTCCAGGCTTGTGATTATTAGTACTGACGCTGCTGATATTGCAGTAGCAAGGATGAGTGATGGGAAGATCACGGATTTATCCATCTGCTGGTTCACTCCCCAGATGTCCACAATGGCTAAAGCTGTGCTGATCTGAAGCCAGGAGCCAGGAGCCTCCTGTGGGTCTCCCACATGGGTACAGGAGCCCAAGCCCTTGGGCCATCTTCCACTGCCTTCCCAGGCCGTAGCAGAGAGCTGGATTGGAAGTACAGCAGCCAGGACTCGAAACAGTGCCCATATGGGATGCCGGCACTGCCGGCAGTGGCTTTCCCCGCTCTGCCACAGCCCCAGCCCCAATAATATGTCTATTTAGGAAAAGTATATTACCCAGGAATTAGGGTGGTAGGCTAAGAGTGAGGAAGATAAAACATTTTCCCAAAGATCATGACACTAACTAATTGAAGCAGCCTTGGCGTACTGTTAATGATAATCGCAAAGTTAAAGCAAACTTGTCACTGAAGGATGTCAGATGACCCACTATGAAAGGACATTCTTATTGTAGTGAGCATCTGATCTGAGAGATAGCATAGTGGTAAGGAGCGCAGCTCTGGAGCTGGACCTCTTGGGTTCAAATCGTGACTATTGTTTCCTAATTTTATAATTTGAGACATCTTATTGAACTTCTCTGTACCTTTTCTTTTTCCTTATTTGTAACATGGAGATGATAGCCTGCTTTTGGAATAATTATGAAAATTAGACAAATTAGTAAATATGAGGTATTAGGGAACATTTGTGTCTCAAAGTAAGTGCTTTCTAAATGTGTATCATTATTTTTTTTTCATGTCAGGAATAAATGTCATCAAAATAATACATATTTCTGTTATCCAACAGACATTTCTGTAGAACCTACCGTGTTCCAAACGCTACCCTAGCTGCTAGAGCTACATCAGTAAATCAGAAACTTCAGATAAAAGTCTCTGTTCTGAAAGCTGATGTTTGTTGCAGGGGTTAAAATGCTACTTGGGTTGCCTGTATCCATAGCAGCTCTGGTTCCAATTCCACCTTCCTGTTATGTATCCTAGGAGATGGCAGGTGATAGACTAAGTACTTAAGGTCCTGCCACCCACATAGAAAACCCAGATTGAGTTCCTGCTCTTGGCTTCAGCCTGTCCCAGCCCCAGCTGTTGCAGGTGTTTCTAGACTGAAACAGCAGATGGAAGATATATATATATCTTCCCCCATTGCCTTTCAAATAAATAGAACTAAATGAAATTGTTTAAAAGCCCCAGAGGTAGGTGTTTGGCACAGCAGTTAAGTTATCTCTTGGGATGCCTGCCTCCCGTATCTGAGTGCCTGACTCAAGTCGCAGCTCCTCTGCTTCTCATCCAGGTACTGCTAATGCATATTCTGAGGAGGCAGTGGGTGATGGCTTAAGTACCTGGGTCCCTGCCACTTATATGAAAGAGTCAGATTGAGTTCTGGTCTCCTGGCTTTGTCTTGGCCCAGTTGTGGCTGTTCCAGGTATTTGAAGAGTGAACCAGTGGATAGAAGATCTCTTCTGTTTGTCTTTTTCTTTCTCTGCCTTTCAAATAGAACAAAAATAAATAAATAATTTTTTAATCATTGTCACAGAGTTTACATTTTACTAGAATTCATGACTAATACTAATAAATAGAAAAAATATATGCTAATTATGCTTAACCTAGTACCTGTCCTACATGTGTTGAATGAATTGAAATATTTTTCATATTGTTATATAGCAATTGGGCTAAATAAGAAAACTAAACTAAAACAGAAAACCATGCCAATACAAAATTGAAGCCATAATATAAATATCAGAAAGTAACACAAGAAAACAAAGGAATGAAATTAGACTATGAATTTACTTTAAAATGGGCTGAACCTATCTTGTTTTCTTATTTATATCTCAGACATGCAATTAGCTCCTTGCAAATTTGTACATTCCAATGCATTCAGACTTTCTTACTACAGCAGACATTTCTATTTTTTTTTTAAGATTTATTTTATTTATTTGAGAGAGAGAGAGAGAGAGAGAGAGAGAGAGAGAGGTCTTCTATTCGCTGGTTCATTCCCCAAATGGCTGCCATGGCTGGAGCTGAGCCAATCTGAAGCCAGGAGCTTCTTCTGGATCTAACACATGGGTGCAGGGGCCCAAGCACTTGCGCCATCCTCTGCTGCTTTCCCAGCCATATTAGCAGGGAGCTGGATTGGAAGTGGAGCAACTGGGACTCAAACCTGCACCCATATAAGATGCTGGCACTGCAGGCTGGAGCTTTAACCCACTGCCACAGCGCCTGCCCCAGCAGACACATTTTGATATGCAGTGAAACAGAGAGCACTGTTGGTTATTGTCAGATGTGTGTAGGTGACCAGGAAGAATGCACAGTAGCCCTCCCACTCCTCCCACAATAATTCATTCCTGAAGGAAACCTTCCTTCATGGCAGTCACCCCACACGTGTAGGCCAGGCATTTGCTCGAGAACTTGCTGAAAGTAAAGTCTAGGCCTTGTTCACTGATCCTGTATCTCTTCTTTTCCAGAAATCTCCTCTATGTCTACCCCCAGAGACTGAACTTTGCTAACAAACTGGCGTCTGCCCGCAACATTACGATAAAGATCCAGTTCATGTGTGGAGAAGATGCCAGCAGCGCTATGCCGGTAGGCTGGAAGTGAACAGTTGCCTCAAGTGGGGTGGGCTGTGCTTGCCTTGTCAGCACACAAGGGCACACTCCAAGGCTCACCCTGGTGCAGAGTATGCCTGTTCCAGGCCCACACTGCTCCCCATGGGCAAGGCCTGTGTTCCCAAGATCCTGAATTGAAAGTCTCTTAGCTAATCTATTCCCTAGTGATCTGCAAAACGTTGGAAATGCAGATCACTTTAGAGGTCTGAAAGATGAAGTTTATCCATGGTACTCATAGGACCCCATGGTTCTGATCATCTACAGAGTCAACAGATTGGCTCAACCTGTCCAGTGTGTTTGCTGAGCTTCTCCCATGTATGCATGGCATTGCACCCTTACCCAGACCTCACACCACACCTACTCATAAATAGGAAGTCATGCCTGACAGTGCTAAACACACACTGCCTCAACACCTTTTAGGACCAGATCTTTGTCCTGAGACAAAACATCAGTCAAATTATATGCATAATACAGTGTTCTCTAAGGAAGCCAAAAAGCTGGGATTTGTACTTTCATGCCACCTGCTGCTAAGTGAGATGGGCAGCTAGCTCTTACTATTTTCTTTAAGTCATGTAATTCAGTTCATATATCTTTCTACTGAAGTCATTTTTCCCAGTGCTTATATTCTTCAGATATCTACCTTTTGCGTTGTAATTTCCTCTTAATATCCTAGCTGTTTTGCAGTGCAAGGTATACTTTTAAAACAATGGTGGTGGCTTGTGAACAAACAGTACAGCTCAAGGCAGACTACCAGGTATTTTTGTGCAGGTCCCATGTACAGCTAAGGAACTCAGCCAAGTGGCAAGGGGAGGCCAAATTCCATCCAGTGTTACCCTTGCTGAACCCTGAGACCTGGCACAGGTATTACTGCATCTAGAGGAGAGGGCTTTTTGTTCTTTGCTCCAATCATGTGCCTTTAGGGCTACGGCAGACCTAAGGAAGGGTCTCTTTCTAAATAGCACACACATGTGGGCAGCAGTAAAGGTCTGAATCACTCAAGCCTCTATGGAGGGGAAAGAGCCTGGACCAGGCATGTGGGCAAAATTATGTGACTTTGCCCCATCACGTAGACCTCTCATGAGTGAGGCGTAGTGGAAAGAGTGCTGGCGTTCTGATCTTATACACCTGCAGCCCTTGCTCCCTAGTGTAACTCTGTGGAATGCCAGTTGACTTTCACAGCCAGTTCCTCTACATAGGTGTGGTTCGGCCAGTTGTAAAATCTGGAACTCTTAATTTATAAAATGCACCCCTGTAAGACCAGAGCATCCCATTGACCTGATAATAGTCAATCACCCAAAAGTCACTGCTCACCAAAAGTGTTGTCAACAGGTCATCTTTGGAAAATCCACTGGGCCAGAATTTCTGCAGGAAGTATACACAGCCATCACATACCACAATAAGTAAGTATATTTCAGAGTTCTAAGCGTGTGCCAGGATTGTTCTGTCTGCTCCTGGCTTTTCTGAATCCCCTGAGTGACTCCTCCCAACATTTATTTCATTCAGGAATTGAGGGTGTGAGGAAATTCATGTCAGTTCCGCGATTCCGTAATGCAGACAAACAGTTTTCTTGTCATTAGCTAAGATTGGGAGAGGAATCTAACATGGATTTGACTTCTGTGGGTCCTTCTGCTCTCAGGACATTGTAGAGTGTTGAAAACAGAAATAAATTTTCTAACTTGCTTTGAGACACCAGGAAGAGCCAGAAGCAAAAGCCAGTTTTGCTCTGTCTACACCAATCTACACCTGCTCCACTACGTACTTAAGCTGACCCAAGGAAAAACGGAACACACACTACCATGTCAGCAAATTGAGTCGTGGAATAATGTCTAAGCTGTTGACTCATATTCCACAGGTAGCACAGGGGCAGCTGTACAGTGTCAGACAGAATTGGGCTTGATCCTGGGTGATAAATGAGGTCCATTTAAGTACTTCATTTAATCACTTTCCAGAGTGCAGTTGAGGAATAAATGAGGTAATGTGCACAAAGCCTTAGCAGAGTGTCTGGGACTTCATAATTCAATAGAATCAGGCTCCTTTTCCTGTGTTTCTCCAGTCATGTGCCAGGCCCTGTCACTGGGAACAGACGTGGAAAAGGAGGTCATTGCAAGACTCCAAATCCAATTCCTTTTTCAAATTAGGCTGTTGGGTTTTTCCATTGTGTATGCAGATTATTTTTTCCTGACAAAGCCTTTAGCTTGTGAGCAGCTTTCTATAAGTGAAGTGCATCCAATAACATAAGCTTAGTCTCAAGGACTTCCAGCTTTGGAGCACAATAATGTAAAATGAAAAGTCTAAGGAGCAAAGGGTCTATGGCATTATAGTTGATCATCAGAGAAGTCAATCTTGCTAAAAGTTATCTGTGTCTAATGTGCTTTGGAAACAGGTCCCCTGACTTTTATGAAGAAGTGAAAATTAAGCTTCCAGCTAAGCTGACAATACATCACCACCTCCTGTTCACCTTCTATCATATCAGCTGTCAGCAGAAGCAAGGAGCCGCAGTGGAAAGTCTCCTGGGATACTCCGTGAGTCGTTTTCCACTTGCCTGTTCACCCTGTGATTGTTGGTGCAGCCAAGGTTCCTGCAGAGATAAACAACCCAATGCTATTCAGCGGCCTTTTTCCTGCCAAAAGTAGCAAAATATGCTAAACCAGATTATACCAAAGAGCAGAAATGACTTAGCAAATAATGAATTTCAGGAATGTAAAGCAAGTGGGTAATTGAGACTAAAAAGAATATTCATTTTTTATAAAAGCAAAACTTGCAATGCCCATTATTTCCAAATTTAGTATGTGTTTTACGTGTAGAACTAGGTCTTTCTTCCTTAAAGGAGAACAATAATTTCTTTCAAAAATATAAGGGAGTGGGAATTTGGTGCAGCAGTTACATCACACAACTTGAGACCCCCATGTTCTATCTTAGTGTGCCTGGTTCAAGTCCTGGCCTCTGCACTTCCAAGCCAGCTTCCTTCTCATGTGGGTCCCTGCCACACACATGGGAGACCCAGATTGAAATCTAGGCTCTGGCTTCAGCCTAGCCCAACCGGCTGTCACAGGCTTTTGGGGAGTATGGACCAGCAAAGAGAAGACTTTTCTGTCTCTCTGTTTTTCAAATAAAAATGATACATGAATAAATAAAAATATAAGTAGTAAAGTTAACACTGAGGTTGCTCAATGAAGACACACACAACCATGGGCTCGAAAGAGAAATGCAACCACTGTCGTTCTAAAATCAGTAAATCATTGATATTACCATCTCAAGAGCTTTCAAGACATTTAAAATGCGAAAGTCTGGACAGAGATTACTGCCAAAAAGAGCCCTGGTCAATATCTAATCATTGTTTAGTTTCATTTGATCGTTGTGAGCTAGATGAATTTTCAGAATGATATGCTAGGAGGGGATTAAGATGGCAGAATAGGGAGGGAGCTTACTGCTCTAGTCTAGGAGAAGGTAGTTTTCAAAAGTGGAGAGAGAATAGTCTCCAAGAAGAGTAGGGGAGAAAATGGCAGAGGAACCTATGCAAATTAGAGAGACACAATGGACCTATGTGGAGGGCGTGGATGCCCACAACTCAGGACCCCAGCAGCTGAGAGGCCTCCACACCAGCATTGGAGAATAAGGTCAGACCAGACTGTAGCAACCCAAGCCACTGGTGATAGAGCTGCTGGAAGACAGGAAATTTGGCTTGGAGCCCTGTGGGGAGTAGTGTACTTGCTAAACTAGAGGAGAGAAAAAAAAGGAGTAGGGACATGTTTCTCTCTCCCCATCACCCTGCAACAGCATCCTATAACAAGCTGATAGACAGCAGGTGTCATTTTGGACATACATAACAGCTGCGCCAGCTTGTTTCCACACCCAGCAACCGGCTGAGTGGAAACTCCTGAGTCTGTGGGGAGAACTTACAGGGGGCTGGGTGGTCACGAAAGTGGGAGGCTTGTGTGCCAGGACTGTGAAAAAACTGAGGCTGTGTGGGAGGGCTCCAAGGTGTGGCTGGAACTTTGGGCAGTCACTGTGAGAGGCTCCACATGTACAAGGCTCCCTGATTACCTGGTGTGGGACATTGCTGGGAAATCTGTACACTGAGGACTGAACAGATCCTTTGTGTAGTCCTTGGGAAAGAGCAAATATTATACCCACTGGGGCTAGCGCGCAGGCACTGGTCTCCTTTGAAGAGAGAAGTTCAGCTGAGCATAGTAAACCTCCCTAAAAAAAAAAAAAGAGATTTATAGTGCCAAACATAGGTGTGTCACCTTAGACACACCCTTCACCCTGGAGAACTGAACAGAGCTCCCTGGCCACATCCACCACACTGCTCTAGGTATTCCCTGAAAGCAGACACTCAACTGATCTACAGAGGCATAGTACAAAGATAAAAGCCACTACAGCAAACAAAGAAGAAACCAGTGAGTTTCTCCACAAATGCTGAGTAAAAAATGCACCAATTCAAGAAACAAGGAAGACAACATGACACCCCAAAAGAACACAACACTTCAATACTAGATTGTGAAGAAGATGAAATTGAAGAAATGCCAGAAATGGAATTCAAAAAATTGATCATAAAATTAAACAGAAGTAATCAGAAGAAAATGCACAAACTAATGAAATCTGTACATGACATGAAAGAAAATTTCTCCCACAAAATTGAGATCTTAAAGAGAAATGAAAATGAAATCTTAGAAATGAAGAATTCAATAGAACAAATAAAAAATGCGGTGGAAAGCCTTAACAACAGAATCAGTGAAGCAGAAGAAAGAATATCCAACCTAGAAGACAAAGCACAGTCAAACCAAACACAAGAAGAAGAAATCAGAAAATTGAAAAACACTGTTGGTAATCAATAGGATACCATCAAACGACCCAACATATGGGTTCTAGGAGTTCCTGAACGTGTGAAAAGAGGTAAAGGATTAGAAGGCCTTTTTAATGAAATAATACCTGAAAACTTCCCAGGTTTGGAGAAATACAGGGACATCCAAGTACAGGAAGCACACAAAACTCCAAATAGACATGACCAGAAAAGATCTTCACCAAGACACATTATAATCAAACTCACCACAGTAAAACATAAAGAAAAGATTTTAAGATGTGCATGAGAGAAACACCAGATTGCATTAGACACAGCAGACTTCTAATCAGAAGCTCTACAGGCTAGGAGAGAATGGCAAGATATACTCAAGGTCTTAAGAGAAAAAAAACTGTCAACCCAGAATACTATACCCTGCAAAAGTCTCATTTATAAATGAAGGTGAAATAAAAACTCTCCATAACAAACAGAAATTGAAAGAATTTGTTACCACCTATCTAGCTGTGTGTAAGGATGTGCTGCACACAGAAACATGATCATCACTATGAAAGAATGTGAAGGCAGAAAATCTCCCAGTAAAAGTACAAAGGAAATTCAAAATAAAAATAGAAATATTTTTGGAAAAATGGCAGGGCAAAGTCATTAGTTGTCAATAGTCACCTAAATGTAAATGGCTTCAACTTTCCAGTTAAAAGACATACCCTGGCTGAATGGATTAAAAATGGATTAAAAAGCAAAACCAATCTATTTGCTGCCTACAAGAAACACATTTCACCAACCAAGATGCATGAAGACTGAAAGTGAAAGGATGGAAAAAGATATTCCATGCCAACAGAAACCAAAAAGGAGCTGGTGTAGCCATAATATTAGACAAATAATATCAGAAAATAATATCAACATTGTCCTAATATCAGGCAAAATAGACTTTAACACAAAAACTGTTAAAAGAGACAAAGAAGGGCACTATGTAATGATTAAGGGATCAATTCAATAGGAAGATATAACTATTATAAACACCTAATATTTGTACCTAATTACAGGGCACCTGGCCATTTAACAGAAATGTTAAGGGATCTAAAGGGCAACATAGAATCCAATTCAGTAGTAATGGGGGACTTCAGTAGCCTACTTTCAGCAATGGACAGATCAACCAGACAGAAAATTAGCAAGGAAACAGCAGAGTTAATTGGTCCACAAATGGACCTAACAGATATCTACAGAACTTTCCATCCTACAGTTGCAGAACATACATTCTTCTCAGCAGTGTATGGAACCTTCTCTAGGATTGACCACATACTAGGCCATAAAGCAAGTCTCAGCAAATTCAAAAAAATTGAACTGATACCCATGTTTTTTGCAGCTCAGTTCACAATAGCTAAGACATGGAATCAACCTAGATGCCCATCAACTGAGGATTGGATAAAGAAATTATGGGATATGTATACTGTGTCTACTATGGAATACTACACAACTACACAATTGTTTTTAAAAAATGAAATATAGTCATTTGCAACAAAATGGATGAATCTGGAAAACGTCATTCTTAGTGAAATAAGCCAGTCCTAAAGGGACAAAAACTATATCTTCTCCCTGATCTATGAGAACTAATAGAGGAAATCTGTAAAAGTGAAATTGACACTTCAAGAAGCAATGACTTGAACAGCCCTTGTCTTAACTGTTGAGGACCAGGGTTTTTTTCCTCCATACTGTTTGTTGAACTCTTTACTTAATGTAGAGTTAATCATATGTTTATATAGTCAATTGAAAATAGATCTTAGTAAAAAATAATAGTGGGAATCAGAGAGAGAGGAAGAAGTTTATAACTGTTAAACTGTATAGTTCTGCATACAGTACTATGGACTTACTTCTTTTTTAATTTTTATTTATTTATTTTTTGACAGGCAGAGTAGACAGTGAGAGAGAGAGACAGAGAGAAAGGTCTTTTTTTACCGTTGGTTCACCCTCCAATGACTGCTGTGGTTGGTGTGCTGCAGCCAGCGCACCGCTCTGATCTGAAGCCCAGAGCCAGGTGCCTCTCTTGGTCTCCCATGCAGGTGCAGGGCCCAAGCACTTGGGCTATCCTCCACTGCACTCCCTGGCCACAGCAGAGAGCTGGCCTGGAAGAGGGGCAACGAGGACAGAATCCAGTGCCCTAACCAGGACTAGAACCCGGTGTGCCAGCGCCGCATGCAGAGGATTAGCCTATTGAGCCGCAGCACTGGCCTGGACTTACTTCTGAGGGTACAGTTTAAAAACTTGCCATGGGACCCAAAACCAATTAAGCTGGGTGGTAAAAATGCCATCTTAAGTGTTAAAGTAATTATATTAAGTGCTAAAGTGAACATATATATAGGATTAAGTGTTAAAGTGATCGTATAAATAGGATCAAGAGTCTGGTAATAATAATAGAATTGAAAAGAATGCTCCAATATGGAAAGCAGGTCACACAGCAGACTCATAGAATGACAGTTATTTTAAGTAGTACTCTAACCTCAGAAGCAGCCAGCCCTTAAGGCATTCTGGTCTGGCTGAAAAGCCCATGAGAGCATTTCAGGCATGGAAAGCCAAGACATTTTGGCAAAAAATGTTCTACATGAAGGATCTCTAAGAGTGAGACCCCAGCAGAAGAAGTGGCCATCAAGGAATGATATACTTTTTTCTGAAGGGAGGAGAGAACTTCCACCTTGCTTATGGCCTTGTCTAAATATCGATGGAGTTTGTGGATTCAAAAGGCTTCCATAGGGACCAGCACCATGGCTCCCTTGGTTAATCCTCTGCCTGCGGTGCTGGCATCCCATATGGGCACTGGTTCTAGTCCTGGTTGCTCCTCTTCCAGGCCAGCTCTCTGCCGTAGCCTTGGAGGGTAGTGGAGGATGGCCTAGGTGCTTGGGCCCCTTCACCTGCATGGGAGACCAGGAAGAGGCACCTGGCTATTGGCTTTGGATCAGCACAGCACCAGTCATAGTGGCCATTTGGGGAGTGAACCAACAGAAGGAAGACCTTTCACTCTGTCTCTCTCTCTCACTATCTATAAGTCTACCTATCAAAAAAAAAAGGGCTTCCATAACCTAGGCAGCTCATGTCAAGAACCTAGGGTAATCATTGACATCATACATAAGAGTGTTAATTGTTAAATTAACAGAAGTCATTGTGCACTAACTTCCCATGCAGGACCTCTGTTCTCAATGTGTTGTGTTATGAGAGTTAAGTATAAAACTTGTTCTCAAACAAGTTTATGTGTGTGTGTGCAAATTGTTGACATCTTTACGTAGTACAGAGTCAGTCTTCTGTGTATAAAGTTAATTGAAAATGAATCTTAATGGAGAATGGGACTGGGAATGGGAGAGTGAGGAGAAAGGGTAGGAGTGTGGGTGGGAGGGTGGGTATGGTAGGAAGAATCACTAATTTTTTTTTGCTTGTGAAATTTGTATTCCTTAAATAAAAGGTTTCTTTGGGGGAAAAAAAGAATGATATGCTATAATAAATCCCACTTTATTCTTGACACCATCTGTTTTCAGTGGCTGCCAATTCTCTTAAATGAGCGTCTTCAAACTGGATCCTACTGTCTCCCAGTTGCCTTGGAAAAGCTGCCACCCAACTACTCCATGCATTCTGCTGAGGTAACCACAGCCTGCCTGTCAGCTGCTTCTTGTGCAGCCATGGTCATGGAACACATTCCCAAACCCACTCCCATCCCTTACGTGCACGGGAGATGCTCATCATGTTGGCTGCTGCAGGCATCTGTCAGCGCACTCTGAGACACATCTTCTGAGACCATGAGAGGAATATATAACCGTGAGACCTCGTTCATTTAGATGGAACCAAATCAGAATGCTAAGTAGCTGTAAGCTAGAGGGGCCAGCACTGTGGCACAGCGTGTTAAACCACCGACTACAATACCAGCATCCCGTATGGGAACTGCTTTGAGTCCCTGCTGCTCCACTTCCTGTCCAGCTCTGCTGGTGCATCAGGGAAGCCACAGAGAAAGGCTTTGACCTGACGGGGCCCTAGTAGTTGCAGTCAACCAGCAGAAGGAATATCTCTGTCTGCCAAATAAAGTGAAAATAAATGCAAATGTTCAAAGAGAGTAGAGACTTATTTTTAAAAATATGACTCTTCATTAAACAATCATACTACTATTGTCACTCCTTAAAAAATGATTGTAATTCTTAAGGATCCAGTCAGTGATCAAATTTCCAATTAAGATCTTTAAAAAAAAAAAACTTGTTTGTTGGAATCAGGATCCAGATGAGACCCACAGTTAGCTGTTGGTTGATCCATACTATGAGGCTCTTTTAACCCATAGGTCCTGCTTCCTCTCTTTTGCTTTTCTGTTCTCCTCAGAGCCATCCAAGGGTCAACCTGAGTGGGTTGACCAGTAGCCCCCTTACTTCCTGTGATCTGAGCTCACAAGCCCTCAAAACCAGCTTTTCACATTCTAGTTTCCTAGAACTCCTAGATACCTTTAAGGTCACAGAACAAACCTGGGTTTGGGAGATAAAGGTGTCTGGATCCAGAAATGCAGATCCTGCCTCTCCATAGCTGTGTGAACATGGCTGAGCTGCTCACCCTTTCTGAGTCTCCAAGATGAAACAGAGCCCACGTCTGCCCAAAGGATTGCTGTGGTCTAAATGAGATCATGTTCATCAAGCACACACTCAATGCTTGTGTAACTATTCATTCCTTTTTCCTACACGCAGTAAGCTATCTTTATAGATCCACCCTTAGCCTCTGCCAGTATCCTTCACATTTGTACTGTCCAACACTTGCACAGTGACCACTAGCCACATGTGGCTACTGAGAACCTGAAATGTGGCAAGTCCAAATGGAGATGTGCTGTTAGCTATAAAATATGCATTACATTCCCAAAACTTATTGCAAAAGCATGTACAATAACTTGGTATTGATTACATGTTGCAACAATAATCTTTAGACTATGTTAGGTTGAATGAAATATTTGGTTACAGTTACTTTTCTGTGTTCCATTTTCCCTTTATCCATGAGGCTCCTAGACATTTTTAAATGACAGATGCAGGTCACACTACATTTGTCTTAGTGTAATTTGTTATCACTGAAGGTAAATTCAGGGACACTCCAGGTGGAATCTGTTCTCAGGACTGCCCAGGCCATGCAGCAGTCCCAGCTCGGCAGCTTTGGCGCCATGCTGGGATGTGAGGTGTACACTTTCATATCTTCTACTTCTTGAAAGAAAAGCAGACTTTCGTGAGGAATTAGTTGTGTGGGACAACTGATATAAACAAGTGTCTAACATTCAGTAGGCCCAACAGAACTTGTGCGTGGGCTAGGTCCCACCTTGGGACCCAGTCTGTGCCTTTGCCCTAGGTAGTTCCAGAGATTACTATCCCATGCACATGTGCCACCCTTGCATGTACCGGTGCTTCCTTCTGGTAAAAAGAAAGAGCCACAACAACCAGACCACACCCACCTTATTCAACCTTAAATGGTGTCTCCAAAGGAATATAATTCCAGAAGGAATTTAAGACAAGAATTTGTCTGTAAGGTCCACAAAGGTATTGATATATAAGTGGTATAAGTGAGTCATAAGATATATAAATGGTGTAAGTGGGAGTAATTAAATCAGGAGCCAAGCAACATTGTTACTTGGGAAGCACTTTGTTAAAAGGGAAAGTAATTTTGGGCACTTCAATATACTTTCATGTCTCATAAAATATTCTATGCTTTCATCCTAACATTCTTAGTTAATTAGAAAATGACTGGTCATTATTTCATTTCCTAGAGTCAAGAGTCATCAATGCTGGATGGGAGCTTAGAGATGCATCACTCAGTTCACCCCCATCTTTGCAGCATGAGAAACCTAATGCCTAGGGAGTTTAATAAAAATGATAAGTTGGTGCAGAATTGAACTTGAACCCAGGACTCCTGACTCCAAGGCTGAGAGTTTTATGTTTTATAACCCTGACCTGTACAGTCGGGTTGCTTTGCATTGCTTGCTAGTAATCAGAAAAGGGAATTCGATTGCTAATTTTTTTTTTTTTTTGTCTCTCTCTTTAACACAGAAAGTTCCTTTACAGAATCCTCCCATCAAGTGGGCTGAAGGACATAAGGGAGTGTTTAATATTGAAGTGCAAGCTGTTTCTTCCGTTCACACCCAGGTAAGGAGCGTCAAGGCCAACCTCAAATCAGACCCACAAGATTAGTAATGAAGATGGAAGGGCAGCAGAGAAACCTCTTAAGGACAGATCAATGAAAGTCTTTATCCACAGATAAATGAAAATTAACCTTTAATTCTTCGTGAAGACTTGCAAGGTATTCAGGTTATGTCTTTAAATAGAAAGACCTTGTAAAAACATTGAGCACCTTAATAAAAGATTCCCGGCACCCAACTTTGGTTAGGCACTTTGGGGGTGGACTTGATTGGAAACACTCATCTGCTGTTACCTTATTTCCTCTGAGTCTGCCATTTGACTAGGCTTTTATGAAAGAAATTCCATACTCTCCCGTTTGCCTGCCTCTGTTGAGTTAGGCACCTACCAAGACTACAGTGTGTTTAGCTAGTATGCAGACCTCTGCTTGCAGGGTGTGTCAGAGCCTCAGTTTAGGTACTAATTATTGAGATGTCCTATTCTGTGCACCACATTCTACAAACAAGTTCAGAACCTTGGTCTGAAGCACTAGTGTCTTAGACCCTCTGCTCTGAAATACTGGGTAAGAAGTCCCCCCCACCCACCCCTGAGAGCTGTTAGATTATGTGTGTGTCCAGAGGTGAGCATCAGCGGGATCAGAGCCCATGGCTCCAGCCTTCTCCCTTCCCAGGATAACCACCTGGAGAAGTTCTTCATGCTCTGCCACTCCCTGGAGAGCCAGGTGACCTTCCCCATCCGCGTGCTGGACCAGAAGATCAGCGAGACGGCGCTGGAGCATGAGCTGAAGCTCAGCATCATCTGCCTGAACTCCTCCCGCCTGGAGCCGCTCGTGCTCTTCCTGCACCTGGTGCTGGACAAGCTCTTCCAGCTGTCCGTGCAGCCCATGGTCATCGCGGGCCAGACAGGTAGGGCCTTTGGAGCTGGGAGGAGGCACAGGCAGGGGCAGGCGCTGGAAGCAAACATGACTTTCTAGAAGTCTGAATGTGGTCTTCCTTTTTACTGATGACGTGAATTCAAGGGAGGCCCAGTTCAGTGCCATGTTTTTGAGCTACTCCATGTGCTTAAAAAAAAAAAAGCAGCAAAAACAAACAAACAAAAAAAAACAGGAAAATGAACTCCTCATAAGATTCTTAATATTATAGCTTTTTCCTGTAAGCTTTAATAAATGGTGACAAGCAGTCTTTCAGATCCCATTCCTGCTAATAGGTGGGTTTATTTTAACTCTTAGACATTTTTGCTTTCTTGTCCAACAAGGAGATGGAACAATTGAAAGCAATGAGACAACGCAGATGAATAAGCAGATTAGAGCCAAACCGCGGAGGGCTTGGAGCAGCAGACCAGCAGCGTAGATGCAGTGAGTGGGTAGTTGGCCTGCGTCCGCGGTGGCCACTGGTGTAAAACACACGTTTTTAGGGGAGTCTGTATGAGAATCTGTGCTCTGTAACCATGGCTTTCAAAGCACAGCGTGTGCTCCGATCCCCTGGGCATCTTGTTCCAATGCAGATTCTGACTCAGCATGTCTGCTCTGGGGCCTGGGAGTCTGCATTTATGACGGGCTCCTGGATGAAACTGATAATGTCGGTGTGCAGACGCCACTGCGCAGCCTGTTTCCCACAGGGCTTGGTAAGGAAGCCGTCTGGACAGGCTCAGGTGTTTGTCGTGGGAAACAGTCACAGGCCAGGAGGAGGAGGCTACAAGGAGGGAGTGGGGAAGTCTCTGCAGCAGTGAGAGCCAGCAAGCTGCAGCTCGCCCCATCCCGCCATCACCCTGACTTCACTGGCTAAGTAGGTCAGTGGTCAGGACCCATCGTCACGGTTCTGGAGAATGTTCCAGCTGACCTTCGTTTTTCTTCTGGTTCCTCAGCCAACTTCTCCCAGTTTGCTTTGAGTCGGTGGTGGCCATCGCCAACAGCCTGCACAACAGCAAAGACCTCAGCAAGGACCAGCATGGGCGGAACTGCCTGCTGGCCTCCTACGTGCACTACGTCTTCCGCCTCCCAGAGCTGCCCAGGGACTTGCCCAGCACAGGTAGTGCAGCCCCGAGGGCAGGGCAGCCCTCCTCCACCCCACGGAAGGGTAATCCCAAGCAGAAGGTTCAGTTTCATTTTTCAGAATAATATAACACTTACACGAAGGCTGAAATTAAAAGGTTTTTTTCCCCTAGATTTTTCTTTCTTCCTCCTTCCTCTTTCTAGGCTCTGAGCACCTTGTCCTCTTACTTTGCCGTTAGGTGATCCCTCACCGGCTAATGCGTTATTCAGTTGAGGATCTGTTTTTAAAAGATGAAGAAATGCCAGCTGATGCCTGAGATTGCAGGATAATAATGATAAAGAAAGTAATAGAGAGCCAGTGGCAATGATCGTGGTGATCCTTAAGTTTTCCCTTATGAGTAAAATCCCTTTGTTCGTTTCCCCCAAACTAAATTTGTGAATAATAATAATCTGCACTCCCACTCATCTTGATCATTTATATAATGGTAATGGTAACATATATAAATATTACCATTTATAATATACAGTATTATAAATATTATAAATAATATAAACATTACCATTTACAAGTAAGGTGATAACTAATATATATTATGAGTCATATTATATGTATTATACATTACCTATATAGTATGTATTTATATATATATTACCATTTATATATAAGGTAATAACCAGCCCTAAAATCTGGTCTGCATGATTTAACAAATAGCATCAGCGAATTCACAGAATTCCTTATCCAAATATACCTGGTACTTGGTTACATCTGTGAAGCCTCACTTCAAGTGAATCTGCCATCTCTAGTTGAGTTTTTAAAACGCTTGGTATCTCATGGACACACAGTCACCTTGGGAGAGCTGTCCAAGGTGAAAGGCAGCCCTCTGAGTGCACGGTGTGTGCTTGTCCTCATGAGTTCACAGGCTGTCAGACTGTGGATTTCTAAATCTCAGAAGACCTCCCTGTGTGAATTGCGAAGTCACCGTCATGGAAATCTTGATACATTTTAAAAAATCCACCTTTCCAGCTTCGCATAAGGATCAGAAGCTCTGACAACCCTGGGGTCTGTTTCTCTATCACAGTGCTCGGCCAGAGCCAAGTAGTAGCCCCTGCCTGGGCTGTGTCTGTAATTCACCCCAGTCCTTACCACTCCCTACTGCCTATGTATCTATCCCCTGTAGCATTGCATCCCTGCTCCACCCAAGCTTTTGATAATGAAGCACTGATTTACAGTCCTCCTCTGGCAGAATTCCTCCCACCCCTCCCCCCACCCCCTGCCCTTTCTCTCTTCAGTTCCTTAAACTCAGTGAGTGACTCTGGTCCCCTGTCTGTTGACATGCCTCTGCCTCATGGGGTGCAGGCGGAACCCCTGCCCTGCCCGACCCTCGCTACCACACGTATGGGCGCACGTCTGCTGCTGCCGTGAGCTCAAAGCTGCTTCAGGCCCGGGTGATGAGCAGCAGCAACCCAGACCTGGCCGGGACACACTCCGCAGCGGACGAGGAAGTTAAGAACATCATGTCTTCAAAGGTAGGGAGGCCGTCAGACCCTGCAGGTGACCTGGGTTCTTGTTGTTTTGTTTCTAGTTGACACACGATAATTGTACACTGTTACGGAGTACAGGGTGACGTTTCAGTCGTCTTATGTATCTTGTGGGCGTCAAAGGAGAGAGTGAGCGTATCTGTCACCTCATACCATCTGTCATTTCTTAGTGGTGAGAATATTGAGTCCTCTCTTCCCCCTATTTGGAAATTCTCAGTAAAACATTGTTAACTATAGTCAACCTGTGCAAGAGAACAGCAGCTCATTCCTCTACCTGTCGTTTTGTAAAGGCTTTTTAACTAAAACTGAATTTGTATTTTGAAGAGTGTCTTTCACTTGAAATTTTAGTTATGATAAAATTACCCGTTATAAAGCATATGATCAGTATTTTTTAGAATATTCACAAAGCTACCATGAATTCTTAATCCGAATTTTGCCCCTGTTATCTATGGCCCAGGGTGGCTAAACTAGTAGAGTAATATCATTTGTGCTTATTCTGATAAATCAGAATCTCCAGGCCTCGTGCATTTTTCCTTTCACATTCCTCCCATGTGAGACCGCGTGCTGTGAGCAAGGATTCTAGAGGGCAGGGTCAGGGACTGGGCTTGGTGCAGATGGAGCCGCCAGACACGTGGCCACCGGCAAGTCATTTACCTGCCCTCGGCCTCATGTCTTCATCTCCTCAGAGCTTCTGGCTTCTGGCTAAACGTAAGAACTACCTATGGGTTTTTAAATTTATTTCTTTATTTTATTTAAAAGGCAGAGAGACAGAGACAGATTAAAGTGAAGATTTCCCATACATGAATTCAGTCCCCAGATGCCTACAACACACAAGGCTGGGCCAAGTAAAAGCCAGGAGCCTAGAACTCTATCTGGGTCTCCCAATGGGTTGCAGGGACCCAAGTACCAAAGCCATCATCTGCTAACACCCAGGGCATGCATGGGCAGGACGCTGGAACTGGGGACAGAGCTGGGGCTCAAACCCAGGCACTCTGATACGGGATGCAGTCATCAGTGGCATCTTCATTGCTACACCAGTGCCCACCCCACATGGATCTTTGACGAGCATTGGGTCTACCTCCAGAGATTCTGGCGATCTGTCTACAGGCTGAACCGTGTGAAACTCTAGACATTCTACCCTTCTTGACCTACAAATGTCAACCCAATGACGGGCTGGAGTTGGTCTTGAAAACTGACTGCTCAGTTTGAAGGAATTTCCTGAATTAGTTGTGAAATAGATGCTACTAAAAAGTAAATTATGTAAACTCACAGTTAAATAAGTGATATTAAAAAGTAAATAAAATCTAAATGTAATGTGGTAGCCTGGGCTGTATCCTGCAACAGAAGTAGGATGTTAGTGGTAAAAACAGTAAGGGGGCTGGTACTGTGGCACAGCAGGTTAAAGCCGCTGCCTGGTAGTGCCAGCATCCTGATGGGCACCGGTTCAAGCCCCGGCTACTCCACTTCCGATCCAGCTCTCTGATATGGCCTGGGAAAGCAGTATAAGATGGCCCAACTTTTTGTGCCCCTGCACCCCTTGGGAGACCTGGAAGAAACTCGGCTCCTGGCTCCTGGCTTCGGATCAGCTCAGCTCTGGCCATTGAGGTCATTTGGGAGACTGAACCAACGGAATGGGAGATTCTCTCTCTCTCTCTGTCTCTCTGTCTCTCTCTCTCTCTCTCTGTCTCTGTCTCTACCTCTCTCTGTAACTCTGTCTTTCAAATGAATAAAATAATTCTTTAAAAAAAAGTGATAACCAAAGAGCCTCTGATTTAGTTACAGAATGTACAGATGTGAACATCTTAGTTTTTATGTACCATACTCTGAGATATGAAAATTAATGGAGATGGGGTAAAGAGTATACAGAACACTCTGTACTTCTCTTGCAATTTGTAACCTTCCTCATTATTTATGACTTTTTGCTATCAGCCATATTCTTGAGTTCTTTATGTTTATTGTATCTGCACAATGCTGTGTATCAGCGTTCATGTTTCTTCCAAACTGTACATCCATGACATCATGTATGTAAATACAAATCACCCATCATGGAAATATGTACAACACAAAAATTGGTAGCTGCCACAGATGCCCCCCTCCCTGGAGAGCTGGCTTGCTAGCACGTTGTGGTATCACATGTTGATTGCCCGGGGGAGAAGTGACCCACAGAGACTGCTGACAGTCTGCGTCTTGATGATTTCCTTTGAGTGCAGCGAAAGTATTTCTATGTAGACTTGGTTAGCAACTTCCTAATTAGTCTACGGCAAAGGGAGAAAATGTTGCCCAATCAAAAGAATAAAGTTTAACCTTTCCTTTCAAAAATGGTTCTGACACTGTATGAGTGTTGGGGAGACTGAGTACTTTCCACACTGAACCACAGAGAGGCACTGTTCCTACACCATTTTATGTTCTCCCAATAAAGCCAGAGACTAGAAAATTGAAAGAACTTCAGCACTGCCTGATTCTTGGGAGCCTTGGAATTGGGCGTAACTTTTCCTTGCTTTGCTTTGTACAGGGTACTTTTTTAAAAACTTTTATTTAGAATATAAATTTCCAAGTTACATCTTATGGATTACAATGATTCCCCCTCCCCATAACTTCCCTCCCACCCGTAACCCTCCCCCTTTACCCGCTCCCTCTCCCCTTTCATTCGCATCAAGATTCATTTTCACTTCTCTTTGTATACAGAAGATCGATTTAGTATCTGTTAAGTAAAGATTTCAACAGTTTGCACCCACATAGAAACACAAAGTGGGAAATACTGTTTGAGTACTAGTTATAGCATTAAGCTACAATTGTACAGGTTACTTTTAATGTTTGTAGAAAAATGGAATGAATGCAAAGACAATGAATATTTTACATTAATTTTTGAAGCTCCTTGTATTGTGATGCCAAAAATTTTGAAATTCATGCAGTTTTCCATGAACTTTAGTAACTATTTTACCTTTGTTACTAGAGGGGGTGGGAAACAATAGACTAAACATGAATTCCGAGGTTACATTTCAGGGCAATTGGTTCATCCTACTGGGATGACTGCTGAATCATGGTCTATGTTTCAGATTGGTGACCGCAACTGCAACCGGATGTCATGCTATTGCTCTGGCAATAATGATGTTCCAAGTTCTCCTGCAGCCCCAAGACCTGCCAGCAAAAAGGTACCACGGAGGGCAGGGTAAAGATGACCACAAAATAGGAAAGGATCCACTTGTGCCCTGGTGCTCTGACTGAAAGTAGACACCATCAAAGTGTTCTCAAGCCCTGCCAACACACACACACACACACACACAAACACACAGACACATACACACATCACACAAACACATACATCACACACACATCACATCATACACCACACACACCACACACACATCACACACTACACATGCATCACACACATCACACATGACACACACATGACACATGTGCACATCACATTTCACAGAAACACATATCACATAACACATCACACACTACACAGACATCACACACACACACACACATACACACACATCACAGTTTCATGGCCCTGTCGCTCACCCATTTTTGGATCACCTAACTGCCTTACTCGATGATTCTCCAACTTTTCCATGCATGGGAATTAGCCAGAAAGCTTGTGAAAACTTATTGCTGGATCCTACCTCTAGATTTCTGTTCAGTATAAGGGTCTTAAAATTCATGGAGAATGAAATTTAAAAATAAGTTCATTTTGGTGTATGAAAGCTTTGAGATCCATGCATACATGGAGTCTTCAAAAAATTCATGAAGAATATGTTTCATGAAAAAAATAGGAATGGATTTCAAAAATTTTTTCACCAAAATAAACTTTTAATTCCACTTTTCCATGAACTTCTGAAGTACCTTTGTGGATCTGAGCTGGAGCCCGAGAAGTACAAATTGCATATCCGACAAGTTCCCAACTGATGCTGGCCCAGGGCCCACACTTTGGAAGCTACGGTATAAACCTAATTTTTAGTGGAAAGTGAATGTAGCCAATGCCTTTGACAAAAGTGAAAGACCAGTAACGAGTCATCATTTATTTCAGTACTATATAATTTAGTATAAAATGCTTTCTGCATTCTCCATAATCTGCATCCCCGTGAGTTTGGAAACTCACTTAAGCTGTAGAAATCCTTAACAACAGAATTCTCCAATCATAGTGACAGCTGGTGTAATCTGAGGGCTAGGGGGAAAAAGCTGTCTGTCCCAAGTTTTCTCCTCTGTTAGAAAGATTCTCTATAGTAGTCTTGAGACCCTGATTGGAATGTTAATTGCAAAGATTCCCACAGGAAGCAGCAGCTAACCTGCAGGGAGATGTTTATGAAGCAGGCAAGGAGGGAATGAGCTTTCTGCCTTCAGCCTCTGGACTGGAGGGAAAGATCCGACCTGGGATGCCATGCCAGGGCCTGGCTCTGCAGACTTTGCTGTAATCCGGGCACCATATGTCAGGAGAGGGAACAGGGGTACTGAATAAAAGGGAAAGTGGAACAGACCTGGTTAGGCTTAAACTGGAGTTGTCACTTACTCTGAAGTTTAACCCTGGGCTGTCACAGCCCCTTTGCAGTGACTGGGTACAAGGACCATTCTCCTGCTTAAAATGAGTATTTGCCTGCAGCCTCACTTTCTTATGCCATGTCCTGTTTGATTTTGCAATTACCTTGTCTTGACCTGAAATGACCAGAAGAGAATTGCTTCTTTTCACAGCGAAGTTGAGCCAGTAGGTTTCCATAATAGCTCAGCAAACAGAGTTTGCTGCTTGGCTATTTTATGTAACCCTCAGAGCAAGGTGTTCTCATAACAGTGCTGCCCAGTAAGCAGCATAAATTACTTTAAGAAGCAGCTTATCCTGGTCTAATCTCCTCTTGCCAGAAGAGCCTGGCATTCAGACTGACCTACTTCCAGAGGCTCCTTGCAAGCTGGTGGAGCGCGTCTCTCGTACCCTGGGTAACTTGGCGATGCAGCCGAGTTCCATCATGTGCACCGAGAGACCACCACGCTCACACCTCCCCCTGATGGCAGAGCGTCACCCAAGGCCCTCAACAGCAAACCAGCATGCTGATTTCAGTGTGGCTACCCTGACGGAAGGAAATCAAGCGACTGTTAGACTGTAGCGCCTACGCCTTCTCCCTTTGTCCCCATGAACCGACCGGCGCTGCACTTAGAACACAGACAGAGTATCCGTCTGTCTCCTCTTAGTGTGGCTAAAATTTGCACATGGGGCAGATGGAGTAAGTGGAGCTGCTTGTGTGCCTTTTTCTGTGGGTGACAGGGCTGTGGGGAGCAATCCTTGTCATAATCAATTTTTATGTTAGAGATGGACTTTGAGTCCTAACTTCCTCATAAGGATAGGGTATTAGGGTGTTCAAATAGTTGTAGCTTTCTTACCCACTGCATACTAAAAATGAGTTCATCTGCGTTTATTCTAGGTTTTGGGAGCATAAGATGAATCAAAGCTATGGGACATTCCTGGACATCACTGTTGCCTTTAGTTAGGGTAAGCAGCCCATGAGTTTGTCCAGGGCTGAGAGGGTCCCCAGGATGCAGGGCTTTGCATTTTAAGGCCAGGACAGTGTTGGGCAAATGGAGATGAGTTGGTCCCCCTACCTTTATCTTGAGCTTCCTTCTCATCAGAACTGTTGTGAAGAATGTTCTGAAGTAGTCGGGTAATTTGGGGAATGGCAGAGGTGAGAAAGGTACCATCTGCTGTGTTTGCTGTTGAGCAAACAACTCGAAGGAAAGTGAACACAGAGAGCCAGACGCCTTTCAGACATCTGTCCTTGGGACACAGAAATTCAGATGTTGGAGTTCAGGCTTCTGTCACTATCCCTAAACCTAACCAGGTATAGTTCCCAGAAAGCCATAGTGAGATTTCAGGAGCGTTTGCCCATTCTGGAAGGAATTTAGATCCCTGTAGGCAGCAGTCCTCAAAGGGGGACCCTGGGCCAGCAGCGGCAGCATCCCTTGGGAACTTGTTAGAAACACACACTCTCAGGCCCTGCTGCAGAAGCCCTGGGTGTGAGGACCAGCAATTGGTGTTTCGTGAAGCCTTCTAGAAGCTTCTGATACATTCAAGTTTGAGAACCACTGCTACCAAACACATAATTTTACGGACCAGAGCACCGAAGGCCTGGGGAGGAGTGGCTTGCCTGTGGTCACACAGAGAGTTTGCAGGAGAATCTGAGAGGAAAGGAAGCTACACCTGCACCCCTGGACTGCCCTGCCCCCATGGAAGGTGGTCTCTCAGGCTGACTCCTATGCAGCCTCACATCAGCCTTTCCTGGCACCCTAAGCATCCTGCAGTCTCGGACTCTATCAGCATTGAGTTTGCCATTTACCATGCGTGGCCTCTGCCATGTCAGACTCACACCCCAGAACTAACAGCTCCATAAAGGGAAAGGCCCCGGTGGCGCATAGTGGAGCTCGTCCTCACAGCCTGGTTTTGTGATTTTGCTCAGCATTTCCACGAGGAGCTTGCCCTGCAGATGGTGGTCAGCACTGGAATGGTCAGAGAGACCGTCTTCAAGTACGCCTGGTTCTTCTTTGAGCTTCTGGTGAGATTTTTATATGCTTATATCTGTGATCAATAGGCAGGAGAAGCACGTGACGCAAAGGCAGTGACGTCTCTGCCGTGAGGAGCTGACCTTTGCTTTCTTCATCAAGTTGCTCCTGCCGAAAATCTGGTGTTGCTCCTTGAAATCTAACTCTCGCTCACCCCTCCATCCATCCTCTACCAGTGAAAATTGATCCTACCTTGAAAATCTCTCTGCAGCCTGTTGCTGCTCATCACGTTCACCTCTCCCCACCTGTGCAAGCCACCGTCCTCTCTCATGTGCCTTTGCAATAACTTCCTCCTCCTCCTGCCTGTGTCGCTTTTTGCTCATGGCCCACCCGTTATGTCCAAGGGTAAACTGAGGATGTCCCTCCCCTTTTTGAACTTTCTTTCATGATTTTCAGTGTCCTGAGAATAAAGCACACATTTGTACCATGACCTGAAGAGCCATTGTACGGTTGTGTCGTTTTGCTCCATCTCTGATCTCCTACCATAGGTTATCTCCCCTCATTCAGCCACATTGCTCCTTGTTTGGTTCTACAGCGATGCCAGGGCCTTTCAGCTTCAACACTTCTCTCAGATTCTCTCCTTCCTCCCTGCAGACACACACCATGTTCTCTTTAGGTTTCAGCCTAAATGTCACAACCTCCAAGAACCCTTCTCCGACCACCATGAGCTGAGTGTCTTCTGCCCTAATAGTATCCATTTGGATGCCCTTAGTTATTTCCTTCTGAGCACTTATCACAGTTCAGAATTGTTTTACTCTCTCATCTGTTAGATTTTTAGGATTTGGGTCTGTCTGCTTCATTGTCCTGTCTCTACACCTAGCACACTGCTCTGCTTGGTGTCATGCAAGCACCAAATAACATGTGTTGAAAAAAACCTGAAACTTATGAATCTGTTTATCTTACAATTTCCATTACTTCTCCAGTAGAAAAGCCAAAGGCCTAGATAAAATACCTTAATTTTAAAGTGAGAAGAAGAATAGCAATACTTACTTTTGTTTAATTATTAATAGAAGTGGAGAGATTTTTATCATCAAGCCAGTAAGAAGCATTTTGTCAGTATTGATAAATGAGATGATGTTAAATAAGGGTATAATGGCACAGACACCAGTTATATATGAATATATAAAAGTAATTTGGAGGACTAGAGCTTGTTTGAAATTGAGTGATAGTGTTGGTTTTGTGTTCACTGGGTTCCTTCCCCTATGGCATGAAGTGGATAATATTTTGAGAGAGGTAGGGTAGAGTTTCTACCTATGCGTTAGTTGATCTATGTAAGCTGAAGCCTAGAATGTCCTTTATGTCCTAAACAATAGGACATAAAGACCAAGAGGGTCAAAGGAAACAAAAATGCAACATACACTGGGAAGACCTAGGAAGTGCTGTGCAACTGACTTAAAACAAAGGTCATAATCCATCTTTCCATACTTCACCCAAGTAATCGTGAGTTCAGCTATCACAATTACAGATTTTAAATGCCAGGGAACAAAAACTAAATTTGATACTGTAGAAACTCACAGATTTGAGTCCCAGAGGAAAGTTTTATCCCAATTCAAAGCCATTTTGCATTGTTTACTCATACACATGGACACCACCCCTGTTCTTTACTAGTGATGTTGTTAATGCACTGTTCTTAGACTGGGCAGTCAAGCCCCCAGAAGATGACACCCAGACTCTGCCATGTGCAGGTGTCAGGGCCTCTTTAATATGTCACAGAAACCTCACTGACACTCTGAGCAAGCAGGAGTTATCCTTATTGCACACTCCATTGTCAAGTAGGCACTTGCCTGGACCTCAGCCAGTGAGGGACAGAGCCTCAGTTTTCCAAGCTTCTTTGGGAAAATCAAAGACACAAACCATTTTCTTAACATGTTGACAAATGCAAAATTTGTGTATGTAGAAGTCTACTTCAGTGCAGTAGTACAATTATGCCTTTCCCATTCATGATGAACTCAGCATTGCTGAGCCAATGGCTTCCTAGAAATCTCTCTTGAAGCAAACTTGCATTCTCTGCAGTTGTAGTGATGACTCTACCTTTTACATAATCCCAGTAACAGCTGGCATCCCCGAGAAGGGAAAAACAGTAACATCTAAAATGTATGGAGCATCTCACTGTATGTGCCAGGCACTGTTTCAAACATATTTTTAGCATTATTTATTTAATCCTCATATAACCTTGAGGCAGATGTGTTGTTATTCTCAATTTACAGATGGAATGGGAAGAAGGGTGGTGGCCCTAAGGAGGGTCTCCAGGTCCCTGATGTCACTCTACCTAACTGCAGGGAGCTAAGAACCACAGTGAAGATGAATATTGCTTTGTATCTTGCATAATTTATTACTAGGGTTTGGTGGACCCAGGAGGAAAAGCAAAAACTAAAGTGGGTAGCCCTGTCCACCTCCAGGGTTCAGTCTCTATGGTACACAGATAAGTTTGAAAAGAAAGTACCTGCTAATCTAAGCATTTTGAAGGGGTTGATCAACAGGCAGAACAAGCTAGACATAGTCTGTGAGGGACCTGGCAGGACACAGCAGGCATCACTCAAAGGGCTAATTGAAAAACATTTCTAAAAAGGGCCCTGCCTAGGGTGTGTGCAACATTACAGTGGCAAATAAGGACCAGGGAGGCACCCTGGGTGCAACAACTGCTCCAAGCCTTTGTCCTAGCTTCCAAGGATCAAAGGCAGGGAACAGTGCATTAGGAGGCTAGAGAGTGCTGGAGGCAGAGAGAAGGGAGGCCCCATATGATAGGAGCTGGAGCCCTAGGAAAACACTACTGCTGCCACTGAGGCAGGAGTGAGGGTAATGAAAATGAATAATACTTGAACTTCTCTATTCTCCCACCCGCTGATCCCCTGCTGAGACCTCCCATTGCCCAACTCCATCCAGAGGCCAAAGGGCAAGGCAAGGGGGCCTGAGTCATGCACCCCATAGAGGCTGCCTCTCCAGTGTTCAGAGACAGGAACTCCATCTAGAGAGAGGTAGGGAACATCCAGCCCATGGCCCGTATAAGGGCTGCAAAATCATTTGGTTTGGCCCTGGCACAGCAACCACAGGCAAGACTCAAAATTCAATAAATCTATGGCAGGCTAATTTTTAAGTTGATCATTTTGTATGACTCGTGAATGATATTTTACACACACACACACACACACACACACACACAAATGGCTCTTGTCAGAAAAAAGGTTCCCCATCCAAGATAAAGGCTGGAGTTGATGCATATAGAAATTGTCAGTCCCCAGCCAGAACATTGCAAATAAATTGATCTCAGATTCATGTAAGACATCAATGCTTCAAGCATTGTTAATGTTTTCTTGACTGATACCTAGGAAGTCATTTTAAAAATAAGCAGTTTTCCCCACAAAAATAAGCTTTAAGAGACAGAAATCACAGCCTCATTGAGCTTAGCCAACAACCTGGGTGGTTTAACACCATCCACTTTTGTTCATTGGCCTAGGAGCTAATGAACAATTACTTGGGCAGGAGAGCTGTTGAACACACTCCTAGGGTGAATTTTACACTTGCTAATGAATAAATCTCTGAGTTTCTAGAAACTGCTAAGCCAAAGCTGGAAGACCCAAAGGCAAATGGGTAAGACCAGGTTTATTCACTCAGGACATGAAGTTCTACACTAAGGGTTTCTTTGGATGGGCCATGAATGCCAATATGGGAGAAATGGTTTTTCTGCCTCACTATGCCCTAAAAATACTGGACCATGCATTTGTTAATCTTTCTATTGGGTGTTCTCTGGAAACCCGGAGGACACAGTAGCTGGCAGAGTACTGATGGTTTGGAAGGGGGCCATTAGTTGGAATTGTGGTGTTGTGAGAATAATTTATTTGGTTGTAGGGTGGCCAAACTCAGCAGGCAGGAGCTGAACACAGCATCTTGCTCCTGGGATGGAACAGCCAGCAGTCACCCAAAACAAAAAGGCTCTGCTTTCCTAGGTCTTTGTTAATGAACATGGTGAGAAAGACTTATCAGACAAAAATGGGATCTGAATCACGTCCTTCGTTCAGGTCCTCCCGCCAGCTGTGTGCAGGTCTGCAGGAGATGGATGTGCTCATGTTCCTGAACCAAACAAGATGAGTGATGCGCAGCCTGGCTCTTACACAGGACTTCAGGTTTTACATTCCTAGGTCTTTACTGAGGCAGCTGTGGCATTGTCAGAAACCATGTAGCCTTGTCTCTCAATTCTTCTTTTCTTATTTTTGCCTTCTCTTTCCTTTTTCTTCCTCTTGGTTTCTGTGCTAACAAAAATTTCCAGTCCTGCACTATTCAAAATAGAAATCTGCTGGTAGTGCATTAAAGTTCTCCCATAAGCTCTTGGGAATGGAAATCCATTTCCACATGACTATCCAGCCCTAACCTAGGGGACAAACATGGGTAGTTCAAATTCCAGCCCGTTCCTTTCTTACAAACCCTCCCACTAGCCTGGACCTTCTCATGACTATGACATCAGAGGGTAGGTATCCAACTACGAGAAGTCCCTGACTTTCCCATCCAACTGTTCCTAATATTTCTAAGCAATTTCCACTGAGGACAAAACCTAATGTCAGATGATATCAAAGGAAGTTGTATTGACTGATGAAAGAAGTTCAAAAATAGGTACCACTTAAAATTGTGGGAGGTACTGAGCTAGTATTATATGAGTATAATACACATAGTCACCAATGGATGGAGCGATACAGAGGTAACTACAAGTAAGGCTTATAGAACTCAAAGCATAATTTCCCTGGTGGCAGAGTTCTAAATAGTGTTTAAGTTCCCAGCTGGCAAACAAAATCCTGCTCAACCATAAGGCAACTAAAATGTATAGAAGCATAAAATAATTCTGTTGGAAACTACAGAATTGTTTCTGGAACTCTGTGCTTCCTGTTTCAACTAGAATCCCATGATAGGAGGCACATTTCTCCCTTGTTCTTACTGCACCTTTTCAGAAGCAGAAAAGACCAGTGCACACCCAACGACGCAGACAGCTGCTTTGTGGTCATGTGTGCCGTGTCTGACAGAGGCATGGCTCAGTGGTTTGGGAGGCCTGGCCTTCCAGGATGAAGGCAGTTGAGGAAGAGGGAGTCCTTCCCACCCTGCAGTTATTAGAACTGAGCTCCAGCTTTGTCAGCAGCAAGAATGGAGCCCCTGAGTAGGGGTCAAGAAGAGGACAGCCCTCCCACCTCCTGCCACCATGGCAACCATTCATGTGTCAGGGACATTTTGTGGTCCAGAGCCAGCTCGGGAACCCCCAGTGCAGATGAAGTATCAGAAAGTCCATTGTTAAGGGCTTTCCTCTAAGTCTTTCCCACTTTTCCAACTGGACAAGTGGGTCACCATTCTCCGTGTTGACGTTTCCCCACCCCCTCCGCAGGTGAAAAGCATGGCGCAGTATGTGCATAACCTGGACAAACGGGACAGCTTTCGGAGGACTCGATTTTCCGACCGTTTCAAAGATGACATAACCACTATTGTTAACGTGGTCACCTCGGAGATTGCTGCCCTTTTAGTCAAACTTCAGAAGGTAACTGTGCCTCTTACTCTTCACTTTCTGTGTTGTTTAGCTTGAATGTATGTTATTTTCATATCAGAGGAAAAATGAGCATCTTTTTTAGAAAGTAATTAAAATATAACTACATGCAACAATTGAATGCAATATGTTGGACTGGACACTGGGGTGGGGCTGGGAGATTGCTATGAAGCAATTGTGACATGGGCTCTCATTTAAATTATTTTGTCAGTATAGATATGGAGGATAATGTTCTTGCCTTTAAGAAATGCACCCTGAAGTATGATGGGATAAACAAGCATGACATTTGCAACCTGTTATCCAATAGTTAAAAAAAAAACATTTTGGGAGGTGGGTGCATAGAGTGATAAAGAAGATGAGGTGAAATGTCAAGATTGATGATTCTGGTTGAAGAGTATATGGGAGTTCTTTTATTATTCTTATACTTTCCTACGAGTTTGAAATCATTTCAAAGTAAAAGTTTAAAAACATGTAAAAAATAAAGCAAAAAATTTGAAGGTAACTATAAAATTTTAGGGAGTAAGGTTGATTATTAATACTTTTGTCATTATTAAGAATTTGCTTGCTATCAAGTACTAGGCATGCTTCCATTTGGTTATTTCTGTTGGCACACTTGGTTAGAACAACAGTGATATCTTCACATTGGCAGATGTGAAATTACACACAGCGAGTGGCAAAACCAGTGCTGAGACTGCAGGTGCACGTTTCCAAACAGCCCTGTAAACTCTCAGGAAGAGTGGGCAGGAGGATGCTAGCGGGAGGGCTCCAGGACTTCCCAGGGATGCTGTGGAAACCTCTTCGGCTGGTCTCCATCCTAGGTGCTGGTCAGCGCAGCCTGACTTTGCCAACTGTGCATCCAAATAGAGGGAAATAGTTTCAAGTCCTGTTTTCAACAATGTCACAGGAAATTGATTTCTTGTTCTGAGAATAAAGATCATAAACATGAAAAAGTGCATCCCTGATCGCCCCAAAGTGCTGTAAAATCCATCATAAACATGAGCATTGAGGCATAATAAAGAGGGAAAATTAAAACAAAAAACTGGCTGCAACTCATGTAAGCATTTACTCTACACATATAATTCTGACTCTCTTAGGCTAGAAGTGCTGCCTAACTGAACAACAACAACAAATCTTCAGGTAAAAACATTGTTTTAACCTGATGTGGTATTCTACAATACTTCTTATAAATTAAGCTGTATATGTTTCCTTGAAGACAACAAATATGTTGCAAGTTTCTTTTATAGGAAAAACAAGTTAAGCAAGGTATTTTAAAAAAGACAAAGAACACCCCTGTACATAGATAATGAGCTCAATTATATACGTGCAAGTGTGCATGTAGAGAATAAGCAACTGGAAGGAAATGCACTCGAACATTAGCAGTCCATAAAGAGTTGCTTGATTCAACCTGACAGCCACGCCATCATTTCAGGGCTGAACTGTATTTTCTACAATTTTCCCGACTCAATCTGCTGTAGCCAGCGTCACCCAGAGACAGCGGTTGGAATAACAGGACCTGTCCCTTACAACTTGTCCACAAGGGGCTAGGGAATTCGTGTCCATCCACAAAATTATTTGGATGTTTTTATGTTCTTTTTTTTTTTTTTTTTTTTTAAGGAAAATGAGCAGGCGGAGAAGATCAACATCAGCCTGGCTTTCTTCTTGTATGACCTTCTCTCGCTCATGGACCGTGGCTTTGTGTTTAACCTCATCAAGCATTACTGCAACCAGGTACGTGCTCTGAGATGGCCGTTTTGCTGGTTGTCGGAGACGCCGCTGGCTGCCGCGGTGCGCTAGCCCATTGCTGAGCTGGACACTGGTTCCTGTGCCTCCCAGGTTTTGTGCCACAGTCCTCACATCTGTGCCATGGATATCCTTCAAACACACTGGCTTTCTTGGATTCCTGGAGAATTCACCAGCACAGGAGGGTACACAGTTGATTTGTGGGAAATGGAATTTGTGCAGGTTTTGATCTGATTTCTGAGATGACATAACGAGCCCTTCCACCTTCGACCAGGCCAGAGTATGAGGTGACGTTTCCCATGTCACAGTGATGAATTCATTTGCTGTTGTGAAGTCCTGACTTTAACAAACCCTGATGAAACCAAAGAGATTGGGTTTCACCAAGCACAACACAAATATTTTATAATCTAAGTGAATGTCATCATTGCCGCCCCCTCCCCAGATTTTGAAATGGAATTCTTTCTTTATTCACTGTCCCCTTCAAAGTACCCTAGCAACAGTAGTATAAATAGCAGTCATCGCTGCTTTTCTTCTTCTTAGTCCTACTTAGGCACCCCTGCTGTCACCACCAAATGCCACTGTTGTCACCACTTCCAATTTCCAATGCCTACTGCCACCCACTTCAGCCGCCATCACCACCACCTACTGTGGTTAGTCACTTACTGACTTCAAGTAAATTCTTCAAATTACGTGGGTTTCAGTTCCCCTTACTTTTAAAATAAAAGACTTCAGTCCTGTAGGGGGTGTGAGTATAAGGAAAAGAGTACAGATTGGTGCCTCCTCCCACGGGGCACCAAAGTGGAAGAAAAAAGGGAGCAGACCAGAGAGGAGACAGTATACAGACTCACAGCCAGACCAGATTTATTCAGAGAAAATAAACTCGCAGAGGTGGACCAACTGCCATCATGCTCACAGACCAAACGCATGGCAGAGGCCCTGGCCGGGCCCTTTTATGTCCTAGGTGGGCTAGGAGTGGGGTGGGGAGCAGTAGGAAGAGATGAGCTTCCCCATGCTGTGCTTCAGGTTGGCCCACTGGCTTCCAAACCTGGGGAAGAATGCGAGGGTAGGGTGGGGGAACAATACAGGTGTGAGGCTGAACTGGTCTTGAAGACAGGTGTAACAAGAACTATGTCCTTGTTCCATCAGTGAAGGATTTGGGGGCTGATCAAGGAGACAGATATGACCATGACATACAAGCTTCCCTGTGTGGCACTGGGACAGGACTACCGAGGAGGGGCAAGTCCCTCCTACAGCACAGGGCTACCCCCCCCCCAGCCGAGAGGGAACTCCCAGAGGAAAGGGGAATGGGGGAGGGGGCTGGTGTGTTCCCCATTGCTGCTCTGTGGCCCATCAAGGGTTTTGGGGTCAGAAAGCTCCAAAGGCTATAGCTACTTGAGGCCTTGCAACTAGAGGCTGTATCTCTTTTTTTTCTTTTTTCTTTCTTTCTTTTTTTTTTTTTTTTTTTTTGACAGGTAGAGTCAGACAGTGAGAGAGAGAGAGAGAGAGACAGAGAGAAAGGTCTTCCTTTCTGTTGGTTCACCCCCCAAATGGCCGCTATGGCCGGCGCACTGCGCTGATCCAAAGCCAGGAGCCAGGTGCTTCCTCCTGGTCTCCCATGCGGGTACAG